>OY743142.1:13891257-15091257 GCA_963555695.1 Dasypolia templi
CATGCATTTTATGGTTAAAGAAATTTATTTCTCAATAAGCAATAACAAAGATTTCAGTTACTTGAGAACAATTTTTAACTTAAACTACACAACTTTGACACACAAACTAAGCAGCTGTTGTTGTAATGTATAGCAAATTATTTAAGCACGTAATAACATTTCATTTCTTACTCAAATTTATAACAAATTTGACACACAAACTAAGCAGCTGTTGTTGTAATGTATAGCAAATCATTTAAGCACGTAATAACATTTCATTTCTTACTCAAATGACATTAATAACGAGCCCAAAACTTAAAAAAAATCGATCTACCCGCAAAATAAAACAATTTTTTGGTCGCAAATTTTCATAACAGATATGGAATGCGAACCCGGTGCTACAATGAACTCTTTGTTTATTGTAATAGTGTTTGATTATTAAGAACGTGATTTTTTTATTTAATTTTGAAAACACAAAACGAGTTGGCATTCTTTACCATTTTGTATTTTTTAATTTAGCAAAACTACACTAAACAAACCTGTGAATCTCTGTAGGCGTGGTGGGTATCAATGTATTATTGCGATGATACAATTCTAAACTCTTAATTTTAAGTAACTGGAGCTGACTACGGCCGTTGGCGCCATAGTCAGCATATGTTAAAGATTTTCTGTTACCTACTTGAAATTATGAGTTTCGAAAATCTTTTTTCTATTTTTGTTAAAATTACATGTCAAAACCTATCGCATCTCCGGAATTTCGCTAGCTAATTTAATTTGCCCTAGTATATAAAAAAATCGGTGACTGCTGCCGAAGTGTTACTCATATACTCAAACTCAAACTCAAATCATTTATTTCAATTAAACCATTTACAGGCACTTTTGAATTGTCAAGGAGTCGGTCAGTCAGAAATATGAAGCTAGATGCCCATTCCAAAGCGCAGTAGGTACCTATGGAGAAGAACGGGCAAGAAACTCCATGGACACTCTACTCTCACTATAAATCACTCACTATAAATCTTAACCCTTCCAATAAGCTAAAAGTCGAATGACCCGTTAAATTATCTGTTAAGCTTACTAAATTTTTTCACCGCGATCCGTCCGTGATGAAATCAAGTGACCGCATGACGTCAAACGTGGAGGGAAAAACATCAAATGCTAGTTTCATAGAATTTGGGCTAAATCATGGTTCGATTTTGGCAGCGATATTTTATCCAAACCAAATCGAGATGAGTAATCTTTTCATTCTAATAATGTACTAAACTTAGTACACAATTAGAATAAAATGTTCTGATCTCAAAAACTAATTAACTCGCGACATAATGTGTGTTGGGTTTTTATTACTAGCTTCTGCCCGAGGCTTTGCCCGCGAGGATGTCGTAAAATACACCACGGGAACTTGCTACCGGAGCAAAAAATAGTCTATTTCCTTCCACAGGATGCAATCTATCTCCTTGCCAAAGGACAGAGGCCAGAAACTTTAGAGAACTTTGCCCCACTCAAATTAAAAAGTAATTTACAAGCCTGCAATAACCAGCATCTTAAAGCTTATTTATTACTGTCAACTAAACATTTGTCCTAATGCCTGTAGAACTTGCGGTTTCTGTTAAAATCTTAAAACAATAATGACATTGATTATACATTAGGTGCAGTTTATTATTGTTAAAAAGCAATCTAAACAACGTATACGTTACGCATTATCATAATTATTATAATCGTAATATGAGTTTTTGTTTATTTTATACAGTTGTATTGTATACAGTTATTCAAAACTTTTTTTGTTTTGTATCATCATTCAGGGGTTAAATTCCTTTGAAAATTGATTTGTAATCGGCAAGTTCTACTGAAAAACAACGTATTATGAAAAGGTCCTTTAATCATTGCAATTATTTTCATTAATTGACATATCCTGTTTATAGCAGGGGCAGGATCTGGCATTGTCCTTTTAACGAAATCCGTTCAGTGGTCTATGCGTGAAAAGGTAATATGAAATGATAAATGATTTTTATTTCTGTAAGTGGGTTTGTACAAACACTTTTACACGTCAAACATTTTCTTTAAAACTAGATGAGGTCGGCGTTTCCTATCTATACTCTGAGAAGAAAGGGCGAAACAAACTCAGAGGTCACAGTCTCTTTTAAAGTCCAGACATAATCTTGGTCAGATCATGTTAAGACCATGTGGATTGATGTCTGAAATGGTCTTCTGAGGAAAGAACCAGACAGATTGAGTGGACCTGTCCAGTCAGTGCACGCATTTGTCAGTAAATAACATGCAGACTTACTAGTTACTTCCGAATTTATAATATCAGTATGGATAATATTTGTATGGACTAGGTTACGCCCGCTTGAAATTACCCCACAGGAACGCACTAACGGAATGAAAACGTCTCTAATGTCCTTACTGAGCTCGCGTGACCAGGTTTTGTCGATAGAAGAACAGACAAAATGGCAGTTTTTGTCTATTCTTCCGTCGACAAATCTTGATTCTATGGTGGTCAAATTTCGCGTGCAGGGTCATGGTCTAAGGTGTAAAAAGGTAACATACAGCGTTCATTTCACATTTATATTATTAGAATAGATTTAATTCGAGGGGCTTGTGGCAAAGTAATAACAGTCGCACAGAGCGATCGATCAGATTAAGCGGTTTTTCCGTGGATGGGTGACCATCTTTACATGCCAAGACCCCTCCGTGCCTCGGAAAGCACGTTAAGCCGTTGGTCCCGGCTGTCATTCTTGGATCTTTGACCGTCATTACGGGTTGTTACCAGACTTACCCAGGTGTATGGTATTATCCAGTAACTGGTTTGTTGAGGTACCTGACCTGATTCCTAGTTAATATTTAAGGAAAATCATGTACTTTTACAATATTTGTAAATATGTGAGCACCATGTACCTATCACGGTGATTGATTTATCTGTCTTTGCTTTATTTTAAATTATTTTTACTAATTGTGGTATAGTATTTTTATTCTTGGTGCATCGTCTTCACATATAAAAATGCAATTAATGTTTTCAAAATATTGTAAACATTTTAAAAGAGTAACGGTGGAGTTTCTTGCCCCTTCTTCTCAATACGAAACTACCTTTTGGAAGGGGCGCCTAGAATCAATTCTATTTTTAATGTAATAATGTTGACGTTTAAAAGTGCCTTTTAAGTGCCTATTTGAAATAAATGCTTTGGCTTTGACTTTGCAGTCGCTTTATGTAAAATACTGATATTTAGCTGTATTCTGGACTGGAAGCCAACCGAACCAAGTTGGATAAGGCTAGGCAGATCATGATTAGGTAGAGATTAAATTCTGATTCTTGATTTATGCCTCTGGGGCTTATAAAAAACACAAAAGACGAAATCTGATTGAACCTTATCATCTGGTTGGGTTATACAGGCATGATGTTTACAATAATACTAATCTAAACCAGTTTATAAAAAAGTTTTGTTTTTGTATGTTTGTTTGTTAAACTTTCACGCTAAAACGACTGAACGGATTTGGATGAAATTTGGCATATTGGTAGATTATGACCTGGATTAGAACATTGGATACTTTTTATCCTGCTGTTCTCACGGGATCGAGACGTATGTGGGTGAAACTGCGGGGTTCAGCTAGTTTATAATAATTTCTTAATGTCTACTTCAAGAACGTCATCTCTGTAGCTTTGACTCTTGTACTAGCAGTTCCTTTTACAAGAGATAGAGTATTTTTTTGCTGGTATTATGTTACATACAATCTAGGTAAGACTTACCATCTTCTGCTTATACTTGATAGCCAGCTTCAACCTGCCGAGGGTCTGTCGTTCCCCTGGCTCCCAGCAGTCAATGTCCCAGGGGTTGTAGTTCAGCATAATCTCCAGCTCTTTGGAAGTCCTCGTGTGATCCAGTAAGGAGGTCGCGAACTCTTGAGTTTGTGTGCGTAAAGCCTGGGTTGAGAAAAAAACAATCTGAAGTCGGTTTTTTAAAAATCAAAAAAAGGAATTTCTTAAAACATGGTTGTAACCATCGACCCTGCTTTTGAAATAAGAACCTAACAGAGTTCGTAATACAGTTTAAGAACATCATATTGTTATGATGTTCTTAATAATGAATATTGAATTCTATTATTTGTGGTCACCCAGGAAGTATTACCGCTATTTCAACCCCTCAGCAAGCTTGCTGAGTTCCGGTTTGAACGGGTTCATGTAGTGTCAATACCGGTGGAATAATAATAGGACAATTTTTTTTTGTGTATGGCATCTCGTAGTTGACCTTGAGAGGTCGTAACTGCTTAACCGGACTATCCTGTGGCTGCCTCAAGCGAACTGAAAGCCTCCAGCCAGGCACAATAAACTTACATTACTAGGCAACTGCTCGCTAAAGGCACCCCTGTGGGGTACGGACCTCGGCTTAGGACGTCGCTTGAGGGAGGACAGCAAGATGGGACAGGCTGGATCAAATTTTGGTGATTATTATTATCATCGGGGGTATTTAAAGCTACAGGTTCAGCTACGGCGCGGGCTGGCACTTCGTCGAGCAAGGGTCGGGGGGGATAGGGCAATAATTATGATCCTTCATTTTAACAGTAATTGAGTAGCTATGTTTATGGGGCGCTTAGAAAAGTACCACCATTTTATTTCCGCCATATCTACCCTTAAATATGGAGACAGTTTAACGATTCTACTAACGTGCATCTGGAAGTATTTTATTAGATATTGGTTTCGTTTAAACGGTTATAATATGGTGATGTTGCAAGAAACATCAACTACTATAATCGTTAATCGTTATCACGTGCGAATTGGTGGAATGGCAACTAGGTATGGATGGTAATTAGCAGTACGTCTAGATGTCCGATGGTAGAAGGGGCAGGTGGGATGAGGTCGTGGAGTTCTTGCGCACACTCACCGAAGTACAATGTATAGAAGACCGACAAGCAGGCAACCTTATGGCGATGAGCCAAGCTGTGAAGCTTGGCATCCACCAGTTTTACGCCAATGAGCCTCTTAGCTCTGCGTTCCACGTTTTCCGGAATAAATTTTCTAGACGATGCGAAAATGCATCAAAGCCGTTGCGTAGTTTAGAATATAATATACAGGCTGTCAGGGACACCGAACTGTTACCATGGTTTCAGCTCTGCATCGTAATTTTTCGTCGGTTATAAAAAGAAGTACTGAGGCCCTAGTGTGAGTTTCTTTAAACCATTTCGACTTTACGCATCGACCGCGTTCGGCGCTCCTATTGGCCCTTCACCATTCAATCGTTGCGCTCCGATTGGGCAAATCGGAGAGCCGAACGCGGTCGATGCGTAAAATCGAGACGGTTAAAATAAACTCACACTAGGCCCACTGTTCCATACATCTTGACCGCGTAGGTATTATTGCGCTTTACTCTGAAACAGCGTCTTTTTTTTTTATAACCTATGAAAAATTTTATACGCTAAGGCGTCTAGAATCATGTGCTAAACTGCTGACCTCGTAGTTAACGTTTGCGCATTGATGCTGCCACCCTGTTTAAACTGTAGAAATAAATTTCGACCTGAAAGTGTACACTATAAAGCAGTACACATTATACCACTTACTTTATACTCAACCCTGAACTCCGTCTCCATCCTGCTCAGCCTACCCAGTTCCCAGGATAGCTGGAAGGCAGTTAGTAGGGGATCAGCAGAAGATAAGGCGATGAGCGACGGCGAGGACAGTGCTCGGTACGCGTTGATGCGAGCCTGGGAGTGACGGAGGGAGTCCTCTTGAGAAGATTTGACGCACTCGTCGCAACCGCATCTGGGTGGAAAAATTAATAAGAGTTAGAAACTAGTTTTTTTTTTTTAGAAAACATGGTTAAACAAATGGGTTGGCGACACATACATCTGTAGCTTTGTATAGTTTTAAGTTTTCACTTCTGTTGCCAGTCCCCATGACCACGCCTGTGTTTTGTTTAGTATGCATTAAAAATGGAGTCAACCAAGTCTACCACAAACAAATCAAATGACTCATCCCGCTTTGGGCGGAGCGGGAGGGCGTGACAGACTTTTACTGACTAAAGTCCACCGGTGTTCCTTCAGTTGCCCGTGCTAGGGGCCACGGTATCTCTTTCAAACAACCCGCTACCCTGGCCGGCATCGGCCCTAACGGATCCCGTCCGTTAGTGCTGACGTCTCTTTAAGGTGCGCGTATGGAACACAACGCGCCGTCGACCCGGGCCTGGTCCTTGCCGGACGGCGAGCTACTCATTGCGCCGTCCGCAATCTGCTGGCAATTCCCGACTGACTAGGGTGACTAGAGGCGTGAGGGTTCAAGGATTGCCTCTCCCGCACTCGCTCCGCCTCCTACTAATTTTAAGAGACCTAGAACCGATAATTCGACATTCAGTGGCCTGTGTCCCAGCAGTGGGAACATTATTGGCTGATTATGCAAGCATTTAGAGCGCCTTGAAGCAATGCAGGGTACTGAAAAGAAATGTTTTAGAAACAAATCCTTGTACATTAGTTTACATTTTTTGGCAAACGGTTGTAAATTGTTAGCTTCCTAACAGATTTTTCTTTTCAACAAATGCTTGTCACTAGATTGCCTTCATCAACCCATTTACATACATGCCACTTCTCAGCTACATACTTATCTATCAAAAAACAAAGTTAAACTTGCAGCTATCAATGATTTCGGTCCAATAAATAAGCCTCTGTTTAAGCTATCAGCCATAATCATGGATGTATTCCATAAAATATACACTCAAAAGTAAATATTTTAGACCATTTTGGCTTTTTAGTATTTTGAAAACGTTTCCACGTTTGAGTATTAAAGTTTACCATCGTGTTCGATAGATGGTGTTGTCCATTTCACGCACATTTCTGAATGGCGGTGTTAAGATTCTCCGCGAGTGAATGACAACCCCGGATTTCGTAGTGCGGCGTGTAAAATGTGTTCTCTTCAACTTAATATCTGAAAGTTCGCTCACTCAGGGATAGTCTTGTGCCTGCTCGGTAGTCTTGTGCCTGCTCGGTCATTTTTAAGATCGCTCCGTACTAGTACATTTCGGACAGTGAACTAGTTCATTCTATTCGTTCTAACAGCTCTATTCGTTCTTCGCTCTCGGAGTCGGTCAGCATTTCCTTAAGCGAGGCTCGGACCCGGCCGGGAGCAACACGCTCTTTATTTATGGTCTTTATGCAGTAACGTAACAAAGACATTGTACTAAATCACTACGTTTAGGTACTTTAAGATGATGTAATGGAAGATATTTTTTAGCATTTAAATCAGAATCTGTGTCGCCGTGACGGTGACCAAGTCATAGTATTAATTTAACACATTTGATTTTCCTTCATACTTGAACAGGCTTAGGACTGTCATTCTGATCAATCGTAAAATTAAAATATTGTTTTTTCCATTATTAAAATAAGTAATATAAGAATGAAACCAAAATATTTGTTTTTATCTGCACAGTACATATTTAATTGTTTGGCAACTGTGTAATGTAGAAAACGTTTAGAATTAGAATGGCGAATTCGGTCGTTCGGGTTCGGGTAGCATCGTCATTCGTCGGCTATTCTCTCTCGTTCTCATTCACAGACATCGAATGAATTCGTATGACGTATCATTTCATTTCTCGTTCTCATTCGCACCTAATAAGATCGCGCGGTTTAAAATGTACGAGTCCGAAAGGAGCTATTAGACCTAATAGAGCGATTACAAGTCAGAGTTCGGAAACGATTCTTTTAGTACAGTGCAAAGATTCGGCTCCTATTCGTTCATCGTTCATGAACTACACAAGACTACTGCTCGGTCATTTTTAAGATCGCTCCGTACTAGTTCATTTCGGACAGTGAACTAGTTCATTCTATTCGTTCTAATAGCTCTATTCGGTCTTCGCTCTCGGTGGTCAGCATCTCATCTCATTCTTGCAGATTCGGTCGGTCGGGTTCGGTAAGCATCGTCATTCGTCGGCTATTCTCTCTCATTCTCATTCACAGACATCGAACGTATCTGTCGAACAATCAGTGACTGTTTATCATTTCTCGTTCTCGTTCGCTTATACGATCGCGCGGTTTACAATGTATGAGATCGAAAAGACTTATTAGACCTAATAGACCGATTACGAGTCAGCGTTCGGAAACGTTTCTTTTAGTACAGTGCGAAGATACGTTTCCTATTAGTTCATCGTTCATGAACTAAGCAAGACTACTCAGGCACCAGAATGTTAAACTGATTTTTCAGCTCCACTCCCGTCGCGGGTTGGCACGGCATTGTAGTGTCACCGGGATCGGCCCACATAATGATACTCCCGCGTAGAATAAAATTGTTACGAATTGTATTCTTCGGGAGAAATAATGCTCATCTAAATATGATAAAAAGAAATTATGTGCGGTCTATTCTGTCAAACAAATGAGTAAATAATATCTAACTTGTTTTGGCATGCCCCTCGTATGTGATAGTTATACCCGGTTATCTTTAAGTCCATGGGACTTCATATATGTATACATAGGTACGTGGGACGTATAATAGAGGTACGGTACACCTCTGCCTAATCCTGCTATTCAAATTCTTGAAATATTAAATTGCTCCTCTGAAAACTCATTGATTTTTTAATGATGTACCTAAGCTTTTTTTGAAATAAATGGGCATCTTTTTAACGTTCTGACCTTTTCTCAAGATATGTAAAATTATTTGAAGCTCACAACAAGACGCAGACTTATTATATTAGAGTGTACATTCATATTTTTAGGACATCAAAATGGGAATTATTTGGGGCACGTTAACCCCTCGGCTGTCCAGCATACTCCTCGATAAATGCCTATAAACACTTAGTACGAGTAAATCATAACGAAGTACTCTACCTACTTGACGTCGTGAGGCACCGGCAACGTGGCCCCTCTGTCCAGCAGGATCTTGAGGATCTCGTAGTGGTTCCTGTGGGCAGCCAGGATGAGGGGCGTGATGTCTGGCGTGAAGGTCGCTGATGATGGGTCTACGGACTCCCAGCTCTGGTGGAAGAAAAAAATTACGTAACTTAGTTTTTTTTCATTTACACAAACATAAACTCATGCTTTTTTCCAATGAAGGTAGACAGAAACCTGTTACAATCCTCATTCTCCTGTTCATCCTTTCCCTATTACATGGGACATAAATATAACTGACAAAATGTGGATGGACTTCTGTCTATCCCTTCTAAGAAAATAGGCGTGATGTTATGTTGAATACTTGTAAAAAATTTACTATTGTAAATATTTTGCTGTCTTTCTGTAGTAAAACAGTAAAAAGTTAATTATCAAAATAATTATTTTTATCGTAAGACTGATACATTATCTTAAAAACTTTTTTCAAAAAAAAAACTTTCTACTTTGTAGTGTTTTTTTTCTTCATATTTTTGGTATTTGTACCTACCCCACACTTTATTTACTACCTACTACTTGCTATGTAAACAACATTGACAGGAAGTTTTACAACAACATACACAAAGTGGAATTAAATATGGGACCACCGCGTGAGCTTCCTCCACCAAATGAAAATCACGTTTAAAAAGAATCACGTAAATCGGCCTAGTAATCACGGAGAAATCGATGAACACATATTTTCTAAAACATACAGATAAATATAGAACCACCTCCTATTTTGAAGTCGGTTATAACCTTGAAGTTAATCACCACATTCAACTATCATGCACTATTGAAAGGTCACTCACCTCAGTATGTTCCTATTCATCCTTTTTTAAGGCTTTTTTTTGTCTGGAAAACCATCAAATGACTTTGCCTGCTCTGAACGGAGCGGGAGTCAGACTTTTACTGACTAAAACCCACCCGTGTTCCTTCATTTGCCTGTGACCCGCGACCCTGGCAGTTCCTATTCATCCGTACTTCCTAATTAGGGCTGATCTTCCAATAGTTAGATAACTTTTATCTGAAGAATAAATCTGACAGTTTGACATATTTTTATACAAAAGCTGTCAAACCTTATTGATCGAAGGTCAAACCACATTATTTTATTCCTCTTAGGAAACTATCTGACTATTGAAAAATCTGTCCTGAATATTATAAATGCGAAAGTAAGTGTGTTTGTTTGTTACGCTTTCACGCTAAAACGGCTTAACGGATTTTGATGAAATTTTAAACTCAAATAGACCATGACCTGGGGACATTTTCATTTGGGTCGCAGACGAAGTCGCGGGCAACAGCAAGTTGTTTATAAATGACTATTACCCGCTAATTTCCCTAAATATATTTTTATTTGTTGTTTCTACCTACGTTTTGTTTTCATTTTATTTGTCTTTTTACTGCGAGTTGTATCATTGATTTTTATATTATGCCCTATCCCTTCACATTTTCTGACTAACTAATTATGTTTACATACCGTGTGGTGGGACCCTGGTGATCTGCTATACAGATATTCCTAGTGCAGACACCAGTCTCTCACAAAATAGTGCCAAATAGTTTTTAAAGCTTGTCTAAATTATGTATATAATTATAACCATTGTTTGTGAAGAGAAAATAAATTAATTTGAATTTGATTTTTTTGAATTTGACTATATGGGAAGAGAATCGGATGGGCCACCATACATTTTGGGGTTTGTTAGTTCAATGTCATACATATATGTGACTATGTATCATTGTCGTTTAGTATTTCGCTCACATGCCCGCAATGCGAGCGGACATTCAGTAGAAAGATTGGCTATGTCAGCCACGTGAGAGCACACGAACGCCAACAACGGAGCTGAAGCGGTCGCCGAAGCCGAAATCGACTAGGAGCTCATCATCATCATATTCCAGATAAAGTAGGAACACATCATCCTTGTTTTTTCAGCAAAAAATATACTAAATGGGTTTGACAAATACACAGGCGCAATACGGGCCACAGCGCATCTCATTTCAATATAAAAAGCGCGCTGTAACCCGGCTGTAGTGGCTATGTGAAAATGTGAGCGATGTGTATTTGTGTGTGTGTATGATGTGTGTGTGAAAACAAGATGTTACTTACGTAAGGTTCTCCTGGTACATGATTGTCTTCTTCCCATTGCAGGAGAAGTTCTACAGCTTCCACGTACTCTTCTTTGATTGCGTGGAGAAGTGCGTCCTGAGAACAAAAGAACATGAAAATTACAGCTGCTCCAAAATCGATATAAACTTTACTTTAAAGGACTCCCAGATGCACTGCAGGATGCCATCCGCACTTGGTTGATATCCCATCATAATTATCAGCCAAATTGGTTGCTTTTTTTAATGTTCATTTTATATTTTTTATGACATTGATTTAACATTCTTTAATTACTTTAATCACATACCAAACAGTTTTTTTTTTTG
Source organism: Dasypolia templi (assembly GCA_963555695.1). Classification (NCBI taxonomy): domain Eukaryota; kingdom Metazoa; phylum Arthropoda; class Insecta; order Lepidoptera; family Noctuidae; genus Dasypolia; species Dasypolia templi. The sequence goes on from OY743142.1 coordinate 13,902,487, forward strand.
GAAAATCTATTACGTTTGCAATATTTGTAAATATGTGAGCAACATGTCTTACCATCTGTCTTATAATTCATTTGCCTGCCATTGCTTTATATTTTATTATTTTTACCAATTGTGCTACAGTAATTTTATTATAGATGCATGTCTTCACATACAATTTAATAATTAATGTATATATACAAAATATTTTTGAACATTTTAAAAGAGTAACGGTGGAGTTTCTTGCCCATTCATCTTCATACAAAACTACCTTTTGGAAGGGCAACTGGCATCTTTATTTTTTTTGTAAATGTTGACGTTATAAAGCGCCTTTTATGTGCCTATTTGAAACAAATTATTTGACTTTGCCTATATCAGTCCACTATTGGACATAAGCATTTCCAATAGCACGTCATTGAGCTTCATCTTTGTCCACTCTTATGCACCAGACACCCTGCCAAGGTCGTCACTTCATCTAGCCTGAGGGCGTCCGATCCTACGTTAGCGATACTCTTGCTTTGTTGATATTCCGATAGGTCTCATTAAGTGCTTTTTCTCAACTATCATTACGCACAGAACTAAAGTGTGGAACTATCTGCTAGCGTCTGTGTTCCTTAGCGCCTATAATAAACCCCGTCAATCTTCAAAGCACAGTGAATGCACACAAAAACGACATTCATATTACTTCTACATCCTCCATACTTCAATATTAATCCTAACTTAAAATGTTATTTTATAAATGAGAAAGTAAATTTGTTTGTTTGTTACGCTTTCACGCCAAAACGGCTGAACGGATTTGGATGTAATTTGGCACACAGACAGACTATGACCTGGGTCGGTCATTGGCGAAGTTGCGGTCAACAACTAGTATTATAAATTCAAAAGTAACTATGTCTATAAGTTACCTTTACACGACTAAACCATATAACGGATTTCGATAAAATTTGGCCAGGAGATGGATGGCATACTGGGGACTACTTTTTGTCTTCAGAAAGGAATAATTTTCGACATACACGCGGGTTCAGCCGCGGGCAGTAGCTAGTTTTATGTATTTGTAAAATGTCTCCATAATTATCTAAAGACTATATTAGTAAAAAGAGCAAAGATTTGACGTTTTGTATGTTTGTTTGTTAAGCTTTCACTCTAAAACGGCTGAACGGATTTGGATGAGATTTGGCACATGGGTAGACCATGGGTGGCATAACCTGGATTAGGACCCAAGATAATTTTTATCTCGATATTCCCACGGGATCAACTCTTATGCGAGTGAAACCGCGGGGCGCAGCAATCGTTAATATAAGTCTGAAATCGTCAACCGATCTTGAGCAAGCGTGGTGATCAATGCTCTTAATATATATGGTGTAGGTACATAAATAATGAGTTGTTCTATTTTATTCTAATTGCTTTTGCCTACGGCTTCGTCCGCGTGTATGCCGGATATCATCCCAAGGGAACATACTACCGTGATAAAAGTCTCATAATAATATGTCCTAACCCAGTCATGGCCGACCCGTAGCATACTCGTAATCAGCCCGTTCTCACTGCTGGAACACATGCCTGCCCTCTATGAGAGGGAGTGAGCCGTAATCCACCACGCAGGCTCAGTGCGGATTGGTAGATGTCACATGTCTTCGAATTTTTGGTTCTAGGACATGCCGGTTTCCTCACGATGTTTTCCTTCACCGTTTTGAGACCAGTGCTGATGTTATTATTTACACAAAGTAAAGCCCCGACCTACAACTCTTAGGACGGGGCCGTTACCACTGGGCCACCACTGCTCTCTAGGCCGACCCATATACGATTTTAATTAAATAAAGACTCAATGGTATCTCAAGATATGGATATGGGCTATGACTATATTTACAATCCCTTAACACTTAAAAAGTTCAATATAACATATGAATTTTAAAATTATCCCCTATTATAACTGTACCCAATTGTGGGGTGATTACATCTACAAAACGCTGTAAGACGTAATTCCTTATTTCTTAACAAAAGCTTAAATTTTAATTTTCATATGCCTAACTTAAGAAATGCTGGGTTTTCCATACGAACTTTCATCCACTCTATAATTATTTTTGAGATAGAAAAAAAATTCGTAGCCAAATTTTGTCGGAATCTATTCAGTGGTTTATGTGTGATAAGGTAGCAGACAGACAGAGAGTCAGAATTACTTTCGTATTTCTTAACTAGAATAGGATATCTTTTTTTGCTTGAAAACATGGTGCATTTAGGTCTTATAAATTTAATTATGACCTTACTTGTTTCGCCATGGCCTGGCATACAAATATTTTAAAAATTAAAAACGATACATTTATTTCTTAACATGTTATTCTAACATGTCTAAGACTGGTAAAATCTTAACAATAATAAAATCTTAAAGTAATATACCAAACCTTCGTTTGGTATATTACTTTAAGATTCTTCACTTAGTAACCATATTTATCTGATACTTTTAACAATAAATTCTTTCGCACTATAAAAACAATTACCAGTTAGCAATTTCTGTAATTTGTATTTAAAGTGTTTAAGAGGGAGTTCCTTTATTTCTTTGCTGTTTTGAATTGCTATGATGAAGCTATTTTTATGGCATAATGTGCTTTGAGTTGAAGGGAATCTTAACCGTGTTGGGTCTCGACGGGTATATTTTGAATTAGTATGTCTATCTATCAATCGTAGACCTCAACCACCGATTTCCACCTGGCGAAATCAAGGCCAAGAGCAGACCTACCTCATAATAAAAGACGTAACATTTACGCAATGTGGGTATATTGTCTTTGGTCCCTGCCCTGACATCAAGCAATGGACATTCAGTTGGCTGAATACGAGGCTCTTGGCTACTTTGAACTTGTCTTTAATGTCATTTTATTTTTGTAATGTGCGTTTTGTTTTTGCAGAATAAACAATATTTCTTTCGTTCTTTATGTTTTTTTTAATGTTGGTTCACCGGTTTCTCCGTCAATTGTAAATCGACGTAAAAAAAATATTTTTCGATATACAGATCAGCCATCACAGCTTCAGGCGCGGTTGCAGCACTTTTTAACTTTCTTATCTGTAGCGCAAAAAAAAGAAATGTAAAATTACATACGCTGTCAAGCGCTGTGTGAAAACAGAAAAGTAAACTTGCAGCATTGAGCTTGTAGCATTGACTCGATATATATTTTTTCATAAATAGATCATTAAATCGCTATTTAAATCGTATGCCTTGAAGATGAGATTCCATCATGAAACCAGTGTGCCGAGACGCACGACAAGACACACCGCAATACGAGAGAGCCTTTAATACAAAAAGTGTTCTTCTCCTTAGCGTGTCGATGTTATCTAATAAACTTGTCCCAGAACGCGGCTACGTGTTTGGCACCTTCAGTAGCGTCTATCTGTTCCTGTAATTAAGTGACCCAACGTTTGCGGAACAGCACCACATTTACACTCCAAGGTGGAGTCATCTACGAATCTCCACCTGCACCCGTGGCATGACCTCCATAAAAACGATTTTTTTCCACGAAAGAATAGACAGAATGACAGATGAATGAAAGAAGTAATTTTGTCAATTCTGTCTGTAATTTTGCCTATTCTGCCTGTAATTTTGTCTACTCTGTCTGTAATTTTGTATATTTTTCTGTCGACTAAACCCGTATCCTAATTGCGTAATACACAATCAACCGGAATCAGAATAATTTTGAATCAGATTGCTTCTTCCATTGCTTCTTAAGTTCGATAAAAAATTCTGCTCAACAATGTAAATAACGCAATGAATGTTGTTGAACTGTCAAAATAAAACGGTTAAGTCGTAATCGTTTACGAAAATGTGTTAGGTACGCAATTAGGCTGCCGGTCATGCTGCGAGTGCTGAACAGGTTTTCCTTGCTTCAGCCAATCTGTGTCCGGCGTATTTTTTGCCTTCCTGATTTTGCACTGCATTGTAAAGTCCTCCATACTTTTCCAAAAGAAAGCCCTAGAAAGACTAGCACACAAAAAAAATTTACTACTTTTTAATTCGAAAATATAATTATAATTTCTTTCAAAGTGTTGTACTAAGTTTCGAAGGCCAGTGTAGTTTCATGAAATCAATTTTTTAATTTAGACTCGTTTGGGGTACATTTGGTAATGTTAGTTTGGTTCGCATTAAGTAAAGCAAAAGAATGAGAGGCCAGCTTAAACTGGATTCGTTACCACAGACGTGCGGCCTAATATGCCTACCTACACGTTCAGTCTTGTTTCATCCACTGAATAATACTTTATAACAATGACACAAGCTCATAATTCTGGTATCGTAATGAGAGAATATATAATTATTAGATAGATTAGATTAACTTGCCTACACGAGTTAATGTCGATGTTTTTTATCATAACATCATGTTGGTTTTACCAAAAGTAGGTATAGTACACCTACATATCGCCTGTTATGTATGGTCTGTCCCAAATGTAACTGATGAATGTGTAAACGAAGGGTTCGTTTACACGAGCTGGCAGTAAAAAAAAAACAATAGGCGAGTTACGTATCAAGAGATTCAGCACATACTGAAGGGTGGATCGGGAAGTCTTCACTAAATTCTACACGTGCATCTTCGTTTGAGGAGGATAGTTTCACGCTGGATGCTGCACAACCTCACCGATGCTCCGAAGCAAGCCCGGGTGGAATGGTGCCGTGATATAATAAACAAATTTAAAGCAGGCTCGTCTCGGCGTGTTTACGACGAGACTAGCCTGCTTTAAATTTCTTTTAATGTCCTGGATTTATCAAAACGATCCAGAAACGAAGCGCCAGTTGACGGTTTGGGTGTTTCAAAACGAATCAACTCCTTTACGGAACCAAAGAAGCATCAACGCTGAATGGTATATTACCAAATGTTTGGCAGAAGTTTTCTCTGTTTTGAGCAACAAGCGACCAGACACAGGGCTCCGCGGGCTACTGCTCCACCACGACAACGTGCCTTCGCACACCGCGCTCAAAACGAGGGACGTCAAACTCCTGGGTCACCCTCCTTACAGCCCTGACCTAGCACCGTGTGACTTCTTTTTATTCCCGAAAATAAAGGGATACAATTTTGTCACCGGAAGATGCGCTGTCAGCGTTCGAGAAGGCTGTAAACGAGGTGTCTACTTTGAAAAGAGGCTAGTGGAGAGTACTTTGAAAAGATTTAATATTTAAAAAAATACATATAGGACATTTATTTTTATTTTTACAAAACTTTCAGAGTGTCCCACGTATATAAATATATATATTCGCGGCGTATTTTTGTGAGAGTCACAATTAATGCTTTTTCATTATTTCTTTCAAATAATCATCTCCCTATCCTTTTTCCAATTATGTAGGGGTTGGCTTTCAGTCCGGATTCAGCAAAATACCAGTAATTTACATGGAGCTACTGCCTATCTGCCCTCTACAACCCAGTTACTGGGTAACACGATACCCCTTGGTAAGATTGGTTGTCAGACTTTCAGGTTTCTGACTACCCGTAACGACTGTCAAAGATTCACGGATTACTGCCGGGACCAATGGCTTAACGTGCTTTCCGAGGCACGGGGTCTTCGTATGTAAAGATCCACGGACCAACAGCGGCAACTGTAGCTTAACCTTGAGTGATAGAACCGTGCGGTTGTTAAAGTTTTACCACAGGCCTCAAAAAACTAAATAACATGATATGAAAAATGGCAATCTCTGGAATTTTCTTCCACGTTTCTATTATTCTATTCTGAGTAACCTATTCTCATTACAAAAGTTATTCATAATGTCTTTATGGATACCTTTAACCCTTTTATTTATCACTTTGTAAATCCTTCATCATCGTTTCCAAAAATCCATTATACCAAATACCCGAAACCATTAAATCTGAATCTTTCCCCATATTTCCAAATCTTTCAAACTTCTGAATGTTTACCTATATTTCTCCGTCTGTTTCGGGATGACTCGAATGATTTAGGAAAAGCAATAACCTGTGGTTTTTTAGCTCGTAAACCTGTCTTCTGAATGCTGCCGGATTGATATTAGTTTAGAGTTATATGTGGTTGCTATGGTTAGTTGCAAATGTTTTTACTTGCTAAATTATGAGCGAAGGAGATATTTACATACATATAACTCACGCCTTCTTCTCATGGGGGTAGGCAGAAACCTCAGAACGTCACCTCCTACGATCCTTGCACACTCCTTTTGCCTAGTTTACGTTCATACATCTGGTCATACACGCGCGCCGGCAGCGAAAACTACGCATCTGACCTTTCTGAAGAACATCATTAATAAAGTCACTATAATGTTCTTCTAGGGCGTTCCACACGTTCGCCTTGTAAATACTTTTTGTTAGTCTCCTTTCATTCATCCTCTCGACATGACCAAACCATCTGAGCATACCTACTCTTTTAAATTTTTGTCACTACATCTTCATTTAAAACCGCACCGTTGCCTTATCACATCATTCTTAATCCTATCATTTATAGTCTTGTAACAAATGCATTTCCACAGCTTTTATTCTTATTTTATGCTTCTTTTGCTACACCCAACATTCACTTCCATATAAGCGAGGGCACCAGCACACCATTGTGAACAGCCAATTGTGTCTTTATGGACATCAACTGGTTGGTCACAATAGCATGTGTAGCAACATTCACTTTATTTCCCGCATTCACTCTCCTTTCCACATTTCCATCAATCTTTCTATCCCTTGTAAACAGACTCCCCAAATAAACGAACCTTACTTGCTCCACACTCATATCGTTTATTTTCACATCACACACCGATACATCCTCTTCTCTCTCAAACACCATGACCTTCGTCTTATTTACATTTAGATTCATTCCTTTCATCTTATATGCTTTATCCCTCTCAGTCACCATGTCTAGCAACTGTTCTGCTGACGATGCAAGTAGAAAATGACTTAAACCGAGTTGAACTTGGGGGTTATTTAATTCGGAAGAAGCTGCTGTGTGATTAATTTCACATTTTGATCTTTAGATTAGGTACGTATTATAAAGCTGTTCCCACGCAATTGGTGGGATAACATATACAATCCTGCCATGCACAAGCACCATGACAAGCAAATTTTCACCAGTATTTGTTCCTTGTAAAATTTTCACAAGTGAACTAATGTATTACCAGTGTACCCTGCCAACAGCTGATGAGAGAATAAAAACAATAAACATTACTTATAAAACTAATTTACTTATCTTTACAAAATGTTTCAAGTTATATTTGCCACCTTCATTTACTAAGTTACATGTAAGAAATAAAATTATACTCGTAAAATTATACTCAAGCTAGTACCTAACTTAGTTACCCCGGTTATGTCGTCACCCGCCGGGTAAAGGCCTCTTGTCCTTCATGTATAAAATAAATGTAAATATTAAAACTTTTTTTATAAACTGGTCTTTATTAAGTCCCTTTTATGGACTTTAGGATAGTTAAGGTATTTTATAAGTAGTATAGAAACGAAGTGCATTCAACAGTTGATAACTATTTGCAAATGTTGCTGATATTTTGTTTAAATTTGTTTTGTTAAAAGCAAGGACTGTTATATAACCTATAAACCTAGTTTAAAACTTATTAATGTACTTGCGTACCTATTTATTCATAGTTCAGTATGTTATCTTTTTAATCTTTTGTTATTATTATTAAATCCTCTCAAACTGAGCACCTGCCATCGACATTGGTTGTCGCAGAGATGCGATAGATTTTGAACGTTTTTAGGGTTCCGTAAAAAAGAACGGTACCCCAAAAACGTTACTAAGCCTCCGCTGTCCGTCCGTTCGCCTGTCTGTCAGCGGGCTGTATCTTATGGACCGCAATACGGTAATAGGTAGACAGTTATAAATTACACAGAGGTTGTATTTCTATTACCGCTATAACAACAAATAATACAAATAAAATAAAGTTAAAAATTAAAAGATGTCCCTATACAAGAAACGTGTTTTTTTTTTATTAGTGTACGTGTGCTAGTCCGACTCGCACTTACCCGGATTTTCTTTATTACGGAAATTAGCCTTCAGATCATATCTTTTTAATCACTTTGAAAGAAATATGCTATAGGAATTGCTTTGAAAATAATTATGATAAAAAACGCCGTGGTGGGGACAATTTTGGGCATAATATACATAAATATAGATATTTTTAAAACATTTCTTAAGGTTTGAAAGACGCGACGGCAGTACCCGTAGAAAAGTCACAACTATTCTTCTAAACTACGAGTATTACTTGATTTTTATGCGGTTTTCAATGTTGTTAAGAGAATTTATTCCGGAAAGTTTGTGTATATTACATTACTATTGAACTTACACGAATAATCCGTCTTCGAATTTTTGGTTCCAAGACATGCCGGTTCTCTACGATGTTTTCCTTCACCGTTTTGAGAGTATTAGTGATGTCATGCCTCACATTTATGTTAAAGAAATCTCGATGTTTTTTGAAGTCGTCAAAACCGTGTGAAGCAGGGGCTTGTCGCTTGTACATAATAAAGCTTATTGTTTTCACTAGTAGTAACTACCATCCTATAAAATATCACTAAAATAATGTATACGTTTTAAGCCATCAATGGATTTTATATTTTATAACCCATAATCGTAAAAATGGAGCTTTGATCCTTGAACTAATATTTCATCGTTAGTGTACTTACTTTGAGATATGGGTTAAAAATCTACGTTATTAAGGAGTGCACTTGTAATTGGGGCATATTCCTTCTCTAGTGTGGCCACTTAGCTTAGCCAAGTGCCAATCGCCTAATAAGCCGATCAGACAGTCACGATACCCTTCTTAAGACACTTTCAAATTTCTTGGCCACCTAATTACGCTGCTGACCTTGACCATCAGCAGAGACTTATAAATCCTGTGTACCACAATACAATTGTATTGTTTTCAGTCTACAAAGTAAGTCAGAGTCCTGTTTATCGCGTTCTCGCTTAGCCAGCCTTACTGCATTTGTCTCATAAGAGAGCAAAAGCTCGTTGCATACGCAAAGCTGCAGAAGTAATTATATCTTAGCGTCTAGAGAAGAATCAATCATAAATTAATAATTATTTGACAGCGTTACGGACGAATTTTTTGATGCCGAATGAGATCTTCCCCTTTTCATACAGGGTGGCACACGCAAGAGTATGATTTAAAGAAAACTGCCATTTCATAGAAAATTGCAACACCTACGAAACTACATACGAAATTTTATTAAAACGGTCGGCCTATCACAACGATTAAGGATGGATTTCACCAATGAAACTGAACGCAATCAGCACTTTTAAACCCAGTTCAAGAGCTGTCAGTGTCAATATTCCATAGAAAATAATGACATTTACAGTTCTTGAACGTAGTTTATGTGCTGATCGCGTTCAGTTTCATTGGTGAAATCCATAGTTACGAGGGTGACACTGAAAGTTCTTATAAAGTCAAAAACTAAACAAACTAGCAAGTTATTAGTTTTATTATATCTTTTCAAAATAGTGTCCATTAACATCGATACATCGCTGCATCCGATGGAACCACTGAGAAAAGAACTTTGCCCACTTGTCCTTAGGGCCACTGGCCCTCTCTTCGACGGTATTTTGAAACGCAGCCACTGCTTCCTCGGCGTCCATAAAACGTTTTCCTCGAAGTATTTCTTAAAGAAAAATGGGGGGTACCTAGTAATTCCACGTCTGATGTCGCCAAGTAGTCGATTAATAGCTTGGGGCTATGCGACGAGGCGTTGTCGTGGTGAAGAAGGATCCTACTGCGAGGTCGTTTCTCCAGAACTTTTTCCAAGATAAGTGGCAAACAATTGTTAGTGTACCACTCCGCAGTAACTGTATTTCGATCCTCGAATTGTCGCGTAATGACCGGTCCTTCCGAAGCACGACGCCACTATCTTTTTTCCCACGCTTCGACCTCTTTTCACTTTAGTTGGCAACTCCTCGGAAGGAAACACCCAGACAACAGACTGTCTCTTAGTTTCTGGATCATAACAATAAATCCAGCTTTCTTCACCCGTAAGTATGTCGAACACAGCATTTGAGTCACCTTCGTTAAATCTTTGAACCATTTCACGACACCAATCAACACGACGGAGTTTTTGAGCCTCAGTCAAATTATGAGGTATCCACCGAGCTCAAATCTTCCTGACCGCTAAATGTTGCCTAAGGTTGTCCAAATCCGCTGAAAAGTCACTCTTTTGTCGGTCTCTATCATACGCCGCACAACACTGATGTTATTTTTAGTCGTCGCCGTAAGAGACCGTACCTCACGCAGATCATCGGTGAGATTAGTGCGACCACGTTAAAACTCATTAAACCAGTTGTAAGCAGTGGCACGAGATGGGGCTTCATCGTGAAAGGCCAATCGAAGTCTATCATAACTTCTGTCTTGTCGACTTGCATGACGAAAAGTCATAAAAAATCATTGTACGAAAATTTTCTCGTCAAATTCATGCTTACGTGACACAGACAATTTTCAATTTGCCGCCAAATCGTAAACAAATGACAAATGCTCAATAATATTGGCAAAGAGTTCTTCTTTATCTTTCAGTGTCGCCCTCTTAATAGTTGTGATAGGCCGACCGTTTTAATAGAATTTCGTATGCAGACTGGGAACGTCATGAGATTTACGCAGTATAATTTATTGTCTTATTGTCGTGTATTTTTAAGTGTTAGCTTGAATAATGTATATAAGTGAAACTTCACCAATGAAACTAAACGCGATCAACATATATAAAACACGTTCAAGATCTGTCAGTGTCAATATTCCATAGAAAACTAGTTTATGTGCTGATCGCGGTTAGGGTCATAGGTGAAATACACCATAAATAAGTACATAAGTTATCTCACCCTCTGTGCCATCTCGACTACAAAATAATTTCTAGGAACTGATAACTCCAAGTTCAAAACCTTGACACCGCCACCAACCTTTATCAAAAACTTAGCCATTATTTCCATTTCGTACGTCTTACTGAAACTACCCTCTTTATGAAAATATACGATGTAATCATGCAAACTATTGAAACAATGATTTCCCAAGGGAAGCACAGGTATTCTTTTCCATAGATTTTTTCGAAACAATGCGGTTTCTTTCGTGACGTTTTTGTCCATAGTTAAGTTTCTTGTGTTTTGGAAGGAAAAGGGTTTGAAGCTGTGATGTTATATTTTATAAGATTTTTATTTTGAGTTTGTGAGTTTTCAAACATTAATTATGCTTTCCAATGTACTGGAAAATTAGGGAGTATTATATATTAAGATTAGGGATAGAATTAATCTTAAGGGAGACTACTGGCTACTTGGTGCAATCGTGAGGCATACAAAACTGTTAATTTAACTATGTGTTTTTTCAGTGTTTTTTTGTGCTCGATATTTTGTGCCTAAAATTGGATTAAATACATTTATGTGCCTCCTTTCTTTTATTTCTTCTTATGAAATGATACGATACACAAACATAGAATTAGTTGTTCGCTACACGTGTATATACCGACCAAACGGCTTAGTATACGATTCGAACGAATGTAGGTACCCAACAACTCCAGAAATATGTATTAGGCAATTCAATAAGAGATAACTAATAATGGCTAAGATTTTGGTAAAGGTTGGAATCGGTGTCGAGGTAGAAGTGTTGAACTTGGAGTTATCAGTTCCTAGAAAATGACAATGCCACATTTTGAATGTTATGCAATAAAGTTAAGAAAACACTAGAAACTAAATTTACCCATTATTAGTGTGGACTATTTTCTTAACTTTATTGCATATAATTCAAAATGTTCCAATTGCCTAATACATATTTCTGCAGTTGTCGATTCGCCCAAAAATAAATTAAGTTCGTGTGAGTCGCCTGCAGAAAAAAATATATTTTAACGCGTCGATTCGCCATGGCAAGAAAATCCGTGTGAATCGACCAATATGCCGATCAGACAGTCACGATACTCTTCTTAAGACAATTTTCTTCCATTCATATAATTTAATTTATCAAATTCCTTGACTTTTAGTCTTTGTGCAGATCTGTGGGCCTAGGAAATATTTTATTCGCTTCGTAGCGGTTCTATTTCTACAACGCTATCGCTTCACTATGATAGTACGCTATGAGCTATGATCACGTGACATTTCGATAGCTTATGTCAACCCCTTACATTGTTTGGCTTTTCGAATGTTACTTTGTCTAGGCCCTCTGAGCCGAGGCTGTCTTCAAACAGACCATATTGCGCTGTGTAAACAAGTATGGTGCGCACACTCGCAAACAAAACAGCTGTTCTGTCTGTTTAACAGACAAAACATTTTAATTCTGCATGCGGAGCACGTCCACCATAAAAACATGTTTTGTCGACGGCAGTAAAATAAATCCGTCATTTTGTCTATTAAATAAAAAAATATAGAAATAAATAAAACGTTCGTTACGGTAAACAGGACGAAGAGACCGATAACAACCGCAAAAAAAAATAACAAGTTGGGGCAAATGTGCGTCAAATCCACGCAAAACGGCCATCGCTCTGCTTAATGCTTCGACCCTATGTGAGACAGAGCCGCTGTTCTCCCGTTGACAAAAGTAGGTCATGTTACGCGTTGGTCACTCTTTTCTCTACTCTACGAAGAGAACACCAATCAATTTCACAACAAAAAGTTATTCTTTTCTTGAATTTCGGCATCGCGCCGTAGAAATCTTTCTACAGTCTGACATTTTGTCTTCAGTTTCTATAGTAGCCATGCTACGTATGCTGATGTACTCTCTTCCATACCACAGTCCAGCCGGTCTATTTTGTAAAAATCTCACCGTGAAAAATTATGTATGAAGTGAGCTTGAAGTGAGGTCATTCCACCTGAAGGTGTTGACAGCTCACTTCACGTTAGTGTTTTCTGGGAGATTCGTACAGAACGGATGTTGGGAATTAATGATACATCCCTCTCCGAACACTCTCATAATAAATAATTAATTAGCTAGTAAGAAAACATAAAAGCAGAGAAGAACAATCTGTCAGTCGCCCTTATTTTAAATCAAAGTTTTTTTTTTAATCCAATCCAACCACTCCCATGCTGCTCTTTGCCAACGACGCCCAATTTTTGTTGTGTTCTTTTTCTGCGTCATGTATACCTCAAATAAACAATTTTCCTTTCTTTCTTTTTATCGGTTTTACGCGCTGGCTGGAGACGTTAATATATTAGGCAAAGCATTCACAGGATAGCCCGGTTAAGCAGTCGACAACCTCATAGGTTGACCTGAGATATGCCATACCTACAAATCATTTAAATGCCCAGAACTTTGACCTTCAACTGACCTTGACTTTGATCCCAGAGAGGAGCAGTAGCTTGATTAGCTCAATGTTCTCGTTCTCAATGGCGGCTACTAGGGCTGATCGGTTGAGCGGGTCCACGCAGTTGATGTCCAGGATATCCGGCTGAGGTGTGAATTGTTCTATTAATCTGGGAACAATAAAATGTAAGAATTTTAGGACTTTGGAGATGAGGCAGTAAGGGCAGGAAAGTCAACCGCTGTAGCTTCAGAAAAACGGTCTTAGGAGCCTATCCTTCTGCCAGGGTCGAGGGCTGTTCGAAAGTGATACCGTGGCCCTGGCACAGGCAACAGAAGGAACGCGGGTGGGTTTTAGTCAGTAAATGTCATTTGGTGATATCCCACCCAAAAAAAGGACCATAACCTTATTCGTTTTGAGAATTTTTTTATCTACATTCACAGATTTTAAACATAAAGGGACAAAAAAACTTTATAGGACCAACTGAGGTTTGAGTACTTTGCAGGACCAACTGAGGTTTGGGAAAAGTCCGTTATCGCAAAAAAAAAATCTAATGCATTTTGTAGAAAATGAGAATCCATTTTTCTTTCAATTACTGCTACAACGAAAGCAAGCCGATAAAAAACAAATAAGAAAATTTGTAGAAAATGAGTCAATGCATCTTCTCAGGAGGAAAGATTTTAAAATTCGACGAATAATTATCTATACCACCAGTACACTCAAAATGCATGAATACTTATTTCATATCAGTGCGCCATTCTCATTTTTAGAGTAATCGCACGGGCACGATCCACGAGCAAGACTGCATGAAAAAAAAACTTTCATTATTACCACTAGTAGTAATATTACATATAATTTTCTAAATAAATAAACACTAATTTAATATATTATTTAAGCAGACTTTCTTGCACCTAGCATTTTCCTCGCTGTAGTCCGGTAATACTCGTAAGTTGTGTGTTTCGCTCAGCAGTAAAGTTATTCTGCGTTTCGTACCTTTGAATCCCTCGCTACACTCAGGTTTCTATACAAGTACCTCCTCGAGCCAAAAATATTTTGCTTTGATAACAAAATCTTGATAGTATGTAATGACTCACTGCTGTCAAAGTCATCTATCTCTCTCCCTTTTCAAAACACGTCTGTCCTTCGCCATTGTGGGACAGTCCTTTTTAGTTTTAGTTGCAGAAAAATACAAGGTCACGGTATCCGTTGACTATTTTGGGAAGGATTTCTTTCCAACTGAACGAATGTTTGTCTTATTTTCGTCTATTCTGAACTATTACGGATTTCACCAATGAAACTGATCGCGGTATTAAACCACGTTTGAGAGCTGTCAGTTTCATTATTTGTGTCATTGGAATCTGTGGAACATTGACACTGACAGCTCTTGAACGCAGTTTACATGTGTTGATCGCGTTCAGTTTCATTGGTGAAGTGCCTACAGACTTTAGACGCAAACATAAAATTCCTGTTATTCCACTGGCACCCATATCCTTCACAATGGAACACAGAGCTTGTGCTCTTGTGTTGCAGAATCTTTCCCTAGGACTTTCGTGTAATTAGGTAGATACCTTTACTTCTATTCAGGCAGTGAAATCCTTTCACTGTCGTTATTGCAAAAAAAACATCCAAAAACATCCAAAACCATCAAAATCAGAATAAACAGTAATTTATTCAAGTTAGGCTTAGGCACCCTCTAGCTTAACTTAGTCCCGTAAAACGGCCGCCCTTCAAACCGCTATTAAGTACTTACTTGACGCGGAACCTTCACATTCGGTTTTGTTTGAATAAACCGTATTATTTAAGGTATTTTGGGGAAGGGGAGATTTAACGATATAGACTAATAAAACCGGTTAATACTGACTCACGGTATTCAATTTTTTTTTTGTTTTAGGACGGGCGTTATTAAAATAGAAGATTCCACTCGTAACACCACACGTATAACGACACGCCACTCTATAAAAGAAAAGTTGGAGTTAAACTGTTTTTATTTTTATCAGTACCGACCCTTTTTTCCTAGTGGTTTCCTAATGGCTGGAAATAAATTAATGGAACATAAAACTTCCCAGCAACGCATCTGCCTAGTAAGTTAAAAGTACTTGCAAACATACTCATTAAATAAATATTAATTCCCTAGTTCAAACACAAAGCCCGTTATCATCATCATCATCATCATCATCATTTCAGCCGAAAGACGTTCACTGATGGACATAGGCGTCCTCTAAACACCGCCACTTCGACTCCTTCTAAGCGTCCCGCATCCAGCGGATTCCTGCGGCCTTTACAAGGTCGTCGGTCCACCTTATTGGGAGGCCTTCCGAAGCTACGTCTTTTATTGCGCGGTCGCCACTCCAGAACCTTTCAGCCCCATTGGATTGTCGATTGACTGAAGACTTGCGTGGAGTGAGCTGTCAATGTCATCCCGTCTTGGTCAACCCCTAGCATAGCATAGGCCTCCTCTAAACACCGCCACTTCGACTCGTTCTAAGCGTCCCGCATCCAGCGGATTCCTGCGGCCTTCACAAGGTCGTTGGTCCACCTTATTGGGAGGTCTTCCGAAGCTACGTCTTTTAGTGCGCGGTCGCCACTCCAGAACCTTTCAGCCCCATTGGATTGTCGATTGACTGAAGACTTGCGTGGAGTGAGCTGTCAATGTCATCCCGTCTTGGTCAACCCCTAGCATAGCATAGGCCTCCTCTAAACACCGCCACTTCGACTCGTTCTAAGCGTCCCGCATCCAGCGAATTCCTGCGGCCTTCACAAGGTCGTCGGTCCACCTTATTGGGAGGCCTTCCGAAGCTACGTCTTTTGGTGCGCGGTCGCCACTCCAGAACCTTTCAGCCCCATTGGATTGTCGATTGGCTGAAGACTTGCGTGGAGTGAGCTGTCAATGTCATCCCGTCTTGGTCAACCCCTAGCATAAGTGGCACTGACAGCTCACTCCACGTTCACGTCACCTAAGTTTTCAGGGTGAGATGGTACAGATACCACTTAAGTTTGGCAATTCTATTTATTTATTAAAACTTTATGAAAAAAAAAAAACTGTACAAAGGCGGACTTAATGCCTGAGGCATTTTCTACCAGTCAACCTTTGGGTGATGCAGAGACAAAACATGGCAGGTATAGATAACTCGAAAAAGAATACACTACTTAAACATAAATACTTAAATAAAATAACATATACTCGTAAACAGATTAAACTTTGTCAGAACAAATAACGATAGGTAGATGAGAAAACGAATCCAGCAAATCAGCGTTGAGATGATTTAACAAACTTCTCACTTATATGTTCACGAGCTTTCACTTTGAAAGATAACCGACTGGTTGCCATCCTGATTCCAAAGAAGGACCGCCTGGACAAAGAAAGAAGAGTGAATAAAACTAGAGAGGTGAGAAAGATATTGTAAAAGACGATTGTTGGTGGAACGAAGATTTTTACTATGAGCAGAGCATAAATATTTAATATGGGGGGTCAGATAAGAAGGAGAAGTAGGTTTTTCGAGTATAGAATATAACATAGACAGAGCCCTCAACTCTCTACGCTTACGTATGGGTAACCATTTTAAAAGCAACCGGTGCGTAGACGCATGATCATACTTACGTAGATTAAAGACAAATCGAATGCAGTTATTTAGAAGGCGGTCAAGTTTATTGAGGAGATCTGCATTCAGGTCATAGTAACACACATCACCATAGTCTATTATGGGAAAGATTAGGAACTGTACATGCATAGCCTTTATGTGTGATGGGAGGAGGTTTTTCAACCGATAGAGCGACCGCAACGTTCCGGTGACTTTTTTACGTACAGTTGTGACCTGTTTTCGCACGTCAAGAAATCTGTCGACATGCAGACCAAGATCCTTAACATCGGAGCTAAACGGGATGACGGAGTTATCAAACATTACAGGTGGTACAGTAACGCCCTTCACTTTCCTTATACTGTAGGGGCTCCCTACTTTGTGCAATAAATTACCAGCGTTGTGTCATCGTGCTTCTTTTTCTTTTCTATGCAGTCTGACAGTGACCGCGCTTTAACTCATATCTGAGCCACAAGCCCCTCAAACAATAGTCATTACATAACCTTAAAACCATCAAAATTGCAGAAATCGTCCCAAAGCCTCTAGGTCTATCCTCTAAGTATTCGATTATATTGAAACAGTAGAAGTGCCGGCTTTGACTTCAGTAATCCTATTTATTAGAACGGCGCGGCGGCGAGCGTCCTAAATATACTGCAGATTGATACTTTTAGTTTTTGAGGTCACTCCAACGGATATGTGGTTTTTACGAATGTGTGTGTGTCTATGCTGTGTTAGTTATATCTATACGTAGGTTCGTACATAAATCCGTCGTTACATTTTATAAAACAATCTTCATCATCACCATCAGCCTATAATCGTCCATTGCTGGACGTAGGCCTCTCCTAGTGAACGCTACTAAGCCCGATCTTCGGCTCTCCTCATCCTGTCATTGCCTGCTTCTTTTCCGCGAATGATGTTCCCGGAACCTCCTATCTTTGTTTCGAGACTCTGAGGCTTCTTCCGAGAGAGTCCCAATCGGCACAATATTTTTTTTTCTCGATTATGTCAGCCACGCACTTTTCTGCTTTTTTGCGGCGAAAATCTTTAAATTTGATCTTCTCGCCAGATGTTATCGCTTACGAAATCACAGCAAATCTTTTAATAAAATCTTCGTCTAACCCGGTAATAGCTGCAGTTTTATCTGGAAAATCGAAAAACTTTCTTGCGGTATTCCTGTCATTGGTAGATCCCGATCACAATATCAATCAACAGATTGAGCTGATCTTTGAATTTATTATAAACATTTATTTTTCTGTTACAAGCAAAATTCGTATATGTCAGCACACACAGTCTTTGATGTTACAACATCTAAGCGGTTAATTTCCGCAGGTTTTCCGTTTGCTAAGCACAGGTAGCACGATGCATTTGAGCTGGCCTCAGAAAGGTGCAGACTTTGGCGTCGATCATTGTCATCATTAGTTGATGAGTCACCCTGTTACTATTACTGCACTCAGTGGGGATAAGGGCTTGAATTTCATCATCCATTTGTCTTTTGAGACCAATGACAACTGCTTCGCTCTCCTTTACAAAAGTAAACTGAACTGGACGACAATACAAAGCTGAGCATGGTTTTGGGCTCGTCCATACAGTATTATCTCCATCTGTCAGTTTTAAAGCACAAAATGGAGGGTAAGCAAGATGATTCAAGCAAGATGATTTGCTTGAATCATCTTGCTTACCCTCCATTTTGTGCTTTTATCGGCTTTGTCTGGAAGCACCATCAAATCCCCACTTGGATATCAGCTTTAGATGCTTATTTTGCACATCGGCATTGTCAAGAAGAAGAATCCTCGTGAACGTGATGTTAAGTAAAACTTGAAGTGTAATCCTAGCCAAGGAATCCGTAACTGACACTGATTGCTTCGGAGGTTAGCAACCAAACTAAGTTTGTTGCATTTTATAGTAGGATGGATAAATATCGTTAGCACCTAGTAGTGTGGGACGCCCGCCGCACGGTAGGCTGAAAATGGACTTTCATAGGCTTAGGGATTTCAATTTACAAGTGCCGGTTTTTTGCCGGATATCATATTTATGAATGAACTTTTATGTCTACCTGTGGACAGCTTTGTGGGTTATATTATTGTTTAAAATTGTTTTTGTTATTTTTTTTTTTTGACATACGTCACAAAACGGTTATCGCTACTACTTTTGTTTTAATCATCAAAATATTTTTATTCATTATTACATATGAAACGGTTCCTTTTAGTTTAAGTTTACGAACACAGACTTTTAAAAACACGTTACATAAAATAGCATCACCCCTATACTCCGATGATATAAATTTTCATTAGCACATCTTTTAAAACTCTAATGAGGGTAGTTACCTAATTTTAGACGTTTTGCAATAAAATGGTTTGCTTCATAGTTTTGCTTTATAATTTAGATTGTTCACAATTTTTGCTCTACGACTATAAAATCTTATAATGGAAAGTTTAATCACCTATTTAGACTTGTTTGTTCTTCTAAAAAGTGAAAGTACTTCATTTAATCATGAAGTATTGTTTGGTGCAGTTGTATCCCGCATAGTCGACTGCCTTTCTGCCGAAGATCGAGTAACCCTCAAAGAATTTTGTCGGAAATTCACGCGAGCTGCTTTACAGAGGTGGCAGAAATCCAGCCCATTCCTTGATCACTTCAGAAGACTGTACGGAAATTGGCTGCAAGCAAATATTGATTGGCCAAGTTTTGTGCAACCTTTTAGTTAATCAAGAATCAACTGTTGCTGAGATACCAAGTGCAGAATCAGACTCTCAAGAACCGTCGACAGCATCGTCCGTCATTGGAACAATGACAAAAAGGTCCCGAAAACTATTTGAAGTAGATTAGAAGAAGATCTGGGAAGTAAACAGAAAAAGAGAAAATCTGGTGATCATACAGGCGAAGACTCCAGTGAATTGGCATATGCAGCTGCAGTGCGTTTAAAAGAAGAAGGGCATGAGTATATCGCATCTGTGATCGAATACATGACGAAAAATCCTGGAGCAGACGTAAAAATTAATGAAACGCTTAAAAAACCAGTGAAAACAGTCAGATTTACACCAGATAAAGCACTTGAATTGCTTCTTTCACTAAAAGTGTCAAAGTGGCAATATATTACTTTGCGAGAGGCTGCCATTCGGGAAGGTGCTAACGATATTTATCCATCCTACTATAAAATGCAACAAACTTAGTTTGGTTGCTAACCTCCGAAGCAATCAGTGTCAGTTACGGATTCCTTGGCTAGGATTACACTTCAAGTTTTACTTAACATCACGTTCACGAGGATTCTTCTTCTTGACAATGCCGATGTGCAAAATAAGCATCTAAAGCTGATATCCAAGTGGGGATTTGATGGTGCTTCCAGACAAAGCCGATAAAAGCACAAAATGGAGGGTAAGCAAGATGATTCAAGCAAATCATCTTGCTTGAATCATCTTGCTTACCCTCCATTTTGGTGTGTAATCCTAGCCAAGGAATAAACTAAAACCGGCACTTGCAAATTGAAATCCCTAAGTCTATGAAAGTCCATTTTCAGCCTACCGTGCGGCGGGCGTCCCACACTACCTTTGCCTATACGCGGTCTCTACTCTAGAACTCGTTTTCCTCAACGATTGTCGGTTCTGCGAGAGATGTGACCAGCCCATTGCAACTTCAGCTTGCTTAGTTTTTGGGTTATGTTACCATGGTTCTCTAGCGGATCACCTCGTTTCGGATTTTAACCTTCAGAGAGGCTCAAAGCATAGCTCGCGACTTTAAATGTTATGGACCAGTCTCACCGTGAGTTCCTATACCGCAAATTAACTATGTTTTAAATATTCATCTATCTATCTAAAAAATTAACATAACATTCCATCACGCTAGTAATTCGCCATAAATCCTGGTAAGGCAGAGGTATACCTACATTTCGTCAGTTATGTTTAAGACTCATGTAACATAAGGCGAGCATATTGCCATCAACCGGACACCAAATCCAGACTCCGGGCTACTACTGAGAAAAAAATCTAATCTAACATATTGCCTGACCCGGGAATCGAACCCAGGAACTCATGCTCAGCAGTTGGGACCACTACACCAATAAGGAAGAATCTATGGGGTGGAAAAAAAAACACTTAACGAAGCCGAGAGTCACTTGAACTCCCCGTTATTGTAATATTTTTTTGTGCTGGACCACATCTGGGAACCTTCTTGTAACGGAGATAGTTAAGGTCAAAATTCCAACTTTAACTGTCGTTTTTTTAACGAAAAAACAACTATAAATACCTCACAACACAACCCCTTTATCTTTGCCTGCCCTAAAAGCACAATGTTTTGCGTTGGTATATTACTTGCACTTCCGCAAACAGCAAATTTTCACAACAAAACTAATTATATTTCTGCAATGTTATTTAGTTTTATGTATGAATGAGTAGTTTGTGGATCCTGTATGTGTTAGAAACAGGTAAAATTAAATATTTTTGGAATCGGTAATCACTGGAAGCATTGATCTGAACACAAAAAATCTTTTAATAAAGAAAGCCAACTAGCCAACTAGTGCTATATGATGTCTTATTTTAAATTACGCGGGCAAATTTGCGGGCAGAAGTTTCTTAAACGTTACCAAATGGCTCAAAAATTAAAGCAATAAATTATATTTAAAAAAAGTGTACGATGTTTTAAATTCCCCCCTCCCGACCCTTGCTCGAGCCAGCCCGCGCCGCTGAGCCTGTAGCTTTAAATTCGTTCCTAAATCAAAGAAATCCTGATCCAGCTAGTCCCTTGCTGCCCTCTTCCAGCGACGCCCTAAGCCGAGCTCCGTACCCCACAGGGGGTGCCCTTAGCGTTGTCGCTTAGTTTTAGTTAGTATTTAAGTTTAAGTCCTGGCTGGAGGCCTTAATTCATTAGGGCAACCACAGGCAAGTGCGTTTAATCAGACGACAACCTCATAGGTTGACCTGCGAGAAGCCATACACAAAAAAAAAAGTTTTAAATTCCTTCAGTGTCTGCCGAGTAGGGACACCGTCAACGAAACATTATACTTTTAGAATGAAACGTTACTGTCGTCAGCAGTTTAGATAGTGCCCGTCGGTCAGTTGCAGAACTTACATTTGCAAAAATGAGAAATTCAAGAAAAAAAAAAAATGTGGACCTTTTTTTTGCTTACCTATTTCCTAATCTTGATTAATTTTTCAAGGAAACATCTAACATCACGCCTGTTGTCCTCGACGAGTTAGGCAGAGGTGTACCCACATTTCGCCAGTTATGCATAAGTCCCACCCATGTAATAGGGAGCGAGCATATTGCCATCAACCGGGCACAAATCCAGACGCCCCGGGCTGCTACTGAGAAATTCCAGATGAAAAACTCAAAAACACTTTGCCTGACTCAGGAATCGAACCGAGGACCTCATGTTCAGCGGTAGCGCTTGTGACCAATAGACCAACGAGACGGTCAGTTTTCAAGGAAAGTAGTAACGAAATATTTGGTATCGTGTCATGCGCTTGTCCCACTCCCCGTGGGGATCGTTAAAGGGCAAACACTATTACATCAAGTCGAAGGGCGGAATCAACATTTGTACTAATTAAATCACGTTAAACAAGCACAGTATTTATGTTGAATAATGGTTTTGTGATAAGCCGTATTATGCCTTTGCCTATTTATTAGAATTGTTAAAAATATAGCGGCTGTATTTTAGTTCCGGGATATTATCGCACATTGGATTTTTACCGCTCTGCTCAGCGCCGGGATTTGAAAATCTAACAGTGTTGTTTTGACGCGCCTGTGATGCATTCTGTTAGTTTCTAAACGCTTGACTCAATACCGAGAGTTGAAAATCCTGTGAGCGATAAATTCCACGTGGGTTTATATTTATATGCACAACCGATATATTTGAAAAAATTCGAGTTTTCTAGAATGATTTCCAAATGCCATCGCCATTGCAAAGGTTACGTTCCTAATTTCATGGAACACGAATTTTATTCTGACAAGATTTCTCAAAAAACTGGTGCAATATTGTAGTTACGGAGTCTGATATTCCAAACTTAAATCAATCTTACGGTCAAATGATAGTAAATATAACTATAAATCTAATATAAACACCTATATAACCAGACATTAAATGCAAATCATCTTTTATTTTTATTAAACAGGTTTTAATGATTCTAACAGTCTTATTCATAAACGTGTCTTAAATTTTAATCAATTGCTAAGCAAATGTATAGCCAAATTCTTATTCATAAACGTTGTTTAGAGCTAAGAGTTCGCTAAACAATTGATTAGTAGCTGTCAAATTTAAACACCTGTGGTAGATTGTTAAGAAGATAAATGACTAACTTTAAAAAAAAACATTTTAGTATTAACATCAATTGTAGCGTTGCCATTGACCACGTATTAATTATTTATTAAGTAAGTTATTTTATAACTTCAAATTGTAATAACCTATGTTTAAACGGGTGGACCGATTTATAACTACTAAAATAAACAATATTTCAAGATTTACGTAAGACACTCAGAAAGTTTTACGAAAATAAACTAGCCTCCATACAATGTTTCATGCGTCTGAACCAGTTTTCGAAACACTTTTTCCAATCCGCCGTAGACACCTCGTTTATAGCCTGCTCGAACGCTGACAGCGCATCTTTCGGCGACGAAAATTGTATCCTTTTGAGCGGATTTTTTATTTTCGGGAATAAAAAGAAGTCACACGGTGCTAGTTCAGGGCTGTAAGGAGGGTGACCCAGGAGTTTGACCGGTGTGCTGTCCAAGAAGTCCCTCGTTTTAAGCGCGGTGTGCGAAGGCTTGTTGTCGTGGTGGAACAATAGCCCGCGGAGCCCTGTTTGGTCGCTTGTTGCTCGGCCGTATACCATTCAGCGTTGAAGCTTCTTTGTTTCCTTAAAGCAATTGACACCAAGTTGCCAGGCAAATTGAAAAAGCTCTCGATCATAATCTTACCCCCGCTTCTAGATCGCTTCACTTTGGTAGGTATAAATCCAAGCCTCATCACCTGTTTTGATGTCTTAAACATGCCGAGACGAGCCTGCTTCAAATTTGCTTATCATATCACGGCACCACTCCGCCCGGCCCTGCTTCTGAGCATCGGTAAGGTTGTCCGGCACCCAGCGTGAAACTATCCTCCTCACGCGAAGTTGCAAGTGTAGAATTTCAAGAAGGCTTCCCGATCAAACCAAGTGGTATTTTCCTGGATTATTATTATTTTCCTGGATTAAAATTTCACTGCTAGCACGTTTTCTTCCGTAACAGCCGTCAAAGGGAGACCACTTCTTTCTTCATCCCCCAAAGTTAGTCGACCGCGCTTGAATTCGTTATACCAACGATACACGGTTGCCTTAGAAGGGCCTTCATTCATGAATGATATTTAAAGTCTATCGTACGATTCGTCCGGTTTAAGGCGACGCTTGAAATCGTAAAAAAAATAGCGCGAAAATGTTCCCGGCGTAGATCCATTCTATAGACACGATAATTTAAAATAGCTCTCTAACAATGTGGAGGGAAATTTTGAAATTGAAACGTACCTATTTTTACTTACTTAGACTCATTGTTTCAAAATAGACTATAACTGGACAGTCTCTCATACATAAAAACTTTGATTCGCAATACTTTCTGAGTGGCCTGATAATTATAATTAATATTTCTGACTATTACCAATTACTGAAATCTCAAAAGAGGTACAAAAAAAAATTTCAATAACCATGTGATTTTCAAAATTATCCCCTATTTCATGCCCTTAAAGGATTATTTTTGAGTACAAAAGTAGCCTATGGACTTCCTCAGGATGTCATCTGTCTACTTGCCAATTGTTTTCGAAACCTGTTCAGTGGCTTAGGCGTGAAAAGATCACATACATACAGTTACTTTCGAAACTATTCAAGTAGGTAATTCAAACAAAATCGAGTTAGTTACACCCAAGAACGGCTACACCAATTTTATGATCTTTGATTTGTTGTATTTGTCTCCACCTCAAATACAGAAAAACGATAAAAATTGACGAAAAACAAAATGCAGATAAATATTCTGCGGTGGTACGAAGTTCGCCGGATCAGCTAGTTCATAATATTAATAAGTATGAATATTAGGTCTAAAACTGAAATCGCCAACCTGGTGATCAATGCTCGTGCCTTCTCTGTATGAGAAGAGGCCTTTGCATTGCATTGGGTGTGTAATAGGCTGGTATTATTATGTTTAAACCAATCAAACGAATAGGCTGTAAAACTCACCTCTTAACAGTAACGTAGTCTCCTCTATCGGCATGAAGAAGGAAGGTTTTCTCCTCCTTGGTGAGAGCTCTGTCGTAGACCTGCCGCAGATCATTGTGGCTGTTCCGCAGTGCCTCCTGGGAACTGCCCAGCAGCTCCTCTCTGGAGCCTCGGTTCATGCCAGTCTGGAAGAAGAGTGAGGGTTAATGGAAGTGCTTTTTGGTGACAGGATAGTGTAGTTGGTAGTTTTCTGAGTTGGTCGATGAGTTTCGGGTGACAGGGACATTTGACACTGAAGATAAAGGCCCTGGGCAGTTAACTCCACTGTCATCTTCATGATTTCTATCACTGGATAAGCTATTCGACCTTAAAATGTGACAAGGACTGACTGGACGAGGAAGGCGTAGAATATTTGTTCAAACAGTTTTGGTTCAATAATGCGGGCTTTGCACAGGTGACTATTATATCCGCACGATTTTCTATAAAAAACTACTGTCTAAATGGCTTTTCGGCTAGGCTGCAGGTGACTAGTATCACAACTTCCAAAGTAGAGAAGGTTCCGACTTTTGTCGTGCGGCGAAAGGTCGTATGCGGCGGTTGACTAAAACCGACCGTGAAAATGCTCAGTCGCAGTCACCTGCGATTTTTATCAACCCATGGTAATGGGGTGGCGATCCGGCTTGTGAGGCGTAAGCGACCAGCTACACGGCGAAAATCGACCAAGTGTAAATCCCTCATAAGCCTCCCCAAGTGAGTTTAAGTACGTCCGACGCACCTTGATGCCAGATGGCCCCGCTTCCAACCTTACAGACCAGGTAATGGTATCACCACGGTACGAGCTATTTTTGTAACTGACGTAAGAAACATACCTAGTTCTAGCGACATTGTTTACATTTTTACCCATAAATTGTTTGTGAGTCAAAGAACACACAGTATTAGTGATCGATATGCTTAATGTAGACGAACGAGGGGAAGATTAGACATTAAACTATTAGAATTTTTGAGGAATTAAGCGCCCTAATTGAGTAACATACTATCAATACCAATCTTTCAGATTTTGAAGGAAATTCGATGTGGTTGAAAAATTCGTCTGCTAACTGGAAGAGCTACCGATCCATGAAGGAACTAATCAAGGGCGCAGGCTCATGGACATGTGTATTCTTTCCATCTTAACGTATGTTGCACAGACCTGGTCTTTGACTAACATCCAGAAGTCCAAACTCAAGGTCTGCCAACGAGCAATGGAGCGCAGTATACTATGCGTTAAATTAACGGATCGTGTTCGATACACAAAGATTCCTGACGTGGCTCAAAAGGCTGCCCAACTTAAATGGGACTGGGCAGGACACGTTTGCCGCATGCTGACCAGAATGTGAACCACATTTTGGTCAAATGATGGTAAATAACACAGAACTGGTGCCCTGAGACAGTGACGCGGGGTCGCGGCAGACCACGTAGGAGATGGCGGGACGAGCTGGATAGGTTCCGTAAGAACTGGAAAGAGGACGCGCGGGCTCGCGAAAGATGGAAGGAGTGGAGGGAGGCCTTTGCCCAGGAGTGGGACAGTGTAGGCTAGTACAAAAAAAAACAGTGTAAAGACATTGCAATTTTAACACAGGCTATTAGACTGCAGGAATTGAATGAAAAAACAAGGCCAAAGATTAAGCTCATATTGGCATGTAATTCGAAGAAGCATAATTTGCTAGCAGTGGACTGTTGGATAGGTACAGATAAGAAGAAAGTAAAAACCTTTATTAACGGTAAACATGACGTAGAGAACGAACACCAAAAAAAAATACAAGTTGGGGGGAAAATATGCGTCACATCCACGCAAAACGGCCTTCGCTCAGCATAATGCTACGACCCAAATAACAAGAATTTGCTTTGCTTTTCTGGGTTGGCTGACTATCTGATATCACGACTGAAACTAAATGTTTGATGAGTCGTGATTCACTAAAGTCGAATAATCAAAGAGGTTAATTTTGCACAACAATCAGTATTTTAAATACCTATTTAAGAGCTGTAATAACCTAATAAATAGTAAACTAAATACTTATAGATGAAACGATCCCATTTAACAGCCAACAGATCATAACTCTGTTAGCAGCAACTGTTTTATTGATTTCAAATAGCGGTTTCGGCAACGTTTACTTAAACTATTTTATGTCTTCCGTAACCTGTTGAGTTTAAAATAACGAATAGGTTATTAAGACCAGGCACTCTAAAATTGTTTCCACGCAAGCTCCACTACGTGCAAAATGCAATATATAGAATATCGCTTGCGCTCTTGTTCATATTAATAATATTTCGTGAGTAATATAATTGATCTAGAGAAAAAAATAATTGTGGTTGGATAATAAACTATATTGTCTTAATGATAATCTTTAAAAGGTCACAATTTTTATAAAAAAATGAGTATGAGTGTGATGAGCACAGTTCCATTTTGATTGTATGTGTGACTGGTGTAGAATATTAATGCGAATAACATACGTTTTATGGGACACTCCTCTTAACAGATACTAGTGATGATGCTAGAGTTAGGTTCTGTTCCAATGATGACCAAGGTCAGGTCAAAGAAACTCGGGACGGCTGAAAACGCATTGGGCTGATGACTTCATTACAGCGGCTGGATGAGGGACGTGGACCGTGGGGATTTGTAAAAAACATGTTAGGTTTCCCTTTTTTAGTTGCGGTACGGATATCACACAAATTTGTTTATCACTCCTTGCTATGTAAATAACAGTAACAGGAATTAGTAAAACATCATCAATGTACGCTCAGTGGAAGAAATACGTATTATTGAAGCTAACTCGTTAACTACAGAAGCAAAACTAATAAAATTTATATGGGACCACCTTTGAAGCATACTCTATCCATTAAAAAAACAATTTGGAAATCGATCCACAACTGCTGGAGATGTCGCGTTACAAACAAACATAAATAAAAATAAAAAATACAGACTACTTGAGAACTTCCTGTGTGGGTGATTCTGGACTGATAATGATGATAACGATCTCGTACTTATGGATTAGTAGTAAGGTTGAAAATGGTGCGTCCTAGCGTGCAAGTTAGACCCGATTCCTTATTGTAGCAATTTGTGATGGAGGTTATATTGCTATTTAGCGTTTCATCAGCTCGCTGGGTTATTTTGCTCTGTGATTGTTCAAAACCAGTAGGTTTTCTTAGATATTTTATCACTAAGTAATGTTTTTTATTCAACCTAGGAAGGTATTCGTGTTACATGCATTAAAACACAGAGTTAGCGTATTTGCCAACTAGAATATGTAGCCGCCGAGCCGTAAAAGTGGATTAGTCGCTTGAAGGTTTGACATTGGCGCACACGGGAACACAATGTCAAGTTCCTATTATACGCTATTCTATTTTGTTGGTGGAGAGGTAGTAGTAAGTGCCTACAACTAAACGTACGTTAAAATGTCTTCATTGTACTTATATTCAAATAACTACGAATAAGTATACAATAGTATTCATGTTCATAACTTTATAATGCTTGTGCTCGAAAAGAGCGTTTTCCAAGCAGCCAAATTGTGCGCAAGTGCAAATTTTTCACTTTTTCATCGTCAGCATGACGCTTTACTTTGTGTAAATAATTTAATCACCACTGCTCTCAAAACGGTGAAGGAAAACATCGTGAGGAAACCGGCATGTCCTAGAACCAAAAATTCGAAGACATGTGACATCTACCAACCCGCACTGAGCCCGCGTGGTGGATTACGGCTCACTACCTCTCATAGAGAGGAGGCCTGTGTCCCAGCAGTGGGAACGTTATAGGCTGATTATGCTTATGACGCAGAGTTTTATTATTTGAGAAGTTTTACAAATTAGTTAAATACGAGGAAATAATTAACAATGTGCATCCAAATATTTTTAATTTTTTTTGACGTTTGGAAATTCTCATAAATGTCCTCCACCCTGGGGTAGGTGGAGGGGTCTGTCAGACTGACTAAAACCACACGGTGTTCTGCTGCTACCTTTGGCCTGGGTTCTGGAGTGCTTGCGCATTTCGTCACGCTCCCCCAGCTAGGTGTTGGCCCGCATGAACTCATACGGATCACCCACCGCGGCCGCGTACGGCCGCGATTCCTCTACAGATAGGCGTCTCGGGCCTTTTACTGTTCAGGCAACAAACTCTCCATGTCTGTTGCCTAACAATGTGCGTCCTGGGCAGTCAGCTGCCAAGGCCGACAAAGCCTGCACCAAACGGAGGGAATTTACAAAATATACAAAACTTTGTGTAAATTATTTCATCACCACTGATCTAAAACGGTGACGAAATATCGTAAGGAAACCGGCAGGTCCTAGAACCAAAAAGTCGAAGATGAGTGACATCTACCAACCCGCACTGGGCCTGCTTGGTGGATTACATTACTGATTATGGCACAATCATGAAGATTTCTACAAGATTCTACCTGATAAAAAGTCACTGTTTCTAAAACTATCTTAATGCCTCATCGTAATCAGCCTATAATGATCCCACTGCTGGGACACAGACCTCCGTTCGGTGAGAGAGGAGTGGGCCATCCACCACGCGGGCCCAGGGAAATAATTACCACAAAGTAATGCGCCTGTCTGGGTTCGAACCCACGACCTACAACTCGTAAGTCGCGGCCTTTACCACTGGGCCACCCTGCTGAATGCCTAATTCCTTAATAATCGATCAAGACGAATGTTTCTGATTGTCTGTATTTTCGTCTCAATAGGCTTGAAGCGAAACAAACAAAATCACTACTTACCACATTGTAATTGGAAGGGATTTAGAAAATATACTTGCTTTACTGGGCGTACCCGTCCACTCCTGAACACGTATTTCCATTATCAGTCACTTTATTTGGATTGCCGATTAAAACATCACTAAGCTCAGTTTCGACTGACGACGATGATGCAGAAAGTTTAAAAAAAAAAAACGGATGAAAAAAGAACTCATCACTTTAAACACCGAAATTGAACAGCCAATGAAGACATCACTATGTCCATCTTAGATTCTCTGATGATTATGAAAAACTTTGTCAATAAGAACGAATTTATAAAAAAAAGTCCCTTTATGAAACGAATTTGTACAGACAATAAAGACAACGCTACAGTCAGCTCAAACAGAAGATGACAAAAAAGGTTTGTAATAAAAAACTGATTACAAAAAAAAGCTGAGCGCATAGCCACAGTTAACTGGACTAACTTGTTCGGAACTTCAAAGCTCACTAAAAGCTGTAGGTAACTTGAACAAGCCAATGCCAACAAAAAGATGGACAGAACACAATGATATACAAATATTTTATTTAAAGGCGTACTTTGGGCGTGTTTCTGATCGGTATATTTCGCTGTCTAGTGACTGTATTTACCCGATTGTCGAGCCTTAAAGGACGGTTTTCAGTGCTTATTACTAAGTATAGAATTTTGCTAGGACTGAAGGATGGTTTTGGGTTTAAAATAGATCGTTGGGTATGTTTTACCATCTTTCGTAGGTTTATGGGTAAGCCCTATGACATGGGACAAATAAAACTGGCGAAATGTGGTAGACTACAGGTCAAATTGAATTAGCTAGCTAGCTAATTTCATGTTTTAGGTGTCAACGAACGCTGGTAGTGTTGTTACATGAAGTAACATAACATCACGCCTGTAATCCCAGAAGGGTTAGGCAGAGGTGTACTTATAAACACCCACATACACATGAAGATGATGATGATGACGTTACATATTTGTGTTTTATTTTGTTTCGGTATTGATACCAATCACGTCCGTGAAGTTTACACAAAAAAATATATATTTCAAGTGAGTCACTAACTGCGGACGACCCCAAAAAAAAACCATCAAATAATTTATTTTTTTGTTTTATCAAACTCAAACTCAAAGCACTTATTTCAATTAAAACATTTAGAGGCACTTTCGAATTTACAGAGTAGATCAGTTAGTCAGAAAGTTGAAGCTGGTTGCCCATTCCAAAACGTAGCTATCTCGGTAGAGAAGAATGGACAAGAAACTACAAGGACATTCTTTTATATTAAGGTATTCTAAAATCCTGGATACCATGTTTAGATTTCTACACCCATCACGTCCGCGGAGTTTGGATAGCTTAATGCATTTGACCCTGTATTTAGGCGTATACAGTGTCAAACCCTTCGATCTTGATGTTATTTTGTGTGTTATGTTTGAGGTGGTTTTGTGTTCTTATTAGTAACATTAATTAATTAATTAATCCTGTATATTATTCCTGTTTCCCCGACAGCAATTACTGTAATTATATTTTAGTACTTACATGTGAATTGTTGATGTTAATTTAATAAATCCCTTAAATATTTATAAGTGTATTCATGTATTTTTTTATTTTTTAGGGTTTCGTAACTCAAAAGGAAAACAAACAGAACACCTGTGTGATCACTTCGTTGTCTGTCTGTCTGCCAGTCCGTCAAGATCGTTTTTCTCAAGAACGCGTCCACATATCAAGTTAAAATAAACATCAAATACGTAGGTGTACGGTCCCTTGGAGCTCTAAAACATCAAATTTTTATGTAAACGCAATAAAAATTCGGCAATTTATGCGACATATTTTGAAATTCGCAAATAAATCAAAACTGGATAGTTCCCGTTGACCTACAATCATGGAATTTGTCAAAATGCAAGTTCTCACAGCACACACAAAGGAAAAAGTCGGAAACTAATAACAGTCAATCAAAAAAAATTAAAGTTTTTCGTAATACGCGCGCTATTTATGACTTTTTTACGAGTAGTAAGTACTCAAACCACAATTTATCCCGTGAAGTTTTTTGATCCTTATAAAAACAGGATGGAATGGCATCGTAAAAAGTTTTTGCGACAATTTCCCATTTTATTGCAGACTTTAAAAAAATCCTTTGATTGCTGATCTAAATTTCTCAAAAAGTTATGGAAAGTCCCCTGAGACCGTTTTCCCGTATCTACAACGATTCAGTTACCTACCCTTAAGAACCTAGTAAACTAGCTGGTTGTTGCACCGTCTTCAATTCTTCAAGCCTAGCATAGGCGAGGTAATAAATAAAACATGCTGATTACAACTTCCCAACGCACGTCGACCGTTATTTTTAATTTAATATTGTAGGTTTCTGATTAATGAGGGCTCTCTTTGTGATTTTGAGGATCAAAGCATTTATTTCAAATAGGCACTTATGAACGTCAACATTTACTTAAAAATAGAATTGATTCTAGTCGCCTCTTCCAAAAGGTATTTTCGAATGAAGAAGAGTGGGCAAGAAACTCCACCGTCACTACTTTAAAATGTTTTACAATATTTTGTATACACTAATATATATTTGAATGTAGACAGACAATGCACAAAGAATAAAATTACTATACCACAATAGATAAAAAGAATTAAAAATGAAGCAAAGATAGATACATTTATTATGTGATAGATACATGTTGCTAACATAATATTCGCAAACATTGTAAAAGAATACGATTTTCCTAAAATATTAACAATCAAGTGCTTATACGACTTTCGTAGCAGGTATCGTTTGGATGGTGGAATATGTGCAATATAACCGCAAGGTGCACAAAATATATCTTTTTGACAACAGAAAAATATTTTTAAGACGCATGCAATGTGGTTGATTTGTGCACGCTGTGGCGCCTATGATGATTATTTTGTGGGTAATTAATTTCACAGTTGTTTTCTACCATGTCGTACATACAAGTATTTTTTTCGACGGTGGGCATTCTCCTTTCATCTATGCATAATCAGCCAATAATGTTTCCACTAGTCTTGTGTAGTTCATGAACGATGAACGAATGGGAAACGTAACTTCGCACTGTAATAGAAGAAACGTTTCCGAACGCTGACTCGTAATCGGTCTAATATGTCTTTTCGATCTCGGACATTGTAAACCGCGCGATCGTTCAAGTGCGACAGACTCGACGCTCGACTCTCGCCGCGGACGGACGTGTTTGTGCGCTCTCCCGCTCCAGTGTTCTGTTTCGTGTTAATCGGGCGTTCTGTTTCGTGTTCAGGGCGAGGCAGTCAATTGGACGGGTCCCAGAGTTAACCGGCCTTGGGGGATCTCCTAGTCGGCTCTGGTGTACAGTTTTCCTTCCACAGCTACTCACCTAGTGTCTTTAGGGTGTGTCTACACCCTTCGCGCTAGACTGGTCAGGGCCCAGTTCGCACAAAAAGACTGGCGACGGGTTACAAGCTTAGGGCTCACCAATAGGTACACACCTCCCTGTCTACACCCGACAGGGAGGGAACTCATCCCCGGGCCAATCCACCCGGGGAGTTAGGTATAGCGTTTAGGTAACGTGGAAATTTTTCTTTCCACCATTCCTTCCCAAAGATAGTTCCCGCTCCGATCATGGAGGACGCCGTCCTCTTGGCGTTCCTCAAAGAGGTCCTACTTAAGGACTGATTTTCTGGAGCGATATGGCTCAAAACTCCGCCAACGCTCCACCCCCACTCCGTCCCAGGGCGCACTCGGTGAGTTTAGTGACGCTTTAGAGAGCCCGCTTTCACCACCTGTTGCCGAACAAGGCATTCCGCCTTTTGTTCCGCATTCCAATATTCCGGCTAATATCTCGGCCCCCATTGTTTCACCCGCTTTTGTACCGGCAGATAATACTGCGGGCGCTAATCCGGCCCCTATTGTCTCGCCCGCCTTTGTCCCGGCCGCCATTGCCACGGCCGCCATTGTTCCGGCCGCCATTGTCTCAGAGACAACGCAGCTGCGCGCCGCAGTAATAAACACGACTCGCCCGGAGAGCATGGACACGTCAGTCCCACTCTCCGAGGATGAAGCCCGCACCTCCTCCTCCAGCGACGACGACTTCCAAGTAGTCGTTAAAGGAGGCAAGAGGAAGGCTAAATCCTCCGCCCCCGCTGGCCCGGTCACCAAGGCCCAGAAACAGTACAACTTATCGTCCAGCTCCACTTCCACCCCTAGTCCGAGGGCCAGTCGCCCCGCCAGCCCTATGGCTTGCCCACCCGCTCCTACCGCGAGGAAGCAAAAGCCTCCTCCCCCCATTTACGTCCAAGACAAGTCCAAATGGACTGAAATTTCTAGGATGTGTGTTGATCGCAAGATCAACTACACCAACGCCCGATCCACCATCCAGGGGATCAAAGTTACCGTCCCCACGTCTACGGACTTTAGGGATCTCTCCCGCGCCCTGCGTGAAAGGAACTATTCCTTTCACACGTACTCCCTTCCGGAGGAAACCCCCACTCGCGTCGTCATTAGGCGCGTTCCCCAAGAAATCCCCACTGAGGAGATTAAGGACGACCTTATTGCACAAGGCGTCCCAGTATCCGCCGTCCATCGCTTGCATAAAGCGAGACAGGGTCTTGTATACGACATGGTCCTTGTCATCTGTGACCCCACGGAAGGTCACCACCCGATCTTCAAGGTGAAGTCGGTGTGCTCGCTCTCGGGCATCTCTATTGAGAAGACCTACCGAGCCAACTTGATAGGCCAGTGTCATCGCTGCCTACTTCTGAGATGAGGGCACGGCACCATCCCAGCGCCTTTTTTTTTTTTTTTTTGTTCCCGGGGTGGAAAATCCTCATGGATGTCCTCCGCCCTGGGGCGGGCGGAAGGGTCTGTCAGACTCTTACTGACTAAAAACCACCCCGGTGTTCCATCTCACACCTACGCCGGGGTCGCGGGAACACATAATTCGTCCGCATCCCCGGCTGGTGCCGGCCCGCTTGCGCGGGCGCCGTCTCGGGCGGGGGGAGTGAGGTGTACTCCCCCCGCAACGTCTGTGAGCGGCGCGCACGGAACACTATGCGCGCCGCCTACTCGGGTCCTGATGTTGGGGGGCGACGGATGTCCCCGAATCCGTCGCCCCTGAACCCATTTAGGGGGGCTGGAAGAGGGCGTTGTTCGCCCTCCGCCTGCGCCCAGTGCGCCTGCTGCGGATCGGAAGAGTGGACGAGATCTCTCTCTCACTTTCCGCAGCCTCCTTCTGCGAGATGACTGTTTCGCAGAAGGAAACCACCGCGTCCCAGGACTCGGCGCCGCCGACCATCGAACTCACTACGGTCGGCAGCGACAGGTCACTGCCTACTTCTGAGATGAGGGCACGGCGCGGCTCCTCCCAAGCAAAACACTCTGCCAGCGTATGCCACGCCGTGTCCTCCCGGCAGTCGACGCAGTGGTGACACCGAGCGTCCGGCTCCCTGTTTATGCGACACAGGTACTTCCCGAAGCAACCATGCCCCGAGAGCACCTGCGTCGCCCGAAACGACAGGGAGCCGTGCCTCCTCCCGAGCCAGAGCTCGAGCACTGGCCGGACCGCCTCGATGGTGACGAGGCCGGCGGTAGGGCGTGAAAGCCTGTCCCGCCATTCCGCCACCAGGACCTCGCGAAGCTGCGACCGACGCTGCTCTATATGGCGCTGCATCGGCCGCTCGCCCCGCGCCCTCGCTTCCTCGCGCCACCGATAAAGTGACGCGAGCACCTTAGCGTCTAGGTCCCATGGCGGGGATCCGGCCAGTGCACAAGCCGCCTCGTAGGAGATCGTGCGATACCCCCTTATGACTCTGACGGCCATTGCTCTCTGCGGCATTCGCAGCACAGAGATGCTGGCGGCCGTCAGGTCAGCCGCCCAGATCGGGGCCCCGTAAAGGGCCATCGATCGCACGATCCCCACGTAGAGCCGCCTACAAGCGGCGCTCGGGCCCCCCAAATTGGGAAGCAGCGTTGCCAGCGCCCCGGCCGCGCCCAACAACTTGGGCGCCAGCCGCCGGAAGTGTGGTCCGAAGTCCCACCGGCTGTCGAGCACCAATCCCATATATTTCATGGTGGGCTCGACAGCGATCCGGACCCCCCCGACCACAATATGTGATCCAGCCGGCGGCGCCCGCCGGGGGCCATGAAACACCATGGCCTCCGACTTGTTGAGGGCCACCTCCAGGCCGAGGCGCTGTATGCGGCTCACCGTCAGTGAGACCGCCGCCGTCGCGAGCAACGCTGCCTCCCTGTGCGAACTCCCCCGGGCCGTGACCAGCGTGTCGTCCGCGTAACACGTCAGGTCCGCGCCCGGCGGGAGCTCGCCCCTCAGCACCCAGTCGTACCCGATGTTCCACAGGAGCGGTCCCACTACCGATCCCTGTGGAACACCGCACGACACTTGGCGCTGGTTTCGGCCATCATGTCCCATGTAGGTGACACACCTCCCCGCCAGATAAGCCCCAACAATGCGGCGGAGGTAGAGAGGCACCCGATGATAACGCAGTGCCTCCCGTATGCAGCTCCAGGGCAGGGTGTTGAAGGCGTTGGAGATGTCCAAGGACACCGCCACCACCACCCCGCCCCGGGACACTTTTTCCTCCGCCAGGACTCTCATCCTCGACACAGCGTGGATGGTAGAGCGCCCATGCCGAAAGCCGAACTGGCTCTCGTCCAGGTCCGGCCCCTCTCTGTACAAGTGGCCGACGAGGCGGGCTGCGAGTATGCGCTCGAACAGCTTGCCCACCTCGTCGAGCAGCACTATGGGCCGGTACGCAGACGGCGAGTCGGCAGGGCGCCCCGCCTTCCTGAGCAGGACCAAGCGACCTGTTTTCCACAAAGTGGGAAACTGGCCCCGCTCAATGCACGCTGTGAAGAGTCCTCTTAGCTGGGGCTCAAGCTCTTTCAGAGCGAGGGCTAGCGCTAGGCCGTGAATCCCGTCGGGCCCCGGAGCCACGTTCTTGGCCCGGAGCCGCATCACGGCCGCCCCCATCTCTGCCTGTGTCACCTCTGGGACGCTGATGGCGTTCTCCTCTGTAGACCCTGCGGCTGTGGGCAAAGCCATCGGCGGCGGGGTATGCTCCGCTCTTGCCGGGAAGAGGGCTGCGACTACCTCCTCCAGCAGCTCGGGTTGGAGACTCTCCGTAAGTGGAGGCGCCGCGGCTCGAAGTTTCCCTCGAACCGCTTTATACGGGCGCCCCCACGGATCCCCGTCTAGAGTCTCCAACATCTCCTCCCTGGCTCGCGTCCTCGCCTCGTCGATGGCGACAGCCAGCCAGCCACAGAGTCTGCTTTGCCGCGCGGTACACCTCGTACAGCGCGGCCTCCTCCTCGGGTACCCGACGACGTCTCCTCCGGTAACGGGTGTACCGGCGTCTCACCACCACGCATGCGACGCGCAGCTGCGCGATCTCGGCGGACCACCAGTACACCTGGCGCCTTGCACCCTGTGCGTGGGCGCGGGTCATGGACGCGTCGCATATCTGCGTCATTGCCCCGCGGAACCACAGCGCCTCCAGCTCGACGTCATCGGGTCCGGTCGTTGCCGACCCCCGGAACCAGGCCTGAGCAATGGCTGCCTCCTCGAGAAGCTCCCTGTCGATGCGCTTACGCGCCCAGCGCGGGCCGTCCGAACGCGGGACTGATGTTCTGCGGCCGCCAGCGGTCTGGGCGGAGACGTCGAATCGGATATATCGGTGATCCGACAACGTCTCCACCTCCGCGGCGACACGCCAGTCGCGGACACGGCTCGCGACAGCAGGGCTTGCGAACGACACGTCCACTATGGACCCGCCCCGCTGCCGCACGCACGTGTAGACCGAGCCCCGGTTCAGGACGACCAGGCCAGTGGTGATCGCCCACTCCTCCAATGCCTCACCCTTAGCATCGGTCACCGGGGATCCCCACGCCACAGACTTGGCGTTGAGATCCCCGAGCAACAGCACCGGGCGAGGATGGAGCTGGCCCACGACGGCACCCAACTCGACAAGGAACCTCTCGAAGTCGGCGAGACTCTTGTTGGGCGAAAAATACGCCCCAACGACGCCAACGCCATCTGCGAGGGCGGCTACCCAGCCGTGCCCCCGAGACGGGCTGACGAGAGCCCCGCCAATGATGGCCACCAAACCGTCCAGATCTCCCACCTAGTTATCCCTGGGCGGGACCCAGTACGGCTCGGCGACCACGGCCACGTGAATCGACCACTCTGCCATGCTCTGGAGCAAGAGATCCTGAGCTCTGATAGAGTGGTTGATATTGCCCTGGAGGAGACGGAACAGCGCCATTTATGTGCAGTCCATCCCCCCCTCTGCACCATTCTCAGGCCGGGAGTCGGCCGGAGGGCAGCCAGGCTGAGGGCCCCCGGCAGCCCTGGCAGACCCTCTCTTCTTCTTTTTGGTGGGCGCGCCACAGGCCTTACCGCCCGCTCTGTGCCCAGCGGGCCTCCCTGCAGCTGTACAGAGGCTGCAGTTTGGCGCCGCGGAGCACTGGGCCGCCTTATGTCCGGGCTGGCCGCAGCGATAGCACTGCTCGCTGCGGTCAATTGCGGCGGTGCACCGCGCCCTAACATGCCCCATGTCCAGGCACCGGTAGCACCGCAAGGCCCTGGGCTGCAGCATCTTCACCCTCGCCGCAACCCACCCCACCAACAGACGCCCACCGTCAGCGACCTTACTCGCCGCCGCCACCGGGCACCGCACCCAAATCGTGCCGAGTCCGGAAGCGTCGGCGCGTATGTCGCCCGTCCGCACGTCTCCTGGCGGACATCCGCCGACTCGGGCGACGGCCACCACGACCTCAGCCGGGGTCATCGAGTCGTCCAGGCCATCGACGCGCAGCTCAGCGGTCTTCATGGGCCTGGACACCCGGACGTCCTCCGGGTCGAGGACCTCCCTCAGCTTGGTGGCCAGGATGTCCGCCTTTTCCCCGCACCATCCCAGCGCCTGCGGCAACCACCGCGGCCCGAACGGCTCCACCGGTTGCACCGCAAAGAGCCCCGGGCCGCGACAGCGCCTAAATCATAATCAGTACATACGCGGCCCTCTATTCCTCCGCCGCGGAAAAAATGGCCGACGAAATCGTTGCTGCAAACGGCAACCCTCGTCGTCTTTTAGAAATCCTTAACGTCCCGTCCCGTTAGTCCTGAAAACCTTAAAATTCTAATCTTCAATGGATAACACAAGGGTAAATTCCACCCACCTCCTCTCCTCTATCATCTGGAGAGCTCTATCTGTCGGCTCGGCATGACCGGCCACCAACCGATCACCATCATCTCCGCTTATATCCCACCCGACAATGGTCCGGAGGATCCCATCTCGCTCCAAAAGGACTTCACTGCCCTCTTCGGTATGAGTGACTCCGTCATCTTGGCGGGGGATCTTAATGTCAAGCACCCGGCGTGGAATAGTAGCACAACTTCAACCAGAGGTAGGATTGTTTTCAAGTTAGGCGAATCCCTTAACTTTGACGTCATCGCTCCAATGAGCCCGACTCATTAACCAGGAAATCCTAATCACCTTCCCGATGTTCTCGATGGAGCGCTGCTCAAGAATATGAACCTCCGTTTGCAATCGATTGAGACGTTCCACGAGCTAAACTCTGACCACCGCCCTGTAGTCATGCATCTTGCACCCTACTCGGGCCCGATCGACCCCAACCGCCTCCCTCAGACCCAGATGATAACCGACTGGAGGAAAGTAAGCGAAAGACTGAAATCCACCACGTCGCCTCACTTAGACACCATCCCCGATCACTTAGTGTCAGTCGCCGACACGACGGCCGCAATCGACTCGTTTACAGAGCACGTACAATCCGTATTGACGGATTGTTCACGGGAAGTTCCGGTGATGCAAGACCATCGCTGGAAACTACCTACTGACGTACGTGACCTGATAACCGAGAAGAACGCGGCCATTCGTGCCTACGACTCCCTTGTGACGCGAACAAAGCCCACATGCGTCATTTACAGCGTGCTGTAAAGAAACGCATAGGGGAGGTTCGCTCTGAGGGCTGGAACAAGATGCTCAGTGAACTCGAGCCCACTCACCAAGCCTTCTGGCAATTACAGAGGAAATTGCGTTCCTCAGAAGAGGTCTCTATGCCTCCTCTCATCCGCCCGGACAATAGTGTCGCTTTCGACAGTCCCGATAAGGCTGAATGTCTTGCTGACAGCCTAGAGTCCCAATGTTCTCCCAGCTCCCAACCAGTAGACCAAGCTCACCTGAACAAGGTCGACGCTGAAGTCGAACGAAGAGCCTCCCTCCCTCCCGTCGAAGACCCTGATGATCCTCTGCCTCCCGTCACTCCAGACGAAGTGCACGACATCATTAAAGGGCTCCACGCTCGTAAGGCCCCCGGTTCGGATGGTATTACCAATAAGGTATAAAAACTCCTTCCTGCCCCGCTAATAATGCTTATGACCGCCATCTTCAATGGCGCCTTGAGCAACAACATCTTCCCACAAGCATGGAAAGAAGCCACCGTCATCGGTATCCCAAAGCCAGGCAAGCCAAAGTCTGAGCCCTCCAGCTACCGCCCTATTAGCTTACTCAATGTTCTCGGCAAAATCTACGAGAGGCTTATTTATAAGCGTCTCAAAGACTACGCAGAAGCAAAGAGCCTCATTCCCAACGAGCAGTTTGGTTTCCGTAACCAACACTCGGGCACCCAACAGGTCCACCGTATCGTAGAGCACTTATGCGCTGGTCTGCAGCGTAACGCGACGACGGGTGTGCTATTCTTCGACATAGCGAAAGCCTTCGACAAAGTCTGGCACAACGGCTTGATATACAAGCTCTACCAACTAGGAGTTCCAGATCGTCTCGTGCTCATCTTACGAGACTTTTTGTCGAATCAGATCTTTCGCTATCGCATCGAGGGTGCACTCTCGTCCCCTCATCCTATTCGCGCCGGTGTCCCTCAGGGTTCCGTACTATCTCCTCTCACCTTCACGCTGTTCACTAGCGATATCCCAAAAAGTAAAAAGGCTCAGTTGGCTCTCTTCGCCGACGACACTGCCGTTTACTATACCGGTCACTGTCCCAACGCTATAGCTTGTACTCTCCAAACCTCCGCAAACGTCTTAGGCGCTTGGTTCCGGAAATGGAGAATCGAGGTCAACCCCGATAAGAGTCAGGCGGTTCTCTTCTCGAGACGTCGTCGATTCCCTCCCCCACTTCCCAGCCCGATCACTATGTACGCTAAGCCGATCCCCTGGGAGAAGCAAGCCAAATACCTAGGCGTGATCCTCGATGAAAACCTTACCTTTAAGGCTCATATTAAGGCTGTTCGCGCGCGCGCCTCCTTCGCTCTTAGCAGGCTCCAATTCGTGTTGACAGCCCGTAGTAAACTGTCCCTTAAATGCAAGCTCCGCATTTATACCGCACTCATCCGTCCCATCATGACCTATGCCTGCGTTGTATTTGCGCACGCTCACCCACGTCATCTCCATAAGATGCAGACCCTCCAAAACCGTTTCCTCAGAAGGGTTACGGGTGCCCCTTACTACGTCCGAAACATAGATCTGCACGTCGACCTCAAAATGCCAACCATAAAACAGTTCATGAAACGCCTATCATTGCGTTTCTTCGACTGTGGCATCAAACATTCAAACCCCCTGATTACAGCGGCCGCCCGCTATACTCCCTCTCGCATTATCAGTATTCGCCGACCAAGGCATACTTTAATCGACCCCGACGACGCCACTACCCTCCTCCAGGAGAGTAGTAAGGCAACCAGCACGCTACATAAGCCCAAAACCCGATCGCCGTCCTACCGTCCTCGCCGCCGAGG
The DNA here is from genome assembly GCA_963555695.1 of Dasypolia templi. Lineage (NCBI taxonomy): Eukaryota > Metazoa > Arthropoda > Insecta > Lepidoptera > Noctuidae > Dasypolia > Dasypolia templi. The sequence continues at coordinate 13,943,883 of OY743142.1, forward strand.
CCCGCCGCGACGCCCAAATCCACGCCCCTCCCGACCCTTGCTCGAGCCAGCCCGCGCCGCTGAGCCTGTAGCTTTAAATTCGTCCCAAAATAATACCAATCCTGATCCAGCTAGTCATTTGCTGCCCTCTTCCAGCGACGCCCTAAGCCGAGGTTCGTACCCCACAGGGGGTGCCCTTAGCGTTGTCGCTTAGTTTTAGTTAGTATTTAAGTTTAAGTCCTGACTGGAGGCCTTAATTTATTAGGGCATTCACAGGCAAGTACGCTTAAGCAGACGACAACGGCATAGGTTGACCTGCGAGATGCCAAACAAACAAACAAAAAGTTCAAGTGCGAACGAGAACGAGAAATGATAAACAGTCACTGATTGTTTAACAGATACGTTCGATGTCTGTGAATGAGAACGAGAGAGAATAGCCGACGAATGACGATCCTCACCGAACCCGACCGACCGAATCGCAAGAATGCGATGAGATGCTGACCACCGAGAGCGAAGACCGAATAGAGCTATTAGAACTAATAGAATGAAGTAGTTCACTGTCCGAAATGAACTAGTACGAAGACTAGTTTCCACTGCTGGGACACGGGTCGAGCTGTCAGTGTCAATATTCCATAGAAAAAAAAGACACTGGCAGGTCTTAAACGTAGTTTACGTGCTGATCGCGTTCAGGTTCATTGGTGATTTTTGCCCATAATTAGTCCATACGCGAGGTTGCTAAACACCGTGAGTTAATAGACTTACTCAAGTATAAAAAGATTAGGTATCCTAAACTTTTTATAGGTCGCGTGATATTAACCCGCCATATTTTTAATTGATTAAAGAAGAGTAAAAAAAAGATAAAATGTGTAATAGACAATCTTATAGATTTGTTTAAAAAAAGCAATGTAACGTTTTTGGTCATTTCTTTAATTGCTTTTGGGAGTCTCATCTTCACTTATTTAACTTTCTGAGTAGTTCATATTAAAATCACAGTGTTACCACAAAAAAAATTAGTTATGTACTAACAAAAAACTGGTTGAAAAAAATATTACAAAACTGAAAAACAAATCTTGAAGTGGTAGGTTAGCATTTCTGAAATTGCGTGTCTCTTTTTCTGCATGGAGCTGTTTTTTTTAATGCTAAATATGTGTCTAATGGGAATGACTAAAAACGAATAACTTTGGTTTAAAACTGGACTACTTAGGTCACAGAAAAGCGTGAACTAGAGGCGGGTTTAAGTAACACAATGCTAATAAATGTTTATAAAGTCAGCTTGCCGGGTACCTGGCGTCGTTAAAGGACTTATCTCAAAAATTGCTAAACGGATTTTATTTTATCTTGCACTAATAAATAAGTACAGTGTTTCTCGGAGAATGTTTCATTGTATATTCATTGTCATCATACGTATGCGGGAGAAGTCATTTGATGACTTCCCACCCAAAAAAAAAAAACTGATCACGATCGGTGCCCTCTAACGGGACGAAAGTCATTACGAATCAAATATTATTCCTAGTTACATAACAAACAAACATAATTTCATAGACACCTCGAAACAACTATGTACACCTCGATATTTACTTGGCTGTCTGTGCATTAAGTGCTTTGATGCAAATTAAAAAGGAAATGAGCATCAACTACCAATGTCAAATCAAGAATGAAGGGCGTGTCCTAATGGGGTCGCCAGTTTATTCATTCGTGGTTTGTCAGTATAATAAATGATATGTTTTTCTGCAAATTACTTCAAAAAAACACTTTGAAACGACAAAATTTAAGTATGCTGTTTAAAATAGATGAGTTCGGTGTTTCCTAACCGACTATTCTGTGAAGAAAGACCGACACAAACTCAGAGGTCACAGTCTAACTCAAGAGTCACACTTTTAAAGTCCAAACAAAATCTTGGTCAGATCATATGAATACCATGAGTACACCTTTCCGGTCAGTGCACGCATTTGTCAGTAATCATTCTATCTCAACTCAGAACTTAAGGACCTCAACTTCTCGACAAAATATACCAAAAATTCTGTTTTTCACGGTTTTGAATTAGTAATTGATAAATAGGATATTAATATTAATAGGCAGGACCGCCTCGTTGGAATAGTGGTTGCAAGCTGTCCTATGGGTTCGATTCAGATCCCAGGTTGGGCAAAGAGTTTTTGAGTTTTTCCGCCCGATATTTCTCAGTAGTTGCAATAGGCTCGTCCCAATGTTGAAGTCCCGTGTGATACACGGGACTTCAACATAACTTCTGGGGAAAGACAGACCAAACGTTATGTATTGTAATAAATCATTTGGTGTAGATATGAATATTGCAGAGAGTGCCAAAAACTTAAATGAAAAAAAAAAAAATTGCCGAAAGATGGGCGTTGTCGCCGAGACAGGCCAAGGAAACTCTGGCATGCAAAACTTGATAGAGTTCACGACTGATCAGTCAGAAAAGGACCTAGAAAAATGTGGCTAGCTATGATGTTGCTAGGCGAGAGTAGACAATGAGAGGCCTATGTTTAATTGTCCATTATGAGGTAGGTCCAGATGTAGGGTAATGATCAAGAAGATTGTGTTTTTTGTTGGGTGGAAATCATCAAATGACTTCTCCCGCTCTGGTTGGGAAGGGCTTGTCAGAGTTTTACTGACTAAAATCCACCTGTGTGGACACAAGCAACTGAAGACGCTACGAACAACCCGCGACCCTGGCAGACATCGGCCCTATCGGACTCCGTCGCTGAGTTCTGACATCCCTTTGCGGCGTGCGTGGAACATGATGCGCCGTCGACCCGGGCCTGGTCTTACCGGACGGCGAGCTACCCATTGCTCGCCGTCCGCAAGCCCCCGCCTACGACTCTGAACGCCCAGGGCGTCTCCTGGGGCGACTAGGGGTGTGAGGGTGCAAGACTCCCTCCCTCTCGCACTCTGCCTCCTCCTTCGCGAGCATTACTGCTTCTTAGAAGGAGGTGACGGCTTCCCATTCCCTCTCGCTCCGTACCATGGCATGGACCGCCACCGATCGCCTCTGCGAGGACACGGCGGTGCTCCGTCCAAGCTGGGCAGACCTCCACCGTATGCTCCACCGTGTCTTCCTGGCGATCCACGAAGAAGATACATGCATACATACAGTCATAAGAAGAAGGGCTAAGATTGATACCTGCAACTGCGATAATATAACTAGAGTCCACTTTTGTGTGGCTCCTAAGCCCATCTTCTACTGCAACTATAAACATAATCAGCCTATACAGTTCCCACTGCTGGGAAACAAGCCTCCTCTAGGTGGTAGATGTCAAATGTTTTCGAACTTTTGTTTCTAAGATGCCGGTTTCCTTACGATGTTTTCCTTCACCGTTTTAAGCAGCAGTGGTGATGAAATAATTTACACAAAGTAATGGCTTTGAACCTACGACCTACAACTGGTAAGTCGGAGCTGTTACCACTGAAACACCACTGCTCTGCAACTATATGTATAATTATGCTCTTTTGTCATGTTCAAGATCATCCCAAGTCCCCAATAAAGTTGAGGTTGGCTTCCAGTCCAACCGAATGTGGCTGCATACCAGTAATTTTAGACCGCCAATCTGATCTGCGCTATTGTATTTAAAAAAGGAACGCCATACGAGTAACAGTAAATTGGCACCTAATACATCCATTGCCCCGATTTTATCGAACAACGATGTCGATAGGCGAGCCCCATAAATTCACGCCATTGTCTTTACCCATGGGGGTTGACAGAAGCCTATTCGGTCACGAAAGAAGTGTAAAAACTACGTATTTCTCGGATTACTAACTAACTAATCCCATAGGACTATAATTATCTGAAATACGTATATGGACGTACTATAGACTGTCTCGGTGGTCTAGAGGTCGCAAGTGCGACTTCTGATCATCCGGTCATGGGATCGATCAACAGTTCGTACTATAAGATTGGTAAAATTCGCCCTTTGGCAGTTTAAATTTAAGATAACTTCATGACAAATTCAAAAACTTCCTTCGACTCTGAAGCGATATGAGGAACAGGGTGTAAAGTTCACTCATACTCTTGGAAAAGGGAGGATCCTCCGACCAGATGGATGTCGTATCTGGTGGGCAACTGCCCAACGTTTGATGTCGGGAAGTTGTATATATGCTATCTGCACGGTAAACTCTGCTTGCGCGATGCAGGATTTGTCAGACGTCAGTGTGATGCGTTTGTTCGCATGTGACGGTGTAGATGCCGCCACAGACTCCAAACTTACACGTCAGAGATCGTGAGCTGTGGTATATAGTAATAATATTAGTTTGATGTCGAGCATTTACTCGAGTAGCTAAAATCAATTCCTGTCAAACTACAGCTATAAAATAAACACTAATGAAATTAACCACAATATCTTGTTCGTAGTGAACCGTTATCCACCACGCGGGCCCAGCGCGGGTTGGTACCTCAATATCACATGTCTTCGATTTTTTGGTTCGAGGACATGCCGGTTTCCTCACGATGTTTTCCTTCACCGTTTTGAGAGCAGTGATGATGAAATAAGTTACATAAATTAAAGTGCCTGTCTGGTTTCAAAGTCACAGTGAGTTTGAAACCAGACAGACTTTGACTGCATTGAACTGTCCAATATGTTATGTTATGCGGATCCTAGGACAGTCCACAAGCGCGCGGGCTGGCAGACTATTTTCGGTGGGCACTTGTTAGCCCAGCTCCGGCTTGCGTTTCCCTGTTCGCAGAATGGTTGATTCCTACAATACAAGGCCTACCGAACATTTTTGCATGTGCAAAAAATCTTACTCCTAAGGAGCTTTCTTGAATATTCATTATATATTTGTCTTTTTCGTGCCATTTCTTGAACTATTTACAAATACTATAAATCTTCAACCCGAAAATTTATAAGTAAGTAACGAAAAAAAAATTGTGTTTGTAAACCTAGCGATTCATATTTTCACTGTTAGTATCTTATAGTAAATCTGTGAACAGTGTTGTGGGCAGCAATATTGTCTTGTAAGTTTTTTGTATTTGTTTTTATTTCCATGTTTTATATTGTAGCTGTTTGTTGTTCCATTCGAATAATGAACAAAAAACAGCTACATTGCCATCACTGCTTTGAATATCTTGTACCTTATCGATTTTTCCATGTTATAGTTACCAATAGGTTGAAAAACAGTCCAAACTCAATCTGCCTAGCCATTTCCCAGCTATATTGGGTACGACTTCCAGTACAACTGCCTATCTGACCTCCACAACCCAGTTACTGGGTAACACGATACCCCTTGGTAAGACTGGTTGGCAGACTTTCGGGCTTCTGACGACCCGTAACGACTGTCAAAGGTTTACTTACATACAGCCGAGACCAACTGTTTTAAGTGCTTGTCTAGGCACGGAGGAGTCTCTAGATGTGATGGATAGTCACCCTTCTATGGAACGACCTTGGTAAGCGTAGCTTTACCTTCGATCGACTCGTGCGACTGTTGTCAGACAAACAGCCCAAACTATACCTAACATATCTTAAAAGCCCAACTTACATTAAAGAGGAAGCGCCACCGTGCCCTGATATTATAATTTTCTTAAGCTTTTTTGCAATTTAAAACAAATAAAAACCGGCCAAGTGCGAGTCTGACTCGCGCACAGAGGGTTCCGTACAAACCTGTAGGTATATAAGTAAGGTGGTAAGTTCAAAATTATTTTTAAAAAAAATATTACGGCTTCCTCAATTTTTCCTTTATCTGTGCTAAAAGACGTTGCATCGTACCAAATTTCAAGATTCTGAGTTCACGGGAAGTACCCTGTAGGTTTTGATTCCCTTGCGAGTGTCGGAAATTTGCGGCATAAACGGCTGTATCTTTTGATTGCGTTGGCTTAGAAGTTTGATTTTTTCACAGCTCCAAGGGACAGTGGAGTATTTGATATGAATTCCATACTTGATACCTCCACGCGTTCCTGAGAAAAAGGGTCTTAACAGACAGACAGACGGACGGACAACAAAGTGATCCTATTAGGGTTCCGTGTTTTCCCGTGGAACCCTAAAAACAGAATTTTATAATTAAAATCATCAATACAACTATATAGACCTCAATTTTTTTGATTTCATGAAATTCTCATAAAACCAAGTTCATATTACCCTATTAATATGAACTTGGAGAGATTCATTACTCCAGGATCCATGCTGAAAATTAGCCGATGTCCCTACCTTGGTCATGGTCTATCTCTGTGCCAAATTTACCTTATCATAATCCGTTCAGCCGTTTTGGCGTGAATGCAACAAACAAACAAACTTACTTTCGCATTTATAGTATTGGTTAGGATTTTACTGATTATAATTCTGTAAATACATACTTGTGACGGTTGCAACCATACCTAATTATTTTTATCACCATACCTATGACCTAATACTGGCCTGCAAATAGGAAAAAGCTAAAATATTTGAATTTCGTGGGCTACCTCAGCGCAACCTTGAGACTACTCATGGCATAGATTACAAGAATTTCCGAAGCTTTGCATAATCAGCCTATTATGTTTCACAGGCCTCCTCTCTTCGAGCGGGAGTGGGCCGTAATCCACCAGGCGGGCCCAGTGTGGGTTGGTTTGCTTTCCGAAGCTTTGCAAGACTTAAATACCTACGAAGTTAAAATTCCTTAAGGCTCCCGCAATAGGCGCGACGCCACAGCGCGACACAAAGGCACAGCTCGGCGCGACACGCGGTGCCTTTGTGTCGCGCCGTGGCGTCACGCCAGTGCGCACGACTTTATGTGGCTATACCCACAAGCTTTTCAAACCCATAATTATGCCTTACATAACATACTTTGCACAGCAGAACTTTCTATCCGTTTATTGTTATAAAACTTCTCTATACCGATATAATGTTATCATTGGCATGATATCGATTCGTTATAATGTTATCATTGGCATGATATCGATTCGTTAGCTGTTATTGGAATCGATTACTGTGACAATTTATAATAATACATTCTAGATGTTAGTAAAAATATAGTTATTCAGTACATTTGTCAGGCTAACGACCCACCGCTGTTTCGCACGGTTTTACGACTTGAGAAAACACCGAGATTTCTTTATTAAATGCAAGATGAATTTATATACACGTTAACCATCCGGAATAAGTTTTCTAGATGTTATTAAAAAGAACGATATTTGAAAATAACTACAGCATCAAAATTCGTAGTTTTTTAAACAACGCGGTCACACATACAGGCACAAAAAGTTACTTTAATGTATATTATGTATGGTTAGAGGTACTCAAATCTATAAACCCTTTAGTTTATTTCTCCCTGGAATTGAGAAATAAAATAATATAGTTCAAGGCTTTCCAAAAACCAGAGCGACAGCTACATTGTACTCTTGTTATTTTAAGTAAAGCTTTCAATAAAACTTGCTTTTCAATCTTACATGATTCATTGGAATTATTATTTGTACTAGTGATCGTGCCTATGAGGATACTGTTTGATGTTCGAGAATATAAAATGACGCATCTTATTCGTAAAGTATCGTTTTTATAACTAGAAAACTATACAATCTATAAACATAATTACTGACAGAATTACACCATTTTATAGCAGAACTACTGACAGACGGACACCCTAAACCACTATAAAATATGTTTGAACTAAGCTGATGTCAGACGGTTCTCTTGAGTGAATCTGTGAATGTTAATTTTTGTTTCATTCCACGTTAACAAAAAAAATTATGTTTCATATAAAAGTGCAATACCTACGCGGTCAATATGTATGAAACGGTTTTTTTTAAAATAAACTAAGAAATCTTCAACGCAGGGTTTCAGATTCATGTACCGTGTGTGTATAGGTGATTCCATGACAAGTTGTGTGTCGATGTTCTTGTTCCTGCCACCCTGTGTAGGTATGAACGTTCATCTGCTCCTTTCACGATTTTTTTTCGATTATATTCTAGGCAAGCAAAAGATGCCTAGTACCGAAATCCAACATCGTTGTATAGGTTCACGATTGAATTCATTTTTTTTTTCACTTCGAGTGAAAGATGCCGAATGAAGGGAACCGTCTGATATCAGCTTAAGAAATAAACTTAAAAGATTTAGAAAATTCAAAACTCAACACGTGAGGGCGGTTCACACGTGAACCAGCAATTTAAACAAGAAATAACTTTTGAAGTAAAACGAAAATAAAAAAAGAAGGAAACATGATTTTTTTTCTGCTGATGCGGAGAACGTAGCAGGTGTGAAGGACATAAGATGACCAGATTAAAAGTAATTTTAATAAAGAAGATGCAAAATGGAACTACAGCTAAAGTCCTTTCAGAGTTACCTCTGATTTTGCCCCAATGTCAAAACCATAATGATCTTTATGACCGTTTACATAATGCTGCTATTGGGCTGCTGCCATTGTTGTCCATGGCAATCTTTTAAAATGACAGAGACCTTTATTCTCGTAAGTATAAGGTTGTTATTGGGTTGCACCAATGTCAAAATCACAATGATCTTTATATTCGTTTACGTATGGCTGCTATTGGATTGCTCCCATTGTTGTCAATAGCAATCATTCAAAATGACTGTGACCTCTATTCTAGTGAATGTAAGGTTGCTATTGGGTTGCGGCCGACAGAAGTAACATGACTATGGCAGGACTGTAGTTCTCACAGAACATCTACATAGCAAACCAACACTCACAGAGGCAGCATTGTCAACACTTTCAATACAAGCCAAGCGTATCCCATGCTTGAGAAAAAATCCTCAGCTGTAGCCCGCAAAATGCAAATTTCAAAATCTTTGTTTTTTTTGCAAATTACATCTCCGTTTTGCGTCATATGCGTCGAGCATGCGACGTAAAACAGAGCTGACACCAAGTAGCCAGTCAATCTGAAAAAGCTCGCGATCAAATCTTCCCCCCGCTTCTAGATCGCTTAACTTTGGTAGGCGTTGATTCGTTTTGAAACACCCAAACCGTCGACTGCCGCTTCGTTTCTGGATCGTATTGATAAATCCAAGACTCATCACCTGTAATGATGTCGTAAACACGCCGAGGCTAGCCATTATCATATCACGGCACCATTCCACCCGGGCCTTCTTTTGAGCATCGGTGAGGTTGTGTTTCACCCAGCTTGAAACTATCCTCCTCACACGAAGATGCAATTGTAGAATGTCGTGGAGACTTCCCGATCCAACCTGCAGTATGTGCTGAATCTCTTGATATGTAACTCGCCTATTCATTTGGATTAAATTTTTCACTGCTAGCACGTCAAAGGGCGACCACTTCTTTTTTCATCCCTCGAAGTCGACCGATCGTTATCGATACACGGTTGCCTTAGAAGGGCCTTCATCCATGAATGCCATTTGAAGTCTGGCTGAAGGCTGCATCTTTGAAGAGATTGCGTAATTTTCTGCCGACTGCTACCAAGATTGCGCTTGCACAATCGCTTCTTTTACCCATCCTTGACTATGCTGATGCCAGCTATCTTGACCTTACCCAAGACCAACTCGATAAACTTGAGCGGCTTCAAAATTTTTGTTTAAGATTTAATTTTGGTTTGCGAATTTACGAATTTCGTGTTAAGCTCTAGTGGTTACCAATTCGCCTTCGCCGTAATGCTCACATTCTTTCCCTGGTGTATAATGTGCTCTTTTCCCCTTCCACTCCTCTCTATCTCAAGAAACATTTCCAGTTTCTTTGAGACTCCCACACGAAATTTTTAAGATCATCGGATAACTTAAAGCCTAAAATGCTTAAGCACTCCACATCTTTCCTCGACAAATCTTTTACTGTCCAGGCCGTTCGTTTGTGGAATGCACTGCCTGTCGAAATAAAACGCGCGCAGTCGTTATTTGTGTTTAAATGACTCGTGAAGGATCATTACTTGTCTTTGTGATCTTGCTTTCGTAAACTGTAATTATCATTTATTTTCGTTTCTTATATATTTCGTATGTATGTATTTATGTATCTATTCTTTAGGATATGTTAATATGTATATAAGTTTGTATCTATTTTAGTTTAATGTATATTTATTTCTTGCACCACTGACAGCCCCATTTTGTGTCCAGACAAATCACTGTCCATTCTAAGGTTGCCTGGAAGAGATCGCAGAAAGCGATAAAACCGCCCATTGTATGTTTTTTAGTTTGATTTTGATAAGTCATTTTGTGGTGTACAATAAAGTATATATAAATAAATAAATAAAAAGTCTATCGTACGGTTCGTCCGGTTTCAGGCGACACTTGAAATCGTAAAAAACAGCGCGAAAATGTTTCCGATACATAATAATTTAAATTAGCTTGCAAACAATGTGGAGGGAAAATTTGAAATTAGATCGTACCTATTTTAACTTAAAAATAATCATATTTTCAAAATAGACTATAACTAGCCAGTCTCTCATAAAAAAAAAACCCAATACATTCTTGATCTTTTTCTAACGTATCAAAGGACCATGGGGGATTTTGTATGAAACCTTACAACAGTCATGGAAAAAGGAATTATTGCTAATTCATTCACCATATTTACGACCACTCCCCCTTTATTTACACACGATTATATGTGCCACCATAATAACTTACTGGACTGTAAATGTAAACCTATTGAGAGAGTTGACTGTGTAACCTACCTTGGCATGAAAATAGATGAGAACTTTTCTTTCCCAACACGTAGACTACATTTGTAGTAAATTAAGAATATTATTAAGTAAAATGTATCACCTAAGCTTTAAGGTTCCTATTAGCATATTGAGATGTATATACATGTCATTAGTAGAATCTATTATGAGTTATGCTCTTGACAGCTATGGATATTAACATTCAAAACTAACTTGACTAAATTAGAAGCTCTTAAAATTCGATTCTTGAAGCTACTTGTTACTCAAAAAACGAAAAAAAGTTGTAAAGGAGATTATATTAAACTATTTAAAATATTTAAAATTCTACCGAACAGTTACAAGCATAAGTATCTTTTAGCAGTTAACCACCATGGTACCCAAGAGCAAAACTTAACTCACATATTCAACAACCATAACACGCGATCTATGGCTGCTGGCAAATTCAATGTACTTACTAATACTTTGGTGACAGAACCCAAAAAAAACGAATACCATATTTATTGAACAGTCTGCCGGCAGACATAAGGAATGAAACGAGTGTATATCTTTTTAAAAATAAATTAAAAAGGAATTATTTAGAAATGTGTTAAAGTGCTACCTTGAAATAATTATTGGTATTAAGTACAAAATTTAAGAACGAGTGTGTAGTCTCACCGACCCCACAGTCAAACCATTACTAAGGTTTTGTGGGGCTTAGTTTATAAGTTATTTACTTACCATTTAAAATAAAATAAAAAAATATAAAAAAACAAAAAATCGTTACAAAGTGCAGGAATTGATAGAAAATAAAAAATCGGACGCTGCAACAGATGCCGAAAAAGCAAGTGTTTGGAAGGGGCGGGCTGACGAATGTAATGCTCCTATCACTTCCTGCAAATAAACTGACCTGATTTGGTATTCCAACTTCCTTTCAATTAAATCAAGTAATTCAAAAGCACTACGTTTGTATAAACGAAATCTTATCCCAAAAGCTTTCTCGTCATATTCCTCGAAATAATTGCACCATGTTTGGAATATACGGGGAAAGCGCAATTTTTCCCATATCTTAAAATTCATCTAACACATTATCCTCTTCAAAAAACAATTCAAAGCGTCTTGCATTTTTATTTTGTAGCTAAATGTGAAGCACAATGCAAAACTTCCAGGAAGCATAAACCACTGGTTAAACTGAGTTGAGTACTTCGTTCAAGCTAATCATCCGATTACAGTACTTAATCAATGGTTAGTGTGTGGTGAACAGCAAAATATTGTTAAACAGCCGTTTATGGCTTAAACAGCTGTTTAAAATTTAACCATCTGTTGATGAACTCGGGTCTAAGTGCACTGCTAACCACGTTTTAACACTACACTAATAAAGTTACTTAACAGAAATCAACAATCTACCACTGAAAACAATTTATTGCACACTGGTAACACTGTTTGTTTTTTTAGGTTTTATTTAATTTAACCCACTTGAGCTGTATAGTTAGAAATAACTCGAACTGTTTAGGAAGATTGAGTGAAATACAATGGGAAGAATGAATGGCTCTGAAGTATAGTAAACCGACTCTCTTCTCTTCTCTGAAATGTCAAATCAAATCAAATCATTTATTCGGATAGAATGCAGGTATTGTACAATAAAGTTGCTATAATAAATATAGAGAGCCGGGCACATTCTGCCCCAGTGTTGGCATGCAAAATTTTACGATGTCATTATCAATAAGCTTAAGCATAAAGTCTTGAAATAAAGTGGTACCAATAAATTATTTAAAAAGTCAGAAGTGCATAAAACAATGTCAATAGTATTAATCTATTGAGATCATACGGTCATGAAAAAAATCGCTTAACGTATAATAACATTTCTGAATCAACAAAGCCTTAACAACGGCACTTTTTATGCTGTCCGTTAGTTTATTAAATATTATTGGGCCCATGCAGAAAACACTTTTCCTAAGTAGTGCTGTTTTATAGCTACCGATAGTTAAGAGGTTTTTGTATTGACTTCTCACATGACCTTTCTTGGAGTCCGAGACTTTTGCAAACAATTTTATATTACTTTTTACAAAAATTACCCTTTCAAAAATATATAACGACGGAAAAGTAAGAATTTTCAAAGACTTGAATAGAGATTCACAACTATCTCTAGGTTTAAGATTACACATAGCTCTTATACAACGTTTTTGGGCTTTAAATATGTTATCTCTTAGGCTGCAATTACCCGAAAAAAATATTCCGAACCTCAATACGTACACGTGCGCACACAATGTCGTAAAAGACAAAACAGATATTTCACCAACGTTTCAAAAAGTGTCTTTAAGTTGAGAAATGTTTGATCCAGGAAAACCATCTCCATCAACATCATCACGAGTAAGGCGGTTCCGGAAGTTGGTACCACAGTTTCAAGGAAAGTTTCTGCAGCTCGCGTAGCAAGACCATAGAAACGGAAGACGCAGTAGACAACATTACAGATTGTGGAAAGATTTATACGGAGCGATATAAAAAGAACATAAATGTCATTTTGTCTTCTGTAGTAAGATTGAAAGGTTAAACTTGTTTATATGTTTGTTTGTATGTAGGGGGTAATCTCTGGAAATACCGGTCGGATTAGTAAAATTCTTTTTGCATTTTATAGCCCAATTCTTGAGGAATGCTGTAGGCTTTCTACCATCACGCCATGACTCTTGGGAGCCGAGCTGAAAGAAAAAAAGTCAGAAGTGATAGCGCGGGCAGGTGATGCGATGCGACGGGGTGGTTCAGGGGAAGAAGAAATTTCAAGCGGACAAAGACGCGGGCAGAAACTAGTCGTGGAATAGAAATAAGTGTTCGTGCGATCAAACATACCTACTAATCTGACTTTGAAAAAATAGATAGTATTATTATTTTGTGGTTAGAAAACTTTGTTAAAAGTTAACGCATTTACATAAATAATCTAATACCTAATATTTAGTATGAATTTTACCCAATTATGTTGAGGCGGCTTCCAGTCTGACCTCCACAACCCAGTGTCTGGGTAAAACGATACTCGTTGTTAAGACTGGTTGTCAGAGTTTCAGGCTTCTCACGATCCGTAACGACTGCCAAACATATAAAGAATGACAGCCGGTACTAAAGGCTTAATGTGCGAGGCACGGAGGAGTATTGATATGTAAAGATGGTCACCCATCCCCAGACCAACCACTTCACATGCACAAAATTACAGAAAAAAATCCCAAAGCATTAAACAGAGCAACTCAAACAAAAAAGTGACACACATACCTACTTACGTAAGTTAGGTAAAATGCAATTAAAAAGAAAAAAAATGTAATCACGATTTCTCGTGTTTACATTTTCAACAAAGTTATTAACAAAACAGCATGAAATCAAGTGAAATAGCAAAAAAAAACATTATTTATACACTAATTATTATCTTTCATCCAACTTCTCACAAAATCTTAAACATTCACGACACACATCTTTCCGTCTCCCGGCAAACAGGTCCCAGTCCGGTGTTGCTGTTAAAACAGCATAGTGAGGGCCCGAACGAGGGGCGAGTGAGCTCGTGATACTGTGCGTGCTGACGGTGCGGCTAGTAGCCGGTGACTTTGAGTTGTTGTTCGGAACGTAATAGAAGCAAAAGGAGTACCTATTAAGGATCATAGTTGGTAGCGTTATGAAAGAATTGCCAACCCCATGAGAAGAAGGTTTATAACCCGTGAGTTTATGTTTGAATGTTTTCTTGCTGTTTATACATGGGCTTAACGGTTTGGTACCACCACACCATGTGTCTGACCAGATCAAGACAGCAAGGCTTCTGTTGATTCCAAAACTAGTCCGAAATTCTCACAAAAATGCGTATGAATAAATCTGTGAATTCTCCAAAATCAAATCCTAGATTTCTACACTCATTCAAATGAAAGGGTAGAAAGAGGCGTTTTAGGAACTCCCACATTTCGTCTGTTGTTATGTTTAAGAACAAAGAAATTGGTAACACGACTCTCAGTAGTCGACTAACGAGGCCATTAATTAAACAACAAATAATTTTAATCATACCTTTGACATTTATTTTACCTCTGGCAACGACTTCTCACTAGCAACCTTATTGCGGCGAGAATAAAGGTTACTTAACTTTGACAGTGATGCTATTTTTTTTATTGTACTGTCTGTACTTACCACATTGGTAATGTTGAACCTAACACGAACCTTGCTGTCTTTTTTACGTCTTTTTATTTTACTCATTGTTCATTCACTTTGATCACGTTCACTTAACCCATAGCTTTACTCACTCACTCGTTCATAAGTTATCACTTTTTAAAATTAATTGCGTAAATATTATTAGGCACTTGATTTTTATAATCTAAAATACCTTTGTATATTTTTCTTAAAGCTAATTTTATTTTGAAAGCTTGTAATGATGATAAATAAAACAAAAAGGATGAAAAACGTAATTTTAATCAATTTACCAGTTCTGGGAATATCTCTTGTTAACTTAAGGCAAATGTTTTGATAAAGTATAGAAAATTAGTTTCATACGAAAGCTATCAATATTTTCTTTGTTGAAATTTAAGCTCATTATGATAGTAAAGTGCCTTTTGTCTATTACACAAAAACTAAAGTTAATCTTTAGTAGATAATTTAGCTTCATAAACTGGCAACAATCAAAAACAGCCTCCAAATTAAAATCATTTAAAAAAACGGAATTCGATTTTTAATTCTTTTTTCTTTTCTAAACAAGAACGCGGAGTATACCACACAATCGATTTCGAATTTCGAAGCTTGCAATAGTCGATTAAATCACCAATGAATCGTTCACTCAATCACATCACTAATTACTGACATTTGTTTATACTGAAATAGTGTTGTGTTCTGTGCTTTCGAGCGCTGCAAAGCGCTTCGCGGATGGTACCGAACTAAATGGCGGGTAAAGCTTCGATGCGATCAGAATACTATTTTTAGATAAAACTGGATTTGTGAATGAATGTTTGTTGGTTTTTATGTAACTGCTGTAATGCAATGGATCTTGATTGGTTTCGTATGTTCAGTATTTTAGAAAAGTTACGAAAACGAAGCTTATTTAAAAAGTTTTAAAGAGATTTTCTGTACTTTTTCCTTTCAGTAATTCAAGAAAGCTTTGACAAATGAATCAAACATTTACCCGTGTGTAAAATTTTGCGTGCTAAGCCATCATCATTAATCACAATAATTTACTCATCGCGCAACCTATTAAAATCCCTTTAAACATTAACTCCGTAATCACCAACATCAAATGAATTTATCAACCTAACTGTTACCATTAATTTAACTGCCATCTGTAACATATATTCGCTTTATATCACCATGCAAAGTGGATATCTAAATCTATAAACTATACATCCAGAGCCAAGACCGGGGCCATCCGTTTTTAAAGTATAAACAAATGCTCATCGCGAAATGTCTGGATCAAAGGCGACGCAAATTGCTGGATGCGATCGACAAACATGGATACAGCAACTAGAAATGTAATTGTAGTTTTTTGGGAATGAGGTCTTCCGGGAAATTAGGTTACACTATGAGACTGTGACCTCTGAGTTTGTTTCGGTATTTCTTCTCAGAGTAGTCAGTTAGGAAACACCAAACTCATAATATAGTTTTCAAAAAATTATTTAATTTTGACGTATAAACGCGTTTTTTTTTAAACCAATTTACAGAAACAAAAATATCATTATCATTATCATTTATGGCTCGTTTTGTTGAGATCGTTAAGCAAGCTTATCAACCAACTATAATTAGTAGAAGCTCTTTGTGAGAAGTTTGTGCTAGGAAAGTGCTACCACCGTTTCTCTTTCTGTCGCCGAGCAGCGTTGCTAATGTGACGGTATCTACATCGCCACATGTGCACTCCGCATCATACTGACGTCACGCAAAATCCTGCCTCGCGCAAGCAGAGTTTACCGGGTGACTAGGATATATAGCGTAGCAACGTCCCGACTTTAATCAGCTGGCATTTGCCCACCAGACACGACACCCGTCTGTTTGAAAGATATCCTCAGTAGAAAAGCGAGGACCCTTTTCTACAAAGGACGAGTGAACTGAACTATACACCCTCTTCCTCATACCTCTATACTGTGTTCCGGTTTGACAGCTAATGGTGCAGGTTTAGTCGCAGGAAAATGTGACATTTCTGCTTAGTTTCTTAGATGGCAACGTATGTGCTGTGGATCTGTTATTGAAGATGTCCATAGGAGATGATAATAAAAAATATCTCGGCGGGAGTTTTTCGCGCACTGAATCTTCAACGCCCTGCTCAGTGCCGAGAGTTGAAAATCCAACAGTGCGTTTATTTTTCGAAGCGCTGGTATGCACTCTGTTGGATTCTCAATGCTCAGTTAAACGCCGAGAGTTGAAAATCCAGTGCGTGATATTTGTATGTCCGTGCCAACGTGGTCTAAGTGTGCCGCAGCCTGCATATGTGGCACAGAAAGTGAATTTTGCTAGCGAAGATCCCTAACTGAATTCGTACCGGCTTCAAAATGTTCGTGAATTATCTTTACTAGCAAACAAGTCATCCATACTAATGGATGGTTGCCAGGTCTTTAGGTAATTTGTCGTGCATCGTGCTTTGTTATAATTGTTACAGACTTATATAAAACCGCGCTGCTTGCCAGCACGCTACGCTTAACGCTTGTGACGGCTAATCATGTGTTCAGTAGAAACAAATAGCTGCAATAATGTGGTGATTAAAACCACATTTGGAGACAGAAATCTAGTGAACGATAGAGCAATCATCAAATATTTCAGTATCTCTGCCACTTTCCGCCTTAATTTTACATCAGCTAATAAGGGGACTTTCTAGTGGCAATTTTTTACATCCGTGGCTACAATTTTAGGTAAAACAGCTCGACGTTGGGATAGTCTTTTTAGTTCTTTTGTTCTAAAAATACAGGATTACGTAGATTACGTATATAAACCTGAATTGTATGTATCTTTACGTAGGTATATAATTCAGAGAATCATCCGAAATGAGGCGAAATGTTATACATACCAATCAATCATATTTAAAAAAAAAAACTAGATGAGATCTGCGTTTCCTATCTGACTACTCTGAGAAGAAAGGCCGAAACAAACTCAGAGGTCACAGTCTCTTTTAAAGTCCATACAATTCTGGATCAATCTTGGGCAGATCATGTTAAGACCATGTAGACTGGTATCTGAAATGGTCTTTTGAGGAATTAATCACAAAGATTGAGCGGACCTATTCAGTTGGTGCATGCATTTGTCAGTAACCGTGCAGCTCAACTCGGAACTTAAGGAGCTCAACGATTCGACGAACAAAACAAAGAAAGGACATTTGGGTAGGCCGCATAAATTACTCAAAACAACCCTGTGAATTGCAACTGTTAACAGTAGCACCGTCTACCGTCCGGAATTATCTTTCAAAAATCTGCTTCTACGATTAATAGTTAATTCCGTTTTTAAACGATTTAAAAGAAATGGAGGAGGTGCTCAATTTGTTGGAATCTTTTTTGATTAATATTGGAATGTCTTTTTTATCCCTCTGTCCAGGTTATATTTTAAAAGGACAATGCCGGAAACTCTATAGATCTTTGCCCCACTCAAATCAAAAAGTCATTTACAAGCCTGTAATATGCAGCATCTTAAAGCTTATTTATTACTGTTAACAAAACATTTGTCCTAATGCCTGTAAAACTTGCGGTTTCTGTTAAACTCTTAAACAATAATGACATTGATTATAGTTAAGATGCAGTTTATAATAGTTAAAAAGCGATTTAACCGTAATATGAGTTTTTGTTTTACAGGTATGTATTTAAAACTTTTTTATGTTGTGTTTCATTTGCAATAAGAAACGCAATAGGAAATTCAGGGGTTGAATTCCTTTTATCATTGATTTGTAATCGGCAAGTTCTACTGAAAAACAATGTATTGTGAAAAGGTCCTTTAATCGTTACAATTATTTTCATTAATTGACATTTCCTGTAAATAGCTGAGGCAGGATCTGGCACTGTCCTTTATTCCGTTGACATATAATTCGGAGACGTGGATTTTTGCGTACCTTCCTTATGACTAGTTGTAAATAGTTACCAACTGGCCATTCGGTACAGTACACTATTTAGAAATCATACCGAACACTCATAAAACTATTCGACGAATCGTTGCGCATTACCGTAAAGTCCTACCATATTCATTTATTTGCATTCCCTATACACAACTACTGTATTTCAGTTGTGTTACGTTTTTTCAAGGTTAATTACCTATTTATTAATTTTGTCTTAGCACAGAATTTATTTACCGCGCATCAGCATGGCGATTCTGTAAAAATCTCACCGTGAAGACTTGCGTGAAGTGAGCCGGCAGTGTAATCCCGTCTTGGTCAATCCCTAGCATCAGTGGCACTGACAGCTCACTCCGCGCTCACTTCACCTAAGTTTTCCCGGTGAGATGGATACAGAATAGCACTACTGGTTAGGTACATCTGAATGATACTCACACAACAGTCGTGCAATCCCAGCTCCAACCAAACACACGATGAACCAACTATATGACGTATCAAAATCTAAATAACATCTATATTTAACCTCTATTTCGTACTTTACGCGGTTCGTTGTAGTAACATCTCGTGTGGGCAAGCATTATAATAAATATTCAATGATTTATCATTCAAACTAGCTTCTGCTCCCGCCTTCGTTCGCGTGGAAGTCGAAGACACAGTTACTAGCATTTTCTAAAAATATTATAGTACTCCTTAGGCCCCCGACTCACCGCGTCGATTCGCATTTCCCGAACGCGCTATTCGTTTTCGTTTAACGTTATTTTTGACGCTAAATAGCCTAACCTTCCTCAACAATTGGGCTATCAATTGCAAACAGGTATTTAGTTCTAGAGATTAGCTCGTTTAAACAAACAAACACTCTTCAGCTTTCTTCATAAAATAATGTATAGTATACATAAATCAATGCTGGGTGGTATTCCAAATGTAGGTTATGTGTTGTTTGAAGGGAGCTCTCAAGTGGTCGGGTTTTGGATTACAAATTGCATGTTTTATCGATTTTGTCTTTGTCAATGTGGTCTTCTATAATTGGAAGCGCACACTTGTATTTGTCCCTGCTCTATGTATACTTGCATGTAATTGTGTAGCTTCTGTTGGAGATAAAATAAATAAATAAATGAAATAAATAAATGTCTGGTCTCGGTTTATTGGCGTGTGCTAGATGCGTGCGTATTATGGTGGAAGAAACTGAAGAAACGGAAGACAAAATATGATTGTAGAAAGATTTCTACGGCGTGATGTCAAAAATCAAGAAAAGATTGTCTTTTTGTTAAGAAAGTGATTTGTCTTCTCTTCATAGGAATCGTATCTCTTACGAGAGAAGTGGCTCTGCTTAGCAGGCTGACTGGTAAAGTGTTTTGTAATGGTCTTCTTATCAATGCAAACCGCAGTCAGGTTTGATTTTTTAATAACCTACCGAGGTCCAGCCTCGAGGTCCAGCGAGCCAAGTAGCGCAGTATCCTGGAGTTCGAATTTCGGACCGTGTACGGAACACAATACTGCGCGCCAAAACCAAAAGCACGGATATTAGCCGGAAAGCTGCTAACCTTAAGTGGGATTGGGCCCGAAATATGCTCTGCCTCGTTGGTCTAGTGGTCGCAATCGCTACTGCTGAGCAAGAGGTCCTGGGTTCGATTCCCAGGTCGGGCAACGTGTTATTGGGTTTTGCTATCTGGAATTTCTCAGTAGCAGCCCGGAGTCTGGATTTGTGCCCGGTTGATGGCAATAGGCTCGCCCCCTATTACATGGGATTTAAACATAACTGGCGAAATGTGGGTGTACTATAGGTACACCTCTGCCCAACCCTTCGGGGAAACAAGGCGTGATGTTATGTGTTATGTTATATCTACCGCATGTTAGATGAGGAAAAGGAAATTCAGGTATTTGCCCAGCACTGAGATATTATTGGCCATACAGGGTCAAATTAAATTAGCTAGCGAAACTCCGGAGACGAGCAAAAATAAAATCGTTTTTTTTTCGGGATCATAGACCGCAGTTAGAAGAAATATCGAAACCCCACGTCTGTGAAGTTTACACAAAGAAAATACTGATATTTAAAATGACTACGATGTCTATGACCCCACCAAAAACTGTTTAATTTGTTTCATCAAGTTTAGTTTTCGATAACCTATTGATGGCTGCGGAGTTTCGCTAGCCAACATAATTTGACCCTGTATACATAGATAAATATAGAAAGGTTTTTTACAGGTCAGTTCCACCTTGATATGGTTTACCTTGGCTTGGTCATTGGCGCAAAGGGACCTTAATAGCAAAGATACCCTTATAGCAAGTTATAATGTTTTAGATTTATGTAAACAATACTCTGTTTAGTGAAAATAATGACGCAAATCGAAAAACCTTGGAATGCTATCCATATTTATAACAAGATAAATAAGCTCTTGGTAATAAAAAAGATGATGACGTTACGTAAACATGCAGTTTATTAAATATGAGTTTTATTATGCTATAATTCGTTTATCTTCCCTACATATTATAAAATGCTACGTCTCTCTGCCCGTTTCGTCAATTTGTTTGAGAACACATTACATAATATCGGTAAAAGGTCGGTAAAAGGACTGAATGGAGAATATCGGTAAAAGGTATAGTTCTGAAGGCGATTGCAGACCGCAGACAGCAGATCGCAGACCGCAGAGGCGGAGGAACATTACTGAATAGAGAATATCGGTAAAAGGTACAGTTCTGAAGGCGATTGCAGACCACAGACAGCAGATCGCAGACCGCAGAGGCGGAGGAACATTACTGCATAGAGAATATCGGTAAGAGAGAATATCGGTAAGAGGTACTCTCCAAAACGCTGCCGTAGATCATACCTACATTCCAACCAGTAGGGACCTAGGGTTTTGCTTAAATACTTATGTTAGACTTTCCTTAAAAAAAAACTATGACTCAGTAGGCAATATCCCATTTCAAGCAACAACTATATTCACTAAAAGAGCAAAAAGCGGTATACATCCACATTTCGACCCGACCAGCCAGGCTTTCCATCAATCAATATAATGAGCAGTTTGTTCACTGCAAAATATATAAACAACATTTGCAAAAACAAATGATATCAAGATTCCCCATGAGGGGTTGTTTCATAAAATCAATAAACCAGTCTATGAAAATAATGCATAATTTCACAAGGTTTACATAAATTGTCTGTAGAGAATATGGTCGTCAATTACATTATTATTGAAATTGATTTTAAGTGTGTCTACACGATATTGCTAACAAAAGAGGGTCTCTTGTCTAAATAACGGATTGAATTGATTGATCAGAGGTTAAGCAGCGCTTGCCGCGGTCATCTTTGGATGGGTGACCATTAGCATTTATTTTTTGGATATCATGCCTAAGTTTGTACCATCGGTTGCTCCGAAAGTCATACAAATTACTATAGTTATAGCAAATCAGAAGTCAGATAGTCCGATAATCGGTCTGTGTATACTAGATACATATGCAAACTCTGGTACCAGTACCTACACTTAGCATAATCAGCCTATAATTTTCCCACTGCTGGGACACAGGCCTCCTCCCGGTGAGAAGGATTGGGCTGTTATCGACCACGCGGGCCCAGTGCGGGTTGATGTTTGAATTTTTGGTTCTAGGACATGGCGTTTTTTCGCGATTTTTTCCTTCGAGAGCAGTGGTGCACTGTCTGGGCATGTCCACTTCCTCAACTACCACTTCAGACATTAACTTAAATAGTCCTCATATGATCTTAGTATTACAATGTAATTATTCATTTATACTTTTCGCATTTAAAAAAGGTACAAAGGCGGACTTAATGCCTTGATTATTCTCTTCAAGTTATCCAAGGGTGGTGAAGAAATTAGATGGCAGGTGCTTTGGTTGAGAAGATAGTGTTAAAATAAACAACAATATCAGATTGATTACGACATACTTACGACGCCGTTCATGATCACAGATTGTGTATAAAAAGTTGGTAAAATTTTCGGTTGACATTTAGCTTGAGTAGTGCTGCCAAACTTAATATTTTCCTTGAATAATTTCATGTTCCGAATCTTTATAAAATGACGAATGATATTTATTTTGTAATTAGGCAAAACAAATATATTTCAGTCTGTTGTCTTTCATCCGAGGGGCAATTCCCGCTTTTTTTTTAAGAATGTTCGCATTCCTATCCGTCTCAATCTGTCAAAAAACAATCGATTTATAAACATTTTTGACAAGTTTTTGACATTAATTGTCGCTGAAATGACACAGCGGCTTTGTCTACCTAAAGTTGTCTTCATGACATTGTCTTGTAAAGGTATGCCTACAAAAACTTGATTTTCTAAAGTGTCCCGAAAGTGAGTTTTTTTTTTAAAGGCAATCTAATCAGAGCCAACGTTGTCCCACACCACCGCCGTCGCACAAAATTCCCCAATTCGAATCTCTCTGCTCAAATATTTCGCCGTTTTCTTGTATTATCAAATTAACATACATTCGTAAGAAATGAAAAGACAAAATGTTGAAGAATCAAAAACATTTAGAAGTGTGTAAGCATTTACACTTCAGGTAAAAGAAATGCTTTGAAAAGTAAAGTAAAGTTACAGAAAAAAATGCACTAGTTTTTTAGTCTGGCGACTAGAGTAGGTAGTTAACAAATTAAATATTATCACATACAGAATGCATTGTAGAAATGTGAGTTTCGGACAACAACAAAAAACCGGGCAAAGTAAACAAAGGAACTTGATTTTGGAGAAAACTAAAACTGCAGTTTCAACCGGAAAATGGTTCCAATTCATGCTTTTATGTGTATAGACGTAGAATACATTTATATGAATAGTATGAATTTTAGATAAGAGAGTTTCGGACAACAACAAAAAATCGGGCAAAGTGGTCAAAGGAAACATGATCTTGATTTTGGAGAAAACTGGAAACTGTTCTTAAAAAGGCTTTTTATGTGTAACCTATCGTGCTGCATGTTTCTGCATTTTCTGACTAATGACGAAGTCCCAAGTTATCTGGGGCCTATTCAACAAAAACTCCAGGCGAAAAGTGACAGGCGCAAATTCGACAATTTTACAAGTTTTATTTTAATTTTTCCTGCTAAAATAAAAATTAAAATAATATGTAGGTACGTAAACAACAACTAATACCTAATAAATAATAAATAATTTTCTACTTTCTCAAACAGCAGTTGGCGTGAAAATTTGTTTTTTTTTGTTTTGTTTTTTTTTACAAATATGGGTTAGGCAGAGGTGTACCTATAGCACCCCCACATTTCGCCAGTTATGTTTAAGGCCCATGTAATAGGGGTGAGACTATTGCCATCATCAACAGCCAAATGCCGTCCACTGCTGAACGTAAGCCTCTCCCAAAGAGCGCCAACCATCCCGGTCCTGAGTCCAATTTCCATTTTACGTCATCATTTTTTAGTATCCGCCGTCACCCGGGCGCAAATCCAGACTCCGGTTTGCTACAGAGAAATACCAGTTAGAAAAACCCAGTAACACTGCCTGACCTGGGAATCGAACCCAAGATCTCATGCTCAGCAGAGCGCTTGCGTTCAATCGACCAACGACGTAGTCACACTAAATGGTGACGAGTCAAAATTATTTAGTTAACTTATAGAAATATGTGTAACAAAACTGTAATTATCAAGGCTGCGCTTCGTAGT
This sequence comes from Dasypolia templi, assembly GCA_963555695.1. Classification (NCBI taxonomy): domain Eukaryota; kingdom Metazoa; phylum Arthropoda; class Insecta; order Lepidoptera; family Noctuidae; genus Dasypolia; species Dasypolia templi. The sequence goes on from OY743142.1 coordinate 13,968,018, forward strand.
AACAGAAGGGAACTGCACAACAAATGCTATTCAATTCTCTTTCCATCGGAGCGGCTAAGGGATTAATTGCATTAGGAAAATGCGCGTTAGGTAGTATATATTTGTACTCAGCCTGTTAACATCATATAACATAACATCAAGCCTGTATTCCACGACGGGATAGGCAGAGATGAACCTACTGAACACCCACATTTAACCGAAATAGGGGGCGGCCCAAATGCCATCAACCGGGCACATATCCGTACTCCGGGCTGATACTGAACGAATAAACATACCTATTACATTAACATGCCTCTCTAGCAGACTGGGTAATTTAATATAATTTAAAACAGTGTTAATTGTGTTTCTTTCCCGTTTTTCTCCGTATAATGCTTTGAGTTTTAATTTAAAAATCTTTTCTAAGGTTTTTCCAAATTCAAACTCTATCCGTCTTATTCCATAACACCATCTAAATTTAGTACGAGGATTATTGCTAGGTTTAAACCAATACTAAATAAAACGTTATTATAAAATGAAGTTTTTCACTGGTTCATGAACTATCTATGGTACTAAAGCTAAACCGCCGAGACCCCTAGTTCAACTATGGATCTAACTTCGGTACTAATATAATTGAGGTTAGCGTTGATGATTTTTGTGTTTGTATTTACAAATAGTTAAAAATGGATATCACTGGGATTGACTTGACGGATTTGGAAGATTTAGATACGCTGGAGACGTCTCGGCGATTTTACAGGCATCGTAATCGTGTAAATCCCTTTGAATTGAGTGACGAAGATTTTAGATATAAGTATAGGTTTACAAGACGTTTTGGAGAAAAAATTGTGCATGTTCTACGTGAGGATTTATCCCACGACCCTCGAGGATGCTCATTGAGTCCTGAAGTGCAAGTGGTTTGTGCATTACGCAACGGGGCTCGCCATGAAGTACGTACCCTTGTTAAATGCTATCATAACATTGGACAAAATCCAATTCATAAACTAATGTTATTGTTTTAATCGTAAATTCAAGATGATACAGCTGATTTACATGGTGTGTCCAGCTGTCAGCAAAGGATGCAAAAAGGTAGCGGAGATTTTGTCACGGATGTCCCGAAGATTGATTAAAATAGTCATTAACTTCAATGAAAAAGTCGTGAGGAGCAATCGCCATTATTTCAAAGTCCTCAGGAGAAGGTGATGGTGGTTTTTCGCCACCGCCTGTCTTTGATTGTTCCCTCCTATGCGTCCAAGCCAACTTTAACTCTCCATCTGATCTATATTTACCCGTTATTTCATTAAATCTAAAAATAATAAATATATGCTAATTAATATCACGTACACCATAACGTAATTGTACCCACATCAAATGCAATAAGTACATACTTAATCTGTATATTTTTCCACTTTTTTATTTTCTGCATGTTTATTGACGTCTTCGTGGACTTATCTTCTATAATATGTGCCGATTGGGCAATAAGTTGTCGTAATATTTCCTATAATAATAAGAACATCCGCGTTAGGTCGTCAAAATAAGATTAAACAAAGTATTGGTTACCTAATAATAATAAAAATCCATATTTTACTAACTTTTTCTTCAAAACTCCAGTTTTCACCAAATTTTTTCTTTTGTTGTTCCTTTTTTATCGTAGCTCACGATTTAACCGAACAACTCACGAACAAACCTCGTAAGAGTATATATTTATATATATAATATAATTTATATAAATAAGTGCATTTATTTATTATGAAGGACGCAGCGTCAACGTTCGTTTCAAATAACGCGCGCTGTCGCCTACCTAGTTCAATCCACTTCACGCTAGAGTTATTAAATATGACAACCAAATTAACCTGATTATAAAAGTGCGTCAAAAGTACAAGTTGTGCTTGGTCAATATATTTGAACCTAAACAAATAACAATTATTGACTTACTTTTGTATTGACACATAATTATTAAATCATTTCAAATGTTAATATAATAAATATCAATAGTTAGAGAAACGGAACGTCGTTGCTTCAAATAAAACCTGTGTGAACGAATGAAAGAATGCAATTTTTGTTTCTTATCTGTGGATATTATTTAAATCATGGACCTTCTTTGGTACTAACTGATCCTCAGAAAGTCTTTGTTTTGTTAGAGAAACACATTTTGAACCTGTTACTAACTTTATTACCGTAACAATCCTAGACCTTTTAGTCATGTTTTAAACCAGTACTCAAGCATTTTTTTGTAATAAGACTGAAAGCATTTTACTTTAATTAGGTAGGTAACAATTTATGGGCATTTTTGAATTGTCAAAGGAGCCGAGTAAGAACGATGAAGCTAGTTGCCCATTCCAAATAGTAGTAGAGACGTCTATGGAGAAAAACTGGAAATAAACTCCATGCACACTTTTTTTAAATTATATAGTTACAATTTTTTTTTATAATATGAAGGATTTTTCTCACAAGCTCGTGTCGATACGAGATAAAAGAAGTGTAGCCACGGAATTATGAACAAATATAACTGTTCACGATGTTTTGTTCCTTCACCGTTTTGAGAGCAGTGGTGATGAAATAAATTACACAAAGTAAAGTGCCGGCTTAGGTTCGAACCCACGACCTCCAATACATAAGTCGGGGCCGTTACCACTGGGCCACCACTGCCCGAAGACGTGACATTTACCAACCCGCACTTAGAGAAGGCCTGTCTCCCAGCAGTGGGAACATCATCATCATCAGCCTATTGTAGTCCACTGCTGGACATAGGCCTCCCCTAATGAGCGCCATAGCGCCCTGTCTTCAGCTTGACGCATCCAGCATCTGCCTGCAATCTTTCGCAGCTCGTCATCCCACCTGGCCGGAGGGCGTCCTACATTTGCCTAGTCGCGGTCTCCACTCAAGAACTCGTTTACCCCAGTGGTTGTCGGTTCTTCGCGAGATATGGCCGGCCCACCGCCACTTCAGCTTGCAGTGGGAACGTCATAGGCTAATTACGATGATGATGATAATTTAAGTCGAAAAGATTAGACAATTTGCAACGTTAATAGCGAGGCTAGAGCAGTGGTGGCCCAGTGGTAACGGCCGCGACTTACGAGGTGTAGATCGTAGGTTCGAAGCCAGACAGGCGCATTACTTTGTGTAAATTATTTCATCACCGCTGCTCTCAAAACGGTGTAGGAAAACATCGTGAGGAAACCGGCACGTCTAAGAACCAAAAATTCGAAGACATGTGACATCTACCAACCCGCACTGGGCCCGCGTGGAGGATTACGGCCCACTCCCTCTCACAGAGAGGAGGCCTGTGTCCCAGCAGTGGGAACAAATTAGGCTGATTATGTAATAGCGAGGCTGATTACCTTATATCCAAGGTGCAACAGTACCTACCTGAACAACGTTACATGTCTTCCTAAAAGTTGTGCTAGCCTATGCTAGAATATGTTAGCTAGTTGCCAAAAAAAAACTCGAAAACGGTGAAGGAAAACATCGTGATGGCACTCGAACCAAAAATTCGAAGACATGTGACATCTACCAACCCGACACGGGGCTGCTTGCTGAATTACAGCCCACTTCCTCTCACCGAGAGCAGGCCTGTATCCCAGCATTGGGAACGTTATAGGTTGATTATGCTATTATGCTTCTTATAAGTTTTATGCCCTGGCTGGAAGCCTTATAGGATAGCTCGGTCAAGCAGCCGATAACCTCCTAGGTTGAGGAAGGAGGAAGTCTTGCTCAGTTTAGTATTTCATAATTATGTTACTATTATGAAAAAACTTATCATTGACAGAAAAAACGGTTTACATAATCGCATTTATTTCAATTAATTCCAGGTTCAACAATGACATGAAGCCTGCCAAATCGGTGGCTTAGTCAAGGTCATTAGGAATCCCTATTTCTCACAGTCACATATTTATTTTCAAGTTTTTTAGGCTGAATAAACTTTAAGCTAGAGACCTTAGACCCTATCAACGATCAGAAATATTTCGTAGTTAGAATTCTGCACACCAGATTTTGGCAAAATGGCATTTAAATTGGCACAAAAATTCAGACAAACAATGCTGCAATTAATTTCCAAAATCAAAATATCGATAAAAAAAACTTACCATTTATCTTCGAATTTCGGTTTACAAATTCATGTTGAATTATCCACTCACAGACAAAGTTTATATACGGCTGTCCACGTGTCGCTTAGTCCAACGGGACACTGGACGACAATAATGTAAGTGTACACCACGTTAATCGAATTTTCAAAGAGGGCTCGCCGGTAGTGTTGGGACAACCTGTCGATGGAATGGTGATGCAGTTTTTTGGATATTTAAGTAAAGTTTTTTTTTTCCTTATCCATACCTTTCAAATAAAATCAATGTAAAGGTATGTAAATTCGAAATCAATTTTGTTTTGTTTTCAAATAAACCTACACGGGCTCATGAAACGTCATAGGTGCAAGGTTCCAGTTGGTCGTTTTCCATGGAGAAGATCCGGCTAGAATCTCCACCGTTACTCTTTTTGATAAACAAACAGTTATATCACTATTTGCGGAGAACAGAAAGTGATAATTATAAATGATTGTATTTCTTTATGTAGGTTTGTACAAACACTTTTACACGTCAATCATATTTTAAAAACTATGTGACATCTACGTTTCCTATCTGACTGTTTTGAGAAGAAAGGGCGAGACAAACTCAGAGGTCTCTTTTAAATTCCAGACATAATCTTGGTCAGATCATGTCAAGGTCATGTAGATTGGTGTCTGAAATGGTCTTTTGAAGAAAGAATCAAGATTGAGTGGACCTGTCCAGTCAGTGCACGCATTTGTCAGTAATCATGCAGCTCAACACAAAAGGAGCTCAACGATTCCCAAAGGCCTACCCAACTTCCAAGGAATTATGGTAATTCCATCTGGCCTCTTCGCATCGTCACGTGCCAAGCCATGGGGTTCGAAAACAGTGGGCACCCCGGCGGTGACAAGAGCCCAACGGATGATGTCATTAATGATGGCGTGCCGTGCCAGATTTTGATTTTTAAATACAACGGCGGTAGCTGCGTATTACGTTTGTTTCAGAATTTGAAGAGCAACTCAAACAAAATGTTAGTTTACCTCATAACGTACTCGAAGGTACAAACGCAGACACTGGGCTGCTACTGAGAAATTCCAGGTGGAAAAAACCAATATCACTTACGTAGTTTATTCAGCGTGCTGGCACTTAACGGTTATTTTATGTTTTTAGTAAGTAGGTTGGCCCACAAATATAATATAAGAAATTATCCATCACCATTTAGAATTTGTCAACGAAACCATGCCTCATCTTAAATAAAAAAACAGAAACATCCGCCCTTGATTACCACATTTAATACCGATAAAAAACTTCGAATTTACATACATACTTATATAAACTCACGTCTTACTCCCATTTGGGTAGGCAGAAACTACAGAACGCCACCTGCTACGATCCATACATACTACTAGTACTACGCACCTGACCTTTCTGAAGAACATCACCAATTCGGTCACCTTATTTTACCCTTCTTGGGCGTCTCTTCCTGGCTGTTTCCACTCATATCTGCCTTGTAAATACCTTTTATTTGTCGCCTTTGCCCCATCCTCTCAACATGACCAAACCATCTAAGCAACCTTTTAGGTTTTTTCACTACATCTTCTTTTAAACCGCAGCGTTGCCTATTACATAATTCCTCTAAACAAAAGTATCGATAAATCAAACACTGCAGCCCATCCCTACAGAAAGTTAATGTCATTAATGTAAGTCCGTATGCCGTGGCTTGTTTAAGTTGTACGAATCGCTATCAACTACACCACCGCTTATTAATTGATATATTAACTAAGATCATCTTGTTTGTTTTCCGTTTTTGGCATGTGACACTATTATTTGGATGTTATCCCAATAATAAAGCAAAGGGAACATAGGTACTTCAAAACGTTTTATTGCTCAAAAATCATAAATAGCCTTCGTAGAGTACACTACACACTCACACACTCACACTACACTACACCACACACTCACATTACACTACACCACACACTCACACTACACTACACCACACACTCACACTACACTACACCACACACTCACACTACACTACACCACACACTCACACTACACTACACCACACACTCACACTACACTACACCACACACTCACACTACACTACACCACACACTCACACTACACTACACCACACACTACGCTACACTTTCAATCCAACGGACAATGGTTTTGGTGGATAAGGTTTTGAAGGAAATTCCGAATCCAGTGCCTAAATAGGCTTGAAAAATTATTCTGTTCTACAAAGTAAATAAGAACTGTGAAAATTAAAGGAATTGCGAACAATTGTCATTTTATATGTGTTACGCGATTACCTGGTTAACATATCACATAAACATAATCAGCCTATTATGTTCCCACTGCTGGGTCACAGGCCTCCTCTCTGTGAGAGGGTGTGGGCCGTAATCCACCACGCCGGCCCAGTGCGGGTCGGTACATGTAACATGTCTTCGAATGTTTGGTTCTAAGACTGCCGGTTTCCTCACGATGTTTTCCTTCACCGTTTTGAGAGCAATTGTGATGAAATAATTTACACAAAGTAAAGCACCTGTCCGGGTTTGAACCTCCGACCTACAACTCGTAAGTCGCGGCTGTTATCACCACTGCTCCCACCTGGTTTTTCTGTTGTTTTACAAAGGCTATAAGTATTTCCAACGTTTTCTTTATGTTTATTTTATTTGTTGTATAATAGCGTATTATGAGCGTATTATGAGCGTACCTAGAAGATGCCTGTTCACTGATAATTTGACGGGTTTTAGATGGAGAGGAACACAGACGCTGGCAGATAGTTCCAACCAATACTACCGGAAAGTTTCTGGCATAATTTCCCGATTGTCAGATCGTTATGACCTTTAAAGAGTTATTCAATGATTTTAAGGAAGTGTACTTGTAATAGATTTACAAAGAAAAGCGTAATCATGGTTGGTAACATAACTTATCAGTTATGTGGATGTGTTAAACACGATAACCTTTCTCCTATAAAATATCAGCATAGCAAAACATAGCTCACTTCGAGAGTGAGAGTGCTGTAATTTACCACGCCGCCGCCGGCCCAGTGCGGGTAAGTAGATGTACATGTGTTCCGATTTTTGGTTCTAGGACATGCCGGTTTCCTCACAATGTTTTCCTTCAACGTTTTGAGAGTACAAAATATTTGCCTACTTGTTAGTATCACCAAACTTGTTAGTCTTTTTGGTAATCGCAGTTTGGTGGACGTGTACATATTGTGCGTGGGCAGGCACTACAAGATCTCTTGAAAAATACAATTGCGAGGAAATCTGCACCCCCACTGCGTCAACACACTTCGTTTTAAAATTTTGAAGGATTTTGAAGGAAATTGCTTCCAATAGAATTCATTGCGTCATAACATAACATCACGCCTTCTTTCCCCGAAGGGTTGGGCAGAGGTGTACCTATAATAGTACACCCACATTTCGCCAGTTATGTTTAAGTCCCATGTAATAGGGGGCGAGCCTATTGCCATCTACCGGGCACAAATCCAGACTTCGGGCTGCTACTGAGAAATTCCAGATAGAAAAACCCAATAACACGTTGCCCGACCTAGGAATCGAACCCAGGACCTCATGCTCAGCCGTAGCGATTGCGACCACTAGACCAACGAGATCATATATTTGAAAAATTCGTTTTCTCGACAGTTTAAATAACGCAATGAATTGCCAAAATTAATGGCAATGGGATTGTGAGTGTGATACGCAATTGCCCTTATGAAATTGTCAACAGCAATGAGCAATAGTTTTATTTTAATTGTTTGAATGCGAGGTTTTTCACTGCTTTGTACATGTGTTATGTAATTAGATTAAAATTTTTGTAATGTGCGTTTTGTTTGTGCAGGTTAAACGTTTTTTTTTCCATTTGTAGGTATCACATTATTCTGTCAGATACCTATCCATCTTCAAAAGTTTCCACAAAGCTGTAACATTTTTAATACATTTCCTGGACGACCTTACAACCGCAAAAATATACTGAAGGTTCTATCAAAACATTGACACTAAGTATATTCAAAAGAGTGACGTTAAAATTGTTATAACAACAAGTGTGTTTGAATAGGACTCGACCTTGTAAGACAAAGAACTCTTTTCGAAAGGGTTTTGAAAAGTCAAGTGGTCATTTCAAGGGACACTTTTTAGGGATCCGTACCCAAAGGACCCTATTGCAAAGGCTCCGCTGTTCGTATGTATCTTATGAACCGTAATAGGTAGACACTTGAAATTTTCACTGAGTGTGTATGACCGCTTTAGTAACAATTAGGAAAAATAAAGTTAAAGGAGGTTCTCATACTTTTGTTAAATATTTTACGTTTCACCGTACATACAATATTTGCGTACAAGTGTGCGAGCACTCTATCTTTGCTGGTTTTGTTGGCACAAGATTTTCGTATAACTTTGTCAAACTCAATTGTCAATTATCAAACTTAATTCGGGGTACGAACTGGAGTGACTGTTTCTGTAAAATGCTTTTGTGTTAAAGAAACAAATTAACTTGAACTGAATTAAAACTGTATATATGTGTAAACTGTCTTTAGGTTTTCTACCTTAATATTTATACTTTAATAAATTGATAAGTAGCGTGCTAAATGGTGCAAAACTAGTTGGTAAAAAAAAACTGAACTATTTTCTCAACGTATGATTTGCTTAGGAAACTTTTATATAATTTGGTATTATGCAAGTTAGTTAAATTTATATTTTATTATTAGCCATGAATGTCGTACTGCTGGCCAAAGGCATGCCTTCTCTCTTTCCACCTCTCTCTGACCAGAGCTGACAAGGACCAATCTTTATTTAAGGCCTGACCCATTGGATCGTAAGTTTTGGACCAACGATCCTCTGACTTTTGATATTGCTTTTGACATGCGGCAGATATATCCAGACCAATTTCATTGAAGCGTGGAAGCTTTCCGAGTGACATCAGTTATTTTAGTGATGGAACGGATTGTTGTATTCTTAACCTGATTCACAAGTTTAATACCCAGAATACTCCGTTCCATAGCTCTGTGGCAAACCTCGGGCTTGAAATAACAGTACATTATGATATAAGTACGGTAAGTTGAAAATTACAGACGAGGCGATACTGCTACAAAGCAGAGGCTGTAATTATCAAAGCGCACGTATATCATACGAAGTTTTATAGCATATTTGCTAGGAGATAAATAAAACTCGGGCTATCAGGCTTTTCGGGAATAAATCTTAAATAACTTGTTAAATCAGTTTTAAAAATTTGTGAAATTGATTATTACGTTGCCAGGTAGCATTTTTAATGTTGGCAAGTTATTATCATTAGTTACAATTTCACCAGTCTCTCTCTCACTCTCATGAGTGAAAGTAGGAGAAACGAGACCAAAGAGTTCTGCAGTCGGTGGCGGCGATGGAGGCGGCTGCGGCGGCGGCGGTGGAATATACGCGTCTGCGCTCGTAGATGGTCGAGAGTCAACACTTGGCTCCAAATTTATATTCCTTGTAATGCGGGAGCTATCTTCTTCTTTGATATAAAGAAGAAGTTAGTTCATCGAGTTATCTATGTAGCCCTCGGCTACACTGTTCGGCCGCCACCCTCCGTGGCGTTTTAGTGTCAATAAGTTCGTACTTGAATCGGCGAGCAATGTAACCGAGGGCCTTCTGAAACTGTGCCCTGTGTATTCATCCAAATTTAAGAAGCATTCACGATTCGGCATTGCTCCAATTTTATGCACTAGCCAATGGGTTGGCTAGTGCATTTTCCATTTTGGTAATTTTGTAAAAATCTGTTAGACATCGCTTTTATTGAACGAAGCGCTTCGTATTTCTTCACTATGTCGTGAAAAGGCCCCTGTATTGTGAACGATCTTGGAATTTAATTGTTTGTGTTTTTGACCTGGACAAGAAGAACCCGCCCATGGTTCTCGACATCATTAGTTGTGATGTTTGCCAACTCTTGACGTCTACATGCACCATTTATGCCCAATATTAATACAACCTGAAAAGAGTTCAAAACAGCGTCCAAAACACCTATACTCAAACTCAAACCATTTATTTCAAATAAACCCATTACAGGCACTTTTGAATTGTCAAGGGGTCGGTCAGTCAGAAATATGATGCTAGATGCCCATTCCAAAGCGAAGTAGGTACCTATGGAGAAGAACGGGCAAGAAACTCCATGGACACTCTTTTAAATAATATGGTTACAGAAAATTTGTTACATCAGTCTTGTTGAAATTAAACATGTGAGAATGATGTAGAAAGACCCGTAATAAAAAACATAAAAATCGGAAAAAAAAATAAAAAATAAAAAATAAAAAACCGTGGCAGCCAAGAGATGACCAGTCCCCACTGACGGCGCCCGTTCACGAACATGACGTATGTATCAGCACAATTCAGCTCAACCATTTTGAAGGGAACTTAATGATCCAACACACACGCCACCACCAGCGAGACATTTGAGTGAGCGTGACATACTCTCAGCCGCCAGGGCACATTCAAGTCAATGACAGACGTGCCCAGTATAGGGTAGCTTTATAGTAGGTACTACATAGTGCTCACACGTGTGCTTTGCAATTATACAATACTAAAAGATTGAATTTATACAGTGCAAAGATAGTTTTTACAATCTTCAGCAGCTCCAACAATATTTCCGAATGCTAATCAATTGTTTAGGCGCCCTTGTGGAGCAGAACCAGCGTTGAGCCAAGCATTTTTGTCAGAGATGTAATCCTCCAACTTATAATATGCTTGGCTGCATAGTGTGCGTTTGATACAGGTTTTGAACTTCGTTTCATTCAGTTGCAGTATGTGGGGAGGTATTTTATTATAACATTTTAAACAGCATTTTTAATAGTAACACCCCATGAAGGATGAATCTACTTTAGCCAGCCTGAAACCCGGTTGAACCAATTGGTCCCTATTTCTAGTCCCATACTTGTGTCTTTCACCTCTTTTACTGAAAAGATTTTAGTTTTTCCTTACGTACATGATGTTTTCATATTTATATTGACAAGGTACGGTCATGATGTTAATATCTTTAAACAGTTCCCTTAAAGAATCGCGCCTGCGGAGGCCATATATTGCTCTAATGGCTCTTTTTTGCAGAATAAAAATAGACTCGATGTCTGCAGCGCGTCCCCATAATAAGATACCGTAAGACATGATACTATGAAAGTAACTGAAATAGACCAGCCTCGCGGTTAGTAAACTGACGGATTTTTCTTACAGCATATGCTGCTGAACTTAGCCGTCTTGCAAGAGATGTTAAATGGGGACCCCATTGCAGCCTCGAGTCGAGCGTGATCCCCAAGAAAACCGTTTTATCAACGAATTCTAGTTTCTCTTGATTCAATACTATGTCACAATCAGTACTTTTAACATTCGGCAAAGCAAACCTTATGCATTTTGTTTTTTTCCCATTTAATACTAAATTATTAGCAGTAAACCAATTTTGTACCTGCAGCAGTGCGTTATATACGTCGTCAAGATTTGATGAACATCTACTTATCTTAAACATTAAAGAAGTATCATCAGCAAATAACACCATATGTGGTTATTTTTTTAATAAATGGGGTAGATCATTAATATGTACTAAAAAGAGGAAAGGACCTAATATCGAGCCTAGTGGAACACCCTATTTTACTTTTAACACCGATTGAATTGACACCGATAAATTGAACTTTTTGCCGTCTATCTTATAAATAAGATCTAACTAAAATTAGCGCAGGTTTACCTAGTCCGTAATGCTCCAGTTTTAGTAGCAAGGTTTTGTGATTAACGCAATCAAATGCCTTGGAGAGATCACAGAAAATTCCTATGGCATCTTGGGCCTCCACGCTGTAAATATGTGTTTTAGTAAAGTGACACCAGCATCAGTCGTGCAACGACCTTTGGTGAAACCATATTGCTGTTCGTGTAAGATTTTGTTGATGTTAAAATGATTAAGCATTTGATTGAGCATTACCTTTTCGAACACCTTGCTGAATACCGGCAACACGGATACTGGTCTATAATTGTTGGTTTCTTTGCTATCCCCAGATTTAAAAAGTGGTATAACCTTACTGTATTTCATTAAATCCGGGAAGACTCCTTGATCTACACACAAATTAAATATTAAAGCTATGTATGGTGCTATGGTCTCGATTATGGATGTACAAACTTTGATAGACATTCCCCAAAGATCTTCGGTCAACTTGATTTTTATTTGCCGAAAAGCTGTTATAACTATCATAGGGTTTATATGTTTAAATTGAAATTCAACCGGGCAGCCTGGAACGTTCGCTCTTAATAAATCAATTGAGACATTGGGTGAGGAATTTAAAGCCTCAGTAGTTTTAGATGGTATATTAGTAAAATAATTTACACATTCTTGAGCTACTTCTAAGTTAGAGCTTATGGCACCACGTGAAGTCTCCAATGTATATTCAATGTTTCGTATTTTTTTCCTACTAGTTTCGTTATTTATAACTTTCCAAACAGTTTTTATTGTAAAGAAATACGAAAGTGAAAGAAGTTAATGACAATAATTTAGTTTCATCTGACCTTTGTTGCCAAATATCGGCAATCCGGAGCTTCTTTTAGGAACTTCTTGACACTGTCGACATTTTACTCACATGGCCACTTGAACCCCTTTTTAGAAATGCCAGCAAATTGGAGCATGACTTGATATCAATACCATGTTTTGTTTTCACAGTGCTTTTTAGCATTGAATAGTAGCACCACAATGAGCTTGACTTATATTTTTGAGAAAGTTCCATGAACTAGGCTAAAAACACACTTTCTGAAAATAAATTTGCATCTTTGCATGTTTTCCATAGGATGAAATTTTGATACGCTTGTAAGTATCTATCGGTCGAATTTTCGGGCAAGTGGCTTAGAGTAGCCTTTTTCGCTGCCACACAGACTTCTGGCGGTGTCGAATTAATAAATTCATCATTACTTGACGACATTTTCAAATATAAACAATACAGCGGGCGCGGAATAATTTTTACTTGTTCACAAATTAGCGATCGCGCGCATCTGCGCTTTTTTTTAGGCATAGGCACAAAAACAGCCAGTATTAATATTAAAGTAAATTAATATTTTTGTGTTTTTGTCATAGATTGTTTTTAATTTGGTTGTAATTTATTGTCTAAATTAAATAATGAAATGTTTATTTATTATATTTTATCTCCCAAAGTTAATTTTATTCATAAAATGTTGACCACTTTTCTGACATAAAAACTGTTTGCTAAGATTTAAAAAAGTACCGTTCGTTTTAGACGAACCGTCTTGATAAACCGTGAGTTTTACATTACAATAACGCACAAGTACGTAATGAGATACATAACGACATTGAAATTGGTGAAATAAGAAAGGGTGTCCTTTGAAATAAGAGACCCTTTACGAGCAAATGTGTTATAAAAGATTATAAATAAGCATAATTTAAAACCTCGCTGGTCTAAAGCGCTACTGCTGTTATTAGGCTTTTCTATCAGAAACTCTCAGTAGCAGCCCGGAGTCTAGATTTGTGCCCGGGTGATGGCAATAAGCTCGACGGTCGACGGTGAAATGTAGGTGTACTATATAGGCTTTACTTTATGTATATGTTTTGTTTACGTTTTTATTTTATTCCTTGAGTATATTTGTCATTGTATTTGTTGGCATATGGCAAATTATTTAATTTGACGTTCTGTGTCATGAAATTATGCAGACATTGAATGCCATGAATGACGTTCAATGTCTGCCTCGTTGGTCTAGTGGTCGCAATCGCTACTGCTGAGCATGAGGTCCTGGGTTCGATTCCCAGGTCGGGCAACGTGTTATTGGGTTTTTCTATTTGGAATTTCTCAGTATCAGCCCGGAGACTGGATTTGTGCCCGGTAGATGGCAATAGGCTCGCCCCCTATTACATGGGAGTTAAGCATAACTGGCGAAATGTGGGTGTACTATAGGTACACCTCTGCCCAACCCTTCGGGGAAACAAGGCGTGATGTTATGTTTATGTTTAAGTGTCATGAAATGTTTTTTATTTTGCATACCTACTATTGTACAGCATCTAGTTTTTCTAACTGAACAGACAGCTGTGCTGCTGGGGAGTTTGTTGCGCTACTTCTCGTTCCCAGCTAAAGCACTAGGAAGTGGTGAAGGTCGGGCGTGCTGGGGGACTGCCTTATGTCATTTTGACGTTCGAAAAGTGCTGATTCTCAGCCTAATTTGTATAAATGATTTTGTTTTTTTATTTGATTATTTGGTACACCTCTGCCCTACTGTGTTAGGAAACAAGTCGTGCTGTTATGTGTCAAACTCAAGCTCAAACTCAAACCATTTATTTCAATTAAACCATTTACAGGCACTTTTGAATTGTCAAGGAGTCGGTCAGTCAGAAATATGAAGCTAGTGGCCCATTCCAAAGCGCAGTAGGTACCTATGTAGAAGAACGGGCAAGAAACTCCACGGACACTCTTTTAAATAATATTGTTGTTACAAATATATTAGTTACATCGATTAATGTTGACACTATAAGTGAGAACGATGTACAAAAACCGTACACGTTAAAAGCGTCCAGAGTGCAGCACAACATAATTAAAAACAATACAAAATATTAATTATCAAAATATGCCGTGGCAGCTAAGAGATGACCAGTCCCAACTGACGGCGCCCGTTCACGAATATGACGCATGGATCAGCACCATTCAGCTGAACCATTTTGAATGGAGCTAAATGATCCGACACACACGCCACCGTCAGCGAGACATTTGGGTGAGCATGACATACTATCAGCCGCCAGGGCACATTCAAGTGGGGTCGCATGTTGAAGAGCCTCCACGCGGCGCACCCTGGGCAACGTCAGCTCCAACTGTCCACCTGCTTTTGGTGGACAGTTGGGGTTGGCGGCCAATCTTCAACAAACGGGGAAGGGTCATGGTTCCAATCATCGATCGTTTATAATGGTCGATGAAGGGAACCGGGCTAGGGTTTGGGCGGCCAGTCCGTCTTCGGGACAGGTATGGTGGCCATCTCCGTCCACACCCCTTCTGTTTGCAGAGGGTGAGTTTTGTGGGCGTCGAGTGGGGAGGGGAGAGGAAGACAACCTCTTTAAAAAATTACCTCAATCCCAAGGTCGAGCGTGCCGAGGGGATGAATGGCCGGAGAGAATCCGGTCACTAGCGCTGGGGAGGGTTATCAGGGGAAATAGGGACCACACCCTTCAAAGGAAAACTAAAAATGAACAAGACAGATGTAGAAAAACTACCCCAGGGCGGTACCGGCTGCGCAGCAGCCGGTGAATCCGCCACGTTCCCTTCGGGAACGTCAAGCCCCCATTCGTATTCTGGGGGGGGCAACAAATGTCTTCCGAGCCGAGGAGGCTCGTCGAGTGATGCGCGGTCAGAGTCTGACGCGGCATCTGGCGCGGAGGGCTCATTTAAGAGCCCGGAGCGCGTAGTGGTGGGCGCTGTTGGGAAGAACAAACGGTTCTTCCTGAAGCGGCCCAAACCGAGGGATGGCCACGGGTCACACTCGGATGGCGGGATGGCCTCGGCCCGAAAAATCGGTCGACGCTGTGGGCCGAAAAAAAGAGGCGGAGAGCTCACCACCCAGGAGGGCAGGGAGGCCAGTCCGGCCGAGCCAGCCCAGCGAGCCGTGAGTCTCGCCACGGAGGGGCGCCACACTGAAGTGGACGGCCGTAGGGTGGCCCTGTCGGAGTCGTCAGGTGGTGGACGGGATGCTGCTGGCGGCTCAAAGACTGAGCAAGCGGCCAGGTTTGCGGAGGTCGTGGTTGCCGCGATAAAGGGTGTGGCCTTGAAGAGGACTCAGTCCTCAAAAGACAAGGCCATATCTGCAGCCACGGCCTCCATTATAGAGGCAGCGGAGGCCATTCATTTCGGGTCTTCGCCGGACGGCATGTCCGAGATGCGGGCGCAGGTCGCCAACTTGACAGCCGCCATGGAGCGTCTCCGAAAAGAGAATGTGGAGCTCCGAGCAGACCTGGCAAAGGTTCAAGGAGCTGGCCACCGGGAGGCGGTAACAGGAAGGGCGCAGCATGGGCAAGGCCAGCCCGTGTCTGCCGAGGACCGGGTTTTGACCCTGGTGCGGCATGAGCTGGCTGCCTTTCAGAGTCGGTTCTCCACTATGGAGGCTATTGTCCTGCGCCCTCCGCTAGCGGCGAGCCATTCGGCCTCGGGCCAGCGAAAGGCGGCGTCGTATGCCGCCACCGCGGCCAAACCCGGATCCTCGGGGCGGACCCAAAGTGGGACCGTGGCGGGCCCGCCCCTGGCGAAACCTGCGTCGCTCCAGACCAGGAAAGGTGGAGTGACTGCACAGACGGCGAAGGCCCCAGCCGTGACGGAGAGACGGCCACCCCCGCCTTCTAAACCGCCTTCTAAATCTCCTCCGGCCGACGCCGAATGGCAAATTGTCGGGGAGAAGGGGAAGGTGGGTAAGGCAGCAAGGGCGGCCAGAAGAAGGCAGAGGCGGCAGCGGCGCAAGGAGCGAAACGTGGCGGCTAGGCTCCGTGCCCCGAAGTCCGCAGCTGTAGTTATCACACTACAGCCGGAAGCGGAAAAGAAGGGCATGACCTACCGCGAGGTGCTCGGCAAGGCGAGGACGGCGGTGAACCTCCAGGAGATCGGCGTCACCAATGGCCTTCGGTTAAGGGTCACTGCGACTGGGGCCCGGATGCTGGAGGTCTCCGGTGCGGCCAGCGGCCCGACCGCAGACGCTCTAGCTGAAAAGCATAGGGCGTCCCTGAATGCGGACGAGGTCCGAGTATCCAGGCCCACCAAGTGCGCTGACATTCGTATACTGGGCCTGGACGACTCCGTGACGGAGGAAGAGGTCGTGGCTGCCGTTGTTAGGACGGGGGGGTGCTCTGCCCAGCAGGTAAGGGCAGGCACCATTCGTCCTGACTTCACGGGGATGCAATCCATTACGGTGAGCTGCCCCGTAACGGCGGCCCAAAAAATTGCCGGGGAGGGCCGAAGGCTCCTGGTGGGCTGGGTCTCAGCGCAGGTCAAACTGCTGGAACAGACCTCTGAGGTGCTTCCGCTGCCAAGTGGGCAACCACGTGGGAGTGCAATGCGCCTCGGAGGTGGACCGCAGCGGTCACTGCTTCCGCCTGACACCGCCTGACACAGGTCCTCACCGGACACGGTTGTTTCGGGAGGTTCCTGTTTCGCATAAGGCGGGAGGAAACGCCCGGGTGTCACCATTGTTAGGATCGCCCGGAGGACACGGTGGAGCATACGGCGGAGGTATGCCCAGCTTGGGCAGATCACCGCAGTGTCCTCGCGGAGGCGATTGGCGGCGGCGATCTCTCGCGTCCGGCCCTGGTCCAGGCCATGGTACGAAGCGAGAGGGAATGGAAAGCCGTCACCTCCTTCTGCGAAGCAGTAATGCTCGCAAAGGAGGAGGCGGAGCGCGTGAGGGAGAGAGCCTTGCGCCCTCACGCCCCTAGTCGCCGCAGTAGACGCCCTGGGCGTCGGGAATCGCAAGCAGATTCCCGGCCACCGTAGGCGCGGGCTTGCGGACGGTGAGCCATGGGTAGCTCGCCGTCCGGTAAGGACCAGGCCCGGGTCGACGGCGCGTTGTGTTCCACGCGCGCCTCAAAGAGATGTCAGCACAAAATGACGGGGTCCGATAGGGCCGACGCCTCAGGGTCGCGGGTTATTCCACAGAGAAAACCGTGGCCCTGGCACAGGCAACTGAAGGAACACGGGTGGGTTTTAGTCAGTAAAAGTCTGACACGCCCTCCCGCTCCACCCAGAGCGGGAGAAGTCATTTGATGATTTACCACCCAAAAAAAAAAAAAAAGGGCACATTCAAGTCAATCTATGACATTATCCGGAAAATGGTAGCTCTATAGTACAAAGTACTCAAATCTGTGCAATGCATCTATATAATAAAAAGGAGATTGAGTTTATACAATGCATTTTATGTATTTGGTCTTTTATATATTTGCGCTACATCCAAGTTGGTCGCAGTTGCTCGGCTATTAAGAAGTGAATCATTAAATTAGAGCGTTCAATAATATTTTCAAGACAGCAAAATGGGTTTTATTTTAGCAATGGAAAGGTTTTGTGAATTCCCATTATTTTTATACACAATTTCGTATAACGGCTGGGCCATTATGAGAAATTGGGTAACCGGTATTTACATGTTTTTATGTCGAAGCTTTTTTAAAATATTAATTTGAGATAGGCCAACAATATATTTAACAAAATACAATGTCTTCACTGCCAAAACTCACAAAAGAATCCTTAAAATGTTCGGACCGCAAAACGGGTATTTTATGAATTAACAAACAGGGTATTGTGTTTTAAAATTATTATTAATTAGATTTCATTTTATGTTAAACGGTAACCTATCTTGACCTTCTTCTTCAGGAATTTTACAAGAGTGCAGTTGGTAGAAAAGTGTAAATAAGTCCGAAAAAATCCACAAACACGCCCACACATTTTCCTAAATGGGTCGGGCAAAGTGTTATTGGGGTCTTTCCGCCTGGAATTTCTCAGTAGCAAGCAGACCGGTGTCTGGATTTGTGATCGGCTGATGGCAATAGGCTCGCCCCCTATTACATGGGACTTAATCATACCTGGCTTACCAATACCCACTATGGGTACGCCTCTGCTAACGCTTCAGAGAAACTAAGCGTGCTGTAACGCAATGTATGTCTTAGATGTTTCGTCTTTGCTGTAAGGAAGAAAGTCATTCCTAAAATAGAAAAACCTTCCAAAACTAAAACCCGACTTTAGGGATATGGTGCAACAGGGTGTAAACTTCACTCATACTCTTGGAAAAGGGAGGATCCTCCGACCAGATGGATGTCGTATCTGGTGGGCAACTGCCCGATGATTCTTGTCGGGAAGTTGTATATATGCTATCTGCGCGGTAAACTCTGCTTGCGCGATGCAGGATTGATGCGTTTGTTCGCATGTGGCGGTGTAGATGCCGCCACACGACTATTAAAAATTTAGGCTCTAAAAAGTACGAAACAAGAAAACATTACAGACAGAAATAAAGACAAAGGTACAGAAATGGTCAGGGTATAGCCGTGGCCACATGCCTGTATACTGTGTGTGGCGGCATCTACACCGCTACATGCGAACAACGCCTCACACTGACGTCACACAAATCCTACATCGCGCGCAGCTAGCATATATACAACTTCCCGACATCAATCGTCGGGCAGTTGCCCACCAGACACAACATCCATCTGGTCGGAGGATTCTCCCTTTTCTAAAGAGTATGAGTGAACTTTACACCCTGTTCCTCATATCTCTTCACTGTGGGTACCAGGAACACCTACAAAATTATACTAGCATGCGACAACGGCTATGACCATTTTTTGTAGCTGTTTTGATATTTTTAGTTCATGACTTTACGTCCTCTAGAGGGCGCCATATTAAATTTAATGTGACGTCATATAAACTGGACTGCCTCGTTGGTCTAGTGGTGAGGTCCTGGGTTAGATTCCCAAGCCGGGCAAAGGTTTATTGGGTTTTTCTATCTAGAATTTTTCAATAGCAGCCCGGAGTCTGGATTTGTGCCCGGTTGATGGTAATAGGCTCGCCCCCCATTACATGGGACTTAAGCGTACCTGGCGAAATGTGGGTGCACTATAGGTACACTTCTTATCACCCAACTACTGATCTCTACTCGAAATGGGAGGTACTTACTGTAAGGCAGCTATTCATCCTAAAAAGATTTTGAACCAGAAAGAATCAGAAACAAACGTCGCAAACATATAGTCTGTTCTTCATCGTCATTCAAAACTAAGTTTGCACATCGGGTTTTCTGCTGCCAGGGTTCTTATACAATAAGGTAAATCGAGCCTTAACGCTATATCCGTAAGTATAAGTCTATGGTTTCGGACTGGTAAAAAAATTTGGATTATAATTTTACAGAAAGTTTACTTCATTCAAATTAAATTAGTACGATATAAGTTTATAACTGGCACCAAAATCCTGTCACGCACACATCGGCACACTAGACCTGACACTCAACTCTACACACTAACATTATACACTCTCACACACAGATGCCCTGATTAACGTTTTGTTTGTTTATTTTTAACTTCTATCCCCAAAATTATAATTAGAAGTTTTAGGCTTAAATCTCCATAATTATAACGTCAGATTGTAATATCATTTTTTTTTTGTTTTGTTTAAGTAAAACTTTCTGTTCTTCTGTGGGGGTGGGGACCTGGTGATTTGTAATACAGGCATTTTACGCCTAACTCAGACACCAGCTCCTCATATTGCTAAAAATGAAAAAAAAAGTGAAACCTAGAATAAGTTTGTCATTGTGAGGAGAAATAAAGAACTTATTATTAAAGAACATCTGCCCAACCCTTCTGGGATTCTCATTTTTCAAATTATGATAAGCAGTTTAGAAGTTATGAGAGAACAGATGAACATCATAATACTGCTCTGTCAAGAAAGTACCGGGAAAAGATCAATTCTACACAAAATGTTAGTTAGTCATGCAAATTTATTATATCGCCTTTATAATATGCTCCTTCAGAAACGATACACTTACGCCAACGAATAATGCAATCATCAAAATATTTTTTCCGGAAACGCTTTTTCCGGAATTGGGTTCAGTTCTTAGACTAGCCGAGCGGCAACATGTTTCATACCCAAGTGATGATTTGAAATGGTACGGATCGACTCGTGAGACACAGAAAGTTTAGCGGCTATCTCTCTCAAAATTGAATGAGGATTTTTAGTAATGAAATAGTGCCCTTCACTATTGTGATGTTAACTTCAGTTGAAGACATGCCAGACGCGACAATTACTCACTCTCGTATTTTATCGTCGCGTCTATACCATCACTTTACTCATTTTCTGACAGCACTGCCATACAAAATTCTTGACTTGTTCTGTCAAACTTGATGTTTTCTCGTTAAACCCTAACATGACCACCTAATTTATCTCGCATTTTGGCAATTCTTTAGACAACATGAAAAAACTTAATTGAAATGCTGAATTGACATAATTGATTTGATTGAATCGAATGAAAATACTTAGTTTTAAACAGCCTACTAAACACATTGGAATGAAGTTCCTTTCGGCGGCCGCGAGAGAAAGTTTGGCGCAGGGAAGCTCTATTACGTAGATGAGCATCAAGTGCAGTAATAATCAGTCAAGTTTGTCAGTTATGGTGATTATCGAAATCTAGGGAGTTATGACTGTACCTGCCTACGCAACATAATTACGAAAATCGCCAGTTAAGTCTGCAAAGTTGGTGAGTTTCATGTGTTTTATGGTGATTGTTACAATATCAACTTTCGCTTTGTCGAATAGTGACCTTCGGCCGATTTATCAATTGTGGTGGATTATCTAGTGAGTATAATAAGTGCCACTAATTGTATATTTTAATTTTAGCATGCCAAAGAAAAACAGTAAAAAAGTCGGTTTTCTGGAACTAAACAAAAATTAGAAGAGGTGGACGTTAAATCAATACAGAACATACTTATTCCATGCGTAAAATCGACCGATGTTGCAATGATAAACATGATTTGTTTTTAATAACACTAACTACATCGGTTTCTCGTCGCGAGATACAGAAGTGTCAAAGTGCCTTTTTCGAGTTTACTCGAGCTTGGCGGTCATGTTAGGTGTAAGGATGACGTCAAAATCGTAGACAAATTTCGAGAAATCGAGATATCGAGCGTTCTCGCGCTTGTCATGTTAGCCCTGTAGCGAGGCAAATCTTCCATCACATCTCGACCGCATTTGAACGCTTTGTACGTATAAGTACGTGTTTTTGATAAAGTTGATTCACCGTACCTTCTGTAAAATTTTCGATGACTTCGAACACGACCTTTTTGATAAAATCGATTCAACGTAAGCCTTCTGTAACATTTTGAATGACTCCGAACACGAAACTCCATTGGCGATGCTAAATTTTCGACAAACTCTTTGTTCGATGTTTTTGCAACATCCACAAACAAAACACAAATAAATTGGAGCCAAATATCTATTCCCGATACTTTTTTCACAGAATGTAATACGTACCGGTCAAAATAATTACCCTTCTTTTTGCTTCGCGGTAGTCGCGTATAAAAAGTGATCTAAGATCAGAATTTAGGTTTTCTCACACAGAATGATCCAATTTACTCGGGTTGGAAAACTTATTGATGCAATTTGCGCCATTCTTGATAAGGCTAGAACTTTCAGAAAGTTTTTGGCCCTCAGGTCCTAGACATGAGAATAAAAATCAGCCATATTGAATTACTAATAGTGTTAGTTTAATGTTTAACTTAAATCTTGATAAAATTTGATGTGAGCATTCATTAAAAGTCAAAAGTTGATTGGAAAGTCTATCTTCTTTTAATTAGAGTGTATTTTTTTTTATCTCAATTGTTTGAAGAGATTTAAAGGGTGAGGACCAGATTCAGATATTTTTAATCAGTAATTAGTAGGACATACCAGTTAACATATGTGTAGGTTTATATTAATTGATCTGTGGTCCTGTAGTGGTATTCTGTAACCATCTCACCGTGATAACTTAGGTGAAGTGAGCGTGGAGTGAGCTGTCAGTGCCAATGATGCTAGGGATTGAACAAGGCGGGATGATACTGAAAACTCACTCCACGCAAGTCTTCACGGTGAGATTTTTACAGAATCGACATGCTGGTCTTAATCAGTGAGGCTGATCCACTTGAGGAAAAAATATCTTAAATTCACTGACAGTCAACGCACAGCATAATCCGCTATCTCTAGAAACTTGAAATTTCATTAGGTCGTTATATGAAAAAATCTTAAACCAAACTACAGAAAAATCACGCTCTAAAAAGTACGAAACAAGAAAATCTTCGAGACAGAAATCAGGACTTAAGTAAAAAAATGGTCAGGGTAAAGCCGCGGTAGCATGCCTGTGGGTTACCAGGAATGCCTACAAAATTATAATGACATGCGACTACGGCTACATCCTGACTTCTTGTTTAGTACTTTTTCGAGTGTAATTTTTCAGTAGTCTGTTTTAGTTTTTGAACTTACTTTTATTTTTGGGGTTATAAAATAATATTTGACATGTGCTTAATAAGCCCTTATTTTTTTACTTCATGACTCTATGTACTCCAGAGGGCGCCATATTTTTTTATTCGTGAAACTTACAGCTATCTTATCCTTATCCTTAAACGACATAAAATTGAAGGCCATTTACAAGTTTCCGCTGATAAAAACTAGAAATACAAATGAGAAGAAGAAATTGGTACAAAATACCTCCCATTAGCTTACTCAATGTTCTCGGCAAAATCTACGAGAGGCTTATTTATAAGCGTCTCAAAGACTACGCCGAAGCAAAGAGCCTCATTCCCAACGAGCAGTTTGGTTTCCGACCCCAACACTCTAGTATCCACCAGGTCCACCTTATCGTAGAGCACTTGTGCGCTGGTCTGCAGCTTAACGCGACGACGGGTGTGCTATTCTTCGACAGAGCGAAAGCCTTCGACAAAGTCTGGCACAACGGCTTGTTATACAAGCTTTACCAAGTAGGAGTGCCAGATCGTCTCGTGCTCATCTTGCGAGACTTTTTGTCGAACCGCACCTTCTGCTATCGCATCGAGGGTGCACTCTCGTCCCCTCACCCTATTCGTGCCGGGGTCCCTCAGGGTTCCGTTATATCTCCTCTAGTATTCACGCTGTTCACCAGTGATTTCCCACAGAGTAAAAAGGCTCTCATGGCTCTCTTCGCCGACGACACTGCCGTTTACTATACCGGTCATTGTCCCAATGCTATAGCTCGTACTCTCCAAACCTCCGCAAACGTCTTAGGCGCTTGGTTCCGGAAATGGAGAATCGAGGTCAACCCCGATAAGAGTCAGGCGGTTCTCTTCTCGACGTCGTCGAGTCCCACCCCCCCTTCCCAGCCCGATCACTATGTACGGCAAGCCAATCCCTTGGGAGAAGCAAGCCAAATACCTAGGCGTGATCCTCGATCAAAACCTTACCTTTAAGGCTCATATTAAGGCGGTTGGCGCGCGCGCCTCCTTCGCTCTTAGCAGGCTCCACTTTGTACTGACAGCCCGTAGTAAACTGTCACTTAAATGCAAGCTGCGTATCTATACCGCAGTCATCCGTCCCATCATGACCTATGCCTGCGTTGTATTTGCGCACGCTCACCCACGTCATCTCTCCCTCCCGCATTAGCAATATTCGCCGACCAAGGCATACTTTAATCGCCCCCGACGACGCCACTACCCTCCTCCAGGAGAGCAGTAAGGCCACCAGAACCTTACACAAGCGCAAAACCCGATCGCCGTCCTACCGTCCTCGCCACCGAGGCCCGCCGCGACGCCCAAATCCACGCCCCTCCCGACCCTTGCTCGAGCCAGCCCGCGCCGCTGAGCCTGTAGCTTTAAACTCGTCCCTAAATCACTCAAATCCTGATCCAGCTAGTCCCTTGCTGCCCTCTTCCAGCGACGCCCTGAGCCGAGGTCCGCACCCCACAGGGGGTGCCCTTAGCATTGTCGCTTAGTTTTTAGTTAGTATTTAAGTTTAAGTCCTGGCTGGAGGCCTTAATTTATTAGGGCACCACAGGCAAGTCCGCTTAAGCAGACGACAACCTTACAGGTTGACCTGCGAGATGCCATACAAAAAAAAAAAAAGGTACGAAATACCTAAAACATTATTCGGATATACTCCAAAATTGCTTCAGTTCTTTGCTAACTATATGAGAGACCGACGGCAGTTTGTAGAATATGCTGGTTGTAAATCTGAGTCATATTATACAAGATCAGGAGTAAGTCATGGCAGTAATGTGGGTCCGCTGAGTTTTATTATTATGATAAATTACCTGCCCGAGGCTGTCAGGGTTGCCACTTGTCTGTTATTCGCGGATGACCTTAAGTTGATCATAACCATTAAAGATAAAAGTGATTGTGCACTATTGCAGCAAGATATAGACAATTTAGCTGAGTGGAGTAGGAAAAATAAACTACAGTTTAATGCAAGCAAATGCTCAGTAATCATTTTGGCAGGATGAGAAATCACACCACATCATCACGATTACAAGCTTGAGGGCACATCAATTGAGCGGGTGGAAGAGGTGTGTGACCTGGGTGTACGCCTGAACACTGAGGTAACTTTTCGTGAGCATATTGTAAAAGTTTGTAAAAATCGTACAGAAGTCTGGGTTTTGTTCTTCGACGGGCATCGAGTTATACTAATATGAAAGCAATTGTAGCATTGTATAATGCCCTTATAAGAACTCAGTTAGAATTTATTGCTGTCATATGGGCCCGCATGAGACTAAATATAGCCTCATGTTGGAGCGTATACAAAACAAATTCACCAGATTTTTGTACACGAAGCTTTACGGTGTGTATCCCTTCTATCCGTTAATGTACCCAACCTTATTCGTTATTGGTATGGTTGGATACAACAAACTCGAGACAAGGAGTATATATTCCAACTATTACGCGGTAAGATTAGCCCGGTGTTTTGAAGGAGATTTGTCTGAATGCACCTGACAATTACGCATTGCGACGCAGGAAGCCACGGTTACTAGCAGTGCCACACGCACGAACCAACTTACTCAGCAAAGCGCCACTGACGGGCGCCTTGCACGCACTCAATGACACTGCTGACAGGATCGATTTATTTTCCTGCTCTCTGAATGAATTCACAAAAGTAATATTGTATGTTTTATGTTATTTATGATAGTATAATAAGGACCACGCTACCGAATTATCAATTTTCCTGTTATGATAGCAGTGATTGTGGAAATATAAATAAATAAATAAACATAAATCAAGAAACACAAACTAAAAATTAGTACAAACTAAACATCATTTAGACGCAAACAATTACTTTTCCGTAAAAAGGTTTTCTCACTGGTGTTGAATTCATCGGACAGTCCATAAAATTCCGCTCGCCCGGATTAGAAATGAATTCTGCCTATACGCGGACTTGGAATGAGGGACATGTAACAAGCTAGGTATACGAAACATTTTGCAGTGTGTAAATAATCCTATACTGCCTAACAGCTCAGGGAAATCTATAGTACCATTCGCGATATTCATTATTGTGACGTCATATAGCCTAAAACAAGCGGACGAACATTACCTTATTTGTAAAATAATGATAAGAAGTTATGAGAGAAAAGATGAATATACATCCAAACACACCGGTCAAAAGCAAAACTCTCCTTTTTACTTCGTCGAAGTCGGGTAAAAAGTGAGCACTTAAAAATAAATATGATTGAAACTTCAACCCCTACACGGATTTAAGGGGTGCAAGGTATGATCGTAATGTCCGCCGATGGAAAACTCCATCGAGCACATGTCATAAGTGCCCGATGGATATTTTCTTTATCAAAAAAACTGTTTTCAAAACTACAGCAACATTCCTTGACCTCGACCTACGAGGTATTCGCTACTAGCCTTACGGATTTGCTCATCTTTTCGCAAACTTAAATATTTATATTTACATTTCAGAGGAACTCGAGGCTAAGTAACACCAGCCGCTTGCTGCGGTTGGTCCGTAGATTGGTGACCATCTTTACATACCAAGGCCGCTTCGTTCGTGGATATTTGACAATCATTACGGGTTGTCAGTAGGCAGAAAAGTCTTACCAAGGGGTGTCGTAGGTATTCCCCAGTAGCTGGGTTGTGGAGGTTAGACCCCAACGTAATTGGATAAAGGATAGGCTGATGCTGACAAGCTACGAGTAATATTTTCACTAATAAATCAATTACCTAATCGGTATGCTTGTTCGTTCAGTAGCAGTCCGGTGTCTGGATTTGTGCCCGGTTGCTGGCAATAAGCTCGCCCCCTATTATAAGTATGGGAGTTAGATAGCAAGTTATTTTGTACACTTAAGTACACATGTATTAATTAGCTATTGTACAATAGAGTCACATTAAATGGCAAACTGCTGCCTCCTAAACTAGGCCAAAAGCCTGTGTTTTAGGATCCAAAGTTCCTCCAGGTATAATGGCATAGAACTGGAACAACCATGCCAGTATTTATGTATAGACAAAACATTATTCAGTGCACACAAAATATATAGCACAACATACAAAAGCACAATAAAATGATAACAAATTATAATCTTCTAATATATAAAATTCTCGTGTCACAGTTTTCGTTGCCATACTCCTCCGAAACGGCTTGACCGATTTTGATGAAATTTTGTGTGCATATCGGGTAGGTCTGAGAATCGGCCAACATCTATTTTTCAAAAAATAAAAAAAAACAAAAAAAAATAATATTAACAAAACAACGGTTGCGGGGTCAGCTAGTAATAAATATAAACATGCTGCTTAAATACAAAAGTTTCTTGCCCCTTCTTCTCCATTCGAAACTACCTTTTGGAAGTGGCGCCTAGAATCAGTTCTATTTTAAATGTAAATGTTGAGGTTCAAAAGTGCCTTTTTATGGGCCTATTTGAAATAAATGCTTTGACTTTGACTTTGACAAAAAGAAAAACATACGTATATAAATAATGTGACACAATGACGTACTTCAAATGAAATAACGAACGAAGTGCGGTGTGCGGAGTCCAGCTCAGCATGTGTCAGGCAAATGTTCCTGACGCTGATATTCTGCTGGATCCCTGTAGGTGCACACATGGCGAAATGTAGAATAAAACGCTCACTATGCAGCCGAGCATATTATAAGTTGTCAAAGTCAATGATAAAAATGCTTGGCTAATCGCTGGTCCTTTTTTAATGGGTACGTTTTGCATTGCCTTGTGTGTGCCCTGGCGGGTGAGAGTATGCCATGTTCACTGTAATGTTTCGCTGATGGTGGCGCGTATTTTGGAGCATTAAGCTCGGTTCAAAATGGTTGAGTTGAATGGTTCTAATCCATACGTCATGTTCGTGAACGGGCGTCAGCAGTAGGGACTGGTCATCTCTTAGCTGCCACGGCGTCTTTTAATAAATGTTTTAACTATTTATCTATATATATTTAGACAAAAGTTAAAACATTCATTCAATGCACAATAAAAAATAAAAAATAAATCTTCAATTCATTTAAAGACAACGTACAGCCTAAATCGCTGGGTCTCGAAGCTTGAAATTAGTGTCCGTATGGATTGAGGAGCCATGTCTCGTATTTAAACGCAGATATACTTCCAATATTTAGTAGTAAATAAGCCGATAATGCTAAGCAGTGATTACTAAGCAGTGGGACAGTGTAGGCTAACAAAAAAATGGTTTAATCCTCCGTTACTTTTAATTTTTAAATTTTTTGTTGTGTTTAATTTGTGTTCATTGTTTACTACTTACTGGTTTCTGATGAATGATTCAAGTGCAAATATAACTTTGTTTTTTATCACAGTTTGAATTATTTGTGGTCACCATTAAAGTACACTAAGTGTTAAGTTAAAGTGTTAAGGAATATTTAAACTATTGATATCAATACTCAAGCATCCTGACTTGAGTACACCAATATTTATTAGAAATAGTAAAAGTAAAAGTTTCACAAAAAAATTATTAAAAATAAAAAAGAACCCTGACTGCATGGCTAAAGCCCTTACATACGTAGTTTATTCGATAATCAATATAGTCCAACTTTATAATATTTAACTTAGATACATCAAAATACGGAAAATGTATTTAATATGTTATAAAATGTATTTCTTATTTAATCGCGTTCCGCCGAGATATAAAGACTTTAATTTCAGCAACACATTTGGGTTTCAATATTACACCTAATACGATCATAATTATCTTATACAACGACATTTTAAGTAACTTATTACACACATGTCGATTCTCCTTTTAATATAATGATTAAATAAAATATATCGAACTAAAATATTCTTTACATGTTTCATGTCATCTTGACAACTCGACCTTTTTCTAGTTGACATCTGTATTGTCTATCCTAAATAACTCCGTAGTGCTACTGAGTAAAAACGTCGAATGACAGAAGAACTTAGAAAAATGTACATAGATGAAGATGATAATTTACAATTTGGGGATCAATTTCTGGAAGAGACAAACCAAGATCAATTTACTGATGCACATCAAAATGGTACATTGGAGAGATTATTAGAAAGGTGAATAGAAAATTCACAGGAAAATAAACGGCAGAGCATAAAGCACATTGCAGGACAGTTTGTGATTGAAAAATTTACTAGCAAAACTTCGAATGCAAGTCAGTGGATGGATGTTTTCGAAAAAGAATGTACACGTTTTGATGTGACAACTGATGAAAATAAAATAGAAATACTAAGATTATTCATGGATAACTTTTGTATGGATTGGTAACGGCTCGATGATGATAAAATTAACAATAAATTCAGAGTGGTCAACATGGAAAAATAAGTTTTGTGAAACGTTTGCAAACAAGGGATGGAGTCCAGTTACTTATGAATTACTGTTTAAATACAAAGAAGGTTCATTATTGGATTATGCTATGAGAAAAGAAAAACTCTTATTAGAAATGAGACAATCAATTGATAAAGGTACTTCGATTGATCTTATTGCGGCTGGTTGACCAGAAACATTCTTAATAAAATTGATAGGCATTCATTAAAAGACACGTGGATTTATTTAATGAAGTAAGCAAGTACGAACAAATGGTAAATAAAAAGAGCTTTGCGGATAAGAGAAGAAATGTGTTTCAAAGAGCTAAAGGCGCTAATGAAGTGGAAAATCCATGTAAAATTTGTGAAAAACTGAATAAAGGTACTCGGTATCACTCTGAGGCTATGTGTTGGTTCAGACCAAAAGAAGATCATAAAGTGAAGAAAAACTTCATCTAACATGTAAATAATTCAGTCATAGAAGCGGAGCTAAATGAAATTGATCAAAAAAACTAATTGTAACACCATTAATAAATGTCAAAGTACTACTGAATGGAAAATTAGAAATAAACGGAGTTTATGATTCCGGCTCAAATGTTTCTTTGATAAATTCAAAATTGTTGAATATAAAAGAAAAAGGAAACAATATGAACGAAGCAAATTTAGTAACTATTAATGGTGTTAAAAAAACAAGCGGTTTGACAACTTTACATGTTAAAATGTTTGATATAGAAAAAAGTGTATGTAATTGATGACGAGAACTTCAAGTACGATTTTCTGATAGGATTAGACTTGATAAAAAAACTTCAAACTAATTCAAGATGAAGATTTAAAAATAACTTGTAAACAGAGTTTAAATAGTGAAAATAATGTGGAAGAAATTTCTACGAATAAGAAACCTAACAACACTATTCAAGAATACAAAATAAATTTTAATGAGCATGTAAAAGAAGAAGATTTTGAAATAAAAGTAAATCATTTGAATCAGTTTCAAAAGTCTGAAATAGACTGATTTGCAAATATGATTCTGTTTTCGCGAAACATAAATATGATGTGGGCACTGTTAATGAATCTGAAGCGAGGATAGACTTATTAGTAGACAAATATTGTAGTAAGAGAGAGGCCTTACAGATGCACTATTGAAGACAAAAAAGAAATAGAAGAACAAATAGCAGAATTACTGGATAATAAATTAATAGAAGAATCCTACAGTCCATTTGCTGCGCCTGTTACATTAGCGTTTAAAAAAGAGGATAACAAAAAATCCAGACTATGTATAGACTTCAGAGACTTGAATAACATAGTAGTACCTCAAGCTCAACCATTTCCGTTGATTGATGACCGAATTAATGATAAAGGCGAGAAAAGGTATTTTTTTTTTCAAGTCTAGATATGTATTCTGCATTTTGGTCAATCCCTTTACGAATTGAATACAGAAAAAAGATGGGATTTGTAAAACAGGATGGACATTACCAATGGACCTGCTTACCATTCGGATTAAAGACCTCACCAGCAATTTTTAGGAGGACATTAAGTAACATATTGAGGAAATACAAACTTAATGATTTTGCTTTAAATTATATAGATGACATTTTAATATTCTCTAAAACGTATTTAGAACACATCAATCATCTAACACTGTTACTGGAAGCGATACAAACAGAGGGGTTTAGCTTAATGTTTACAAAATGTTTTGCGACAGACCAAGTCAAATATCTGGGTCATATAATATAAAATAATTCGGTTAGACCCGTAAAGGATAATTTGATTTCAATGAAGAATTTTCCTATTCCAAAAACACAAAAGAATGCAAGACAATTTCTTGGAAATATAAATTTTTACCATGAGTATATTCCAAGAAGTGCAGTAATATTAGATCCCTTACATAATTTACTCAGGAAAAATCAAAAATTCGTTTGGTCTGATGAATGCCAAAAAACATTTGAGATGATAAAAAGTATGCTATGCTCTCAACCAATCTTGGAAATTTTCTATCAAGATTTACCAATCAATTTTTATACAGATGCATCTTTAGAAGGAGTTGGAGCCATTTTGAAACAGACACAACCTAATGGAAAAGAGAAACCAGTGGCTTATTTTTCAAAAAAACTTAATATAGCTCAAAAGAAAAAGAAAGCAATATACTTGGAATGTTTAGCTATAAAAGAAGCGGTGAGATATTGGCAATACTGTTTAATAGGTAAATCATTTACAGTTTACTCAGACCACAAACCACTAGTAGTTAGGTGATTTAACGTATTAATAATCGCAATATGACTTCAAAATAAAATATGTTCCAGGAAAAAACAATTTAGAAGCAGACTGTCTAAGCAGAAATCCGGTATTAGAATCAGATGAAAATAGAGACGAACATTTAAAAGTTGTTAACTTGATAAAACTAGAGGATATTATAATCGATCAAAATAAAAATTTAGAAATACAAAATAACAAAAACAAATTGATTGAAAAACACAGTGTATATTTAAAAAAGGACAAAAGGAAAGAAAAATAACGCTGTCAGAGGAGTTTAGCATCGAACTTCTAAAATATACACATAATGATAAGTCCGTTTTACAATGCAAAAAATTGGACAAATAATATTAAAAAACTTGTAGAAGGTGTCAAATTTGTATTAAAATAAATCAAGAGGACACGATCGGATTGGTTTGATGTCTCATCTAGGTCAGGCCACGAAGCCTTTTGAAATAATCTCTATAGACACAATTGGAGGATTCGGAGGTTTAAGATCGACAAAAAAATACCTACACCTGTTAGTGGATCACTTTACTAGGTATGCATTTATTGTCACCTCTAAGACGCAAATGGCCAGTGATTTTATAAAACTAGTAAAGAATATAGCAGAAACGGAGGACATTGGTATGCTTCTCACCGATCAGTATCCGGGAATCAATTCGAAAGAATTTAAGTAATTTATAAATGACAAGCAAATTCCGATGGTCTTCACAGAAGTAAATGCACCATTCTCAAATGGTTTAAATGAGAGGTTGAATCAAACATTAGTGAACAAAATCAGATGCAAAATAAATGGAGAAGAAAAAAAGAGAGCCTGGGCAACAATCGCTCAAGAATGCCTCAATAAAACAATAATACTTCGGTAACTGGCTTTACACCAAGTTATCTTTTATATGGTAAAGAATTCGACATTTTACCGAATGTCAAACAAACAGTGACTGGATTAGAGATAGAAAAACAGCACTTGAAAATACAATGAAATCACATAATTACAACAAAATATTATTTGATAAAAATCGTAAACACTATGAATTTAATAAAGGAGATATGGTTTACGTAGAAAATGGAAACAAACTTAACAGAAAAATTTAGATGAACTGAAAATAGGCAAAATATATATGAGATTCTTGAAGGCACAGAAAAAAATATTTTTTTTTTTCAATATCACAAAAATTATTCCGGTTCCTGTATCCAGAAATAAAGAAGAAGTAATAGAAGAAGGAGGGTAGTTTAAAAAGAAAATTTAATTATAAATTTTCTTCCTTAAGGGGGGAGATGTAAAGAAAATGTATTTCTTATTAAATCGCGTTCCGCCTAGATATAAAGACTTTAATTTCAGCAACACATTTGGGTTTCAATATTACACATAATACGATCATAATTATCTTATAAATATTTTCTGTATTTTGCGTACATTGGTGTTTAATAATACATTGGTGCCGATTATCTTGTACACCGAACATAACTAACTAAACTATAATAAAAATTCCTTACTTTTAGCTTAGAGAATCTCAAAGCTATTCTGCACAAAAACAAAAAACGAAATTTTAAATTTTGACAACTAAAATTGAGTTTGACAATCACGACTCGTCGTGGTAGTTGTTATCTGACTTCGCAACTGGGTACTTGTTTGCACTACCCCGTGATTTTTTTAGAGCTGGAGGCGCGCAGGGTTGGCAGCTTCGAAGTTTTTTATTGTTCTTATGGAATTTTTCACTTAGTGTATGGAAAAGATGAAAAATTATTACCTATATGTTGAGTTTTTGGGGTTTATGAGCATTATACCATGGGTCGAAATTTTCACTATTTTTGCGATAGGACACACCATTTTCGAGATATAAGCAAAAAAACTGCCTCGTTGGTCTAGTGGTTGCAATCGCTACTGCTGAGCATGAGGTCCTGGGTTCGATTCCCAGGTCGGGCAACGTGTTATTGGGTTTTTCTATCTGGAATTTCTCAGTAGCAGCCCGAAGTCTGGATTTGTGCCCGGTAGATGGCAGTAGGCTCGCCCCCTACTACATGGGACTTAAACATAACTGGCGAAATGTGGGTGTACTATAGGTACACCTTTGCCCAACCATTCGGGGAAACAAGGCGTGATGTTATGTATGTATGTAAGCAAAAGAAAATAAACCAAAAGATGCAGTACTGTTTTTGCACCTGAAGTTCGAGGTGTGAATTTTAGTTCATGACAACTAATTTTATTCAACACCTTTTTTAATAGAGAAAAAAAAAACAGTAGTAAAACTTATTTAGACCATCACAATTTTAGGTCCAATCAACGTCTAATTCAGAATAGCAAAAATGCCATTTTCACAAAATAATTAACTGAGTGATATCTTAGTGCTGTCAAACAATTTTTTTTTATTAAATTGTGTTACTTTACACAATTTCAGAACAAGAAATCGTCGATAGACAGGAATAAAAAATAACTGGTGATTTATAGACTAGTTTAGACTCATTTCTGACAAGAGAATCGGCACCATTGTCCATTTAGAGTAAATTAAAAAAATACAACTTGGATTATGATCTACATGCGTAACGCAAGGGTTGGGTCGAGGCCGAGAATGCTTGGAAGGATGTGGGGGAGGTTCTTGCTAAGCAGTGGGACAGTGTAGGCTAACAAAATAAAAAAACGGTTAATCCTTCGTTACTTTTAATTTGTAATTTGATTTTTGTGATTAATTTGTGTTCATTGTTTACTGATGAATGATTCAAGTGCAAATATAACTTTGTTTTTTATCATAGTTTGAATTATTTGTGGTCAGGGTGAGTACACTAAATTGTTAAGGAATATTTAGACTATTGATATCTTTTGAAATACTGAAAGTGCAAGATGTTGGAGTACACCAATATTTAGTAGAAATTTCTACTAAATATCTATGCCATCGTTATCCAATTTCATCAACTGCTTTAGTAGCTAGGTACAAATATTTCCTAGAGGCCGTCAGCCACCGCAGACGTCCTATAATTTTCGATGGGTTTTACTATAAATTCCAGGATCGGGCCTACAAAATCGGCTAATTTACTTCTAAATATTGATAGTATCTGCGTTTAAATATGAGACATGGCTCCTCAATCCATACGGACACTGAAATTTTCCACAAGAGTCCCTTGTATGAAGAACGTGTCCATTTGAAAATCCACAGAAACAGCCAGATGGATGTGTGTGTGACACTTAAAACATGTCACTGCACATTTTTCCATTCGGCTGAATAGTATGTTTTTTGATCTAGTTATACCAAAACATCCCACCTCCATCTCAACCACCACACCAATGAAACCTACAGCTGCACCGACAAAGCAGGTAAATAAACAGTAGGTATAAACTAACCCGATTGTGAACAGTCCACACACTGTAAACATAAGAACAGGTTCCTCCAGGTATGCCTTAAGCTAATTATAACAGACACTGGTCCTCAAACTTGTCAATAATAATGTTTAATGAAGATTGTGTCGCGTTCTATGATGCTATGAATATTTGCTTTGGAAAGTCAATGCTAAGTGGCTAACGAAGGCGGTTAGGTCAATGATGAGATTAAAAGTAGACGTGTCGTACACTAAAATTAGTGCACTCAAAACAGCGTAAGCCATGAATACTAGTACTACTAGTATGATAGTACTACAACACACAATCATCAGTGCGTGAAGAAAAGGAAATACCTATACGGATACCTGCTGTTAGAAAGAGATGAACATTAATAATTAGTTATGTCACTAGCTGAAGCAAGTGCATTGGCGCAATTAATATGCAGCAGCATAACAGTTTCAAGTCAGGCAATTGCCTTGCTTTTATTTTGTCAATATTGAGTGCAGGTAACGCATCTAAAGGTTGGCCTAGGTAGTTTGGTTTTCCAGAGGGATGGCGGACTTCGGGACTACCGCGGCCCCCTGGACCTGCACCCGATGCGGCGGCGCGTAGTGTTCCACGCGCAAACCCTATTGGACAGGGATAAATTAATGCCGCTTTATCGTCTCTTTGTGTGACTGCATTGTTCTTCAAATATGCAACGGATTTGGACGTCGTTTTCAACATCATTAATCTCATATAAATATAAGCACGTCGTGAGTATGACAACTTAGCCATACAAATAAGAAATATATAAAAACCTTGCATAAAACATTTTCCTTTATAAAACTTTGAGTATCACATTGTTGGTGTCCAAGGGAACGATACGAGTACATACGCCCGTCTCGTCGATGTTTCCTCATATTGTCCGTATAATGCGTCGCCGGACTTATTATTAGATTATTATCACTTTACCCATGTGGAAACTCTGCTGAAATTGTATTTTAATGTTCGGTTTGAGGTTAACCTACTAGAGATTACTATGCATAGTTTATTAATAAAACTTTAAGTGCCTGACTTTTTGGACACTTTTCACCATTTTTCTTTTTAGCAGCGGGGTACCTAATTGCGTAACACAGTATAAGTAGAAATCGCTTTCATTTTATTTACGTTGCGCTTTGTTATTTACGTTGTTGAGCAGACAAATTTTTCGAACAGACGAGGCAATGGATTAGCCATATCCTTCAAAATGACTCAGATTTTGAGTGATAGTGTGTTACGCAATTAGCGTGCAGGTCAATACTAAAGAAAAGTTACGTGTCATACGATTTTGCACCATGCAAGCACAATTGTATTCCCTACTTTTAATAAGTAGTTGACCCCACAGACGTCTTGTCCTAACAATAATTCAAACAAAACTCCCATAGAAAAAAGGGCGTTCAGTTTTTGCCAAAAAAAAAAAAACTATCATTTATTTTCATAAAAACATATTTCGGACTATTAAAAATAGTGAAAAGTTTTAATTTAATTTTATTGTAATCTTGATTTTAACACTGCAATTATTTTAAATCTAAAATTTTATATCAAATTTTGTTGCAATCCTGATTTTATTTTTATATTGTTTTTGATTTAATGAGGTTCTCTCTAAATCTAATCTTGCTTTAATTCTAATTCAACTTTTGCCGCTTAAATTAAATGTTTACCATTAAACTTAATTTTAAGTCCGCCTGTTGTAACGCCTTTCGCTACATAAAACCTAATTGTAACCTAAATGGAAGAAGTGACTGGCTCCTGCAGCCTAATTGCGTAACACATTTTCGTAAACGATTACGACTAATCTGTTGTATTTTGACATTTCAACAACATTCATTGCGTTGTTTACATTGATGAGCAGGTTTTTTTATCGAACTTATGAAGCAATGGATTAGCAATGTGTTTCAAAACGATTCAGATTCCGATTGATTGTTTATTACGCAATTAGGGTACTGAAATACAGGTACTCTACCTAACTTTGGAGCCAGGGTTTCACATTTTTCTGTAACCTGTTTTGATGGCAATAAAGAATGTATTATTATTATAAATTAATGTCTCTTTCCTAAGATTTTTAAATATATTTGTATACTATGAAAGATTCCTCAACAAATTAAGGGTTGTTCTATTTATAGTCTATTTTTCATGGTAGCATGTCCCAATGCCTTTATATTTTGTTATTATGTATCACTATAGCAAATTTCTTGTGTCATTTGTCCGTGAATATCTCTGACAAATAGTTGCTTATCACGGCTCTGATTGATGGCTCCAAATTGCTTCTTAAATACTGTGATTTCGTTTCGGATTGTAGGTTTTCTTTTGTAGATAGTATTTCAAACTCAAACTAAAACCATTTATTTCAATTAAACCATTTACAAGCACTTTTGAATTGTCAAGGAGTCGGTCAGTCAGAAATATGAAGCTAGTTGCCTATTCCAAAGCGTAGTACATAAGGAGAAGAAAGGGCAAGAGACTCTATGGACACTCTTTTAAATAATATTGTTCTTACAAAAATATATACGTTACATAATATAATGTTGATCCTAAATATGAGAACAATGTACAAAAACCGTACACGTTAAAAGCGTCCGGAGTGCAGCAAAAATCAGCCGCCAGGGCACATCCAAGTCAATATAAGACATTACCCGGTAATTATGCAGCTGTACGATGTTCACGCTCCCATTCGTGCTGTATAAATTAAACATCTTCCGGCACCATGGCTTACAGACAATATTAGAAGTATCATGCACAGAAAGGCTGTAACTAAAACTAAATTTAAATGTCGACCCTCGCCTTCGAACCGAGAGATCCTTGTGAATGCTCGTAATCGATGCAATATAGTGTGTAGAGATGCACAACGCCGCCACATCCACACGTCTGTTGAAAACGGAGATCCAGCTAAAGTCTGGAAATTTCTTAAATCCTTGGGAGTTGGGAAAACACGCCAAGAATCGATTCCTAAAAACTTAAGTATTGATCTACTGAATTAACACTTCTTATGTTCGTCCCACTGTAATGGGACCATGATGGCATCTACAAGAAACTGTCTTTCAAACCTTCCAACTCCGGACCATCCCCCATTTATTTTTAGTCAATTCTCTGATTGTGATGTTACGAAGAGCGAACAGTTTTTATCGACGAATTCTTGTTTCTCTTGATTCAATACTATCTCATAATCACTTCCCTTGACATTTGGCAAAGAAAATCTTATGCACTTGGTTTTATTTCCATTTAGTACCAAATTATTAGCAGTGAACCAATTTTGGACTGGCAGTAGGGCGTTATTTACGTCGTTAATATTTTAAGCACGTCCATCTATCTTAAAAAATAAGTAAACCAGTGAAATTCTCCTGTTGGTAGTAGAAAAATAAAAAACACATTATGTTCTAATTCGGAATATTCTTTCTACCAGCAGCAGTGGTGGCCCAGTGGTAACGGTCCCGACTTACGAGTTGTAGGTCGTGAGTTCGAACCCAAGCAGGCGCTTTACTTTGTGTAAATAATTTAATCACCACTGCTCTCAAAACGGTGAAGGAAAACATCGTGAGGAAACCGGCATGTCCTAGAACCAAAAATTCGAAGACATGTGACATCTACCAACCCGCACTGAGCCCGCGTGGTGGATTACGGCTCACTACCTCTCATAGAGAGGAGGCCTGTGTCCCAGCAGTGGGAACGTTATAGGCGGATTATTATGCTTTCTACCTTAATTTTCAGGTAGTGATAAAGGATGGGCTTATTTTTTGTTGGGTATTATAATATCTTGAAGTTCAAAAAGCGTTTTATTTTGTTATGTTTTGTTTTACAAATTATAAATAGTGTTAGACTTAATACGCGACCATTTTGTCCCGAAGATATTGTATGCATTATCTTCGTAGAATAGAAATATACAATACTAATCGGTCCAATACGCAAGGCTTAAAATTATACGAAAATCTAAGTAGGTACTTAACGAAACTTTTTTATTATTGGAACATATTATAATTTTCTCGAATTAGTTGTTATTAAGAACCCACTTTTAATTAATGACCTTGTATGCTTTAAAATATTTTTTTGCTTTCCTTATTCAGTCTGGTCTCACAGCCAAGATCTTCCTCCATCCCTGAAAAATATGAAACATCTATTATTATATTTTGTGACTTGCAACTTTAGAGGTTAGGTCAGCCCCGTCATCATTATTAAGCTTGTTACAAACACTTCTTAACTAATAGCCATTTTTAGAGTTCCGTACCTCAAAAGAAAAAAGTTGAACTCTTACAAGATCACTTCGTTGTCTGTCCGTCTGTCAAAACCCCTTTTCTCAAGAACGCGTGGAGGTATCAAGTTGAAATTATAATCAAATAATAAGAAAGTCTGCAATCCTTTGAAACTGTGAAAAAAAATCGAACATTTAAGTGAACGCAATCAAAAGATACGGCTGCATATTTTGACAGTCTCAAGGGAATCAAAACCTATAGGATACATTCCGTTGACGAAATCATCAAATTAAAAAGACACACCTTCACATCCCCACTACAGCGTACAAACCTGCTGACCCAGCCCGATCACTATGTACGGTAAGCGGATCCCCTGGGAGAAGCAAGCCAAATACCTAGGCGTGAAAACCTTACCTTTGAGGCTCATATTAAGGCGGTTCGCGCGCGCGCCTCCTTCGCTCTTAGCAGGCTCCACTTCGTACTGACAGCCCGTAGCAAACTGTCCCTTAAATGCAAGCTCCGCATTTATACCGCAGTCATTCGTCCCATCATGACCTATGCCTGAGTTGTATTTGCGCACGCTCACCCACGTCATCTCCATAAGATGCAGACCCTCCAAAACCGTTTCCTCAGAAGGGTTACGGGTGCCCCTTACTATGTCCAAAACATAGATCTTCACGTCGATCTAAAAATGCCAACCATAAACCAGTTCATGAAATGCTTATCTAAGCGTTTCTTCGACTGTGGCACCAAACATTCAAACCCCCTGATTTCAGCGGCCGCTCGCTATACTCCCTCCCGCATTAGTAGTATTCGCCGACCAAGGCATATCTTAATCGCTTCCGACGACGCCACTACCCTCCTCCAGGAGAGTAGTAAGGCCACCAGCACGCTACATAAGCCCAAAACCCGATCGACGTCCTACCGTCCTCGCCGCCGAGGCCCGCCGCGACGCCCAAATCCACGCCCCTCCCACCCTTGCTCGAGCCAGCCCGCGCCGCTGAGCCTGTAGCTTTAAATTCATCCCAAAATAATATCAATCCTGATCCAGCTAGTCATTTGCTACCCTCTTCCAGCGACGCCCTAAGCCGAGGTTTGTACCCACCAGGGGGTGCCCTTAGCGTTGTCGCTTAGTTTTTAGTTAGTATTTAAGTTTAAGTCCTGGCTGGAGGCCTTAATTTATTAGGGCAACCACAGGCAAGTCCGCTTAAGCAGACGACAACCCAATAGGTTGACCTGCGAGATGCCAAACAAACAAACAAAAACAAACCTGCTGGCTAGCGTGTTGCACCGAACCGCCAACGCACTACGCTCGCTGTCCAAATCTGCATCATCAGATAAGTCCTCCGTGACCACATATCCTAGGTGACCTGTGCAACACGCTGCCATGTTGAGTTCCGCTTATATTACCTGGAGGAACATTTCCTAACGATGTATGTTTTTTTCAAAACGTTACTTTCTAGATATTTTGCCCTCATTAGGACAAAAAAAAATGGTTACTGATATACATTTGAACTGCAGAGGATATAAATACTCCATGTTACGTACCGTTCTCTATATGGTGGGTTTTACCTACTGCATTAAATCTTAGGGATTTTTAGGATATTTTATTTTCACCCTACTTCGAGTAATTAAGCTTTTATGTGTAATGAATAAGGGTTTGATTTGATTAAGTGGTCGGCATTCTCACGTTTACTCGCTGAGCAATCCGATTGGTATATGCATGAGTACAGTAGCGCCACGCTTCCGTGTGTGGTTTTTCGCGACACTGACTGTTCTTAACTCGAGAACCAGTACCCAGCGCACTATAAACATTATCTAAAATAAAAAGGTCCTTCGGTGTATTCGTGATTACCACCCCCTCAAGATACAAACAATTATACGAACACAGCAACTATAGAATACATGTGTAGTGAAGTATACAGGGTTCTAGACATTTGGACGCGCCGCTAAGCCATCATCAGCGCGAGGCAGTGTGCAGGAGTCTGCGGTAAGCTTTGTCGAATCCTCACACTTTCTACTACACACTCCATAATTAATACACAAACTGCGAAAGTTGGGTTTGGCTTTCAGGTTGGTGCAGCTGAACATTTTACAAAGAGCGACTGCCTACCTAACCACAGCCCAGTTACTATGTAATACGATACCCCTTGGTATGATCTCAACAAATAGGGGGCAAAGTTAGAACACACATACCTACTAATTGAGATCTTTTATGAAAAATGTTTGGCTAATTATCCTAGTTAGACTGACCAATTAACGATATGCATATTACCCATCCAATGATTCATCTTTCCGTACACGTAGACTACATAGGTATGAATACTTCACCTTCATAACGCGTCATTAGATGATCAAAGGCTTCAGAAATCAACTCTGTTCAATGTTCATTAATCAGCGTGGTCTCAATGTTTCACAATGGAGACTCATAGTCATAGGGAAAGTTAGAATAGGTATATGAGGGTTTTTACGTTATAGGTATTCCAATACGTCACAGGAACCCACTCACCACTACCATGAAATGAACATTATAATAGATTTTACAATATGTAACATAATTAACACATGACCTCATACACCCCAATTGGAGTATTGAGTTTAAAGCACAATTTCATGACCAAAACTTTTCATTAAAAGCTGCTATTATACCTACTATTATTAAGAAAATAGTGCGTTGCTTTTTAATTTAGTCTTCGGCTCAATCGGTGGTCAGTGTGCAAAATACATTTATAAAAAGTTACTCTATTAAAAGTTACTAAAATCATTTCAGTGGTCAGTTATTAAAACTACACGCCTGCAATCCCAGAAGGGTTAGGCAGAGGTCTATCTATAGTAGTATGTAGTTATTAAAACTATTTTCAGGATTTTCGTTTATTCTGTTACAACTTGAACACTTTTCGATAATTTACGAAAAGTGTTCATAATAGACAGCTTTCACAAAACACAACAGTATGCTGAAAATGAAAGTTCTTGGCAATGATTTCCATGTATTTAATCGATCCCCATTTTTTTTTCATTTCTTAGAAATATAAATCGACCATCTCAATCGTCTTTTTGTGATGTGCCGCTTTGATGTATCGCTTGCCGCTTTGATGTAATGCTCGCCGCTTTGGTTTTGTGCTCGCTACGGCGTGGTTGGTCAGTTCTAATCTTACCTAATCGATTTGGTTGGGGTGCTTTAGCATAGTTAAAAGGAGCAAATTTAAACATAAGCTAATTTATTAAAAAGGCGATCATCATTAGCAGACCAATAAGTTTTCAGAGAATCAATTAAATATTTCGCATTTGTTTTTAAGGAGACGGAGTTCGATCCAGCTTCCAGGTTGCCATAAACAATAGACGGTGGTTGTACTGAGTACTGGGTACTGGGGAAGTTAATTTCAGTCCAATTCAAAACAGACAATTCACTGATCTCCGAAACAGTAATTCTTACTATCCTTACTAATATTCTTAATACGAAACTAACTTTGTTTGTGTCTTAGTTTGTTAAGCTTTCACTCCAAAATGGCTGAACGAATTTCGATGAAATTTGGCACACTACTTTTCACCCTGGATCACAGACAAAATAGCGGGCTATAGCTATT
This sequence comes from Dasypolia templi, assembly GCA_963555695.1. NCBI lineage: Eukaryota > Metazoa > Arthropoda > Insecta > Lepidoptera > Noctuidae > Dasypolia > Dasypolia templi. The sequence goes on from OY743142.1 coordinate 14,010,606, forward strand.
AATATTATTAATGCGAAAGTTTGTTTGGTCGTTTGTCTGTTTATTACGCTTTCACTCCAAAACGGCTGAACGGATTTGGATGCAATTAGACACACAGATTGACCATGATCTGGGTAAGGAAGATAACTTTTCATCCGGGACTGCAGACGAAGTCCCGGGCAACAGCTAGTAATCATAATTACGTTAGTATTAGCGGTAATACCCACCTTACTTTAAATACTTCAAATAGATTGACATCCTGGCGTCGGAACCCTATACGCTTGTCAGCAGAAGTGTCAAAGATTGGAAATGGCTTCATCTCAGAGTTATTAATAACAGAGTTGATCAACAAGTGTAATTTCAACTGTCAAATAAACTGTCAGCGGTTATTTGAAGTTTGTACCGGAAATAATTATGAAAACGTTGGCAATAAGACAGCAGGGTTTATTTATAAACGTTGCTTAAAGATATGAACGTTTAAACGTAAAAATGTATGGTTAACCAGACGTCATTAATTACCTACTTAACGTTTACAAATACTTTATTAATTTTATGTTTAATGATTTTTAACAAAAACTTTAAGGACAACGATAACGCAAAAAACCGACCTAGTATTTTTTTTTACTGTTTTTATTTTTTTTTGTTAAATATTTTCTGTCCATAAAATGAAAAACATTACTTTAGAATTTTGAATGATAACTAACATTATCTGTTACCAGCTAATAAAGCTTTTTATAAGTAAATGATTTTCTATAAGTAAACATGTCTATTTTACTGCAACAAACAATAAAAAAAGGACTTATTTAAAGCAGACACAAGCATCCTTTTCTATTTCCTGCAAGTTCCCTATGCTCGTCCATACAATAGGGTGCTAGCATTTTAATACTGAATACTCATTGAAATAAAGATGACTATTTCCTCAAATAAAAGTATTAGCAACTTACCCTTGCTACGCACAGTTTTAAAAACACCGAGATTTCTTTTTTGTGTGTTAGTTTAATATGAATGTATTATATTAATACACATTCTATAAAAGATGGTGAAATTCGCAGCAAAATCCATTGAGTAGCGTAGAAAAATCAAGAGTCGGACTGGCGCGGCACGCGACGCCAATCGCGAGACACAAACGCACCGCTTGTCATGCGTCATTCGATGTCTTTGTTTCGCGTCGCGTCGCGTCGCGTGTGGCGCCTGTTTAAAGGAGCCTTTACACGAGCACATAGACAGACACAAAAACCGACTTTAATTTGTTATATGTATATATTGGTATTCAGCTGTTTCCATTTAGACTCGACACTGAGCCCAACAGCTACATGGTCCGCAAAGATTTTGTCCGGATTTTAAATACACATTGACATTGATTAATTTTAAACCTTTTATACCATAACATAAGTATTTAATTTGTAAAGTATCAAAATATTATTTTAATTATTGTGAATGTGAGGACTATGTGGGCTTCGTTGTTCATTTTTTTATATTTTTGTTTGAGTTAGTTTTAATCATCATCTAGCAGTTTGAATAGTTTAAACGGCCTACCCAAATGTCCTTTCCTTGTTCGTCAAATCGTTGAGCTCCTTAAGTTATGAGTTAAGCTGCACGATTACTGACAAATGCGTGCACTGACTGGACAGGACCATTCAACCTGTGTGGTTCTTTCCTCAAAAGACCATTATGTTTGAACTTTAAAAGAGACTGTGACCTCTGAGTTGTTTTCGGCCTTTGTTCTCAGAGTAGTCAGATAGGCGTACCATGGCCTGTACCAGAGCCGGACGCGAGAGATCGCCGCCGCCGATCGCCTCTGCGAGGGCACTGCGGTGCTCCGCCCAAGCTGGGCAGACCTCCACCGTATGCTCCATTGTGGCGTGCCCACTGTTTCGGACCCTGATCTGTCAATATTGATGTAGCTGAGTGTCTGCGTCAATGTATATCTTTTTCGCATATAAATAATTATGATCATTTCCTTTTTCCATTTTCTGAGTATTGTTTGAGCTTTAGCGGGCTCACCACAAATCTGATCACAACTTATAACACATGATGGGTGGCGGAGAAGAATCTACCGACAACCAGGGAAACTTTTATTCCAGTTTGTTTTGAGGAAGAGTACCGTTCGGCGGTGGATCTGTTCTCTCTCTGAATCTCTTCAGAGAGTTGCACAGAATTGATCTGATAGAAAATGTAGAAGAAATTCTGAATGAGAATGTCGGCTCATATTTGATGAATATGGGTGAAAATTCATTATTCATGCATGACAACGCCATGCCACATATAGCTTCAATTGGAAATTAGTATTTTCAGGACGTTGACATCAATCGCAAGGAGCGACCCGGGAGAAGCCCGGACCTGAATCCAATTGAACATGCTTTGGACGAGCTTGGGAGAAGTGTAAGAAAATCGAAACCCCGCCCCAGCTATGCTTCGAGACCTGAAACATACGTTAGTAGAAGAATGGACCAACATCCCGCATCATCGCATGAGAAACTAAATAAACAACATGCCCAATCGCCTGGCCTGGCCTGGGTTGTTTTCTGGCCTGGTAGGTCAGAAAACAACCATTTGTTTTAACGTTTTTTTTTATATGTAGTTTTTTTTAAGTTACTGATATTTAGTTTTTTAGGAGCGTAATTTGACAATTAAACTAATAATGTTTCCAACATTTGGTGTTGTTTTATTTATATTATTTTAAGAGTAATCTTAGTTTTTCGTGCTGACCCGAATTCTTTTTCCGCGAGTGTAGTACTTATGTTTTGTGAACCAGCAATTTTGATGTTTACTTGTCATAAATATAAATAACAAAGAGAGACATTCATGTTTCAGTACAAAAATACCAACAGCAGCTCAACCCTCTTTTGTATTAAAGCCAGTAAAAAAACATCGTTTTTAAAATCAGCGAAATCAATAGTCTATCAAATTGATTACCAACTTCAATTATCCTTGTATTAAAATCACAAACTGTCATTCTTAGACAGTTGTATGAAATGGCTTTAACGCAGTGTGGCAATTTTACTGACTGTACATTCCACATTACATAGAAGAGCTGCTGAACAATTATTGCAGATGGCTGTATGTACAATAAATACTGCCGACAAACGCAAGACGTAACCGTAACATAAGCTGAAACTATTTTTATATCGGAACTACAACCATGCTAAAGCATTTTAGTTGAGGTTTTGGGACGAGCGCAATTAGTATAACTCATGGATTCATAAAGTCTTAAAACTTAGTAAGTGTTATATGTGTAGCATGTATTTTCAATTTTAGTATAACATGGGCAACACTTTTCCATCGAGACAAAACAAACAATAAACACTTTGACAATTGTATCAATTGTTAATTAAAACTAATCTCTGAGAAATGTAAGTAATTGAAGAAAACGGACATAATTGATTTTGTAATTTCATATTAGTTCTAAATGGTTTCAATTATTGTAAAGTATTACAGATGGCTCCGATTTTTCAATATTGTCAGATCTTTTATTGCAGGAATAAAAAACCTACATTTGCTAAAAATCTTTCTCAAAAAATCAAAATAATTATTTAACAAAGATATCAGATGATTGATAAAGCAGACTGAAAAATCCGCCCTAGTCAAACTCCACACCAAAGCTTGTCCATAGCTATGGATATTCATAGATATTTTTAAATGAAACGAAAGAAAAAAAGATTGAAGAAACATTTCGTAGCAAGCCCGTAGAGTGCTCGTAGCAAGCCCGTAGCGTGCTCTTAGCAACTTGTAGCATGTAGCGTTTATTTCGTAAGTGATGTTATAACGTCTTATTTAGCATTCACTGTTTCAGTGGCCGTATTAAGCCCGAAACGGCGCATTGAATAATTAAACCCGAAATTTAAAATCACCTTAGAGATAAAAAATAAAAAAATGAAAATTGAGGTTAATTTCACCACTTTTTCTTAAGTTTTTTTCAATTGCAATTTTAAAATTGTTAAAAAATCATCGTTGGCAAAAGTGGTGAGAGATAAAGTTGATTGTGAAAGAAATAAAATTTACACTTTCGTGATATACTTTTAAAACAGAGTAGAGTATTAAGTTAAATAAAACGCCAATAACGAACAATAAAAAATCGAAAAACTTGTATAGTTTTTCGATTGTTTATTGTGGCCTACTGTTCATTAATTGGCTCGCTCTTTGCCTCCGAGCTGCGTCGCTTACAGGCAGTTACACTCGGGCACGGAGCGCCAGGCAGAAATTATTTCTAGTTCATTGAAGTTTATATAAAAAAGGAGAACCAACGGTTCATCTCTGGAGTGACCTGGTACGTTGTACGGGATACTTTCCAGATAAAATACACTGTCCCGTCCCAGAAGTACACTGTCCCGTCCCAGAAGACGACGTCAAGCCGGAATCGGATGATAGGTAATAGTAATAATAGTTAACAGAAAAAATTAAAATAATTTTTTTGCTGTGATTTAAAAAATTACTGGTTTTTATAAAGAAACGAGAAAATCTACTGCCTGTGACGGTCTTTTAACTCCTGTTGGTAAAAATTAAAATTTCTTTATTCGGACAACAAAGATCCATAATCTTAGTAATACCTTAACATATATTTTTATTTAAGGTAGAAATTTCTCCCTCTTCACAAAGCCTCAAAAAGGGAGCGTTGTCAAAATACTAATTCTACTTACTAATGATACAATTTTTTTTCGAATGATCGTATGAAAGCCGTCAGTCCGATTCTGTGCAAACATTTTTGACGCACTACAGAAACGGGGCAGTCTCAAGAGCATTCTGAAAATATTATTATATGGCGTAATAATATTTTCAGAATGCTCTACTACTAATATTACGCGCAAGACATCTAGCGAACTTTTGGTGTAGCTGATCCATAGATCCCCCGTGTACTGACCCAGACAATACGCCTTGAATATTGTTATCTTGACCTGCTCAGTAAAGCAGGAGAATCTACGTGCCAACATATTACCTCGGAACGCCAATGCCCTACGCTTGCTCTCAATATTTACATGATCTCATATCTAGCATATTTTGAACATCTCTGCAACAGATCCTGCAGTCAGGCCCAGCAGCACCATGTCGTCATGCGGACGCTGATATTGTTAATATTAACACCACCAACCCGACAACCGACACGCATGCTGCTGAGCTCGACTATAAGGTCGTTAACATATAGGTTGAAGAGCACCGGAGACGTCAACCCCCTGTCTCACACCGCACTCCAACCAATACGTTTCAGAGAGTGTGTTGGACCACTTAACATTATTAGTTTGGTTCGCGTACCAATACTGCAAGATTTTACGAACTTCTGCCGGTGCATTCCTGTACCCCAACTTCTTCCAGAGCACATCGTATGAGACAAGGTCAAAGGCTCTGTACAGATCCAGGAAATATGCATATACCGGCGTTTTACGATCATTGTAATATTGGACAGTATTACAATGTGTGCTACAAATTTTAACTTTTTTTTTTTTAATTACAACTATTACGACTTTGACCTATAACACGAGCCCGGCTTGACGTCGACTTCTGGGACACCCTGTATGTTCACGCGTGTAATCCTCGATGGGTTAGGCAGAGGTACACCTATAGTACACCTACATTTCGCCAGTTATGTCCCTTTTGCCATAAACCGGGCACAAATCCAGACTCCAGGCTACTACTGAGAAATTTCTTCACTTTAACGAGTGTAAAAAGAACCAACACCAAATCGTTACATCCTTCTCATCTTTTCTTTCAAACTTGCATCCCCTTTATAAACCCTTCATGGGGATGATTTTACAAAACTGCTTCCTAAGTGCAGCTTCCCTACGTTGGACAAGGAACTCTAGACCCAGTGGTTTGGGTTGTGCGTAGTCTGTCAGTGAATAAAAAATTACGGACCATACCTGTTTTGTTTTAGAGATATTAAAGATCAAAAGTTAGGAGGATTTGAAGTGCATCATCACATAACAGTATGCGGTAGTACGTACATTGTACAGACCCACTTTGTGTACGTAAAATATTTTTTTAATGAAAAATAAAGTAGCCCTTAAAAATCTCCTTAAAACCTAGCAACAATTTAGTCTTACGACCAACAAGAGAGATATAAACTCCTAATTGCATGTTATACGATATCTATACAACAAACTCTCCAATTAAACCTTTAAGTGAGACATAATACAGCGTACTTTATTTTACTAGTGTCATACGACGCTTATTTATTATTTTACGACTTGTTGCTGCTATTATGCTTTACGAGATGATAGAAACGGGTTATCTTTGTATTTTCGCTATCCTACCATCTCCCTTCCACTAGCATACTACCAGATGTACTGCAGGTTACCACCAGCACTTAGTCGATATGTCGCAGGCAGATTGTATGATTCCTCATTATATACTGTCGCCGTTCTATATAATGCCAAAGGTAAAATATATAGGTAGCGCCTAGACCCAATTGATGATGTGAAGGTACATAGTACCAGTCAAAACATGGGTTAAATAAGTTTGTCAGCTATTCACATCAGACTAAACTTTTCAACTTCCTAGCGAGGGCTAGCCCCGTTCGTCCACTCCGCATAATACAAAAACTGGAGAAAACTGCCCACAAGAACCTTCATCAGAGCGCTGGATCGTTAGGCCAATATTCAGTACCAAACATTGAAGTATCCCTTGATATGTTCACACATTTAAAACAGAGTTAGCTTTAAAAAAGCATGAATATAAGGGAAGCTCCCGCTCCAGACATAACTCCCTACAGTTTCCGGGCGTAAGTGCTACAAACGAGCAGCACGCCGCAACAACAAAGGCAACTGTGTCCGCCTTTGCCGTCAATGCGTGCCGTTCGGGTATATGAGCTCTCAGACCTCTCTTGCGATACGCACGTTTCACGCTCGGTCATAAGCATAATTGATACCTTGTTTAGGCTATCATGCATCGATGGTCGTGCCGGGGTGGTGCAAAGGTAGGTTTGGGATATTTACTGGATACACAGTCTGTCGATTTCAACAAAAAAATGGGCTTTGCATCTTCGACTCTGTTCGTAGATAATCAGAGTCATGTCTTTTCTTGCTTCCTTGGTATGAGGTAAGTTACTCAAAGCAAAAATGTCATTAGAAATTTAAAAGCATTTTTAGGCACTGGTATGGTCACCAGTTGAACTGTGTGCGTTGAGCTGGGGCCAATTCGGATGAGTATAGGTTGCAGTGTGGGGCCAGATAGGGTGGCTTGACTTACGGCCGAACCCAGTAACGTATCTATCTCCAATTTTGGCTTACTGGAGATAGAAAAACCTATTAATCTCTGGTTTTACTTTCCCATTAAAGCCAAAGTACGCGGCTCTATAACGTGTTGACAGGATAGAATTGTACTGTCTATCATCAGTAGCAATCTGTCTTAGGGTTTGGCCGGTATCCGATTTTGTTTAACCTATACGTAGACGGGCTCATTAGTGAGCACAGTAGCTTGCAGGTCGGCTGATAAATAGATGGAGTAGCGTTTAATAAGATCAGCTACGCCGATGACATGGCACTATAAGGTATGCCCGTCAGTCTCAGGATTGAGAAAGATGTTGGATATGTGTGAAAGGTATGTTGAGTAACACGGTTTAAGATACAATTCCAAAAAGAGTGAGGTGCTTATTTTTGGAGCAAAGTCCTCAGACAGTTTTCCTCCCATAAAACTAGCAGGTAATATCTTAAACTGCAGAAATCAAAGATGATCTGTATTTAAAAAGGGAACTAAGAACATTGGTGGTTCGTTGCAACATGCTTGCCCGTAGTTTGCTCGTTACACTTGTGAAGTGAAAGTGTCGCTTTTTAAAGCATATTGTCAGACGTTTTACACGTGCAGCCTCTGGACAAGTTGTACGCAGAAAGCCATCAATGTTCTTCGAGTTCAATACAACAATGCGTTCAGGATGCTGCTGGGTCTGCCTCGCTTTTGCAGAGCGTCGGGAATGTTTGCAGATGCCCACACTGGTTTCGCAGCGATCAAACGTAAGCGTGTGCTGCAAAGGGTCCGGGACAGCTCAAACAGTCTCCTGAATGCCATTGCTTGAAATTGTATTGCCCGCTCGTCCATTATTACTAACAAGTTATGGATGTTTATCTGAAATAAATCGCCGCTTTGAAATACTAGGGCCCGAGTTTTTCGCCAAGCGGTTGGGTGACTGTTTACGTGACCAGGGCTGGCATATTTTTAGGCCATTATGTAGAATTAGCATTAGCATTACCATTATCGCCCATCTAGAATTAGTATTGCTACCCAACGTGGCAGCCTGCCTCTTGTTGACTGTTCCCATTGACAGCGATGCGGACGAATAGTGGGTGCTCTAGCCTTTTTTATATACATACGAGTAATATAGGTAACGCATGACTTTTTTTAAAGTCTTGAAAAAAATACGCTATAATAAGTGAAGGGAGTAGAAGCATAAGGAATAGTTATTTTTTTCAAATTTCAAACAAAGCAATTGATCTAGCAATAAATACTACACATTTGAAGTAATAGTAACTAAAAAAACGCGACGTAACTCCGTGGCTCATTGCAGGTGACTGAAATTACTGAAATTAGAGAGTAAAGCGCGCGGGACGAGGGCGGGCGAAGATGCGCAAGCGGCTCGTGTGCATATTTTTTTTAAATGTTCATTGTTCTAGTATGAAAAGTTTCCATTAAATGTGTAGTACTTATTGTAAGACCAATTTCTGAAAAAATAAATTACAAACTATGCAACAGGCTTCTACTATGTTCACCTATTATAACCCTATTTTTTTCAAGACAGTTAAAACAATTATCCAGTATATATTTTACCGTTACTTAGTTAGTTACTAGTATTATATGAACGACTTTTCTAGAAATGATTAATATAACATTTTCTGCAAATTTATTCAGGATGATGATTACATCTTCGACTGCTTTCTAGGTAGTCATTAACGAGCTATTTTGAATTCTGACTGCATATTTGGTCTATTGCTCGTAAGCGCTACTGCTGAGCATGAGGTCTTAACTTCGATTCCAAGGTCAGACAAAGTTTTATTGGGTATTTCTATCAAAAATTTCTCAGCAGTAGCACGGAGTCTAGTTATATATATAATGTTGTTGCAATAGGTTGATTGGAACAGGCTCGCCTCTTGTTACAAGGGACTTCAATATTTATATCGAAATGTGGGTGCACAAAGGTACATCTCTGCCCAAGACTAAGAGAAACAAGTCGTTATGTTATGAAGATATGTTAAATATAAATTCATCATTTTTACTCAACAACAAATCATTTATAAAAGTTTATTACAACATCACACGTCTTTAGAATCAAATTTATGGAAAATAGGATAATATGAAGTAATCAAAACTTTATCGATAAACTCCATTTTATTAATTAAATAAAATGTTAAATAAATGCTCAATCATTACACAATAATGCTTTATTTAGTATTGCAACAATTCAATACATACTGTTGTATTAACATCGATTTTAACCTTTTAAATACATATTTTAAGTAATTAAATGTAACTCTAAGTGTGGGCATCCGAAATTGAAATAACACCCAGCCTATATTTCAGATGCTAACACTTTAAACGTGCTAGTTTTGTTTAATTTACAATATATTGAGAACAATCTTGGCAAAATAAATTATTACTTCCAGAAAGTAAATGTACTTCATCATCTTGCATTTGAAAATAACTTCAGGAAACAATCAATATGAGTTTGAGAAAATAAATGTAACTATTTATAAATACATTCAATTGTTAATAAAATTATGTTTAGACATTTTGAGACCCACTTTACAGTTGCTAATGGTTCTACATATTATTATAAAGAAATAACTAATAAAATATTTATATTTGAGATCAAAATATTATAAGCGTTTTATGCTTTAAGGATAAATATTTATATAATTAAAATATTGTTAAAATATTTAATTGTATTTTTCTAAAAATTTAAAATCTATAAATACCTATACCATTTTTTTATACTTTTTAAAACATCAATGCACCACATGGTTTAGCCTCATTAGAAAACTTTAGCCCGTCCAAATTATTTGGGAAGAAGAAATTTTAATACATACAATGAAATACCGCAGCATGAGATACTCACTGCCAAATTCCTCCTCATTTACAGTTATAAAATTGACATTTTAAAATACGGCTATTTCCGATAACAGTTTAAATTAAAATACTGAAAACACGAATGAAAATTCATGTAAACAATTAAGGTATGCAAATTCTTAAAAAAAAAACATCTATTAAAAAAAACTGCTATCCAATGCCTGTTAAGTTCCCAATAAAAAATCTCATTCAGCGGTCAGCACAGCAATGTAAACATAACAAAGAGATTACGACTGGCAGTTGTGACACGCTTCGGCGGACCTCTTCCTTCTGCTTTCTTCTATCTCCTCAAACTCATTCTCATTAACTTCTTCGCTGTCCCTGCCAAGCCTGATGAAGTGATCCCTTGCTCGGCTTTTCCTCTGAGGATATCCACTGACAACCAGCTCAGAATTCTGCTCAAAACCGTTCTTCTCATCTTCCGCAGAACGTCCAAGGCGGATGAAGTTGGGGTCCCGTCCGAAACGGACGAAGCTGGCGGATTTCTTGGTCATGGGGGTGTCATATGTGTCTTCTTCGTAAGCTCTCAAGAGGGTGACCAGGTCGTCAGTTGAAAGGGAGAGAGGCTGGGAGCGGCCAAAGCGGAGGAAACTGTTGCCTCGTCGTGTTGGCCGCTGGAATGCTTCTCTGATGTCAGCTGCCGAGGGTTCTGGGGGGTATGATCGGCCGAATCTGTTGGAGTAAGGGAAAACGATGTTATCAAAGTGCCAGAGATTTGTGTTGGAGGGAACTAGAAGTTGATGCATTATTTTTATCGGGAGTCCCTTTCAAATTCTTGTGTACTTACTGGTCAGAAGTCTGACATGAGCCCAAAGAGATATCTATATAGGTAATTTAGGATAATTAACCTACACAATTATGTATAAACGTGTGTAACATGTACTTGTATTAACAATGTCCAATAAAGTTAATTTTATTGTATCCGTATGTAGGTATTTCTTGTAACCTCTGTATCTTATAACTTATGTCTTATTGTATTTCTGTTTGTATAGTTGGTGCCACTTAATTTTTATTCTTTTCGTTTTTACCTTAAGATATCACTGTATTTGAGAATGTTGGTTTACCTGTTATTTACAACTGTATAAGCCCATAACATCTAGTGTTATTTGATATTTTTTTACAGAAGCTGTTAAGGTACACCACCTTCATAAATAAATAAATACCCACATGCACCACAAATCAATCAATTCGTTTAACGATAAACATATTAAAAACATATTTCTGACTCTGTCAACTTCAAAGAATAAACAGAAATAGAACGATGTTCTAAATTCGTTCAGCGTTAATTCTATTGAGTGATTTGTGGTACAGTAATGCAGCGACATTTATGTAACGTAGTTATATTCTTTAAGTAAAAGTAATACAACAAGTCCTAGAATATGTGGTCCAAAAATGCATAGTTTCGAAGATAACATCAATCACTCTAGGGTGGGTATTTAAGTTTCATTGATAAAAACGAGTAATTCATTTTCATTCGACGTTGACGAAGACGTAAATGCGATGTTGTCATATTTCACGTAAGGGTGTTTAACATTAAAAATCTTGACTGAGTCAAATTATATTGAATGAAAAATGAAGTTAAAAAAAAAAAAAATTGAAGAATAGTTCGTAATAATGTCAGTTATGGGATATAAAAAACACCTTATATATCTATAAACAACCACACCTTCAGGATAACTTGGTTTTTGGGCTATCAGACTATCACCACCGATATTATACAAAACAGTCTTGTAATCTTGTTCAGTTACTAACCTGATCATGCCCCTGTCGATAGCACTCCTGCGCCTAGCTTCAAGGTCTGGAGACCTTCTGACAGGGGAGGAACTGGCTACCACCAGCCACAACACAGCCAGCAACGCAACGGTCCGGGAACAACTCATGGTTAGATCTAGAAAACTGAAAAGAAGGAAAAAATTTAAATTTTTTGGTCATCTTCTCTTTTACTACAGCATGAGCTTTGCTCAATGCAGATAGTCACTCCATGTAAAATAGAGGTTGTCAGCTGCATCCGTTTACACTGGAAGCCTACCCAAACAAAGTTAGGAAAAGACAGATGACGAGGTTGAGCTATGCTCAATGGCTCCTAGGTACATAGTGTTATAGTTATTGCAGATACGAAAGAAGAATCCATGGCTTTAGCATCACCTCAAACAAAACCCCTAGTTTACCGGTCCATACTGCAAAAAATATCAACGTGAAAACTTAGGTGAAGTGAGATTGTAGTCAGATGTCATTCCACCTGATGCTACCTTATAATTAAAAATAAGATTTGATTTGAACATTTCTCGACCTTATTTTGCCCACCGCATTTTGTGTTTTTTTTTTTACTAGAGTCCCCATTTTTTTTTACGTCTGTCGCGAATCTGAAACATTATTTTCAAATGTGTCATTATATACATTATATACCGGTAGTAGACAGTGGAGGACAAACCGATGCTGCATATTTCGATTTTAGAAAAGCGTTTGATTTAGTCTACAATGACGTGTTACTGAAAAAATTAGCAGGGGTCGGTTTCACCCCGCATTTACTTAAGTTTTTTGCAAGTTATATGAGTAACAGGCAACAGTATGTTGAGTTTGCTGGATATCAATCAAACGCATATTACACTAGATCTGGGGTAAGCCAAGGAACTAATCTAGGGCCTCTGGAGTTTCTCTTAATGATTAACTACCTACCAAGCGTTGTACAAGATGCTAAGTGCTTACTGTTTGCCGATGACCTCAAGCTTTATCTCCCCATCACAAACCTGAATGACTGCGAAAGACTGCAGAGAGATATAAACAGAGTAGTAGCTTGGAGCAAGAGTAATCTCCTGCAGTTTTACACATCTAAGTGTGTGATCATAAGTTTCTCGCGCGCACACACACCCATCACATATACTTATACGGTGGACGGGGTGCCGAAGGATAGGGTCACTCAAGTGAGGGACCTGGGAGTTCGTTTCACCACTGGTCTCACGTTTCGTGATCATATAGTTAAGGTATGCAAAAAAGCATATAGAAACCTAGGATTTGTGCTTAGAATGGTTAAAAACTTCACAAATATTAAAGCTATAATGGCATTATATAATGCTTTAGTAAGAAGCCAACTAGAATGTAATGCAGGTATCTGGGCTCCACATGAAATTAAGTATAGTCTCATGTTGGAGCGAGTACAAAATAAATTTATTAGGTTCAAATACATGAAGGAATACGGGGTTTATCCATTTTATCCATTGATGTATCCAACTCTATTTGTCTTGGGTATGGTCGGATATAATGAACTGAGGGTCAGGAGGCAACTCACACTAGTGACTTATATCTTTAAAGTAATTAGAGGGAAGATACACAATGCGGATATATTGCGAAGGGTGGAGCTAGTAGTGCCGGACGGGTATGTGAGTCGTCGTCGTCAGCTGCGGTTGCTGGCCGAACCGCGCGCGCGAACTAACTTACTGTGCGAGGCGCCGCTCACGAGTGCACTCCGCACTCTCAACCTCATTGCTGTTGACTTGAACATATTCTGTTGCACATTGGGTGAATTTACAAGAACAGCTACCTTTAGAATTAGCTATGGTTAAAACAGTGGAACTATTTAAATTTTCAGTGTACTACAATATCGTATTGGGTCTAGCCTGTAAGGATATTTGTATGTTTAGAGTGAATAAATAAATAAATAAATACTTAGTCGTAAAATCTCATCTCAACGCTCCTAATTTTCTCTGGGTCTTCTATTGCCCCCTTGAAAGTCTCAAAAGCCCACGATTTTTTGACACATTGTCGCCCACATTGAGAACATGGATTGAGTCTATTGACAGCTCAGTTCACCACACCAAAGTATTTACGGTGAGATTTCTACAGAAAAGTTCTGCTGCTGGTTTTGTTAAATTTAGATACATTTATTGTGATTAAAGTGTTACCTATTTAATATATTTTTCTGTTTACGATGTAAAGTTCTTATACGATGTGTGATGTTCATGTACTTCAACGTTTGCGTTCAATATTGTGTTTTTATGTATCTTTGGATGTGTTTCTTTAACTTAAATCTCGACCAGCATTAAGTGTGTTGTTTGTTACCTGTAAGCTTTGAACCAACAGTTGCTAATCCTGAATTTTCAATCTCACATAATCACTTTATATTTATCTTTGCGGCAGAGTTGTAAAGCAAACATATAATCACTCGCTGAAAATGGTAATACGCAAAAAAGGTTTTGTGTTTTTCATTTTTTTTTTATATTATAAGATAATGTATTTCCTAATTGTCATCTAGGCAGATTTATATATTCAATAGCGTATGGCTTTTGATGCCGGAGTTCCTCAGGGGTCTGTTCTCTCTGCAACTCTTTTCCTGCTGCACATCAATGACCTACTCCAACCTGGTATTATTGGGTATGCAGATGACAGTACTGTTTCAGAGAGATACTTGTCCAGCCCGAAAACCAACGGGGGTGAAGTTCGTTCCTTAAGAGAGGCCATGGTAGAGCGGACTGATTTGACCTTAAGCCTTGTCTCCTGTTGGGGTGATGACAATCTCGTCTCTTTTAACGCCACCAAAACACAGGTTTGTCTTTTCACCACAAAAAGGAGTCGTTTCGACCAAACTCCTTCTTTTCGGGGTACATCTGTTAGAGAAGTTAGAGTGAACAGGCTCCTTCTGGGTAAGCTCACGCCATCGTAGACTTTGTCTCTGTCACTTCTGACCTAGACTAGAGTCAAGAGCAAACCCATCTCAAATAAAAAAAAAAACATTCTTGGCGTTTTGGTCAGAGAAGGGAGCAGAAAGTGATATGGAAGTCTATGGAGGAGACCTTTTGCCCAGAAGTGGGACTGTGAGTCAGTTTTTTTTTAACGCCAGTCATGGGGACTGCCGACAGAACTGAACCCTCAAAATGTACACAGGCCACTGCGCGTCTCCAGTCTGACGCAACACGTCACGTTAAAGTGTTGGTGACGCAAATCCATAAGATTGCCGCTACCAAAATACGCTCAACTCGGCTAAAGAAGTTTCCTCTTCAAAAACTGTTCATCTGCAATGTACCTCAAGTTCAAAGAGGGGCCTTATATAAAATAGCGCGGGTGCAGCGCGGTACACGTTAAACAAGTGAAACTTGAGAGATTAATGTGAGAGACAGAGAGAGATATATCTTTCCTCCCTTTATTTTCATTATTTGACATTTTAAACCTACAATTTTTAATTAGTATTGATTTTTTTTCTATTAGATTATTTCTATATTTTGTAAATGTGAGAACGTCGTAGGCCTTGTGGATTGTAAATTTATACCATTGTCTATTTGTTTAACATATGGTACTTTTTGACAGGCCTACACTGTCCTCCCATACCTATTAACACTGTAACTAAAAAATATTGTAAAAGACAAATATTTTTAAAGAGTAACCATGGAGTTTCTTGCCGGCTCTTCTCCATAGGAAACGACCAATTGGAACCGTGCACCTAGAATCTGAGTGCCCTAAGCTCTAAGCATAAGTGCCCATGTAGGTTTATGTGAAATAAAATATTTTGATTTTGATAATTCCCTTTCATGTAACGAAATGTAACCGAACGTGACACGTCCTTGAAATTTCACTCTCAATTATTCTCGTCCAATTATTTATCGAATCGCCGCCAAAGAAGTAACACTTAAATAAATATTTACGACCTTACCTTTCTCTGTACGAGAAAACGTTCAGGTTTCGACGCCATAAGTTTTCTTCAAGACCTTCACCGTGAATCGGTGGTAGCATTTTAGGGTTTCATTTTTAATAAATACTAGCCATTAAATTTTTTTTATCAACGAATTGCTTTATTTGCTTTAAACGTATCAATTTCAATTTACAAAAGAGCGATGATTCAAGAAGGTTCATTAAAGTTTACACTTCCACATTCTTTCCACGTATCCATAACACGGGTATTTCGCTTTGATCACTACCTGTGTAACCTAAGCAGGTATCCAAAAAGGCGATTCCCGTTTCCGCGAAACACAGTTTCATTTAAAAAACTAACAGTTTAGGAGCTTTGTTACTACCTGATGGCTTATCAAAAGGTTGAAAATTTGAAACGTAGCCTTTGTCAAGTAGATGAGTATCGGGAAAACATGCATAATTTTCAGCGAATTATTCAGCTGGATGTTAGAGGATCATTTGTACTATCTATACTTACTAATGTTAAAAAGAGGCTACATATGTGCCAGGCGATGGCCCCGCTTGTTCATCAGTACTCTCTCAAGCCGGCAAGGCCTAAAGTTCATGGTGGGTCTAGCTACGCTGGAACCTAAATGTCCGTTTTCTACCCTAACGGGGGATATTAAAGGGAACCTTCAGTACCACAGATACGTTTCCGAAAATTATTTCATTAATGGGAAGCTGCAGTATTACTGAGTGTCCTAGGATATATTTTATGCTACAACAAGAAAATACACGCCGGCGAAGTCGCGAGCAATAGCTATCAGTAGTCAAAACAAGCATAGTTCGCTGAGTGCAGCTGCTGGAGTTATATTCCCGAATGTTATGCGAAAACGATTATTTCAAGTCTAAGGTAATTTAAATGTCCATTTTACAAATACATTTTTGAGGAGTTACTTTTTTCTATATAAATAAAAACTGAAGTTTTTAAATTCTGATTACAATCTAGCCTAATATACTAAGCAATTTAACTCTAACTTATTATTTTCCGTGATAGATTATGTTATATCTAAGATAGTGTCAATTTGCACTTTTTTTAGGATCTGATAACTGATAAAACAACTTTGTTCAGTGTGTCATTTGTACAGCATTGTTACTGTTATTTTCTTACTATTTAAACACTACACCAACTCAAATGATTCAGCTGAAACTCAAACTCAATGCAATTATTTCAATTAAACCATTTACACGCACTTTTGAATTGTTAAGGAGTCGGACAGATATATGAAGCTAGTTGTCCATTCCAAAGCGCAGTAGGTACCTATGGACAAAAAACGGGCAAGAAACTCCATGGACACTCTTTTAAATTATATTATTTAAAAAATGTTAGTTACATCATCAATGTTGAAATTTTATTGTGAGAACGATTTAAAAAAATACGTACTCGTTAAAAGAGTTCAGAGTACAGCAAACAGAAAAAAACAATCCAAAATAAAATAATTAAAATAAGCCCTGGAAGCTGAGATATGACCAGTCCCAACTGACGACGCTCGCTCACGAACATGACGCATGGATTAGCACCATTCAGCTCAACCATTTTGAAGGGAGCTAAATGATCCAAAACACGCCACCGTCAGCGAGACGTTAGAGTGAGCATGACATACTATCAGCCGCCAGGGCATATTTATGTCATTTGAAGACATTTTACCCGGTAAAAGATAGCTCTGTAGTACATTGTACTCTCACCTATGCTATCTGCTCAATTATGTAATTTGACAACGGAGATTGAGTTTATGCAATGCAATGCTTACAATCTTCAGCAGCTCCAACATTATTTTCGAATGTTAATGGACCAGGACCAGCAATGACAGCTGGCAATATGCCTGAAAAATGTGCGTTTTTTTGTTGAAGTATGTGGGGAGCCAGTATGAAACGTGGTTGAACTAATAGGCCCCGGTTTCTAGTACTATAATTATGTCCTTTTCCTCTTTCACTGAAAAGATGTAATTTTTTTCTAAGCCCCCTATAACTTACGCACTGTACATCAAAAGATTATTATGAAATCAGTCAGTTTGTTCTAAAATGCGGGCACAACGATGTGATTCGTATATAAACACTAGTATTATCTAAGTTTTCTAATTAATTAACACACCTTCCGAGTACATAGTTACCGCTGGACAATTATATGGTTTCACTATACAGCCTTATTTATGTGCTTCGTTGCTACAATACACAGTGTACATTTATGATGTAACTTTATTGGGCCGGTGCGAATATACCTGCTAAATACAGCAAATCTCGCTTGTATTCTCATAAGGGTCAGTTATGTTTAGGTCCCATGTAATAGGAGGCGGAGGGGATACCTAGATACAGCCTAGTCAGTAAACGAGGTCGTAAGGGCCGTGTTACAAGAGTAAATGTGAAAGATTTTTCATTATCTTTTGTTTGATGGAATTGCCGAATTTTTACTTTGTTTTTTTATCTTCTATGTCCAAGTCGCTGTAAAGAACCGGGCGTTTTTTTAAAGGGTAGTTCGGTCATGTTAAGAGGATGAATGAAAGGCGACTAAAAAAAAGTATTAACAACGCAGATGTGACTGGAAACGGGACGGAGGATATACAATATGTAACAAAAACCCTGTCCGATCCAAAAAAGGCGTATTCCTGGTCTATCATACGTACTAGAAAAAATTGTAAAAAAAATGTAACTCATTAAAACCAAAAGTTATTGATTTTTTTATTTTTTGTTACCATGCGAAATGTAACACATTACTAACACACATTTTCAACATCAAATTAATTATTTTCATTGGGGAAAAATAATTATCTCGTATCCATTAAATGATTACGTATTTATTTATTATAAATAATACCCTTCAGGATCGACAGGGTTTTCGTTACATGCTGTATAGCGAAGTTATTCAGAAAAGTCAGGTGCGTAGTACTCGCAATCGGCGTGCGTGTATGATCTGATGTATGAACATAAACGAAGGAACGATCCTTACATAGTACTCCTTATGTAAGGATCATAGCTGGTGGCGTTCTGTAGTTTCTGCCTACCTCCATGGGAAGAAGGCGTGCGTTTATGTTTATGTCATCATCGTCATCATCATTTTAGCCGATACACGTCCACTGCTGGACATAGACCTCCTCCAAGCAATGCCACTTCGATCGGCCTTGTGCTTCCCGTCTTCACAAGGTCATCAGTCCGCCATGTGGGAGGCCTTCCAACGCTACGTGTTCCGGTACACGGTCGCCACTCCAGATCATTTCGGCCCCGCCTGCAGATTCCCGGCCACCGTAGGCGCGGGCTTGCGGACGGCGAGCAATGGGTAGCTCGCCGTCCGGTAAGGACCAGGCCCGGGTCAACGGCGCGTTGTGTTCCACGCGCGCCTCAAAGAGATGTCAACACAAAGTGACGGGGTCCGATAGGGCCGACGCCTCAGGGTCGCGGGTTATTCTACAGAGAAAACCGTGGCCCTGGCACAGGCAACTGAAGGAACACGGGTGGGCTTTAGTCAGTAAAAGTATGACACGCCCTCCCGCTCCACCCAGAGCGGGAGAAGTCATTTGATGATATCCCACCCCAAAAAAAAAAAAAAAGATCATTTCGGCCCCATCGGCCATCTGTTCTGCAATAAATGTGCCTTGCCCACTGCCACTTAAGTTTGGCAATTCTTAGGGCTATGTCGGTTCCTCGATTCTCCTGCGGATCTCTAAATTTCTGATTTGATCCCGTCTACATTGCCCTTTGGGTGACTTTGAGCCTTTAATAAGGCCCATTGCGAGCGACCACATTACAGTGCCATAGGTCATCACTGGCAACACGCACTGGTCAAAGACTTTCGTCTTGAGACACTGCGGTATGTGGCTCAAGAAGATATTTCGTAGCTATGTTTATGTATACATATTGTTTTAGGCTCTTTGGATCTTAATTGTTCTATCACTCTTGTAGATTCGTTCTTCATGCGGCAGTCAAAACTCTCAATACTCAATCCTACTAAACCTCAATAAAAAAACAGCCTTTGTATGTATGTATCGGACAGCCGTACGGACGAACAGATTAACAATATTAACTAGATAATGACTTCTTTGCACAGGACTATCTGCAAACTCGACTTTAGGGAGCGTTGAGAAAAAAGAATCCCCCGACCATTGAGGTCAACGAACTTATGTATGTAGTAAAAGAACGTAATAAATACCTACCAGCCTGATACTACACTCCTGGGCAAAGAATGGGCAAAAAATTTCCCAATGCAGGGCA
Source organism: Dasypolia templi (assembly GCA_963555695.1). Taxonomy (NCBI): domain Eukaryota; kingdom Metazoa; phylum Arthropoda; class Insecta; order Lepidoptera; family Noctuidae; genus Dasypolia; species Dasypolia templi. The sequence continues at coordinate 14,030,493 of OY743142.1, forward strand.
AAAGCCTCTTCGAGAAGGCACGAGCATTGATCACCACGCCTGCTCAAGACGGGTTGGCGATTAAAAACTTATATTTACTACTAGCTGAACCCGCAAACGTTGTTTTACTTCTTTTTTTTTTTGAAAAATAGATGTTGGCCGATTCTCAGACCTACCCGATATGCACACAAAATTTCATCAAAATCGGTCAAGCCGTGTCGGAGGAGTATGGCAACGAAAACTGTGACACGAGAATTTTATATATTAGATAAGTTTATGTTTCTTCACGATTTTTTTCTTCACCGATATCAGTAATGTCCACATTACTTGGCTAGATTTGAACCTATCGATTCGAGCCGATCTCATCTAGTTTTTTAAATATAATTGACTTGTAAATGTGTTTGTACAAACCTACTTATTTATCGTTAACAACCTCGTGCATGAGAGGCTACTTTATATAGGTACTGTAACATGGCCTTAACATTTGGGTATGAACTAGCCTTAAGCGTTGCGGTGGGAGACGACACCCCCGCCCGCGACCTCTCACCCCCGCCAACTGACAGTGGACGATACATCGCGAGCCCGTACGCCACGATCGCGATCCGCTCGTGAAAACGTCGATTGTTTTTATGTTTACCTGTTTGTGCCCTTGTTACTGTGTTTTGCGAATCAATATACCTTTTTACTGCTAAACGCGCATTTCAAATCATTGAAATAGACCCATCACACACCCTGAGTAAATACTCCTCTACAGTACGAATTATGTGGCAATAATATCTTGTAAGCATTATGGCATTTGAGATAAACAATTCGATAACGAAATTCTTTGATTAGGTAATAGGCATTAAGTAGGTATATACATGCAACGAGTGATTAAATCGAATCCGCTAAATAATTACAGTCGCACGGGTCGATCCTCAGGGTGAAGCAACACATTCCGAGGTCGGTCTCCATTTGACCCGGCTGTCATTTGTAAATCTTTGACAGTCGTTATGGGTAGTCAGAAGCCTGAAAGGCTGACAACCAGTCTTACCAGGGGGTATCGTGTTACCCAGTAACTGGGTTGTGGTCAGAAAGGCAGCCGATCCATGTATAATACGGGTATTCAGCTCCTCACTTGATCACCCGTAAATCCACTACTAGAACAGTATGACTTTAACATGTTTTTGAATGTGTGTTAAAGATATGGCCAAACTAGCACTACAGATAACCATGTTAGGTCAAACAATAGACACTATCCTTCTAATATTTTAAGCGCGATAATTTGTGAGTATGGATGGATGTTTGTTACTCTTTCACGCAAAAACTACTGAACGGATTTGGATGAAATTTGGCACACAGATAGTTTATAACCTGAATTAACACATAGAGTACTTTTTATCCTGATACACCCACGGGATCAAGATTTATGCGGGTGAAACCGCGGGGAGCAGCTAGTTTATAATAATGCTCTGGTACAAATGACTATTCAAATTTAGAGCATAATAATTTCTTTTGTCTGCTCATCTCTAAGCTTGAAAATCCAGGTGTGGTTTTCAACGCGCTAGAATGCACTCTATTAGATTCTCACCGCTCTGCTTAACACTCAGAGTTGAAAATCCAGTGCGCGAAAAAATCACACCGCGATATTTTAAGGTCCGTGCGAACGTGAGGAAATAGGTACACTCTTAGAATTCTACTAGTAGGTTAGACTATAATTCTTAAGAAAATAGTGCTCCAGTTAACTCACGTTAAGCTGCACGCAAATATATATTATATGTAGTAATATAATAATATATATATATATATATATGATTCTGAAAGGTTTAATATACAGAACATCACGCCTGTATTCCTCAAAGGGTCAGGCAGAGTTGAACTTAGAGTAAACCTACGATACGCCAGCCTACTGCCAATAATAAATAATGTAAAGCGAAAGAAATATGCTTTATTATGATGCTCGTAACTTTAAGAGCTATGCTGAAGAAAATAAAAGAGGAATTGGTCAAGTAATATGATTATATTTATTTATGTAAGTTTTGGAAATCAGTGAAAACTTTATAAAGTGGCGTTTTTTATTGAGATTGACCATAATACGTCGTAGATTTAGAGACAACCTAATAATTTTATTATTCAAATATCTGATATCAAATTACGAGTACGAAGAGCAGTTTTCGGGCAGTCTGTAAGTTTTATTATTTAACGGATTTTAACAAAACCTTGTGTCAAATTCAATGAAGCGAGTACAGTAAGTAGATTGGCAGACTTGTTTCTGTTAATACTGGCTGGCGTACTTTAATCCGACACGTAATTAATGAATACGAAACATAGGTAGGTAGTATTAGTTACATAAGAGATGGTACATTAAGGAATCACGACCCATTGCTATAAAAAAAAAACGAACCGTACATATTGAACTATTAAACCTTAACTATTTGAGACAAGCATAGTTTAACTACCATTATAGTTTCTGATTAAAATTGTTAAATGATAATCAAAACTCAGTCACTGAATGTATATTTCAATGGGGAAGATGATAATTTTTTAATTTTTATCTTACAAAAATTTTTGTTTCCAAATAATGCAAGCCATGCTATAAAAAGTGTGAAAGCTTAAAAAATTGCCAAGTTATAAACATTTTAAAGCAAGTGTTAGACAAGGACAGCATTATCGTAGAAGTGACGTCACGACTATGTAACTTCATACTAGCGCCAAACATTATCCGTACCGCGCGACAAGGACGGGAATAATCCCCTCAGCTTCTTCATATTTACATCGATTTAACAGATTTTTTCAATTATCTCATTTTTATTAAGCCTTCTTTGAAATTACATTATTTTTTCGAACATTTGTAATATTAGTCATCATCCATAACTCCATCTGGTTACATTTTAATTTTCTGGTTAACAATCACATTTCCCGTATTTTTAAGAACGTTCACATTCTAATCAAGTCTGAATCTGTCAAAAATATAATAAATTTACATACATTATTGACAAATTTTTGACAATCCCTTCTTATCACTGCCTGACAATTTAAAAACCGTCATCATACGCTAGATGGCGCATCGCATCGCTATAAAATGATTAGACAACAATTTTGACACACGGAATTTAGGACTTAAATATTATTCAATTTAAAAACAAATTAGCGACATCTATTATAGGATTTTTTTTATTATACTAGTGACGAATTCCTTAATGATAAATTGTAAGTTACTTGACATTGATATTCATTTAAATTTAACATTGTATTATTATCTTTGTTTCCATTAAGTTACGTTGTGTTTTGTTGTTATTATTATATTTAAATTTGTTGACTGCTTATGTGAATCAGTGTACACCTTTAAGGTAGATTTTTAGGAACCAAGTAAAATGTACCAAAAATCACACCAATATATGAATGTGAATTTGACGAAACATTCTCTTATTAACAACCGAAAGCACAATACAATTTTTACATTTCCTTACTAATCTCTCAATCAAGACGACATTCAAGTTTTTGTGATTAGCAAATAAGTATTAACTAATTACTAACAAAGGTACTGTGATAGCAGAACAAGGTCGAGACAGCAGACATTTAGGCGCCACAGTGGGTGGACGTCTCACTCACCACGCAAGGACATCACAGAAAGTTATGTCAGTAAAGTCTTTGTAAATAAAGAAGCATTTGTCATAGAAGAGAGGTAGGTAGAATTGTGTGGAAGGGAATAATAATTCTACTTTAGGTGATTTATAAACTTTCCAGAGGTTTAGTGGTTAGGTTTTTTAGGTTTAGTTATTATAGTCTAATAAAAGTTGTACTGAACTGGCCAAAAGTGGGTGTCTTTAGTAGGGCTGAAGACAACTCTGCAGTAGTGATGTTATGTTATGATATATAAAAGTTACTTTTAAGAGCAATATCTGCATCAAGGAATGGAATAATTGTAAATGTCATTAGAAGAACTCCATAACGTTATTACCTTATTTATTAGGTTATATTACAATAACTAAGTAACGGTTTGTACATTAAATAAACAGACGCGAGACGTTGGAAATGACGTTAGTGCGTTGGTCCACCGTTGCGGTGGACCAACGCACTAACGTCTCCGTGACATCACCAAGAACGAAATGACAACGCCGAAGTAGCGATACATTATATTCAAAATGGCCGCGTGTCAACAGCACGTCTGTCACCCGAGCGCCGTCTTCCGTTTCGAGGAGTTCGTTGCGACCGCTAGAACTGAGCCCGAAATTGTGACGAGCCAAGGTGGAGCCAGGTTGCAGTGTGTCGTATCTATCATTTGGTTTGTTTAGCATTCACAAAAAGATCTCTTTCGATGGACATGAGCATGAATCTCGATACATATTATAATATACAAAAACCGAATTTAATAAGTAGTTCAACCCCTAAATGAAACCAAAAACGCACAAAAAAATATAAGCCTAATTAAATAGGAAAGTAGATGACATTTAACTACTGCACACTAATCGGCACTGTGTCTCACATCCTTACTAAGTAGAATAGTTTTATCGTAAAGTGCCTGCGTCATGCTCGTTTCATTGACCCACAGTTTTGGCAAAGCAGTCCGGCTATTAATGTTTTGGACTACGACGTAATAAACCATGGTTTCTCATGCCGAAAAGGTTGGACTACATTTAATTCATAAAAATCTAGACCAATGCTATCTGTGTTATGTGTTCTGATAGTCAGCCAAATAGGTATCAATAGGTGGCCTTTTCTTTCTGTGGGTGGTCTTGAAACTATGACGTATGTTGCAATGTACTTTGATAGCAGTTGAAGTTATTTTGTCAAATGGACTGTTACCTTTTCACTACTTCAAAATCACATTTCTGTCACCTACAGGGTAAAATTTAATTAGAACGTTTAAGCATTTGTGTATTATTTAAATTTTTTATTTAAATGTTATTTCTTTTGTAAACCAACTAATTAGTCAAATTAAAGCCCTTTCTCCTAATGATTTAATGTTATCCTTCTACTTTGCCCTTACAGGGTCCATGTTTTTAAAATATGAAAAGTAATTAATAAATGAACACGAATCTATAGAAAAAAAAAACGTTTTTTTTTTTGTTTGTTTTATCATATTGGCGAAATTGCGCAGACGTGATGGATACCGAATTTAGCCAACTAATTAAATTTGACCTTTTACACCAACTTCTATGTCAGAAAAGCAGAGGTTAAAATTTACGTTAGTATCAACTACTCCCAGTCCTTACAGGCAAGATTTCCACACCAGTAAAATTCAATACTAGTCTATAGGGACCATTTTTTTTTGGGTGGGAAATCATCAAATGACTTCTCCCGCTATAGGTGGAGCGGGAGGGCTTGTCAGACTTTACTGACTAAAACCCACCCGTGTTCCTTCAATTGCCTGTGCCAGGGCCACGGTTACTCTTTCGAATTACCCGCAACCCTGAGGCGTCGGCCCTATCGGACCCCGTCATTTTGTGCTGATATCTCTTTGAGGCGCGCGTGGAAACCGACGCGCCGTCGACCCGGGCTTGGTGCCTGCCGGACGGCGAGCTACCCATTGCTCGCTGTCCGCAAGCCCGCGCCTACGGTGGCCGGGAATCTACTTGCGATTCCCGACGAGTCTATAGGGACTTGAGTCTGCATAAATTTAGATGGTCCTTAAACCTACAATAACATGTGCAATACTTTTATTGTGCAATACTTTTACTGTGCAATACTTTTATTGTGAAATATTTTTACTGTGCAATACTTTTATTGTGCAATATAATTGATCGTCTAATGCCAGTATTACAGATGTGCAAGTCATAATTTGAAACAATACCGCTCGCTTATAAGTCCCCTCAATTTATTAAACACTTATTTATAAGCCCTCGAGAAATCAGAGGCGTAAAGGTTCCTCTGTTTACTACACTACAGAGTTACCTTTAATGGTATAAAAGTCACATAAATTAAGACGTTCAGCACTTCATCTCAGCGGTCATTCTTTGGGCTAATTTTATGCGTATTTTATGGCTGCGTACTGAAATAAATCTAATGGGATGTCTATGTCCCTTTGATGGTTTTAGGAAAAAATGTGAAGAGAAAGCCTCGATTATATGTAGATGAATTACAAAATACGTCGAAAATCAATTATTAATCTGCCTAGCCGTTTTCCAATTGTATTGGATTCGGCTTTAAGTCTTACCGGATGGAGTTGACTACGGTCTTTTACGTGGAGAGACCGCCTGTTTGATCTTTAGAACCCTGTCACTGGGTCGCACGATAACTCTTGGTAAGACTGCTGAGGCCCTAGTGTGAGTTTCTTCTAACCATCTCGACTTAACGCTTCGACCGCGTTCGGCGCTCAGATTGGGCCTTGGCAACCGGAGCGCAACTTCCTATAGGCGGAGGGCCAATCGGAGCGCCGAACGCGGTCGATGCGTAAAGTCGAGATGGTTAGAAGAAACTCACACTAGGGCCTCTGGTAAGACTTTTGGGCTCCTGGCTACCGGTGTGTCGAATGACAGCGGGGATGGGACCAACGGTTTAACGTGCTTTCCGAGGCACGGTCAGGTCTCGATGTGCAATGGATGGTCACCCATCCACGTACCTACCGCGGCAAGTGTAGCTTAACCTTCGATTGACCCCTGCGGCTGTTATTATAAAATAATAAAAAAATACTACAAACAATTCCTGGACAACACACCCGAATAATTAAATGCCTTTCAACATACATAATCGTTTCAGAGACAGCGTGCTTTACAGTTACTTAAAATTGAGTTGGGCGCTTGGGTAATTCTACAACCGTAAGTATGTTAGAGAATTTCCCTAAAATAAGGCCCATGAAACTGAGCACGAGGTCTTAGGTTCGATTCCCGGGTCGGGCAAAATGTTATTGGGTTTTCCATCTAGAGTTTCTCAGTAGCAGTCCGGAGTCTGGCTTTCTGCCCAGTTCCAAAAAGTCCACGCCTCATCCTCGTTTAGCTTGCGTCAGTAAATACAAACATATTTTAAGTCGAATAGGGTTTATGGCTATCATAATGTTATCACTAAGTCCACGCAGACAAATTAGTAGGCTAAAGCTAGTACCTGGATGCTAGACTCTAGACTCCTTTCATAAACAGACATAAGACAAGAACATAACTATTTGATTGTCAATTGTTAATGATTTCGTTTCGAAACATGTGCTTTTATTTATTAATAGGCTTTTCATCAATGACGGAAACTGGTACTTTAAAAATTGTATTTTTGAGCGTGGCCTAATTACGTCAATTTATGTTATGTTAAATCATCGTCTGAAAATATACGTTACACATACCTTTAGTAACATAACATCACGCCTTGTTTCCCCGAAGGATTGAGCAGAGGTGTACCTATAGTACACCCACATTTCGCCAGTTAAGTCCCATGTAATAGGGGGCGAGCCTATTGCCATCTACCGGGCACAAATCCAGACTTCGGGCTGCTACTGAGAAATTCCAGATAGAAAAGCCCAATAACACGTTGGCCGACCTGGGAATCTAACCCAGGACCTCATGCTCAGCAGTAGCGATTGCGACCACTAGACCAACGAGGCAGTCTATATAATAGGCATAACATAACATAGCATACAACGGCTTGGTACGTTACGATTGAAAGAGACCAGACGGTATGACGTTGTTGCCTTGGAAGATGGGTAGGCCTCTGGTGTGGGACGCAACCTGTGTCGATAACCCTTGCTCCATCTCATGTTCCTAGCACGGCGAGCTGTGCTGGCGCTGCTGCTGCGGCTGCGGAGACCCTCAAGCGGCGCAAATACTGTAACCTTATGGGTAACTACAGTTTTGAGCCGTTTGGGTTCGAAACGCTCGGGTCATGAGGCTCGACTGCGCGTCTCCTTTTAAGCAAATTTCTGACCGACTACACGTGACCAGAGGGCTGGATTGTTCTTTGGCCAAAGAATTAGCATTGCCATTCAGCGTGGCAATGCTGCCAGTCTTCTGGGCACGTTTCCAGATGACAGCGATGCGGACGAGTACTTCGACGCCTGAGTGTTTTTATATTAATTTGTATAGGTAGTTAGTTATTTAGTAATTTAATTTAGTTATATATATGTTGTTATATTTTTTCGCATATAAATGAGCTGATCATTCAGTATTTAATTAAGTACCTATCGAAAAAAAACCGGCCAAGTGCGTGTCGGACTCGCTCGCAAAGGGTTCCGTACCACCGTACAATATTTCACACTACATTTTTTTTATACTTCAGTTTTGAAAAGACACGGTTCTTGCATTGCATCCCCTCAATTTTTTTACTTTGTTATAGATTTATTAGGTATGTGTTGTTATAACGGCCATAGTAGTAAAGTATTTCAAGTGTCTAACTATTACCGTTCAAAAGATATAGATAGCCCTGTGAGTGACGGACCGAACGCGGAGCCTTTAACAGGGTCGCGTTGGCACCCTTTGGGTACGGAACCCAAAAAATGTGACATTTGGTATTTCCTTGCGCTTGATTTCAAAATTGTTGTTCTTATATTTTATCAAACGAAAACCTAGAACGTGTTTCCTTTATGTTTCGTTGTTATTAATGGCTAGAGGCGAAATATGATCAAATACGTTTTAATCCAGGTAGACCATGAGTTTCGACGTTTATTTTTGGTTTGTCGAATATAGGTTTTTTTTTCAGTGTACTTCGAAACGTATTAAGAGCGTTTGTGGTAACAGTTTTTTTTTATTTAGAAAGGTTTCGCAAATGTCAAGGTATTAAGAGCGATTGTGGTGACAGTTTTTTTTTATAAATAAAGGGTTCGTTAATGTCAAGGTATTAAGAGCGTTTGTGGTAACATTTTATTTTTTAAATAACTATAGGTTTAGCAAATGTCACAGAATATAAATTACTGATGGAGACTGTTTCGGTAACATATATTATCCTTTTTGCTATTTTTATGTCAAGGGATTTGTGGCCACACTGATGTTTCAGCCTATGCCCTAAGGCACAGAGCGTTATATTTTCTAAAAGTTTAATTCAGTCATTTGAACTGGCCACTATCGTTATTGTCGCCTGGCAGATGTCGAACGAACTATTTTGTATGGCAAAAATGCATAAAATTTGTTTATTAAAGGACAAACAAGCGCACATGTATAATTTAATTAATTATTCTATTCTAGGAAGCTCGGGAGAAATTGACAATGCAATGGGGATGATGACAATTTTTCAATTTATTTCTCATAAAAAAGTTTATTTCCTAATACCTAGTGCAAATAGTATTACAAAAAGTGTAAAACTGCCAAGTTATAAACGTTTTAAAGTAAGTGTTAGACAAGGACAGCACTATCGTAGAAGTGACGTCACAACTACGTAACTTCATACTAGCTTCATGCATTGTCCGTACCGCGCGACAAGGACTGGAATAATCCCCTCCAAAAACTTTTAAAGCGTGTATCTTCTTCATTTTTACATCGATTTAACAGTTTTTTTCGATTATCTCATTTTTACTATGCCTTCTTTCAAATTACATTAATTTTTTAAGAACATTTTTAATAGTAGTTATCATCCCAATTTGGCAGACCTCTTTGACGATCAAAGATGTCGTTCTTCAAAAGAGCCTGGAATAGCCTGTCTGTCCACATCAAATGTCATATTTCAGATCTACTGAAATCAACACCAAACTGCAAATTGTTATATGAATACCTACATCAATTAATAGTCGCCTCATATGTAAGTTAATTTAATTGAATTTAAGTTCATCGTGTGGATTAATTTCATAACTCTTCCTTCGAATTCAAAAGGGCTTAATTGTATACAAATCTAGAAACTGAACAAGACTACACAGACGATTACCATTATTCCAATTTGGAATTCCGATTTCATTATTGTTTCAACCATTTCTATAATTATGCTCGCGAATTCGCTCGTAAACATACGTCAGCCCCGTTACAAAATTCGTTTCTTAATGCATCCCTAATCCATTACGCAGGCCCAGTGCGGGTTGGTAAAGGTCACATGTCTTCGAATTTTTGATTCTAGGACATGCCGATTTCCTCACGATGTTTTCCTTCACCGTTTTGAGAGCAGTGGTGATGAAATTATTTACACAAAATAAAGCGGCTGTCAGGGTACGAACAAACGATCTACAACTCGTCAGTCGCGGTGGTTACCACTGGACAACCACTGCTCTTATAGATCTTCAGTAATGTCTACACAAAAGCAAATTACACATGTATATAGTTATAGCCAGACAAATAGCACTAAATACAGAAACTCGATTCATTAAGCTCACAAATCTATTAAAAACAAAACAAAATCACTATTCAAAAACAAAACCAATCGGTAACAAAGCGGTTCGGATACTATTATTGTAATGCCGTGAACCGGAGACGGGCCGCATCGTATACACAATGTGAATGCAACGTCTTCGCTAGTCGGATGACGTCGGATGACGTCAGAATGGCGGAACTCGCCCCCTAGATTGTGGAGACTGAGTAGGTATAGAAGGTGAAAAATAAATAATAATCATGTGTATTGTGTAGGTTAGTTTTGTAATGTGTGGTTTGTTGCATAACACAAGACAAAGAGAACCGGATTTACCGACATAGCTTGCAAAGTAAGCAACTGATGTGGCAGTGGGTTTGTTTTGACCGATGGTCGGTGGAGCAGACGAGTTCTGCATGTCGATTCTGTAAAAATCTCACCGTGTAGACAAGCGTCGAGTGAGTTGTCAGTGTCTCGGTCAATCTCTAACATCAGTGGCACTGACAGTTCACTCCACGCTCACTTCACCTAAGTTTTCACGGTGTTATGGTTACAGAATAGCACTACTGGAGTGGAGACCGCGTTTTGGCAAGCGTAGCGTGGGACGCCCCTCAGCTAGATGGACCAACGACGACCTTAATGAAATAGCTTGGACAGATTGGATGCATAAGGCGGACAGGGTGTTGTGGCTCAGCTTGTGGGAGGCCTATGTCCAGCACTGGACTGCTGAGTTGATTTGATTAAATTTTGTCAAGTCATACTTTTTAACATTAGAGGAGCTTGTGGATAAGTAAGAATCGCCGCACGGGGTCGATCAATAAGGTTTAGCTACCCTTGCCACGGTTAGTCCGTGGATGGGTGACCATCTTTACATACCAAGAACCCTCCGTGTCTCGGTAAGCGCGTTAAGCCGTTGGTCCCGGCTGTCATTCGTGGATCTTTGTCGAATAGGCTGGGTAGATTGATATTTTGAATTTGTATCATTATTTATTGTTTGTTAAAATGTGAAAGTGTTTGACTGTGTGTTTGTAACTTTGTTTGTAACGTACATGTTCACATCGGCGCAAATTGGTCTCAACATATCTTGATCCCTGAGGAGGACACTTGTATTTTTTATGTTTGGGGAAATCTGAAGTCCATGTGGATGAAGTCACTTTAAAAGCAAGAGTAGGTAACGAATACGTTTGAAACGTCCCAGTCCACATCCGCTCGAGCCAGCCCGAGCCGCTGTGCCTGTAGATTTAAATTCGTCCCAAAATAATTCCGATCCAGCCTGTCCCTCACAAAAAAGCCCGGATAAGTAACCTTCTAGGTTGACTTTGCAACAGGGTCGTTAGACTGGGCCAGGAGATTATACCTCTGAAGGGGTAAGCCGGACCAGATTACTAAAGTCCTGAAGGCTCAATGACGAGCGGTCCAGAATTAGTAGTAAACTCTGCAGAGTTGAACCTGACCAGATTGCTAGTATAAGTCCTGAAGGCTCAATATCGAGCGGTCCAGAGTTAGTTGCACAGTCTTTTAGGTTCTTCGAGCTACCATTTACAAAAAAAAACATAACTTAAATTTTTCGGTCAATAAATATCGCTTGTCCAAGATGTTTATGAAATATCTTCGATCTTTGCCTGTTTTGACTTTCAACTCAAAAGAAACTGCTTCAATCTTGGTATTGACTGTCAAAGACGAATTTGAATAATATTTTATCTTTTCTAACAGAGCAAAACATAATAAATAGGTCATTATAATTATTATGTTTGAGTGTAAAACAGACCGAAGGCATAATTTAATTTCGTAGTCTTCTACAATGAATCTTGAGGATCTGTGTGTTTTTAATAGGGCAATGTCTTGTCATGGTTTGTGGTTTGTCGCGATGTATAATTACTGCGAAAATGTCCAAAGATCTGTTTTTGTTTTCCTCCAAAAACATCTCAGGGCTAAATAAAGTGTGTTTTAATTGCGAAAATGGAAAGATTATTTTCGTTTTGTGTTGCTCCATCTCTTTCTGACACCGAAGTAAGGTCAATCAGGGGTATACGAAGTATTTTTTCATTTGTGAATATAGAATGGTCCTATACCTGTTCGTCTTGTATACCTATCTCCAACTCTCTGTAAAACTTAACGTAGTATGATTTTATCATGATGATGTTAGACCCTCTGTTAGTAATTAATAAGCCTCATATGTCGTGATATTGTATTTAAATGTCGTAAATTTTAAATTTCCATCGTCGCTATGTTATTAACTTATTTACACCTCATGTGCAATATGCTTTTTACTATTCTACGGCAACACTCTGATCCATCCTCTGTCGATCTTTCTAAATTAACAACGAGGAGGCAGTATGCAATATGTAGCACTATCAAATCTAAAACAGGTTTTGCCCAAAAATTTTATACTTATCGAGGACTTGAACTCTACAATAAAATAAATAAAGAGTTATGTATTTTTAGTCACAACAAGTATAAATGTAAACTTATATTGACTAACTGGCTACTAAAATTGAACTACATAAAAACAGAAGAGCTACTAGTCATAAAAACGTAACAGGAACCATTTGTCTAGTTGATAAATAACGTGACATGAACCCACTGACATACCCTATCACCCTTTCAACACTTCACTATACACACAAATACACACAAACACACACACACACACACATTAAATACATCACACCCTCACCCACATCCCACATGCAATGTGAACTCCACGACACTTCATACATATTTAAGTTAGATTATTTTTATTTTTTTTATTTTTTTCATTGTTTTTCCTTCCTTCCAACAAATAGTTTGCCCTTATAACATTAAAAATGTAACTTTCGCGAAGCACTTTATATAATAATGTTTTTGATGATATTTTTTCTGTAGGGGGGAGTCCCTGGTGTCCTGAAATACAAGTCTCGGCTTAGTTTAGGCACCAGTCTCCCACAAATGAACATTTTACTGCATCTTATTTAATATTTGTTCAATTTTTAAGTGTTTGTCAATAAGTGTTATTTGTGGAAGAAAAATAAACATTTTTATTATTATTTATTATTATTATTAATAGTGATATCAGTAGAAAACTTACTTTCGTGAACCTTACACTGAAACTGATTTCCGAGATACAGGTTTTTATATTCCTAGTCTGGAATTCAGGAGGTCATATTATATGTAGTTTTAGCCGTTTTAGCAGTAGGTTTTTACAAACACTTTTACATGTCAATCATATTTTAAAAGCTAGATGAGATCGGCGTTTCAGACCTGACTTGAAAGAAAGACCGACACAAACTCAGAGGTCACAGTCTCTTTTAAAGTCCAGACATAATCTTGGTCCGATTATGTGAAGACCATGTAGATTGGGGTCTGAAATGGTCTTTTGAGGAACGAGCCACACAGATCGAGTGGACCTGTCCAGTCAGTGCACGCATTTGTCAGTAATCATGCAGCTCAACTCGGAACTAAGGAGCTCAACGAAAAGATTAATACAATGTGGAGACTACAATACGTCAATAAATGAAAACAGTAACAATACTAATGCATAAGATAATTTTGGGACTATGCAACCTGTTTTTTTATATCCCATAACTGTAGGGTATGATTGAGACAATAACAAATAATCAACTGGCATATGAATTATCATCCTTTATTTTTTATTTTTCAGACAAAATAACTAACTCGAAATATGACAACGTCGCATTTTCTTAGCTTTAAATGTGAATGATTGGTTTGAATAAAAATGAATGACTCGTATTTCGAAACTTAGACACACATATTATGATTGATAATATCTCCGTAACTATGCATTTGTGGACCACCTATTCGAGGAGTTTTAGTATTATTTTTACCTACAGAATGTAACCCTAGAGTTATGGGATGTAAAAAAAAGGTTGTATAATCAATCCTTACATTGACATAAAAGCTGGTCAAGTGCGTGTTGGACCCCGCACAATTAAGGGTTCCGTAAATGGGATTAATTTATCCCAAGAAAAAACTTAACATTTTAGTTGAAAAACATGTTCTCCCATACATAGATTACACGGTCCATGGGTCAATCTCTAACTGGGATGATGACTACTATTAGAAATGTTCATACAAAATATTTAATTTCAAAGAAGGCGTAGTAAAAATGAGATAAACGAAAAAAAACTGTTAAATCGGTGTAAATATGAAGAAGATACACCCTTTAAAATTTTTGGAGGGGATTATTGCCGTCCTTGCCGCGCGGTACTGATAATGTACGGCCGCTAGTATGAAGTTACATAGTCGTGACGTCACTTCTACGATGGTGCCGTCCTTGTCTCACAAATATCTTAAAACGTTTATAACTTGGCATAATTATATATATTTATAGTTTGCGCTATTTGGAAACAAACAGTCTTTTGAGACAAAAATAAAAAAATTGTCATCTAACTGCATAAAATGTAAGTTTGTTTTCGCAAAAAAAGACATTATTTTAAGGGATAAAACTATCTATTTACGATTTTCAAACTCTTGCTTAACTGTGCTGTGAAACCTTGCTTTTTACCAAATTTAATTTCAACTTGATACCTCTACGCGTCACTCAGAATAAGGGTCTTACAAGACTGACTGACAGACAGACAGACGGACACCGAAGTGATCCTATTAGGGTTCCGAATTTTCCTTTTGATTTATGGAACCTTAAAAAATGTTTTTCAAACAAACTACACAGCCGCCGACTGAAGATTTCGCCGCACAGCCGACTAGCTATAGATTTGACTAAACTATTGGACATATTAGTATATATTACACGAAAATTCAATCAAATTGAATTTTCGTAAGCGAACTGGGAACGTTATCAGAAACACGCAGTTTAAATTATTTTTGTGTTGTTGTCTCCACCTTGTAATAACTGTATTAGGTCTCATTTTATTGAGTCCAAATAAATAAACGTTAACCATTATTATATTAAACGTTATTAGAGAGTTAACAAACACAATCTGATTGATAAAAAAAAAACAGCTTTTTGGCGCTGAAGGCATATTATTGAGATAGTGTAATACCTAGACTATAACGCCAATTATGTGGATAGAAATGTGTTAAATGTTGTGTATTTTATGTTTCACTGTTTCAATATATACCTTAATGTTCAATGTAGAAGAAGACAAATTTGAAAACTTTGTTAACTTTGTTTTATGTAAGTAATTATGTTAGCGTGGAAACATTCTGGAAATTTAATTCTGTTACATCATTGTAATTTTAGATACTTATACATTATTTATATTTGAACGCCGTCAACGGCAAAACTTTGTACCTTTACATAATATATTTTACACCTGGTCTTATATATAAACAAACGTTAACAAAACGTTTTCTGGAAACGATAAAGAACAACTTGATAATATTTCATGGCTGTCATAAAACTTATAGAGAACGCATAAATATTTGTGAGAAGTCACATAAAACTTGAAGTATTACTGTACAGAGATTCTAGATTTTACGAATATATGGTTCAGAAATTATAGTACCCACTATAACTTTGTAAAAGTATTTGCGCAGGACGACGAAAACACAACAATGTACAGTCCGCGAGGCCTAAGCTGAGCTTTGCATTTGTGTGAGTGCACATAGCGACGCGTCCTTTGCTTGGCAATTGGCCAATCGGACAATCGTTCTGAGGCGCTGTGCGTCCGTCGCGCGATCGCATTGGTGCGATTGGTAATCACTTACACAAATACAAAGCTCAGCTTAGGCCTCGTGGACTGTAGTAGGGTTGAAAATTGAGCTTAGACAATTGTTGCTACCTTATCCTACCTAGCAAACTATACATATAACACAACATCTCGCCTGTAATCCGCGAAAGGCCTAGGCAACAAAAGTGTACCTACCTATGATTACTATTGCCATCAAGCGGGCACAAATCCAGACTCCGGGCTGCTACTGAGAATTTCAGATGGAATAACCCAATTACACGTTGCACAGGCCATGAGGGCCTGCTCAGCAGTAGAACTTGCGGCCAACGAGGCAGTAAATTATACAGGGTCAAATCAAATTAGCTAGGGAAACTCCGCCGAGGTTATGGGTATGGATATCTAAACATGATAAAGCATAGATGAAATTTTTTAAATGTTTTATTTTTCGGGGTCATGGAACGCAGTTTGTGTATTTCTACAAACGTGTTAGCGTTTGTAGAAATAGTACTTATTACGTAAAACTGTATTTTAAACGTGTTAACAATACTTTTTTTTGAGTAAATAAATAAATTCAAAAAATATACACCTGATTACTACTAGGTACTTGTACACAAGAAAGCCAAACATTCTATTCTTTCACAAATACAAAACTCAAGACTAGAGATGCCGATGCATTCCACCAGTTTTTATGACAAGTCTTTTACAGTTCAAGCAGTACGGTTATGGAATGCCTTGCCTATGTCGATAAGGTGTGCTAAATCACTGTCCAATTTTAAAATTGTAGTAAAAAATGATTCCTCACTCCTTAATCATTATTACATATAGTTTCCTGAGTCTTGTTTCGTGTTTATTATTGTATATATATGTGGAGATAAATGTATGTATGTATTTAATGAATATGTATATGGTACACCACTGACTACCTGCAGTATTGTCTCTCCTTCTCCCTGTAATCCATCCAAAGGTTGTCTGTAAAAGATCGCTTTTAGCGATAAGACCGCCCATTGTGTCACCCAATGTAAAATTTCTACATCAATGTCTGTAGTTTTTAAGGTGTACATAATAAAGAGTATTCTATTATATTCTAAATACATAGGTAACAAGAAGAAATGTAAGGAAGTGTAGATATAACTAAAAGTCGTGAGTCACGACCGTATAAATATATCACAATAAGTATAAAGTGCAATGTAGTGAAACGTTTTCATGTGTTTGAAGCAATAAAATATTTAGAGCGGTAAGATTTCTGTACTATGACTTCTGGGACAAGGTTCTTATCTGCAATAGTACAGTCGAAGAATGGAAAAGTTAAGCACAGGGGACTATAATGCCTTCCGCTGGTATGAGCTGTGCAAAATTTGCGTTATCTAGTATTTCTGTGCAACTCTACCTCGGAAATCCTATAGCTTTCAGTCAAGTTGACTGAACATAGCAAAGCATTTGAAGGGTGACAGGGAATAAGCCT
This sequence comes from Dasypolia templi, assembly GCA_963555695.1. Classification (NCBI taxonomy): domain Eukaryota; kingdom Metazoa; phylum Arthropoda; class Insecta; order Lepidoptera; family Noctuidae; genus Dasypolia; species Dasypolia templi. The sequence continues at coordinate 14,047,728 of OY743142.1, forward strand.
GATTGCCCGTTCCTGGGGCACTGGCCCCGTATGCACAGCTGCAGGTCTTGTGCAGCGGAGATACTAGTAGTTCTAGGTTCTTGAATTAGTTTTATTTATTTAAATGAGCAATGTTACTAACACAGTTATGTAAGTGTTACTAACAGGAATATGAATCATTTGTGTTCAGATTTATGTAAAAATAATAATAGCCATATTTGAAATCTGTAACCCAGTTTCCAGTGGATAGGAACAGATGTTAACAAAGCGATAGAACTTTGAAGCTGTAAGACTAACTGGCCATTAAAATGGACTGGACTGCATTTAGTATCTACACCAATCTACATGGTGTTCACATGATCTGCCAGGATTATGTCTGGACTTTAAAAGAGACAGTGACCTCTGAGTTTGTTTCGGCCTTGCTTCTCAGAGTAGTCAGATAGGAAACGCCGATTTCATCTAGTTTTTAAAATATGACTGAAGTGTAAAAGTGTTTGTACAAACCTACTTACAGAAATTTAAAAAAAATCTGTTGCAATATTCATCAAACAGTGCTGTGAGATCATCAATGAAAAGCTTATGAAGTATTATTATATCTTTTTTTTTACGATCATGACGCGCTCTTATAAATAAAGTGCTCTTTGCGCGCTCTGCCATCTCTTCAAGCAGATTCTCTCTTCTTTTCGAACATTGTGAAATAGTATTTATCTCTAATCATAATACATAACAAAAACTTATAGAATATTTGCTAAGGAGACTTTTCTCTTCGGTAGGCCGAATATAACCTTAGAAAGAAGAATAATTTCCAGTTTTACTATAAAATTACAACAGCGAAACAGCTAGGTTTTTGAAAATATTTTTTTTCCAAATTGATGTAAGTAACCAAAATTTTGTAACAATAGTTTAATTTAAAAGAGTGTCCGTGTAATTTCATGCCTGTTCTTCTCAATAAGAGTCTTCTGCTTTCTGACGGACCGAAGCCTTGATAATTCAAAAGTGCCTATATTTAATTTAATTGAAGTAAATGCTTTGAGTTTGAGTTTGAATTAAAGATGATGAAATGTTAATTTCAACCTCAACAATGTTAATCCAGATCAGGTCAACCAAACAAACAGGGCAAGTAACAGAAATTAGAACACACGGCTACAAATCAAGCTATACATTCCAGTATAAGCTGATCTTGCATTGTATAGAATATCCGTACAGTTAGAGGTGAGCTTATACTGGAAATGTAAATCTGATATATGTAACCGTGTGTCCAAACAAACCCCAATAAATAAGTATTTTCATCAAAAACACATGGGCCCAAACATATTTCTTGTCATATTACAAGTACCCTTAAAAACATTTAAGCCGTTTCAAGATTAATCACAAAATGTTTTCAATGAAAATGTCGATATAACGGAAAATAAAATACGGTCCTTATACGAGGACATTTTGGATTAAAACGATTAAGCTATTTGAGAACGCTATAGACCGTGGATTTATATCAAAAAAAGGTTTTATGTACATTATCTCCGGGATTTGCTGTTGTAGACTGTTTTGTTATGTTTGTGATGAAGAGTTCTTTTGGTGAATTTTATACTTATGTCTGCCTAATCCCGGTAAAACTTTTTCTAATTTCAAGCACAGACATACACTACATACATTTAAAGTATATAAGCACAAAGCTAATCCAACTTTTTGTTTCAGCTAAACCTAGCTACAGTACCTGAAAAGATTTCCCAATGACTTTTATGATACCCCGGAATTTGTCTCGTATAAATCTTCGATGAATGTTAATTAGCTTCAATACTAAAGACACAACGCAGTCTTAACCACTGAACACAGAAATACTGAATATCATTTATTTATTCCAGTGCTTCTTAGTTGCACTGCTGTAGAGGTGCACCAGAGGTTTCTTTTTCGAAAATCTTCTCTCGATAGGTTCAGCGTGTTTTAAAATTTATATTATAACGACTGAAGTCTTGAAAAAAAAAAAACAACGACTTCCAAAAAACACACTAGTGAAAAATAACTATAGCTTCGGAAGTCGGTGTCTTTAGTGTTGTATTTTGTTTTTTTTGCCACAGACTTCCGAATAGAGTCAGGAAGTTTTTTAACGTCATCATCAAACAACATAAAAAATACCTACTAGTGAAACTAACTAAAACACCACTCATCAGAGCTGAACCAAATTTATGCGGGACCATTATATAGGTATATTTAAAACAAAAGAAGAGTTTTTCAAATCGGTTTATGAATGACGAAGTTCTGAGGTAACTACCATAAATAAAAAAAAACTTTAAAAAAAATAGTACCAAGTAGTAGTAGTTTTCAAATAGTTTTCCAAAAAAAAGCGCGAAAATTCAAAACCTGGTTACTCAGAAATGATAACGACATCTGCCTTTACAGTAGACCATGGACCTATACCTATACCCATGGACTACGGTACTAGAACTATAAAATAATTATAAGGGTGCCAATTTGTATAACGAACTGCTGAAAGATATAAAAGAAATACAATCTTTTCTCCTAATAAAAAAGTCAAATTCCACATGACGCAGCTACAACAGCTATCTTAATCAAAGTACCTATTTCGTAATAACTAGGAATATTTACATAAACTTTAAAATCTATCTACATAATTATTCACAATGAAACCGATACTTAATTCAAAATTTTAACGAATATTATTTAAAATGAAATACATTAAAAAGTTTAGCTTATATAATACAACTTTGTCTTGATACGTATATTTAAGAAATATTTTAACTTGATGCTGGTATTATGCAAAAAATATTTAAAACAAAATACCTTCTAAACTCGATTTCTTTTATCATAGTTTATTTTACACAATGTATGTTATTGGTGCCGATTCTCATGTACACCGAACTAAACTATCACTAAAATTCCTTACTTTTAACTATGAGAATCTTGAATCTATTCTGCGAAAAAAAATCTCTAAATTTAAAAACAATTTTGACACAATTATAATCGAATTTGACAATCGCGAGTCCACGTGTTTTTTTTTTCTTTTGGTTTCGCAACGTCTTTGTTAGAGCCGGAGGCAGCCTGGGGCAGCCTCGACGTGTTTCGTATGGAAGTTTTTACTTTTTTATGGAAAATAAAAATATGTACATGTAGAGTATTGGATGTTTCCGAGTTTCAAAGGGGGTCGAAATTTTCATGTTTTTTTGAGATGGGACACACCGTTTTCGAGATATGAGCAACAAAAATCAAAATTTAAACTACCGTTTTTGCACGTCTGAAGTCGAGGTGTTGGTGTGAATTTTAGTTCACGCCAACTAATTTTATTCCAAACCTTTTTAATCGCGATTAAAAATAGTCAGATTCATGTTCAGATTTAGTTAGACAATCAAATTTTTAGGTGAAAAACGTAAAATTCAGAATAGCAAAATTGCCATTTTCCCTAAACTAATAACTCAGTGCCATCATATTGCTGTCAAACTAAAATGTAGTTAAGTCACTTTAGTCAATTTCAGAATGGAAAATCGTCATTTGACAGGATTAAACCAAATTTTTGTTATTTTTAGTCTAGTTTAGAGGCATTTGTGTAAAGAGAATCGGCACCTTCTTCTAACTTCAAACATACCGTTCCGATACTCGTTCTTCTCATTTAAGTGAACAATTGTATTCTGTTTTGGGAAATAAATGTCTTAAACCATAATAAAATAAAATACAACCGAGAACCTCCTCCTTTTATTAAGTCGGTTAAAACAGAGTTCGTATAATCCTTTCAGAAAGTCACAAAGTAAAAAGAAAACTTAATTGTACAGATATTTACATGATGTAGTGACTTAGAAACTTATTCCCAAACTTTGCGAATATGCTTGGAACGCCATCTATCAAAAGTTTTCGGCAGCTCCCCAACGAATGTGATAATTCGAGAGTTACATTTTAATGTTGACGCATGAGTTGAGATGGTGTGGTTTTTGGATACGTTACATATCACTATGCCTGTATTTCTCAAAGGGGTAGGCAGAAATGACGAAAGTGAACCCACATTAAGACAGTTATGCTTTGGCGGATGTAAAAAAGCCTATCTATTGTCTTCCCCGTTACTATGTTTTTTTTGTACTGCACAATACCTGGAAACCTTCTGGTTACGGAGATAATGAAGATCAAAGTTCCAACTTTTTTATATTATGTTATAATTAACTTTAAATACGCCCACGACCCCTGTACCGTTTCATGCACCCATAAGCACTATGTTTTTGTGCGTTACATTGCGCACTTGTAAACGGCGTATTTACACACCAAAAATAAAAGTCCGTTGCAAGCAATTATTTTTGAAAAAAGGTACTTAGTTTGATGTTCAGAGTGCGTAGATAAAGGTTTCGTGAATTGTATTTTTACATCCTGTAATTTCGGATGAGTAAAGTAAGGTACACATTTCAAACCAGATGATTTTCCACGTAAATGTTACAGGATTTTAATTTTCCGGAATGTTTAGGGTGACAGATCGGTTAAATTATTCAGGAGTTTTCAGTACAGTTATGAAGTAGAACTGATTTTGAGCGATGACTTAAACTAGGTACTAGAACAATAAAACAATATTTTTCCATAAAATACTTTTCTAGTATAGAGAAGACGGTTTTCTGTGTCTAATTAAATGGAGTTGTAAGATAAAAACGTAAATAGCTATTATTTAAAACCCGGTTTTTATTAAGTCCGTTGTTCATTATTTTGGCTAGCTAAGGTAAATTACTTTTTCCGCTTTATCAAAGAGAATAGTGCAAACAGAATTATAATATTATACCTGCATATAAAGCTTACCGTTATTTTTATATTTATAAGAACCTTTTAATTTAGGGAACATATTAAAATCAACTTAAGTCAGGGCTTTTAAATGAATGAAACGGGAGTGAATAATGAGGTGACGGCTGTCAGAGGAAAATTTTAGAAAAAACATTTTGGCCACCCTACATTATAATGTTACTTTGGAACAAAGCAGGCAGTACTTGAAAGGAGATAGGTACCATTATGATTTTCATATAATTTTGTGCTGTAATTAGGAAATGAGACGCAAATGGTTTTGAAATAGACCCTGTTTCGACTTTTTTCATCGAGCAAATTTAAATTTATCGTGTTTTGCACAAAGCAAGGATGTATCTATTACATATATATATTTTTTCAGGACCAAAATACACTATTTTGACCATTTAAAGTCGGTTCTAACACAGGGTAATTCGAATAACCCCCCGTTAAAATTAACTTTCTTGATAGGAGATAGGTACAGTCGAGTACCTTAATATCTGAGCATGTTCATGAATCAAAAACACATAGTGCAATGGTAAGTTTCATAAAACTCTAAACAGCTTTGCCTTACAATAAATTGTAAACAATCTGTGACATCATAAATATGTGACCACATTATGTCAATGGTATTGCTACAAAGACTCTAAAAATTGTTCATATTATTTAGCGCAAAGTTAATTTCACAGATATCTATGTCATTTTTGTATGATTTTTTAAAAATATGATGTGTAAGTGGTTCCGTTTAACTATCTACAGAATAAACAATTTCACTAAATGTCTCTGATTTAAAAACTAAGTACTCTTATCCACATATTAACAAGAAAACGGTGTTGAAATGCAATACGCGACAAACACCTATTATATTTTTTTTCAGGTAACTTGAATCTTTTTACTTCGAGATCCGTCACTTTGTTTAGATTATCATATTTTCATCGCAGAGTGGAAGCTTTTATGTACACACTGTCCCTTTGTTGCGTGAAAGAATGACATTTGACGGGATTTGCGAAGGATTGAAGTTTCTATATGATTCTGGATGATAATAACGTCATGATTTAGTTTTTAGTGTTCCGAAGTCAACAAGGAACCCTTATAGTTTCGCTATGTCCGTCCGTCCGTCTGTCCGCAGCTTAACTCACAGACTCTTAGTACTAGTAAGCTTAAATTTGGCATGGATTTGAAAAACAATTTTAAGGGAACCTCCCCTACACGTAAAGTGGGAATTCTTTTTTTTCGTCTATCGGGTCGCCACCCCACAGCATGGGATAGACGAGGAAAAAAAGGATGGAAAGGTCATTCAAAAATATTGCAGCATAAGCATAGTTCCCACTGCTGGGACATAGGCCGCCTCTCAGTGAGAGGGGATTCGACAGTCTACCACGCGGGCCGCTTGCGGGTCGGTAGATGTCACATGTCTTCGAATTGCCGGTCCGCACGATGTTTTCTTTCACCGTTTTGAGAGCAGTGGTGATGAAAATAAATACACAAAGCCTGTCTGGGTTCGAACTCATGACCTACAACTCGTAAGTCGGGGCCAATACCAATGGGCCACCACTGATCTATAAATAAAATAAAATGTTTTATTCTCAGACACCCAAGGCCCGTAGTGTTAATTACAAAAACTTAAAGAATATGTTAATAGGTACAAAAATAAAAAGTGGAAAAATAAAGTCGATTCATCAACCAGCACCTCTCACATGCAGATTGATAAATCGATTGAACACAGGCGCGTGGAACCTATCTGCTATCATTTTCAGGATGCCATTTCTACTCCCCCGCACAGCTTTCAAGACTGACGCGGTTTTCTTCCGCATAATTGCGTAGAAATCATCTATATGGGCGTCAGCAAACATACCTGACGCACTACAGGAACGGGGGAGCCGCAACAGTGCCCTGAAAATGTTATAGTACTGTATTCGGAGAGCATTATAGGCACTTTGTGTGTACTTAACCCATTGACCACTCGTGTAAAAACTTTGACAGCTGCTTTAAATAGCGTCAATTTAACGTCTACAGTACAACGAGTGAGTCTATGTGCCAGCATGTTTCTCCTTACCGACAGTGCCCTCCGTTCCCTCTCTACATCATGGTCATCCTTTAATGTGTCAGTCACAACGTGCCCTAGGTACATAAACTGAGAAACACGGTTCAACTGTTCTCCATTTAAAAAAGGGGTGGCACCCTATTCGGCCTTTTGTTGTTACCAACAAAAACCATACACTCACTTTTTTACTGTTATATTTTAAACCGTGCTCCTCAGCATAAGCTTCACACATACCCAAAAGTTTTCTCAACCCACTGATTGATGGGCTAAGCAGCAGCATGTCGTCCGCATAACTTATGTTGTTAACACTAACGCCATCTATGCAGCATCCGACATGCATGCTGCTCAGTCCCTCAATCAGCTGATTCATATACAGATTAAAAAACCTCGGAGACGTTAACCCTCCTTGCCTTACACCCGATTTCATTTAATATTCATCCGAAAACTCATTTGCCCATTTCACAACATTTTTCTGATTATACTAATATTATAGCATTATGAGAAGATGCCTATGATTTCTGAAGAGACCCCCTCCTCTTTTAATTTGCCCCAGAGTACTCTACAGGATACCAGATCGAACGCCTTCGATAGATCTAGGAAGCATGCATATATTGGAGTTTTTCTTTTTACATAATAGTCAACAGTATGCTTAAGTGTTAAAATTGCACTTTCTGTTGACAAACCTGCTTGAAAACCAAACTGGGTGTACTGTGATTGTATACATCCACCAACGCGTTCGTCTAGCACCCTATCCAGCACTTTTGCTGTAATAGTTGCAAGTGATATGGGCCTGTAATTATTCTTATGAGCTATGTCTCCCGTACGATTCTTAACAAGCGGTACTACTACAGTTTTAATTAAATCGGGTGGCAAGTAGGAATGCCTTATACACAACGGAAACAATATCGAAAGTAATCTATTTATGTGAGTGTCAGCATATTTGAGGTGTTCCACACTGAGCCCATCATGCCCTGGTGACTTTCCCCGTTTCATACTGCTAATAGCCCTACCCACCTCCTTACTGATAACTCTAATTAGCTGTGTAATTATCATTACTTTTCACTTCTCATGTTTTCAGTGTATAATGTAAAAAAATAACAAAGCAAGCAAGTGAGTGCAAATAATTTTTCGATTCGTGCTTTAAAACTATTTAATTTCTAATGTTTGTTAGAGTCAGGTGTCCCCCCCCCCCCTACCTGCCAGCTAATTGGTTGTTTTTGGATATGTGAAGAAGAAACACGGCAGTGGTACTTATATATAAGGAATTTAAAAGGAAAACTATCACAGCTAAGTTGGCTAACTTGACACTATTAATACTTGAATCGGAATTCTGGTTTCATAGTTTTAGTTTCAAGTGTACTGGTTGTATGTGTATACAGTCTAAAATGTGAATGGCGGGGTTGTGTTATCAAGTGGACAATATGATCAAGTACCAACAGCGGATACACAGTTATGCAACACAACAACCCTTGTCTACCCGTTCGGAAAATACGAAAGATCGTAGAGATCGTTTACTTTAAAATTTCACGCCCCGCCACTAAAATGTATATACAAACATTTAAAATGTACTGTATGCAACAAGCGCTGAGACACAATTTTTAAATTGGACTTCTTCATGATGTAAGTATCCACTAAAATAGTAAAGAATTAATAATTGTCTTTCGACACAATGAAATTACTCTATTACCTATTCTCTATTACTCTATTATCTATTCTCTATTCTCTATTACTCTATTACTCTATTATCTATTCTCTATTACTCTATTACTCTATTATCTATCTATTATCAAAGCTTCGGTTTCCTAGTCTTATTATAAAGGCCTTAATGAAAATTAGTCATTTTCACCACTATTTGTCATTAAGGTGTCAAAAACCGCTTTTATTAAAACCTAATCTTTACACCAACATTACAGAGAACAAGATTTAAAAAAAAAAAAGTAATAAACAAAAGTCACCAAAGAAGTTTATTTCACAGTTCAAAATTGCTTCATTCTCTTTTTTATTCCGCGGGAAAAACAATACAGCAATATTAGGGTTCACCTAAGTCAGTACACTACAGAATTAGCACTATTTTGGTCTTATTGACTTAATTAAGTTCCTTTCCTGCCTTATACGATTACCCACAGGTTTCAGAGAGATCATAAGACCGGCTTTTTATTTATAGCGTTGTATTTTCCTTGTGTTTATATTTATTAAAGTATTGACTATAATAACATCGACAATTTATTCTAATAGTTTAGGTAAAATTGCTTGAGGGTATTAGAACCTTTCAGTAACGTCATTAAGTAAGTATTTTTATTTCGTAATACGACAGAAGAATATTTTAATTAGTTTGTGGGACTGGTATATTGGTCTACTGGTCGCCAATACGTTTAGTTATAAGTTCGAATACAAATTAATAATTAACAACCAGTTTTGTGCTATTTTGTTGATTTGGAAATGTGATTTCAATTGGTTTTATTATTCTTGGTTCATCGCTTGACAGCAATTTGGGATCGTACACTTCATCAGTTCATTATAAAAAACGATAAAAATAAATAATTTTGTAGCAAAATGAACTCAAAGGTTTTCATTGAGTTTTAGTTCACTTTGAACAATTAATCTACTACAATGAAATATTAAATATATAATGCTAGACGAAACTACTTCTTGGAACACTTTCATGTCGACTAAGTTACTTGAATTATTACGAGAAACAAAACAAAACATTCACTATAAAGATATAAATAAATAATTAACGTTTAAACCCCTCCCGACCCTTGCTCGAGCCAGCCCGCGCCGCTGAGCCTGTAGCTTTAAATTCGTCCCTAATTAATATCAATCCTGATCCAGCTAGTCCCTTGCTGCCCTCTTCCAGCGACGCCCTAAGCCGAGGTCCGTACCCCACAGGGGGTGCCCTTAGCGTTCTCGCTTAGTTTTAGTTAGTATTTAAGTTTAAGTCCTAGCTGGAGGCCTTAATTTATTAGGGCAACCACAGGCAAGTCCGTTTAAGCAGACGACAACCTCATAGGTTGACCTGCGAGATGCCATTCAAAAAAAAAAAAAAATACGTTTTAACTTTAATAAATAATTTTAAGTAATTTTGAATCAATTATTAGACGTAACCCTATTGGAAGTTATGACAAGGTACTGACATTTATATTGAGTTTGGCAATTGTGGTTTAAAATAGAGGGGTTTCAGGTAAAATTGAGTTAACTTTATTACTAAGAAATTGGCTAATAGATTCTCAAACGCGCGTTAGCCGCTTTGATGGAATTGTAAACAGCCAATCAGATTACTTGACATTTAAATTTTGACACGACGTAGATTTTCGTCCCAAAAACCGGGTGTTAAGCCCAATATTCACACGCCAGTAACTTGCACAAAAATATACAAGTAGCTCGCATGACGTGTGCTATAACAACTTCTGTTTGGTGAACACCATAAAGGCATGCAAGCTACTTGTACTTTTGTGAAAGTTCCAGGCATGTGTATTCCGGGCTTTAATTAGAATGTCTCTGTACCTGCAGCTTGATCAGTATAATTTAAAATCGGAACAAAGCATTTCTGCTTACATTTTAATGCATTTGTGGCGTCAAATTATCTGATCCACATACATATAAATAGATGGTATGGTCGTTTACAGTAAAAGAAATCACAACCATTTTCCCACAGGTTTCTTTACCAAATATGGTAAAGAAACCTTTTTCCTTCATCCACGTTCATATTATTATTATGTTTACTCTAGTTCAGGGTCTGTACGACGGAGGGGTAGAAAATGATGAAGCTAGTCATTTATGATATTGTAAGTTTCTGCCATTAATAATGATTTTAATCCATTTTGATGAGGCAATAGATCTGCGCTGGGCATTGTTGCCAAGGACGATACCGCTTTTGTTCAATAATTATCTAAGTGACCAAGCGAGATGTCTTCAATGACACTCCATCGTCATACGTCATACGTACGTATGCTTATATTTGTCTACACTCATGTTCTGGAGAGGATTCAAATTATTTGTTTGTTTGTAAGAGCTAATGTCTGGAAGCAGTCATTTCACTGATAGAAATAGGATAAAGTTTTATGGTACTGTAGAGGTTTAAGCCTACACGTCTTCCCCATGAGACCTTCATGAGTATTTTATATGTTGAGTCGATGTATAATGAGATAAACATTATTTTCATATTAAGAAGAATAGGGAAACCGGCCAAGTGGGTGTCAGACCACACACAATGAAGGGTTCCGTAGTTTAGATTAATTTACCCCAAGAACAAACTTAACATTGTAGTTGAAAAACATGTTCTCCTGTACATCGTTTTACGTCACGGTCAATTCTCCAACTGCAAATGTAAGTTTGTAATTGCAAATAGGATTTTTTCATGTGATGAAACTACAAATTAACGATTTTCGGACTTTTTCATGGTTCTAGGTCAACGGGCAGTACCCTATAGGTTTTGATTTATTTGCGACTATCAAAATATATCGCCTTATTTTTTTATTGCATTGACTTATAAGCTTTTTTTTTGCGTTGATTAGCTACTATAGCTTTTTTAGAGCTCCAAGGGACTGTAGACTTACGTATTTGATATTAATTTCGACTTGATATCTTTACGCGTTCCTGAGAAAAAGGGTCCAGACAGACTGAAAGATAGACTGACAGTTAGACAGACAGGACAACAAAGTAATCTTATAAGGGGTCCGTTTTTTCCTTTTGAGGTACAGAACCCTAAAAAGAGAAGAGAGTCAGCTTGGAGAACTGACAGCCCCGTGAGATGAATAAAAAGCAGATGATTTTCCGGAAAATTCTCCTGTATTAATATAAAAATATTCCTTTCATTAATCCCGGCAATTTAAGAGTGCGGAGCTCTTATAGTTCCTAGGTATCTTTATCCGAAGTCGCAGGCAGAAGGATATCAGTTTATAACCTTTTATTTGTTGAAAATCCTCGCCGTAACTAACTACGAAAATCTGTCTTTAATTAACAAAAGGTAAATCGTAATAATGCAGTCAAAAGTTTTCAGGTTTCCTACTCACAATGACAGGCTAAGGCTTTCAATAATATTTGGCTCACCGGTAAAATTTACCCCGTACTAAGAATATCTTGTTTTTAGTGCTAAAAACTAAGAGGATTTAGTGCAGCTGCGAATATGGTAGCTTATTGATAATGGAAATGTTTGGTTCACGGATGTGTGTTGCAACAAAAACACCTCAATAAACATAAAAGAGTTAGTACCTATTTATAGTATAATACGTAATTTACAATTGCAATTAATGTATTAAAAGTGTAACTATGGAGTTTCCTGCCAATTCTTCTCCATACGAAACTACCTATTGGAAGGGGCGCTGGAATCAATTATATTTGCTTGTAACTTTTGACGTTCCAAAGTGCCTTTTAAAACTGTACTTAGAAAAAACTAGATTTGGACTTTGAACTTTTTTGTGATACAAAACTTATATCATCTGCTGTTCAAGCCTTCCCTGTATAACAAGAGGCCTTTACGCGTTCAGCACATTTTAACTCGTTCAAGAGCTGTCAGTATGTATATTCCATAGAAAATAAAGACTCTGTCAGCTCTTAAACGTAATTTATGTGCTGATGGCGTTCACTTTCATTTTTTTTTTTTTTTTGAATGGCATCTCGCAGGTCAACCTATGAGGTTGTCGTCTGCTTAGACGGACTTGCCTGTGGTTGCCCTAATAAATTAAGGCCTCCAGCCAGGACTTAAACTTAAATACTAACTAAAACTAAGCGACAACGCTAAGGGCACCCCCTGTGGGGTACGGACCTCGGCTTAGGGCGTCGCTGGAAGAGGGCAGCAAGGGACTAGCTGGATCAGGATTGATATTATTTAGGGAGTTCACTTTGATTGGTGAAATACACTCTAAATAGCAGGTTTATTTTTAAACACGTGCTTGGCTGTACCCAGATTTTCTAATTATAAACTGACCTATCCGAATTGATCAATATCATTACACAACATAACATAACGCCTTTAATCCCCGAAGCGCTGAGCAGAAATGTACCTATAGTACACCCTCATTTCCCCAGTTATGTTTAAGAGTTTGACAAGAGCTAAAGTGCGGTCACTGTCAGACTGCATAGAAAAGAAAGAGAAGCGCGATGACACAACGCTGGTTATTTATTGCAAAAAAGTGTAAAGAAACTATTGATTGTATTTAAAAAGAAACACTATTACGTTAATATATTGCTTGTAGAATAATCTGGCATGTATGGTTTTTAATCGTTAAAAGATTGTTTTGAGGTATTTCGTGTTTGTTTTTTTTTCTTTTGTATCGAATTTTTATAGGTATTATGTTTTCAACACATTATCTCACTTGCATATATCCTGAACAATCTCGTACATTAATGTTTGAACATATTTTGTTTACTGTAGTGGATCATATACTTTTAGGCATTATTATAAAACTTTCGTTAAGGTCCTGTAGTCCCAAAAAGTCCCATGTAATAGGGGGCGAGAATATCTTCACAGTTAATACCATATCACACCTAGTCGAGGAAACCATTGACTAAATTATTTCAAATCGGCCATTCTCGATCAAAGCTCGTGCCTACTCTGTGAAGAGCACCCAGGAGCATTGTGACAAGGTAGGCAGAAACCACAGAAAGCCACCTGCTACGATCCTTACATACTCCTTCTGTCTCGTTTACGTTCATACATCTAACCTTTCTGAAGAACATCACCAATAAGGTGTGTCACTATATGTCTTCCTAGGGCGTCCCCTCCCGGCGTTTCCACTCACATCTGTCTTGTAAATATCTTTTGTTAGTCTCCTTTCATTCATCCGCTCAACATGACCAAACCATCTAAGCATACTCTTTCCATTTTTTGTCACTACATCTCATCATCGTCATTGTGACAATCTACTTAAAATATTAAATTATTTCATTTATTAACATACAACGCACTAATAAACTTTTGGGTATAGAAGCATGAAATTTTGCACAATAGCTCCGACAAAAAGCGAGTGTGAGCACTGAGAAAGGATTTTAGAAAATTCAGTCACTAAAAGGGGTTGAAAAGGGCATGAAAGTTTGTATGTAATTACGTGCGGCACCAACTTGTAACAGACAACTATTCATCCCAATAAGACCTTGTTAAAAGCCAGTTTATTCTACAGATATATTTCATAGAGAGAATATATTAAAACCCTGAATTTTAGGGCATGAAAGTTTGTATGTAATTACGTGCGGCACCAACTTGTAACAGACAACTATTCATCCCAATAAGACCTTGTTAAAAGCCAGTTTATTCTACAGATATATTTCATAGAGAGAATATATTAAAACCCTGAATTTTAGGGCATGAAAGTTTGTATGTAATTACGTGCGGCACCAACTTGTAACAGACAACTATTCATCCCAATAAGACCTTGTTAAAAGCCAGTTTATTCTACAGATATATTTCATAGAGAGAAAATATTAAAACCCTGAATTTTAGCCTTGGCTGTGCGCCAATCATAGTGTCCTTGTTACCAATATACAGGAGGGCGGTTATGCGGATAAGCTACGTTTACGTTTTAAGACTATTGCAAAATGAATGATTTAATCTTTAAGTGGCTGTTCAAATTATCAAATATGAGTCAAAGGTTTTTTCAGTTATTTTTATTTTCAAAGAGTTACAAAGTTTTGGTAAATCTTTACTTAAGGAGCTTGGTCAACAAACTAGGTACTAGTTTTCAGTTTTTTTTTTAACAATAACCAAAACGATTTTCGAAGATTTGATAAGTAGTCGTAAAATTATATGAAGATTTTTATCTCTCCTTTGCTAGAAAGAATCGATACTATTAATTGTGATTTTATTGCCGCTCTCTTTATTTGTTTTCAGCATTTTTTGACAGAGGGAAATCTTATGGGACATGCTGTCGAAGCAGTATATCTGTTGCCATAATGGTGACGTATTGGGAAACATAAGTGCTGTTTATAGAGTGCAGACTTATCTTAATCAATTTATTTTAAAAAAGTGATTAAATTTATATTACAAATAATATGAAAATTTATAAATAACCACTGTTATTACATAGTTGTACCGCACTGCCTATGTTTTTCTTCAGATAATCAAATCCGTATCATCAATGTTGTGCTTGTGAAACATTATAATTTTCATTCTCATCATAAAAATGCAAACAAAGTACACTCTAATGGAGTCAAATCATGACTTTGAACATTCGTAACGTTGCATTTCACTGATGAACTTTTGATGATTTTGTTTGTCTATCCAGAGGGATTCCCTAAACGTATTCTTGGAATCTTTCAGCCGAAGATATTATGCTGATAATGCCAATGATCATATTTTGTGCTTGCATTATAGGTCTGCTAAAGGTTTAATTTGTAAATAGAACAAGATGACTTTAATACGCTATTTTATCGTCATAATTTACATAAAAATGTATGTAAATTATGACAATAAAAAAGCCTGTTTAAGCCTAATCCAGTATCCTAGCTTTCTGAACGAAAGAGTTAATTTTATTTTATCCGTGTGTGTAAATAATTTAACAGTGGATTATAACATCGTGACAAGATTGGCTCTTAAACCGTAATTAGCATAAGCTTTTGACGAAAACATGTTATTGTTTAACTTTTCCCGTGTCTGTATAAGCTGCACTTATGTAAGTATGCGTTACATGTTTATAATTTTATTATGCTAAACTGCACATCATTTAAAAAAAGCTGTGTATAATAAATAATACTTGTATACAAAGCGCATGGTTTTGTTATTACTTTAAGTAATTTATAAAAAGTCATTTTTAAATTGATATTTGAAAATTTCCAAACTTTAAAATTATAAAATACTTCCATAATTTACCCACAAATAGGACCTAATTGGATTTAAACCTCTAATTACTTGACGAAGATAACTTTAATTCAGTTGCAAAAAACTTTAAGTTAAACCACTGTTAATACACTATATACAAATAAACACAGTATAATATACAATTCACATACCCGAAAAAGCACTCGAGATCGTACGAAGTTTTCGCGGATGGTGCGTAGAGCGTCTACGCCGTAGCGGTGGTTCTACGGTTTTGATGCTCGTAGCGGGCGCGCGTAGCATTTTATGAGGTGGCTGTGATCACCCGTGACGTCATTTTTGCTACAGATCATGGGACGTGGGATGGGAGTACAGTTGCACACACAACTTATTGTTTGTGCTGTCTTGTACAATCGAGAGAGAAAGTCATTTGGATAACATGTAGCCAACCTTTGCTACCCACTTATTTCGAAGAAATAACGAAATTAAATGGTACTAAAAGGTTTTGTTTTAAAGTTAATGGAATGTTTTTAATGAAATCTTTTGTTTCTTTTACCATTTTGACGAAATTACATTTCACCGCACGCCTTGCAAAAGACTTCAACGAAAACTACGTTGCAAATAAAACCTTCCAAGGCTGGATGTACCTATCTCTTAAAACCGGCCAAATGCGTGTCGGACGCCACACAATGAAGGGTTCCGTAGTTGCGATTAATTTATCCAAAGTACAAACTTAACTTTGCAGTTAAAAAAATGATCTCCCATACCTCGACATACGTCACGGTCAATTCTTCAACTGCAAATGTAAGTTTATAATCGCAAAAAAAAAACGATTAAACTACAAATTAATTATTTTCTGAGTTTTTCCTTTTCTTGTGCTGTGAGACTTTGCTTCTTGCCAAATTTCATGATTCTAGTTCAACGGGACCCTATAGCTTTTGATTTATTTGCGAGTATCAAAATAAAAATAAAAAAATAGCCGTAATTTTTTGTTGTACCTGGTACTTGTTGACAGGCCTACACTGTCCTCCCATACCTATTAACACTGTTATTTGGAAAAAATGTAAAAGACAAATATTTTTAAAAGAGTAACCGTGAAGTTTCTTGCCGGCTCTTCTCCATAGGAAACGACCAATTGGAACCGTGCACCTAGAATCTGACGTTTCTTATAAGTGACTATGTAGGTTTATGTGAAACATAATATTTTGATTAAGACTTCTAAATCTACTGGATAGTTGGTGTAACCTTAATAAACCTAAACTCATGGTAGGTTTCAAATTATGTAACTGAATCGTAAGCAAATTTACAGATTATACAGGCTGTCTCGAAAGACAAAAAAAAATTACAAAAAAAAAAACAAAAAAAAATTGATAAAATAAAAACATAAACGGTCTTTTAGCTCCCGTTGCTACATTTTTTTTATGTTAACTGTTATGACCCGACCTTTACGGGCTTCTCTGTATATCTGTACATAGTTAGATACACCATTGTCCTGCCCTTTTTTAAATGAATTCGGCGCCAGCGCAACATGTCTTTAACTTCCATTCTTCTCTATTAGACGTCATCTCAGTAGTCACCTTCTTTGGGCACGCCACAATAGCGGCGGTAAGTCCCCTCTTTGAGGAGTGGTTGGAGAGGCGCCACGGCGTCCTCACCTTCCGCCTGACACAGGTCCTCACCGGACACGGTTGTTTCGGGAGGTTCCTGTTTCGCATAAGGCGGGAGGAAACGCCCGGGTGTCACCATTGTGTGGATCGCCCGGAGGACACGGTGGAGCATACGGTGGAGGTATGCCCAGCTTGGGCGGAGCACCGCAGTGTCCTCGCGGAGGCGATTGGCGGCGGCGATCTCTCGCGTCCGGCCCTGGTCCAGGCCATGGTACGGAGCGAAAGGGAATGGAAAGCCGTCACCTCCTTCTGCGAAGCAGTAATGCTCGCAAAGGAGGAGGCGGAGCGCGTGAGGGAGAGAGCTTTGCGCCCTCACGCCCCTAGTCGCCGCAGGAGACGCCCTGGGCGTCGGGAATCGCAAGCAGATTCCCGGCCACCGTAGTCGCGGGCTTGCGGACGGCGAGCAATGGGTAGCTCGCCATCCGGTAGGGACCAGGCCCGGGTCGACGGCGCGTTGTGTTCCACGCGCGCCTCAAAGAGATGTCAGCACAAAATGACGGGGTCCGATAGGGCCGACGCCTCAGGGTCGCGGGTTATTCCACAGAGAAAACCGTGGCCCTGGCACAGGCAACTGAAGGAACACGGGTGGGTTTTAGTCAGTAAAAGTCTGACACGCCCTACCGGTCCACCCAGAGCGGGAGAAGTCATTTGATGATTTCCCACCCAAAAAAAAAAAAAAAGTTGTCACCTTCTTTCTAGTCATATCATCTTTCACACAGTCCATCCATCATGTCTTTGGTCTTCCACTACTCTTAAAGACATTCACATTCATACTTAAAACATTCCTCACGATATTTTTCACATCCCTCCATATTACTTGCCCACACCATGACAACCGGTACCACCTGCAGACTTCCTCACTGATAAGTGCAAGGATATCCACCAACAAAGGCTTTCCCAAGCAGGGTTGGGGGTTGGCAGCTAAAATAATTACTAATTTTTGCACAAGGTGCTCAGGTATATCAGTAGCGCTATTCTGTATCTACCTCACCGTGAAAACTTAGGTGAAGTGAGCTGTCAGTGTCACTGATGACCAAGCTGGGATGACACTGACAGCTCACTCCAGGCAAGTTTTCACGGTGAGATTTTTACAGTATAGACATGCTGTTGTATAACCCTGTATGTTAAATCTTATTTTTGAAATATATTTATGACTCTATTAAGTTTCCCATGACTCAGCTTTTAGGTAATATACTATCTGCAACGCCCACTGCTAGAAAAAGTTACGACTTTCAAATAAGTCATGACTTTACAGTACCTACACATAATATATCTCCATTATATCCCATTTAGTTGTAGGTACTAATTGTGCGATTGACTACAAAAGAGCATTTCATTAAAAAAACTGTATTTATTGTACCTATTCTTAGAAAACCTATAACCGTTTTGTGCGTGTGAATGATTCGCTTCTGCGCTTCAGATTGTGGATTGATACCCATTCAAAACCAATGCTTTTAGGTTTTAATATTATATTTGTTGATCACATTTTATATTATTTAAAAAGAGACATCAACACAACAAATTAGGATATTAATGTACTCGATAGAAACCCAATTTAGTCAATTAATAAAAACAACAATATTGACTTCACAAAACCACTTGACTTTTTAAAAGTTGGCGTAACAATTCTACTATATAGAAGGTTGAAGTGGTGATAAATCAAATGTATTTGTCACAAAATCTCCTACTGTACGTAAGCCGACGTGGCGTAGACGAATCCGACATATCTCAACGAGTGGGCAGACTGGCAAGTCCATTCACGAACAGACCTGGAGTCGTGCCAAAGGCCCGTCGAAGGTTCTAACAAAAACGAACGACGAAGTTAACGTCATGATTTCGGACGTTTTTGAAGTGAAAATACGTGGGACGCTCAGAAAGTTAAAATAAATGTTCTAAAAGTAAATATTTTTTAATCAAATCTTTTCAAAGTACTTTCCAATAGCCTCATGGGTCTGAACCAGTTTTCGAAACACTTTTTACAGTCCGCCGTAGACACCTCGTTTACAGCCTGCTCGAACGCTGACAGCGCATCTTCCGATGACGAAAATTGTATCCCTTCGAGCAGATTTTTTATTTTCGGGAATAAAAAGAAATCACACGGTGCTAGGTCAGGTCTGTAAGGAGGTGAAGGCTTCCCGATCCAACCTGCACTATTTGCTGAATCTCTTGATGCGTAACTCGCCTATTGTCTTGGATTACATTTTTCACTGCTAGCACGTTTTGTTCTTTAACAGCCGTCAAAGGGCGACTAGTTCTTTCTTCATCCCCCAAAGTTAGTCGACCGCGCTTGAATTTGTTATACGCAACGATACACGGTTGCCTTAGAAGGGCCTTCATCCATCAATGGCATTTGAAGTTTATCGTACGATTCGTCCGGTTTCAAACGACACTTTTTTCGCAATACATTCTGAAACAAGTTTCCTATAGCATTTTGGTTTAAACTTAGGTATGCGGCAAGCACAATGGGACGCCACCCAGGCCGACCGACGACCTTTAAAAAGGTGGCTGGAATGGACTGGATGCGGAAGCCATGAAGTTAACAAGTTGCCAAAGTCGGTTAAAGAACTTAGAGATGGAAAATTCAAAACCAACATCAAACGTGTCCTTTTCAAAAAAGCATCCAGATTAAAGACTACGTCGAAGACAAGAAAGTTTTTGCAATAATTCCTTCTGCACATGTGGCTTCTCTGGTACCTTCTAAACGGCATCACTATGTAAATGTCTATTAACTGCTCCTAAATTAAGGAGTTTTTTTGTACATACTTCTTTGAAGTCAGGTGCGTAGCACTCACAACCGGCGCGGCGCGCGTGTATGACCAGTTGGATGAACGTAAACGAGGCAAAAGGAGTATGTAAGGATCGCAGCTGGCGTTCTGTGGTTTCTGCCTACCCTCATGGGAAGAAGGCGTGAGTTTATGTATGTGTAAGGGTTCTTTAACATAATCTTCTCATTATTTGATATTATATACCTACAACTCTAATTTCAAATCTTTATTAGTTGCTTCTGTGAGTTGAAATGGCAATCATGTAATTTGGTTCGAATAGGTTTTTATCTTATTATTTTATTTTTCTTTTATTACATTCATTTATATTTTTTGAATGTGAGAACGTTGTAAGTCTTGTACACTGTAGATTTGTAGATCATTTACTATTTGTTAAGCACCTGATACCTGTTGACAGGCCTACACTGTCCTCCCATACCTATTAACACTGTAATTTGTTAACATTGTAAAAGCCTATTATTTTTAATAGAGTATTCGTGGAGTTTCTTGCCGGCTCTTCTCCATAAGAAACGACCAATTGCGCCTAGTTTCTGATGTTTCATAAGTGCCCCATGTAAGTTTATTAGGTTTTTTTTTTAGTTTGAAGGCGAAGTACGGAGTGTGTGGCGCAGCACGGGGTATGTGGCGCAGCTTGGGAGAGGCTTATACAACCAGTTTTTTTTTATATCCCATAACTCTTGGGTAATATAATATAAATAATATTAAAACTCCTAGAACCACGTAGGTCCAAAAATGCGTAGTTTCGGAGATATCAATCATAATTAAATTAGGTCAAAAACTGTCACCAGGATGACGACCCTTTACTTCTGCGAGGTTGCCAATTTCGTTTGCTTACCGTACAAAATAGGCCCTCGATGTGAGTACGTACCTAAGTTTTTTTGATATATTAATTTTTATTCAAGCCAATCATTCATATATATTATTTAAAGCTAAGAAAATGCGACGTTGTCATATTTCACGTAAGTGTGTTTTACATTAATAATCGTGACTTTGTCGAATAATTTTGTATGAACAATTAAAAAAAAGGATGATTGGAACAAAATTCATATGCCAGTTGATTCTTTGATATGGTCTCAATCCTACCCTAGAGTTATGAGATATAAAAAAAACAGATTGTATACAGCAGTGGACTCCGTTAGTCTCAGTTGATTGGAACTAAATGAGTATCACTCATACATATGAATAAAGCCTAAAACTAAATTAATATCATGATTGAAAGGAGTATTTTTTTCTAATTTTAAACCTTTCGAACTTGCGTTACCTTTACTCCGCGTGTTGCTGCCACTGATTTAGTATAAGTCATCCGTCTAGCTTTTCCCAACTATTTTTGGGTTCCAGTCAAACAGGATGCAGCTGAATACCAGTATTTCACATGGAGCGACTGCCTATCTGACCACCACAACCCAGTTACTGGGTAACACGATACCCCTTGGTAAGACTGGCTGTCAGACCCGTAACGACTGTCAAAAATCTACGAATGACAGCCAAGACCAACGGCTGAACGTGCTTTCCGATGCACGGAGGGGTCTTGGTATGTAAATATGGTCACCTATTCACGGATCGACAGCGGCAAGCGTAGCTTAACCTGCAGCCTAATTTCGTAAAACATTTTCGTAAACGATTACGACTAATCTGTTTGATTTTGACAGTTCAAAAACATTCATTTCGTTATTCCCGTTTTTGAGCAGAATTTTTTATCGAACTTATGAAGCAATGGATTAGCAATCTGTTTCAAAACACTTCAGATTCTGAATGATTGTGTATTACGCAATTAGGGTACAGGTCGATCCACCAGTGTGGCTGTTATTTCATAGCGACGAGCCCCTCTTGTTTATTACTACGGGTGTTGTTAAATAGTTGTTAGTAATATTGTAGACAAATGTCAGTTCAATTTACATTAAGTAGTAACTAAAAGATGGTTAATCTCATATATACATCAAGGTGACAGGGAAATTCGTCCTTTTTCTTTATAGGACGTGATAGTGTGACCCATTTGCAACAATTAAGCACCCCATAAAGCCTAGGTGAAACTTCAGTTTAGAGAAAAGTGATATGTTATGGCGAATTCTCTGAAATTTTCAAAAATACATAAAAAATTGAGTTTTATTGCATCCCATGAATTGTCGCCTTGGCTCCATGTGGTGCTTAATTGTTGCAAATGGGTCACACTATCACGTCCTGTTAGGAATAGGTCAAAATTCCCAGTCATCCTGTGTATTTATATTTTAGCGATTATATTTTTAAATAGAGAAATGTGAAAATCATTTATCATGCAGGGCAAAGGCCTCTTTACTCTTAAAGGGGCCTTTGCCCTGCATAAATGATGATATGATAAAGTAGGTTTGTACAAACACTTTTACACGTCAATCATATTTTAAAAGCTAGATGAGATCGGCGTTTCCTGACTACTCTGAGAAGAAAGGCCGAAACAAACTCAGAGGTCACAGTCTCTTTTAAAGTCCAGACATAATCTTGGTCAGGTAAAATGTGAAGACCATGTAGATTGGTGTCTGAAATGATCTTTTGAGGAAAGAACCACACAAATCAAGTGGACCTGTCCAGTCAGTACACTCATTTGTCATGCAGCTCAACTCAGAACTAAGGATCTCAATGATTCGACGAACATTACCAAAGAAAGGACATTTGGGTAGGCCGCATGAAGTACTAAAACTGTCAGACCATCATTACAAGTAACTGAAAAAAAAACAATGACCCACATAGTCCTCACGTTCACAAAATTAAAATAATATAATACTTTATGCAGTAAATACTCATGTCGTTGTTTATGTGAAAAGGTACAGGTCTAGAAAAAAAAAACTGTAAAATACTGCAGTGGAACACCAAATGTTTTTATTAACAATATCAAATACTTTTTGGGATCTGTAAATCAAAATGGGAAATCAGAAGCCCTACATAACTGCGGAGTAATTGCGTAACGCACTAACAGTAGGAATGGCTTTAATTTTAACAGTTCTACAACATTCATTGCGTCATTTACGTTGTTGAGCAGTCACATTTTACCAACATATGAAGCAGTGGATTAGCAATATCCTCCAAAATTACAAAGATTGTGATTGATAGTGTGTCACGCAATTAGGGAGCTGGTCAGTAGTCTACATTGAACCGAATTGACCGGGTTTCGGAACAGCGTAGTGAAGAAACGCCATAATCAAATCACTTTGTCGTTCGTCTGTGTGACTCACCATCAAGCTTTAGGTGTTAATTTGAAATCAATGACACGACAAGTTGCTAAGTTAGATAAGATAGATTGGCCCCTATAGCTTGATACACAATGAGTATGATTTAAGTAGGATGTATAGAATTGGGTCCTTTAGTCATTCTGTCACTTTCTCAGAACACTTCGGTGAAGTGAGCTTGGAGTGAGCTGTCAGTTCCACTGATGCTAGGGATTGACCAAGACGGGATGACACTGACAGCTCACTCCACGCAAGTCTTCACGGTGAGAAATATTACAGAATCGACATACTGGGTTCAATTACCAGACCGATCGAGGAGTGATAATGGGTTTTTTACCTCTCTAAACTAATACCTATTAATTATATTTGTTTATTTTTTTGTATGTTTGTTTATTACGCTTTCACACTAAATCGTCAAAACAGATTTGGGTGAAGTTGAACATATGGGAAGACCATGACCTGGATTAGGACACAAAGTACTCTTTATCCCGATATTCCTAAAGCTTTGAGACGAGAGGGCGCAGCTAGTACTTGGTATGTTAGTTCTTTCGTTAAACTTTTTTTAGAAGTGTGGCGGCATCTACACCGCCACGTGCGAATAACGCATCACAATGATCTTGCTTTCGTAAACTGTAATTATCATTTATTTACGTTTCTTATATTTCGCATATATGTATGTATTTATGTATCTATTCCTTAGGATATGTTAATATGTATATATCTGTGTATCTATTTTAGTTTAATGTATATTTATTTCTTGCACCACTGACAGCCCCATTTTATGTCCAGACAAATCACTGTCCATTCTAAGGTTGCCTGGAAGAGATCGCAGAAAGCGATAAGGCCGCCCATTGTATGTTTTTAGTATGATACGTTTTTTTTGTTATGTCATTTTGTGGTGTACAATAAAGTATATTAAATAAAATTAAAATAAAATAAATGACGTTACACAAATCCTGCATCGCGCAATCAGAGTTTACCGCGCAGCTAGCATCTGTGATCTGCAATACAACTTCCCGACAACAAATATCGGGCAGTTGCCCACCAGATACGACATCCATCTGGTCGGAGGATCCTACCTTTTCTAAGGAATATGAGTGAACTTTACACCCTGTTCCTCATATCTGAAAGAAGTTTACAAGATAAACCAACGACCAAGATGATTGAATGAGGAAAAGGTATTTTGCTTCAAATTTAGTAAAATCATCACGAAAAACCACTAGAAACGCGAAGTTGCCAGCCCGCGCAGGATTAAAGGTTAATAGCATCTTCACCATTTAGCAGTCTACTGCATGAAAAACCTAAGCACAATTTTCTTATAAAGCTCTGTCTGGAGAAAATAGTATCGTTCGTCAACAACCTAACATCCAGAATCCAATTACAATACTGTTCCAAATTATAATCGAAGGGACATAATCGTCATAAGTTACAGTTAGTGTCGAGTTCACGGCGCCTGTCGGTCGGTAACCGACACTGTGTCCATTTATAAGACATAACTAACTGAAGACTATGATTAAAGGGGTCAAACCTGAAAGATTTAGTTAGTTAGTTGACGCCGACGCTTGTGTTTTAGAGTTTTGAAAAGCTTAACTATAAGATTAAAGACTTATAGCTAAGCTTGCTGAAGAGGAAGTTTGGCAAAAACTCCTTCTGCACATGTGGCTTCTCTGGTACCTCATAACGGCATCACTATTAAAACGTCTATAACTGCTTGAATATCACTTTTTTTACGTACTTTTATGACATAAAATTCTCATTATTTGACATTATGTACCAACAATTCTAATTTCAACTGATTTTTTGTGACCTTTGTGGACAGGCGGTGTTACTGTTGTAATGACACTCCTGTCCTTTGGTTGAAATAGGTTTCTAATTTCATAATTTTAATTAGATTTTATTTTATTAGATTATTTTATCATTTGTGAATGCGAGAACGTTTTAGGCCTTGTTGACTGTGATTTGTAGACTATTTTCCATTTTATTAAGTACTTATTGACCTTACTACAGTGTTCTCCCATACTTATTAACACTGTAACTTGTAAAATAAAAAACTAATAAAACATTTTTTTCGTCTACAATGGCCCATACAAATGTACCCTAAAATTTACAGGTACGTATATAAAGTATAAAAAAAAAAAACAAAAAAATACAGAAATAATTTTTAAAAGAGTTACTATTAAGTGTTTTGCCGGCTCTTCTTCAGTATAGTTTATTGTACTCTGTGTCTTCTCCCTATGAAACAACCAATTGGAATCGTGCACCTAGAGCTTGTGACGTTTCATAAGTGCCCATGTAGGTTTATGGGCAAAAAATATATTTGATTAGATTTTTTTTTTCTAACTAGCTGTTGGTGGTGGTTTTACTTGCATCCTAGGGAAATTGCTATACAAGCCCTAACATAAAGTGGTCTGAACCCAGGTTTTGTGACTTGGCCGTTGAACATTCTTTATACGTTAGTGGGTACAAGTCAAATTTGTTTACACGTATATCTGTTGTAACTACCTATGTTTGCGAGTTAAGGCCAAGTCACACAACATTAACTATAATAATAAAGAAATCGCAGTAAGGAACTTTAGACTTGGCACGACTTTGTCTAGATTTCGTTACTTTTTAGAGATAAACAAGCAGCTCCATCGAGACTTGGCTAGTTTTTTACAGAATGTTTTTGGCGGGTTTCACTTTACACGGAGCTCACAGCTTTTTGCTAAGCCCAAAAAAAATTTTGCCACAAAAAATAAAGGGAGCCCGTTAGAAAAAATCCCTTCGGCGCGTACGCGCATCTCTGCAATCGGGCCTAACTTGGGCCAATTCTGATAAATCTGATTTACGGGATTTTGGACTCTATTTTGTAAAATGTAGAGCATGAAATGGTTTAAATACTATAATAACATCGGAAATAACGTCGAAAGTAAGGGACGAGTTTTATTATTATTTACGAACACCGATGCAAGTGAAACACTTTTTGTGAGTTAAGACAAGTCGATTGACTTAGGAATCATCAAAATCGGCCCACGCCTTTGGCCTCTAGAGTGTGACAAAGGAACAAACATACATTCATGCTTGGGCTGATAAACACATACCCTCTTATGTATCCCGCAGTCACTCACACGCTACATTTTGATAGTACTCTTTTGTAATTTACAAAAATTGTATGGTGATTTTATTTTTGTCTAAGAATAAATCTGTCTCGAAGATGTATAATTATTATGTAATTTAAAGAACTGTACCTAGTAAGTTATTCAGAGGCTTCTTAATGATTTCTGCAACTACGTAAGACTATTATGTCTTGGAATTATTTGTCTAGTTATTAGTCAAAATGTGTGCCAAATTCGTTCAGTCAAAAGCGTGATTAAAAAAATATCGAAACTCAAGTCATAGAGACATCAAAACTTTCACAGATGGTCTGCCAGATAAATTAACTAGAAATTGACAGGTGGGAAAACTCAACATAATATTATAAGTAACTAGCGGGCCGGTACGTGCTTCGCTACGTATAAAGTGAAGTAATAAAAAAAATTGGAACATCAAATTCATTTATTTAAACAAAAAATATTTTATTAATACAGAAAAATAGCTAACATATTTTTCTGTACATAAACATCTGAAAATAAGTGCAAAATGACTTTAGAAAAATAAACAAATGAAATGTCAACACGCTGAAAATAGGTCAATTATTTACCTGTTCGTGGATCAATCATCATATCATATTGTTGAGGTAGCCCTCGTCACCTTTTCAATGCAATATTGGGTATTTTAATGCATCGTAACTACGATGAAGTTCCGAAACACGTTGCAATTGCTCATTTCTGCGATGAAGTACAATCAATATCACGGGATTGAAACTGATCACCAAGAATTACTAGTGCATTGAATCGCCTTGCATGCTCTCCAAAAGGTGTTCTATCAGCCCTTATTACGATTTTGTGATTATCAGATGGCATACGATCGAGAGCAATTTTGAACAATTGAACTAATGCGTTATGCTGATGGAAAAACCTTTGTAGCTCACGAATAATTTCTCGTCTTGTATTCGAAACGACTGCACAACGTTGATCCAATTCACGATTTTCATCACCAATAAAATAATTTGCAAAAATGTATGATCAGCGTCGGTGTATGGCAATAACGAACCACCTTGATTATATATCTGGCCTTGAATCTGTAACATGTATGCAATTTTAGGTGGATGTTGGATCATAATTTTTAAAACTATCGAATACTTTATGATTCAGATTGATATAAACATGGGAAAATCCTATTGAAGTATTTACCTTAAACGTCGGCATAAAATTATCTCAAATAATTTTAGTAGCACCAAAAGAAGTCATTTGAAATGACGAATTGTATTGTTGAATATGACTCAAAAAGTGCTTCGATGTTTGAGATGTCCCAAAAATAAATGAATACAATGGTTCGGGTGGAGTTTCTAATGCTGGCAATCTCACTTTGCCATTAACACAACACATTCCGGGCGTTTCACCTGGAAAGTTAGCCGCATCACAATGTGCACATATTGCGTCCATCATTCCAATGTATACTATAATCAATCTGACTGTTGTAATTAAAAGAAGCACGCATCATTACAGCCAAAACAGCACGACGTATTATTGATCGCCGTGCAAGATTCAGTACAGGTACAGGGTCAACAGATCTATTTCGTGCATTACGTTCACGCTGCGATGCATTAGCTTGTGCGCGTTCATCTGCAGTCTCTGATCGTCTTAGTAATGCCACATCATTTGCATTACGCGGTCGCCGACCTATATTTGCTCGTCTGGATAAAAAAAAAAAAAACAAATTGCTACATTAATAGTGGTGTATCAGTATTTATACATGTGCGTATATGTGTGTATGTAAATATATAAACGACTGCATACGTCAATGTATATAAAAAAATAATTCATTTTTAAATCGACGTGCTTCCATCTGTTACAAAAGAATAAAACACCCGCACACAATATGATTTTTCAAATAAAGAAACACACATACATGGAATTCACTTGAACAATTCAAAATTAACTTTCTGTTTAAATCCGTTTGACAATTTAATTCAAATAAAGCCTGTAAACAATATGAAACACCGACGGCTCGTAAAAAAACTTAGAAAAGTACACGAACACATAAACATAGTACATTTGACAATTCAAGACTCACCTTTTGTATGAATGCATGCACTCAACAATATTAAAGAAAATATAAACATAAAGCAATAATTATCTCTGACAATTTCATTTACTCTTAGCACGTCCAAAATGAAATGGCTGCATGAATGACATAACAATTTGACAGCACAATCCCCTTAAAAAGAAAAATAAAATTTGACAGAAAAATCCCCCTCCATCCAGTGCAAACTTCACATAAACCATCTACTAAATAGTCCGAACAAAGCCCAAACGTTTGGTTTGGATAGGTGAGCCCGTACTTGAGTTATAAAATTACAACGAAAAGTGGCATTGATTTTTATAAATATGGATAAGGTATAGTTGTAGGTAACTGTTTGGTACCATACATGCTGCATCGTAAGTTCGAAAAAAAAAACGGTTCAGTACTACTGCCAACAAATGGAGCAGTAAACGTTTCACTTAACGCATAAACTAAGATATAAAGATATCAATCAATCAACTTTCAAAGCTAAGTGGTATCTCACAAAAAACGGATAAATGAGTGATGGTTCCGTGATTCAGTAAAACGAAGCGCAATGCGGGTGAAAACGATTTGGAGCACCTACCAGGGGAACACACATTCATACAACTATAAATTCACAACTTTTTCACATGGGGTGGGCAGAAACTGTAGAAACTACAGAAGCTGAGGGGCAATTACTATTCCCGCATTTTTTTGAATTTTCCCTTTCTAATCTACGTCAAAAACTGTCAAAGTTTTCTTTTTATAAACAAATTTTTTGACAAGTCTGGGACATTTGTTTGTCGCTGCGACTAGATTTTGAACGTTTTTAATTACGAGATTTGGCCTTCTGGTAATAAATACACGCACGGCGGTTGCGAGTACTACGCAGCTGACCATTCTGTAGAACATCACCATTAAGGTCAGTTTCTTATTTGTTCCTAATAGGGCGTCCCCCCCGAATTTTGTTAGTCGCCTTTCATTTATGTCCACAACATAACCAAACCATTTACCCTTTAAAATTTTTGTCACTAATAAGTAAGTACACTACACTATCCATATATTATACTTACGGCCGAACCCAATCCCTGTCTATCTCCAATTTTGGCGTACTGGAGATAGAAAATCCTATCAATCTGTGGTTTCAATAATGCCAAAGTATGCGACTTTAAAATGTGTTGATAGCTATTTGTTTGACAGGGACAGATAGAATTGGGATGATGACATATTTTTTTTATTTTTGTCTCAAAAGACTGTTTGTTTTCAAATAGCGCAAACTGTATTAGAAAAAGTGTAAAAGATTAAAAAAATACCAAGTTATAAAAGTTTTAAGGAAATTGTTAGACAAGGACAGCACTATCGTAGAAGTGACGTCACGACTAAGCCTTGTTTGAAAATACATTATTTTTATGAACATTTTTAATATTAGTCATCATCCCAATTGTACTGTCTATCATCAGTAACAACATCTGTCGTAGGTTATTGGGTTTGGTCTTTACCGTATAAACTTCATTTTAACTTGACAGAAAGGGAATAAACAGTTCGATCGCTAAAATAGGCTTTCGTATGCTAAAGACCGTTATAAAGGTAGATATTATACTAGCTGTGCCCGCGACTTCGTTCGCGTGCATGTCGGAAAACAATAATGCGTCGCTTAAAAAAGTGGTAGAAAGTGTGTACCGGTGGTGGTGTGTGGTGGTGTGTGGTGGGTGTTGGTATGTGTTTGTGTTGTGTGTAAGGTGTACCACTCCTTTATTGAAAAGGAAGAGCCTTCCGACTTTGCCTGGTGGGAAGCGATACCTGGGGTTCTCTTCCACTGTCCTTACGAATGCAGGAACGTTGCGCCCTCACGCCCCTAGTCGCCGCAGGAGACGCCCTGGGCGTCGGGAATCGCCAGCAGATTCCCGGCCTCCGTAGGCGGGGTCTTGCGGACGGCAAGCAATGGGTAGCTCGCCGACCGGTAAGGACCAGGCCCGTACGCCACAGTAGATATAATCACCGGGAGCCAGGGAACACCGTCGTCGAGTTTTGTGCATGGTAATCTGGAGATTGGGTGTGGCCTTAGCCTTCGTAGCTACTCTGACTAACTTATCTTAATTTATCATATTTAAAAGTTATGAAAGAATGTTGTGTATTCGTTTCGTGTATCACATCGTGCCAGCTTACTGTTCATTATTCAGGATCTAATACACAATGAGGACTGTGACAACAAGCGACTTCTCACGTACGCACCGTCAAATGAAAAGTAAGACTTGTCATGCCCATCCTAACTGATATACTTGGGTACTTACGACAAAATTCTGAAGAAATAGAATGCAGTAGGTATATTTTCAGTTGAGCCATTTGCGGTGGAGACAGCGAATCTTCAAACAGCAGGACGCTGTAGATTAGGTAGTGCAGCAATTTATTTATTTATTTGTTCATAGATACTTCACGCATGCGAATGTACGGAAGCGGAGATTTCCTACCAGTCAATCCTCGGTGGTGGCGATCAGATTAGTGGAGGTTCTAGAAAAGTGGCGTGTGGTTAAAGCGACCTAATCTATGTCCACTAAGGCCAGCAGTGGACTTCTGTAGGCTGATAAATTGATGACGATAATGCTTTAAAAGGCCGATGATAGGCATTGGTATTGATATGTATAAGTGTCACTTATTTATGGGCCCGTCTCGACCTCGAGCTAAAGTAGTTTAGGTCCAATTATGTTATTACTCAAATAATATTTAAACCAGTGCCTTTTTCTATCAGCCTTGTCACTGTTTACTTCCATATAACATATTCCGAAGAAGGTTTTTTTTCTCAGTGATTGGATACTAATATTGAAAAGTCAAGTAGGTATTGCGGCTCGGAACATGAGACGAGTCGCTGCGTAGTAACTACGCAGTAATTCACGGGTCAGCGGGGTTGAGAGGTGAGATACTACGCAGCGAGTAGCACGCTTCAGAGCCGCCCTTTAATATGAATCGGGCTGTACTGCCTGTGAAATTCAAATTTCCTTACGTTTTTTGCAGGTCAGTGCCAGGTTTTATGTTGAACATAATATGATTCGCGACCATAATAAGTGTGTATTTACAGAATTATAATAATTAAAATCATCAATACAACCCTCTAAGTTTATAAAACTAATGGAGCAGTGGTGGCCTAGTGGTAACGACCGCGACTTACGAGTTGCCCCACCCACCAAGACAGGCGCTTTACTTTGTGTCAATTATTTCATCACCACTGCTCTCAAAACGGTCAAGGAAAACATCGTGAGGAAACCGGCATGTCCCAGAATAGAAAATTCGAAGACATGTGACATCTACCAAGCCGCACTGGGCCGGCTTGGTGGATTACGGCCCACTCCCTCTCACAGAGAGGAGGCCTGTGTCTCAGCAGTGGGAACATAATAGGCTGATTATGAGCAGCCACACTCAATCACAATTTTCTAACTTCTACCAGCGAAGTGCACCCTTGTGCTGGTAGGTCGCATGCTTTTTGCAACTTAGTGTCGTCTAATCATAAAATTAAGTAGGTACCAAGTACCTACGGCCCCTACGGGACACTACTTTCAATAAATTCAACCTATTCAGTGAGCACGACTTGTAGCGCCATCTATGTATAACACCGTGTATAAACGCTCGGTACAAAACTACAAACAAGCAGTCTGCACGTCTCACGTCTACAAGTATTAAAATTGTATGTAAATTTGCTACTTCCATTTATTTACCTTTTTGCTCTCAATTTATTTGTCTGCCCATTCTAATACTTTCTTCTTTTCTAGTGAAAATAAATCATACAAAGGAAAAATTTACAAAAGCCTTAGAGTCAGGCACTCGGTGTATCAAAAACAAACCGGCTGACAGAAAAAGAAAAGAGTGTGTTTGACTTTGACATTTCCAATTTCATAGTCATCATCGTCGGCTTCGTTTGTGGCAAATAAAACTGAATTATTTTGTGAAATTCACTCGGAAAACTTCATTTCAACATGGTAAGCAGTTTCTAATGTATCATTATTGCCGTCAGCACCTATAAATAAGTTGAAATTAATTAATTTTGATCTAAAAGTAGTCGATTATGCTCCGTCATTGCCGCTCCTATAATCATTATAGTGGCAATAATACGATGTTTCTGCCTAATTTCATAGGAAGTGCTTCTTGTAAAGTTCTTTGGAAGTCTGTTTTTTGACGAAGACGCGAAATAAATACTGTTTTATCAAACAACAGTTCTATATTGTTGTAAAATCATAACCTAAATTCTTGAAAAATAGTTCTTAAAACTTGTCATAATTACTTTACTCGTAACTCTTCTTTTAAGAACATAAAAATTTAAAATTGTCTGTCAGTGATGGCCAAGTAATCGAAGCACGATTCTTTAAACAGCCAGCTAAAATACTCAACATAAAAACCTTTTTACAGTTCAGAAACCAGTATGACAGTGACGTCACAGTATGGAGTCCCCAGGGTCGTCTTCATCAGGTGGAATACGCCATGGAAGCCGTGAAGCTTGGGTCAGCAACTGTAGGTTTGAAGAACAAAGAGTTTGCTGTTCTCATTGCTCTGAAGAGGGCCGTGAGTGAATTGTCTGCTTACCAAAAGAAGGTTATTCCAATTGATGAGCATATTGGCATCTCTATCTCTGGGTTGACTGCTGATGCTAGAATGTTGAGGTAATTTTTATTTATATACTACATAGGGCCTGGCATGCGTTGCATTGCCTTTTAAAACCTCCGGTGTGCACACAACAACTTGCCAAAGTTTCATCACAATAGGTTGAGCCATTTTCAAGTTTGTGCAAGAATAACAAACGGCAGTTGATTTATTTTATACTAGGTTGTGTTGCAATGGTTTTTTTTTGTTTTTCAAATTTCGCCTGTAACAGAGCAAACAAAAAAAACAAATCAACTAAGCCCATATTGAGTTTTAGCAAGGGCTAACTAACAAACATTTGTATTTATATATTAGATTTAAAAAAAGACATAAATCTAGCCTCTAGTCAGAGTGATAGTTGTAGTACGGTTTGTTTAATATCAGTTCTGAGTCTGAGTGCCTTTTTGACAAAGGCCTTCCACAACCCTTTCCAATTCTCTGCCTGTCCAGTCCATGTCTTTCCAGCCATCCCCACCAAGTCATCCTGTCATCTTTTCTAGGGTTTCCATATTTTCTCATGTGGTTGAGGTAATTATGAGACTTTAAAAAAAGTAGTCTTTGCTAACTTCATCACCGGAAAGTCTACTTTGCAGTTCTTTATGAATATTATGAAATTTTCTTACATTATTTAGTCTTCATTTTCATGAATTTTGTCATGTTTCTGTATTAAGATTCATAAAAAACCTTTTTTGAAAAGTAAACAAACTCAGAACATTTATTTTAAATTCAACCATTTACAGGCACTTTTGAACTACCAAGGAGTAGGTCAGTTGTTAGCAAGTTCAAGCTATTTGCACATTCCAAAACGTAGATCTACGGAGAAGATTGGCCTAGAAACTCCACTCTTTTAAGTCAAGACTTAACAATATCCTATTTTTTTTAAATGAATAGGCCCACATTACTTGCTAATTGCTAATACTGCAAATTTTTGTTTTTTTTTATATTTACAGCCGATTCATGCGCACTGAGTGCCTCAACTACCAGTATGCTCATGACGCACCAATGCCTGTTGGCAGACTGATTGGTCTACTTGGCAACAAGATGCAGATCTGTACACAGAGATATGACAAGAGACCGCTTGGAGTTGGTCTGCTGGTTGCTGGTTATGATGTAAGTATCAAAAAAAATCTAAGGTATTATTGCTAGAATAATACCTACTAGTTGATCTGAAATCATACAGGATTGTGATAAGAATAAGTTCTAAATAGTATCAAGATAAAAAAAAAAATGCTGCACTACACCAAAACCAAAATTATGTTTTCGAACTAGGCTGATAATTTGGATGTTTGGTTGTCATATTTATCAACAATCAACTCCAAATACCCTGTCCCTAGTGCTTAGACTGAGTAGTGACAACAAACTCCATAGGAACCTCTTTTTGTAATGTAATTAAATTCCTGCCACAGAGAATGCGTTCCTGACACCTGTCAGTTGTACACAATTACGAACTTGTAAAGTTTAAAATCGTAAAACACGTATTCTTTTGTTCTCAGCTTCTGCAGTTACTTTCACTGTTATGTTCCCTCAGATTTTGCAGCACAGTAATTTTTATTGTCATTGAAGATTGCCTCAGCAATTCAATCGGTTGACTTTCTTGAAGATCCGGGAATTCCCGTATCTTCAAAAAAGTTTGCATTCTAATCTCAGTCTTAATCTGTAATACAATGAAATTACATACATTTATGACAAGTTAAACAATGATTGTTGCTGAGATGAGATGATGTTTTTTAAACTATCAAATTCATACATATGTCAAAGTACGAGAATTGGCTTTCAGATGTAAAATTACTGCCTGTTTGAAATAGTGGTTGTTAGTGCTAGTGCTGAGCATGAGGTCCTGGGTTCGATTCCCTGGTCAAGTAAAGTGTTTTTTCATCTGGATTTCGATAGTAGCAGCCAGGAGTCTGGATTTGTGCCCGGTTGATGGCAACAGGCGACCCCCTATTTCATGGGATTTAAACATAACAGGCAAAATGTAGGTTTACTACCGACAGGTATACCACATCTGCCTAACCCTTCGGAGAATACGGCGTAATGTAACTTATGTTCTGCTTTAAAATAACTGAAAGGAATATAAAAACTGACAGGTGTAGGACTGCATTCTCAAATGATTAATGTCGTAGATACAGTTTTCAAATTGAAAATAGGAAATATTTTGGTAACTATTATTCAAAGCCTTTATTTTCTCTTTCCAGGACCAAGGCCCTCACATCTACCAGACGTGCCCCTCAGCTAACTTCTTTGACTGCCGTGCCATGGCCATCGGGGCACGTTCCCAGTCAGCCCGTACTTACCTTGAGAAGCATCTGACTACGTTCATGGACTGTGATCTTCAAGACTTGGTGGCACATGGTCTACGTGCCCTTAGGGATACTCTACCAAATGAAGTGGATCTTAACACTAAGGTATGGTTTAATCTATCCTTCTATACTAATATTACAAAGAGGTAAAAGGACAATGCCAAGATTAGGCTCAAACCATGTAGCGTCCGACAGACTTGCTATAATAATGATAATTGATAATAAAAAACGGTAAGAATTATACAATATAAATAAAATCTGTAGAAGCCCACCGTTGAAAACACATTTTAAATAGTTATTCAGTATATCAACACATTTCATAATCTACAATACCTACAATTTCAATTGGAAATGTTGACAATACCAAAATATTTATATTGATACGAAACTGCTCTTGCAAATCGAATGCAAAAATATCAATATGTAACTATGTAAGTGAATTAATTACTTACTTATGTCACTTAACATATTATTATATCAATAAATAGCATTTAGTTACATTTTAAAATATATATTTTACAATAATCTAATAATTAAAACTAATTCAATTCGATTATCAATACCGTTTCGCATAGTTTATTCCTCAACTGCCGGAAACAAAATGCTGGCACCACTAGATGACAAACTTTAACTTGTATCTGTCACTGTCACAAAGTTTTATATACTTCTCCCGCGTGATATCACGAGTGACGAAGTGTTTCCGTGTTTTTTTGAGTTTTGTGTTGTTTATTGCTGTTTCCGAACTCCGATTTTCAACCAAATACGTAGTCGTATTTGGCTTTTAAAATGGAACCCGAACCTGTATTATTCATTGCTAAAATCAGTAGTATTAAGTGGTCAACTTTACAGATCTTTTACTTTTTTTGGTGTACTTCTATTAGAAAACTAATTATACCATCTAATTCCATAATTATTTTCCTTTTTTATGACATATAGTTCATCTTTGTCGGTTCTGGCCGAGTCTTGTGGGAAACCTTGGCATTCTCCTTTGTTTGTTTTGTATGTAGGTGTAATCTCTATTACCTACTACTACCAGTCTATTTTGAAAATTTCTTTTGAATTTGATCGCCTAATTTCTGAGGAAGGCTATTTAACATCACGCCAAAAGCTATGAAAACGAAGTAAAAGAACGGGCAGGCTCGATGCGATGCAACACTTGTAAGTTTTTGGTCACTTCTCTAATTGCTTCTGGGATAATGTCACCACTCTCATCTTTACTTAATTCACTTTCTGTGTAGTTTATGTTCAAATCGTTTACACTAAAAATAAATGGTTACCTACAAACAACAATCTGGATTAAGAGGGTAGGTAAGCGTTTCTGAAATTGTGATGTCACTTTTTCTACAGAATTTCTACAGTCGTCTTATGACATTTGTGTGTTGTTAATTTCTAAGCGTAAAATAACTTCTAAAAGTATCTTTCCTTGTCTATTATGCATCTGTGAAGTTAGTTGATGGATGCTTAAGTCACAGAACAGTGTGACTTAAATGTGGTTTTTGGTCACATGTTGCTATAAAATGTTGTACAGTACAACATAGTGGGAATGGCCACTATGAGTATGATGCCGGACTATCTGTACCAGTTTTTGTGATATCACAAGAGTATGAAATTAGAACATTACTGTCACGATTTTAGCCTTCATTATATCAAATCCAGCTATGATATTTCGCACTTGTTACAGAACGTCTCAATAGCAATTGTGGGTCCGAAGACTCCTCTCCGCATTGCTGATGA
The DNA here is from genome assembly GCA_963555695.1 of Dasypolia templi. Lineage (NCBI taxonomy): Eukaryota > Metazoa > Arthropoda > Insecta > Lepidoptera > Noctuidae > Dasypolia > Dasypolia templi. The sequence continues at coordinate 14,084,689 of OY743142.1, forward strand.
AGAGGAACTGGTGCGGTTCCTAACTCTGGTAGAGGGTGAGGAGAGGAGAGGCGGCAGTGCTAGTGCCACAGGAGACGCGGGCCCGCCCGCCGCCGACCGCGAAAGGGATGCTCCGGGGGACGAGCCACAGGTCGCCGTAAGTCAAGACAGATTTATTTTAATATGAATATGGAAGAGATTTAGTTGGGCCAAGTGCAAAAAAACAAAAGCAAATATAAACAACATACTTACTTTAAAAAAAAAATAAGGAGAAGAACCTGCAAAAGGTCAAAGATGCTCCTATGTGTCACCAACTCAGCATCTCAGTAAACAGCATGTAACAAAAACATAGATATGGATAAGGTTTAAAACAAATAAATAAATATTATTTATTCATTTAATCTTTTCGAACACAAAAAGGTACAAAGGCGGACTTAATGCCTTAGGCACTCTCTACCAGTCTACTAAGTGTGGTGGTGGACAATAATTCAATATTATATGTGAAACAATTATTTTAAATTTTTATATCGTTCGAATTTACGTTACGTTTTACTCCGAACGTTCGTGCTCGTCCCAAAGATTCTTTGCCGTCAAATGGCAATGCCGGATCCTGCCCCAGCTATTTACAGGAAATGTCAAATAATGAAAATAATTGTAATGATTAAAGGACCTTTTCATAATGCATTGTTTTTAAATCAATGATAAAAAGGAATTCAACCCCTGAATTTCCTATTGCGGTACTTATTGCGCATGATACACAACCAAAAAAGTTTTAAGTATCTGTAAAACAAAAACTCATATTACGATTATAATAATAATGATAATGTCTAACCTAGATGTTGTTTAAATCGTTTTTTTTAACAATTATAAACTGCACATAACCTATAATCAATTTCATTATTGTTTTAAGATTTTAACAGAAACCGCAAGTAAACAGTAATAAATAAGCTTTAAGATGCTGTATACTGCAGGCTTATAAATGACTTTTTGATTTGAGTGGGGCAAAGTTCTATAGAGTTTCTGGCATTGTCCTTTGTGTGAAAATATGATCGAGAATGCTCGAACACACGCCACGGAATCATGATCGCTTATTCGGAAGTCTATTGATGTTGTGATTCAGTTGATTACCAATGTATCAATGAAAAATGGATCGATCACTGTTTGGTTTCCGCTTACTCGAGTACCGTGTCAGACGAGCCGCGAATAATACCATGTACAAACCATATGAGTGCTAATATTTTGAGCATCTAATAAATTTGAAGAGGAATGAGGAACAGGGTGTAAAGTTCACTCATACTCTTGGAAAAGCGAGGATCCTCCGACCAGCTGGATGTCGTATCTGGTGGGCAACTGCCCGACGATTGTTGTCGGGAAGTTGTATATATGCTATCTGCGCGGTAAACTCTGCTAGCGCGATGCAGGATTTGTCTGACGTCAGTGTGATGCGTTTGTTCGCATGTGGCGGTGTAGATGCCGCCACAAATTTATTGAACATCTAATATAATGATTGAGCTTTTTTCTGAATCTCATATAATTCTCATATCTTGGGGACCTACAAATATTAAATGGCCAAGTAACTTAGTTATTATGTATTTTCTCAGCACAATATTACAAAAATACTTAATACATGGTATCAGAGTCAGACAACACTTTAATATTGTGAGAGACTGGTGCCTAAACTAAGCTTTAGGCCTGTATTTCAGGACACCAGGTCTCCGCCCTTTAAAGCTAGACATAATTTTGATTATGTACTTGCACACTGACAACCAACCTAAGATTTATAAAAACATTAAAATTTTATAGTAACTGCGACCAACTTGCATCCAACTTGGTTGTTCACAGTTCTAACCTAAGCTAACCCATTTGGTCTGGGTGCCGTAGCGTAGGTTACTGCGACCAATTAGGCTCGCGCGTGGTTGGTCCAGTTCCAATCTAACCTAACCCGTTATCTAATCGCAGATACTGCTGAAAATAAAAACATTACATTTTTTTATCAGAACCAAAACAAAAAGCGAAACAAACAATAAACCAAAAAAAGACCCGTTTGGTGGTGTATCCTTGCTAAGTTACTGCGACCAACTGTAAGAAAAGGTGAGAAAGTTAAAAAGACGCTCAATTATTTAAAAATCGTCCATCATTAAAAGTTTTTAGAGAATCGTTTATTTATAAAAGTGTCAATTATTAGATGATCTATAAGTTTTTAGAGGATCAGCTAAATATGTTTCTTGATGTGACACTTCTGATGCGACACGCTCGTAATGGACGGGGGTGAGCCCAGAGGGTTTTCGAGCAAGCATATGCAGGGCAAAAAGTTGATGGTTCGGCTTGACGTCGACTTTCGGGACATTCTGTATATGCTAGTTGAGCTGTTAACTCTGCTTGAGCGATGCAGGATTTTGCGTGACGTCAGTGTAATACGTAGTTCGCATGTGGAGATATATATATATATGCCGCCACACAGTCACGACTTACAGCTTTCGACTATTTCTGTTCTGTGCTCGATCTTTAATTATTAGTTTTTTTTAAATTCGTTTTCTTTATTAGGTATTCAAGTTAACGCATTGAAGGACACAAAACGCCCATATGCGTCGTAATAACAATAAACTTCTGTTGTATCTCGTTCAGTGTCCTTCAACCGATTAACTTATCTTTTTTTTTGTTTCTGATATAAATAAATCCATTTTCATTCTCTTTTTTCTTACCGTGGATGTGGAGGCCTCTAGGTATATGGCCGCTGGAGCGACTACTACTTAAAGTAAATCGTTAAAACTAAACAGTCTTCGTTCCATGCCATGTGCACGCATCCGGTCAGACGTAAGGACAAATTGATGTGAACCAAATTCGCCTGTTCGGCCTCTCCATGTGTAGTAAGCCTTTATGCAGTGTGCACTGAGCACCGACCGAAATCCGGCAAGCCAGATATACGATACATTTCTGAATAATCAAAGTCATGTCGGGTCAAGTGAAAACCTAAACTTATTGATCAGAGTGTCAATTCCCGGATTTTAAAGAACAGTCTAATTCAATCGGAATCTGTCAAAAATACCTACAAAAATTAGTTTTTGACATTGATGGTCGTTGAGATGAGATTGCGACTAGTTTTTGTGAATTCAGGAATTGGCCTTCTGATACAGCATCAGTCAATACTGTCAGTCGTGACTGTAGATCGTGTCCCATAGTTTGTTTCTATCTTTAAGTTGTAATTCCCCTAATCTTGTCACTGGTAACAGGACGTACTAATCGGAGAAGAAGGCAAATGCACTCCGTTAACTGATGTGAACTCTGAACTATGATACGTGCTATCAATGTTAGTTTTACTCGTGTCTTTGGTCGAATTAAAGTAGTATTTTTTGGGAAATATTCGTAAAAATTGCTGTTAGATGAATGAATAAATAAGAAAAATCGTAAAGAAAAAACATTAACATTCAGAAATAAGTCTTCATATTTTCTAACAATATTAATCTGCACACCCATTTCCGACGCTGCCGCTGGCTGGAAACTAGTTATAAATCGATTAAAGTTATCATCCTACATTGAGCCGAAATGATCATGTTTTATAACCAAATTGTCACACACATAATGTATTTACTGTAATGATGATACCTAGTATTTAACTAAACGGTTAAGAAATATAAACCATTCACTTGGCGTGAATTTGCTTCTTTCGAAATGCCTCAAATTAGTTTTATGGAACAATTTAATTTCGGAACTTGCGTTAGCCTAACTACATATGATTCTCCACCAAACTCAATAAAAAAATTAACAAAGCAAAAAATACAGGCGTATCACACATAAGTTTGTAAATAAGAAACCGATAAGAGATACTCCGAACAAATTACTTGACCGTATGTTATCAAGTGACTTGAGACGAGGGTTAATTTAAACACAAGTAGATGTTGCAGTCAAACAAAAAAACTGTATGTTATATAGAGTTTCTGGTCACCATATTACTGTTTGAGTTATTTCACAATTTGTAATAGAGAAATTGTGGTGCTACATGGTTGTTTTGGCGCGTGGCCAAAATCGGAACTAACACAAAATATTTGAGAGAATTAAAAGAAACATTGGTTCACCTCTGCCCAACCCTTTCAGGAGAACAGGCGTGATGTTATGTTAGTACAAATTGCAAAAAAAAGGTCAATCTAAGAGCCTTCTTTTTATTCTAGAAACTTCGTATTTACGGTCATGATCTAGTAAAGAATTTGTGTGGATCACTACACAAATAAAAAAAAATACATTATTTAGCATCAATTTTAGACTTTTTATATCGCGTACCACAAAAAATCCTTTTTGACAAATATCTTTGACATTATAGACATTTATCATTTACATCAAGAAATCCCTAACTAGTTTTCCATGTTCACACTTGTTAGGTGCGAATAACATTTTGCAATCATACAGCCCTTGAATTTACTGTGTGAACGAGTTTCAATGTGCGGGACTGATAAATAATATTTACAACAGGTCAGTCAGTGGTGTCAGTTATGTATATCAGTCCGGATCCTTTCTGATGTTACCAATTCAATGTACAGACTGCGACGTATACAATAAGAGTGAATTACACTTTTGTTGCCAGTGAGTCGGCAGTGAGACTTTGCCATCATCATGTGGCGGTCCATCGTATCAACGCTCCTATTAGGAGCTCTCGCATCGGCTCTAAACTTAGAATACTTAGACCCCACTAAACTACAAACCGTGGTACCAACCGAAGTTCAAAAAAGTTCAGCATTAGACGTAATCACGCAGTATTATCAAAAAGTATCGGTTGAAATAGATCCTACCTTATTCAAAAATAATAAAGACTCCTTCCGCTTAAAAACACATGAAGGGGTGCTGAATATCAAAGCCAGCACAGGCGTGGCGGCAGTGTGGGGTTTCAACTATTACCTCAAGAAATATTGCAAGAATCAAATAGAGTGGCAGACCAAGCACGTAAATATACCTTATCCGCTACCAGAAGTAGATGAAATAGTGGTCGCTAACGACAGATTCCGGTACTACCAAAACGTATGTACCGTGTCATATAGTTTCGTCTGGTGGAACGTTGACGACTATAGAAAACATGTAGAATGGATGGCGCTCAATGGAATCAACTTGGCATTGGCACCAGTAGCTCAGGAAGCTGCGTGGGCGCAAGTTTACCGCCAGATGGGCATGACGCAAGAAGAAATAGACAAACACTTCACTGGACCAGCGTTTTTGTCATGGCTTCGAATGGGTAACGTTCACGGTTGGGGCGGTCCCTTGCCGAAGTCCTGGCATAATTTACAAACCGACATTCAAAACGATATCATCAGTAGAATGCGTAATCTCGGCATGGTTCATATATTACCAGCTTTCAATGGTCACGTTCCTGTGGCATTCGCGAAGCTGTTCCCAAATACTACGTTTCACAAAGTGGATCAGTGGAATAATTTCGAAAACGAGTACTGTTGCGGTCTTTTCGTGGATCCCTCTGACCCTTTGTTTTCGTATATTGGGAAAATGTTTCTGGATGAAATTACTATACAAGCGCCTGTTAGTCACATCTACACTGCAGATCCCTTCAATGAAGTCCACATAACGCTACTTTCCACGCAATTGGTTCAGGAGACAGCAAAAAAAATATTTTACACACTTGCGGATTTTGATAAAGATGCAGTATGGCTTATTCAGAATTGGATGTTTGTGAGTGATCCGCTGTTATGGCCAGTCAATAGGGTGAAAGGTTTTATAAATTCCGTTCCAAATGGCAGGATGCTCATACTCGACCTGCAATCAGAGCAGTGGCCCCAGTACGACCTTTATCAAATGTATTATGGTCAACCTTTCATCTGGTGCATGCTACACAACTTCGGTGGAACACTGGGCATGTATGGTAACATGGCGACCATAAACAAAGACGTTTATGAAGTGAGGTCCCGAGCTAACAGCACTATGATCGGGATAGGCCTCACTCCTGAAGGTATCAACCAGAACTATGTGGTATACGATTTGATGTTAGAGTCTGCCTGGCGCAAATCTCCAATTCAGGATCTCGAAGAATGGGTCGCCGACTATGCCGAGAGAAGATACGGATGCAACGCCACCGCAGAAGCCTGGAAGTATTTGCTCAAAAGTGTCTATAGTTTTAACGGCTTAAATAGAGTCAGAGGTAAATACGTTACAACTCGAAGACCTAGTTTGAAAATAAAACCTTGGGCTTGGTATAAAAGTTATGATTTATTCGAGGCGTTTAGAAAGCTTGTGTTCCTCAACGTTGACGGGTGTACGGATACTGAAGGCTATCAATATGACGTAGTGGATGTGACGCGGCAAGCTCTACAGTACAGAGCAGAACAGCTTTATGTGAACGTTGTCAACGACAGATCTACAAACACTTTCGTTTATGACGCGTCTATTAAACGTTTTCTCGATGCGCTGAACGATATCAGTCAAATATTGTATGAAAGCGAACATTTCACTGCATCTAAATGGTTCAAAAAAGCAAGGGGTTTAGGGGCTGATCCTGACGAAGCTGACTTGTACGAGTTAAATGCACGAAACCAGATCACTCTTTGGGGACCGAATGGAGAGATTTCCGACTATGCTTGTAAGCAATGGGCAGAGTTATTCAAATATTATTACTATCCAAGGTGGTCAACGTTTTTGACTGCCACTTTGAAGGCGAAGCAAGCTGGTGAAGATTTTAATGAGAAGGCTACCCGGCGTGTTGTGACGGCGAACGTTGAAGTACCATTTGTTACCGCTCGAACTGTAGACAACGGTCTTACACGGTCATTGTCCGTTCCTTTTACTTTGGCCAAGGAGTTGTACAGAAAATGGGCACATGCTCCTGACGTTGAAGACTTGCCAGTGATCATTATTAAGTCGGGCGATTTTAGGAGGACTACTATGGCAGATGTTGACCCCGGGAGCGATGAAACCCCAGAGCCGCCTAATGTTGTATTTATTCCTACTACGCCGGTGAATTAGTATCGATACTGCTGCAGCATTTTGGTAGTGAGTGTTTTGGTTATATTTCTTTCAACTTACTGGTCGTTCACATGCCATTTTATGTTTTTTTTTATGAAACGGTTTTACGACAAGTATCCGATACATTTTCATTCATTATCAGCCTTTTGTGTCCCACTGCAGGGCAAAATCCTCCCTTCCCTCCTTCACACTTCCACTTATCCCTGTTTGGTTAAGAAAAGAGTTGAGTTCATCCCACCATTTCTTCTTTCCGGCCTAATTTTGCTGTCTGGCCGAATACGGGATAGCTTAATTTACTTATTTATTTTTACTTTAATATAAATTGGCAATAATCGGCGCATACTTTTAACAAAGTCTGTATGATATTATACAAGCTGTTTTTATAATATCCCATAACTCTAGGGTTATATTCTGTAGGTAAAAATAATACTAAAACTCCTAGAATAGGTGGTCCAAAATTTTACAGTTTCGGAGATAGGTATCAACGATCATAATTAAATTTTGTTTGCTTACCGTACAAAATAGACCCTCGATGTATCTAGGTATCTAAGTTTCATTGTTATATACGAGTAATTATTTTTTATTCAAACCAGTCATTCATATTTACAGCTAAGAAAATGCGACGTTGTCATATTTAACGTAAGGGTGTTTTACATTAATAATCGTGACTTTGTTGCATGTTATATGAAAAATTAAAGAAAAAAAAAGCATGATTGAAACATAATTCATATGCCAGTTGATTCTTTGAAATTGTCTCAATCATACAAGTTGTATACATATATAATGCAATGAAAAGGCATGCAAAAAAAATATCCTAAAAGTAAAGTAATACTTGCCCAAATTTCATTAAATTAATTGCGTTGTATGGTAAAAATGAAAGGTGTTCTCATTCCGAGTGTATTACGCAGTTCTCGTTTCATATCTATAAAACAGATTTCTAAGCTGAATTTCTCTATTTTTTCAGGTGGCAATGGATACGGAGTAAACGAAGAGCGTCTTCAGAGTGATGACGATGCTGAAGTAACCATGGGCGACGGAGTTTTCAACTGTTTTCTTCGTTGCTATGGCAACACCAGCCTCGTGGTCTTTAAAGACACTGTTAATCAGCGTCTCCCTTCCCGTTGCTTGTTTAAAGGTTTGCCTTGGCCAGTGTTTGGGTTTTGTTATAATTTAGGTGCGTGTTGCTAAATGTAATTTAATACATTTGTGGTGTAACGTTAATAATAATCATCTTCGTAACATTTTCAAACTTTGCTAGGTTTGCCATTTACACATTAACTAACCGACATAGGGGTACTGCCTACTGACCTTCACAACCCAGTTGTGAGAAGCACGATACACTTTGGTAAAACTGGTTGTCAGACTTGCGGGCTACTGTCTACCCGTAACGACTGTCTGTCCTACGAAGCCGGGGTTTACGTGCTTTTGGGGACCTGGCGGGGTTTTGGTAAGAAATGGATGGTCCCCAATCGACAGACCGACCGCGGTAAAAGTAACTTAACCTTGATCGATCGACCCGTGCTTCTGTAAGGTACATATCCAGGAGAGCTTCTAGAAAAATTTAAAATTATACTAAGCAACATTTTCTTAAATTGTTTTTCTAAACACTGGCCAAGGCACAAAAAATGATACAGTCGCATTTTATTATAATTTTTTCAATTTGTATTCAATAAAACTTTTTCTTTACTATCTATATTTTGTTTCATTCGCTATCCTGATAATGAACGTCTTGCTTATCTCACATCTGCCTATCGTTTTCCAAACTGTAAGTGGTCTGGTCGTCTTCTGGTCTAAAACACGATTCCCCTTCGTAAGATTTTGCTCTGCTGGCTTCTGCGCTACCCGTAGCGACTGTCAAAGAGGTCTTGTGGTCGCAAGCGCTACTGCTGAGCATGAAGTCCTGGAATCGATTCCTGGGTCGAGCAAAGTGTTATTGGGGATGGCCATCTGTGATTTCTCAGAAGCAGCCCGTAGTCTAGATTTATGACCGGTCGGTGGCAATAGGCTCGGCCCCTGTGTTAGTAAGTATATTGTGTATTGTAGTGTTGTGATGAGCAGTGATTCAAACGATGTGACAAACATGTGCCACGTGTACGTGAGTGCGTGTGTACTAGCTAATGGGTGTAACTGTGTCCCTTACCCATATTACGTAGGACTTGAACATAACTGGCGAAATGTGAGTGTACGTAGTTACACCTCTGCATTTCCTCAAGAGATACAGACGTGATGTTATAAAGGTACGGCTACGTAGACAGCGGGCCTAAGTCTAAATCTGATATTTGCAAACAGATGCCTTGTTATGCAAAGCCATGTGATTGTTGCTCATGAATAGAATTAACAAAATAGTACATATCAATATGTGTGACTGTAGTCTAGCGACGGTGCTAAGCGCCGTGCTATAATAGACTTACTATATATAAAATATATATATAAAATTCTCGTTTCGCAATGTTTGTTACCAAACTCCTCCGAAACGGCTGCATATCGGGTAGGTCTGAGAATCGGCCAACATCAAAAAAAAGGGGCAAATCAACGGTTGCGGGGTCAGCTGGTATTTTTGATTATTTTGTTTGACGCACATCCGCGGTAATATGTTTTGAATGCTTGGATAACGACGAGTCTCGTAATCCAAGCACTCAAAGCATACTACCGCGCGGAGCTCAGCCTGATTTATGTGAAGAAAACCCGCCATCTTCATAATTATAGAAAAAAAATATGAATAAGGTACGAAATATGTTGTATGCAATCTTTTAGATTTATTAGTCAACAAATTCAATGTCACATTTCTCTAATTAGAAGTGTAAGGTAAGCGTTTCTGAAATTGCTGTCAGTTTTTCTACAGCTTCAAACTGTTTTATGGCGAAATGCTAACCTACCTCATACATACTTAGATATAATAGATAAACAATAACGATACGTCTCATCGGGTATTGTGTGGCTGCTTTTACTTTCAACACTACTGTCCTTACATCCAACATTAAACCTGTTCTGTTTTTGGAAGCAGTCAGTATCGGCACTCAACTTTGAATACTTGGATCCAAGCTACAAGTTGCGACATCAGCGCAGCTTAAAAACGCGCAGCCTTCAGCTTGTTTCCGCGAGGGCTTAGGCAGAGTTGTTATACACCTAGATTTCGCCAGTTTTGTTTTAAAGTCCCATGTAATAGGGAGCGAGCCTATTACCAGCAACTGGGCGCAAATCCAGAATCCGGGCTGCTACTAAGAAAGTCCAGATGGAAAACTCCCAAAACGCTGTCTGAACTGGGAATTGAACCCAGGAGTCCATATTATTGGGCACGACACAATAGTGGCGATAAGTCCCCTCTTTGACACAGGCACTCACCGGACACTGTTGTTTCGGGAGGTTCCTGTATCGCATAAGGCGGGAGGAAACGCCCGGGTGTCGCCATTGTGTGGATAGCCTGGAGGACAAGGTGGAGGTCTGCCGTGCTTGGGCGGAGCACCACCGTGTCTTCGCTGAGGCGATCGGCGGCGGCGATCTCTTGCGTCCGGCTCTGGTCCAGGCCATGGTACGGAGCGAGGAATGGGAAGCCGTCACCACCTGCGAAGCAGTAATGCTCGCGAAGGAGGAGGTGGAGCGTGTGAGGGAGAGGGCCTCACGCCCCTAGTCGCTGCAGGAGACGCCCTGGGCGTCGGGCAACGCAAGCAGATTCCCGGCCACCGTAGGCGCGGGCTTGCGGAGCTCGCCGTCCGGTTAGGACCAGGCCCGGGTCGACGGCGCGGCGTATTCCACGCGCGCCTAGAGATGTCAGCAGAAATTGACGGGGTCCGATAGGGCCGATGCCTGCCAGGGTCGCGGGTTGTTCGAAAGAAATACGGTGGCCCTGGCACAGGCAACTGAAGAATCACGGGTGGGTTTTAGTCAGTAAAAGTCTAACACGCCCTTCCGCTTTTTTAATTTGCGCAAATAACTCAAAAACGTCTTACCCAGGTACCCTAGGCGAGGCTGTCAGTAACACAATGCCTTGCTGGCCTTCCTCTTGGAGCTGGGGTGGATCGAATGATCGATTTTCCCACCGTACCGAAATTACGCGCTTTGACGTGGAGTTGCGGAATCCAGCCCGTATTTACCTATTACCTAATAAGTAAAAAATAATAATATTTTCATCTCCGCCTTGTGTGACATCCCCTGGAATTGTTGCTTTTCCATGGTTTTCTGCAGATTTTGATTGCTTATTTCACTATGATGGTTTATACCAAATGGCGATTTTGAAAATGTGTGGAATTAATCAATCGTACCCTAATTGCGTAATACACAATCAATCGGAATATGAATCGTTTTGAAACAGATTGCTAATCCATTGCTTCATAAGAGCGATAGAAAAATCTTCTCATCAATGTAAATAACGCAATGAATGTTGTGGAGCTGTCAAAATACAACAGATTAGTCGTAATCGTTTACGAAAATGTGTTACGCCAGTCTACATGGTCCTCATATGATATCAGCAAGATTATTTTCGGATTTTTATTTACACTTTGTCATTGATGTAATGATACAATGACATGTTAATTTACTTTTACAAAGTAAATTATATTATTTTAATTATTGTGAATGTGAAGACATTGTGGATTTGTCGTTTTTTTTTAAAATGCATTTTTCTTATTAGTTTTAATCATGGTCTGGCAGTTTGAGTAATTTATGCGGCCTACCCAGATGTCCTTTGTTTGGTAATGTTCGTCGAATCGTTTAGCTCCTTTAGTTCTGTGTTGAGCTGTATGACAACTGACAAATGCATGCACTGACTGGACAGGTCAAGGAACATATTTACTCTAGGGACAGGTCTACTCATTCTGTGTGGTTCTTTCCTCAAAAGACCATTTCTGACATCTATCCACATGGTCTTTACATGACCTGACCAAGATTATGTCTGGACTTTGAAAGAGACTGTAACCTCTGAGTTTGACTCGGCCTTTCTTCTCAGAGTAGTCAGATAGGAAACGCCGATCTCATCTAGTTTTTAAAATATGATTGACGTGTAAAAGTGTTTGTACAAACCTACTTACAGAATAAATCATTTATCATGCAGGTTTCATTAGTACTAAGTACCTATGTTTTAAATAAAAGACATGCTTCTTTATAATCGTTGTATATTTGTATTATATACACTTATATAAACAATAATTAATAATAATATACTTTTTAACAACTAATTTGGGATGGTTCACAGAAAAAATATCGCTTGGGTAATTTTGAATACTTATGCAAAAAAATAATAGCATATTCTCTTGTAGATAACAAATGTTTGAATTTATTTCACTCACCGATGAAAGAATCGGCGCGCCGTCGAAACGTCTCCGTGATTAAACTTTTTTAAAAGACATTTGCAAAAAAATCTATCCAATAAATTCTATAGAGCCATAACTCACTTTGGAGCATAGCTTAGCCTTTTATCCAGCAATCTCAAATAAGCTGTTAATTTGCGCATATATAATTCTATACGTCACGTGTTTGAGTTAACCGTTGACGTTAAAAGTCGGTGCACGATAAAACGTTACCGTGGACGGAAATTTAAATGCGTCTTCATATATTTCCATGCATTTTACTTGCCTGTGTTCACGTGATGCCGTAGACGTTCTAGTCAAAAAAGTCATGTTAGAAATTATAAAAGCGCACAATGAGACCTAACCACGCAGCTATGCTACAGCCGGCTAGGAACATGAGGCGAGTCGCTGCGCAGAAACAAATTGACCTGTCAGCGGGGGTGAGGGGTGGGGTACTGCGCAGCGACTAGCGAACTTCAGAGCCGTCATAATTTTTTTATTGCATTATTTGTCGTTGTCGGAAGATTATTTGACTAGGCTTAGTGTTAAGACCTTTCACCCCGCGCGGGCTGGCAACGTAGCACTTTTTGGGGTTCTTCGTGATTATTTTATTAAGTAAATAAATCAAAGAATTATTTTTTTTTGTCAGCCATGCACTAGACTGTTGGTATTTATAAGACAGTATGCTATTTTTTTAACAGTTATAAAACTTGAGATATTGTCTATTATTTTCTATTTTCAGTACTTTTCTTCTATTTAATATAATTATTCAAGAGTAGGTAAATGTTAAAAATATTTTGATATACCGATCGATCGCTTGGCTGACAAATCACAAATATCACGAAAATCCACCAGAAATGCGATGTGCCAGCCCGCGCGGGTTGAACGCTCTTAAATGTTCTGTGATTGGTAGTTATTATACATACTTATTTGGTATTCGAATTAAGTAAAGGTTTCGTTATTTATAAAAACAAAAGACTGCTTGCAATCATGCTAATATTATAAATTGGAAAGTTTGTATGTGTGGATGTATATATAATACTCAATCATGCAAAAATGGAGTTAGATGAAAGAACCATGGCAGGATTTGTACCTACAAAAATATAAAGATCTTTTGAGAAGTTGGAATTATCATTCTTATACTCTTAGATGCCTAAAAAGTGTCATCAACATTTACAATATTTTTATAACCCCGCAATAAAAATACGAGTATAAAGTAAATAGTTTAACGAGAGGCTTATCGTTTTAGAACGAATTGGCGGCTGGCAGTTTAACTCCTTTAGTGATATTTATTTATTTATTTATAGGCCCTATCGTCTTTCACGTAATTTACACATCGTTTTAAAGAAACTGTCACAAATAATGATTAATCAATTTACTTTTTCAACTCTTAGCGCAACGATTCACATCAGTCATCACTCTTTTGTCTGCCAGTTTGATAGATCCGTTGTCAGTTGTCACTCTTTTTATTTATTAATACGAAATGGGCAATGACATCCAACGAAAAACTGATATTTTCGTTTCGATATTTATTAATTATACGGGGTTAAAAAAATGTGATAAGTATATCAATCTACTCCTGGTTATGTGTTCTCAACATTGGAAAATATTTTGAACTCACAATTTTTTTACAAATTCATGTATGGTTCTCGCCATGATTCTTTATACATAGATATTTCATAACCTACGTTCCCGTGGGATATTTTCTGACAGCCACGCGTGTGATGACACGGGCTAAAGCTAGTAAAGAATAAACAGAGAAGACAGAAACAAACATTGTCTATTTTAAGTACATATTACATTACGAGTCCTAATTTTGGTTACATTAGGTAAGTCATAGCACCACTGATTATTGTCATTGTTACTTAAATACGATTAAAATACTATATCAGATACATGCGTGTAAATAACGTTTAAAATAATCTAGATATTCCTAAATAGCCTTAATCTTTCCATGTAGATTAACTTGGAGGGAGTTCTTCTATTTTCTTTTAGTAAGCTTCTAGGAGTATCTTTTACAATTTCAATTCAAGCAATGGCTACATTTACGATCCCATTAATTTAATTGTGTCATTTTATGATTCAGACATAATTACGTAAAAAGAAATCTTAAAAAGTCACAATGTACAAGGCGGAGAAGACAATACGAAAATAATTTGAACTGCGTATATCTAATAACGTTTCCAGCCCGAATACAAAAATTCAATCAAATATATTCAATAGTTTAGTCAGTTTAACCCATGGTCGACCCAATACCCGGAATAGTTGCAGAATACTCATATACATTAGTATTGTCGGCCTTATTGTCGTCTCCACATTGTATATGTCTTTTTTTGTAGGTATGCCTCTTATTCTCATCTCACTCTTGATGTACAATAATAATTCTTCATTAAGGTTGCTCTCCATGATTTCACTTACTACTACTTACAATATGGTAATTTGAATATAACATCTTTGGGACAATAATTCCGATTTTAAACCTATGTCATACCAACGTGTCGAGGACATAACCAGGGTTTCCATAATTAAACGTCTGGTTTATGTTAGTTTGGTCTAAAACAGGTACATAGCTGTCTTGCAGAAGAATCGGTTGACGACTCGACGCTTCGTTTAGCTGTTTCTCTAAAACTGTATTCTGGAGTTCTTCTTCCTCTAATTCTAAAGTCAGTTCATCAAGGAGTTTCATTCTACTTTCTATCTCACTGTCAGCTTTTGCCAACTCTAAAGCGTTATCCTGCATCTCTTTTGCCGTATTCACTAACTCCTGGTCAATTTTGTCCAACAGCATCGTCACTTGAGTTGCGTTTTCGCAGCTATTCGCCTTGTTTTCGTCCATGTACCGTTTGACTTTAGCTGTTAGTCTTACAACTAGTTCTTCCTCTCTGTGTAGTCTTTTGTTTACTATTGCTAATTTCTCCAACATTTCGATTTCTTCACGTATCCTGGATAGTTCATCGGCGGATGCTTCGGAGTCTGTATCGTTTTGTGCTTGTATTAGTCTTTCGGAATTGACTTGGCATATGTTTGTGAGTTCTTTAGTGAAATAGTGTTCTCTCATGAGGTGTCTTTCTCGTCTGGATTTGTGTTTAGTGTGTCTTCTAGGTGGGGTGCCGCTTCCTACGCCTACTCCGCTATCACTGTTCCCTGCTTGGCTATCGTTGACTTCGCTACACCTGCCCAGGTCTCGGAGGTAAGATTCGAGAAGGTAGTTGGTGCCATGTTTCTCCATACGATTCTTGTGGGTCTGGTCTTCTAGGTGGTCAATGAGTTTTTCTTGTTCTCTGTAAATGTGAGACAAGAATTTTGTTATACAGTGTTTACGGAATTATTGTGATTTAGAAATATCTCAAAGACGTTAGACGGCGCATAAGATCTTATTTGGATTGTCCAAGGTCGAAATTCTTAACTAAAAACCATTAAAATAAATACTTTTTTCAAGATACAAGAGGGCTTCTGTTCAAAAAACGTAGGTATTTTACATAGTCGCCATCGCTAAGATTATCACCAATTATGCACTTCATCAGATAATCGAAGCAGGTACCTAAAAAAATATGTTTTCGCTATAATTGTTTCACACCTTAATTTGTCAAGCTGCTGGTGTATTGTCCTGGTTTGATGATGTATGACTGAGACGAGTCTGGCCGCTGGATCCTCGCTCCTGGCTCTGGGTGGGGGGGTGGCTGACCTAAGACCTCGTCGTCTTCGCCTTCGTGCCCCTCCACGACTTCCTCCATCGCTGTCTCGACCAGAGTCGTCTTCTCCTCCACTTGAAACACGACGAAGGGCTAACCGAACCTGTAAGAAGGAGAAAAGCGTTAAGACAGGTACTTTTCGGTGGCTTACATAATCAGCCTGTAATGTTCCCACTGCTGCTACACAGGCTTCCGCTCTGTCAGAGGGTGTGGGCTGTAATCCACCACGCGAAGCCAGTGCGGGTTAGTAGGTGTAAAATGTCTTGACATTTTTGATTCTAGGACACGACGTGTTCTTCAAGATGTTTTCCTTCGCCGCTTTTGTGGTGGGTTCAGTGGTGATGAAATAATTAACAAAAACTAAAGCGTGTAGCTTGCAAATTAATTTATTTGATGGTGAAATCATCATCGTGTTGTAGTTATGCAAAGTAAAATTTAAACAAACTACTAACAATTTGATTTTCAAGACGAGATGCTTCGATTTTATTAATAGTTCCTGGGACGACGCTTTTTGTTATTTACCAGGTAGGTTTAACATGCAAAGGTTTAAATGAAGTCGCCTTCAAAATTCACGTAAACTATAATAAAATACCTAAGTTAGCCAGTTGCCCCAGTTTGGATTACTTGGTCAATAGTTACAGACCTCGTGCCGGGCATCTCCCCAAGCTGCTAGCACGTGCAGAACCGGTACATCAGGTGGTAATGGTCTCTCGACTCCTCGCCACCTCTCAGCCAGCACCCACTCGCCCTGATCGCTCACTCCGCCTCCTGTTGCATACAAGTACTTTAACATCAAGGATGACAAAACTCCACCTCTTCCATGGATCAATAATTGATTGTTTAGAAATTGTCAACTAAAGGCAGATCAAGGCGGGCCGCGCCGGAACGGAACGCATTGCATAAATCCTCCTACATCGCTTTTGTACATCGCGTATTCATTACACTGGACTGGATACACTTGATGGCAAGATCGACTGACACAAATATTGCATTGCAGCGCCGCCCGACGCGACTCCTTTGACGCATTTTGCTATAAGGGTGCTGTGCTACACTAACCAATGCATAGGAAATCCTTTCATATTCTCTAGTATCAAAGATTTCTAAGTTCTTGAATTAGGTTCTTACAAATTTTTTTAGGTCTTAAAAAGTTGGGCATGGTAAGCTAACAAGCCGATTTTCAAAATAGGAATTGATCATGAAGTCGTAGCTAAGAGTAGGTACTTAACCACCCTCACCGAAAGTCCTGAATTAAGTCAAAGGCTCACACGTCAGTTACGTCAACGTCAATTCGCCGATCAGTCACGTCAAAAAATAACGTTCTAAAGAAGGTAAAGGACGTTGGCTACACAGAGTAGTCACGTCACTACCGTATAACGAAACATTTATTTTAAAAAAATGAGGCGCGAGTCATGGGCCAAATCTACATGTTGGTCCCCGAAAACGTCTTGTGACATCGAGGCCAGACCCAGGAGACGATGGACTGAATGGATGGATGAAATTGACACCTATAGACAGGTTTGGTCCACACTAGCTCAAGACAAAGAGGAGTGGAAAGGAGGAAGGGCTTTTCCTTGCAATAACATAATAGCCGGAAAAAAAAATTAAATTTGCGTTGCTAAGACTGACTGACTATCAGTAGTACTATTCCGTAACCATCTCACCGTGAAAACTAAGGTGAAGTGAGCGTGGAGTGAGCTGACAGTGCCACTGATGCTAGGGATTAACCAAGACGGGATGACACTGACAGCTCACTCCACGCAAGTCTTCACGGTGTGATTTTTACAGAATCAACATGCTGTTCACACACGTCGACTTGGCGTTACCGTGACTGACATGTGTGCATGAACCTTGATAATGTAAATACCGAACATATTTAGATTCTAAAAAACAAAATAAATTGTTGCCTCAACTTTTGTCCCACCCTGCCCTTACCTTCGGGAGTGTCCTGCAAAGCCCTCACGATGTCTGCGCAAGTGGTGTGGGATCTGACTCCTCTCACCCACAGTTTCTGACCGCGCGCCAGGACTCCTACCTCCTCGTCGCTGTAGTCTGATGATGACCCTTCCATACTTATGGCCTGAAATGGATGAAAGGCTTTTGTTTATCAAGAGGATATGTATGAGGCATGACAAGAAGAGGTAGGCAATGAATGGCTGTTATGTTGAAAAACAAGCACCTATCACTGAAAAATTGGTGCTCTTTTGTTTCTTGTTTAGGTACCTGTACTCTTATTGCGTAATACACAATCAATCGGAATCTGAATCGTTTTGAAACAGATTGCTAATCCATTGCTTCTTAAGTTCGATAACAAAATCTGCTCAACAATGTATATAACGCAATGAATGTTGTTGAACTGTCAAAATACAACAGATTAGTCGTAATCGTTTGCGAAAATGTATTAATTGGGCATTACTTTTGGTGTTCAAAAAGTATATCTAATATTATGAGGGGCTCGCGTCTAAGTAATAATAGCTGCGCGGGTCGATCGATCAGGTTAAGCTACGCTTGCAGCGGTCGGTCCGTGGATGGGTGACCATCTTTACATATCGAAACCACTCCGTGCCTCGAAAAGAACGTTAAGCCGTTGGTCTCGGCTGCCATTCGTGGATCTTTGACTGTCGTAACGGGTAGTCAGAAACCCGAAAGTCTGACAACCAGATTTACCAAGGGGTATCGTATTACCCATTACCTGGGTTGTAGAGGTCAGATATTCACTTGCATCTAGTTAGACTGGAAGCCGAACCCAATATTGATTGAAAAATTATGCCTAATTGGAAACCCAAACAGGATCTGAAAACCGTTGAGCGAAGCTTAGACTCTAATTAGTTTGTCAGTGTTGTTAGCTAAAAGTTTTAGCAAAGCGAATAAATTAATGTTAACATTTTTGGTTTTAAATAATAACTAAAATACCAATATTATTTATTCACAACCTACTAGTATTTCCAATCTCCCCTAGACTTTATACAACCCTAAAAGCACTAAAAACGAAACCTAGAAATCCAGCCTTCCAATAAACACATTTCAACAAAACAAAAGCGACTATACCAAGCCAGGGGTCGGCACACACAGGTACGGTTTCCACGGAAAATTCTCGACGAACAATATAATGGCTTCACAAACTTTTCAAACCAAACACGGAACGTTGCATAAGTTTGCACAATTTTGGTGCCAGCCGGTGGCAAGTCTACAGGGGTGGGTTGCCAGGAAACTACCCATTACCGGCTCCATTGGACGGTTTTGCATGTAATGCACTAGCAAAATGGATGTCGATTATTTTTCGGAAATGTGTTAACATAGTTAGAGGAAATTTTCGGCTTGTTGGCGGGTGTAGACGGTTTTTGCTTTTTGAATGAATGTTTTAGGTAAGTAGTGTTTGTTGCAACTTGCGTGCAGCAAATTAAATGCAAGTTTTTCGTGTGAATTTCGTGACAGCTTTGTTGGTTGTAGACAAAACGACGTAATCGAAATGTCTAGACAGAAGTTCTTTGCAGACTGTTTGTTAGTAAAGTGGCTTCAAAGTTCAAATGACAATGCCAGATCCTGCCCCAGCTATTTACAAGAAATTTCAATTAATGAAAATAATTGTAACGATTAAAGGACCTATTCATAATACATTGTTTTTCAGTAGAACTTGCCGATTACAAATGAATGATAAAAGGAATTCAACCCCTGAATTTCCTATTGCGTTACTTATTGCGCATGATACACAACAAAAAAAGGTCTAAATACCTGTAAAACAAAAACTCATATTACGATTATAATAATTATGATAATGCGTAACGTATATGTTGTTTAAATCGCTTTTTAACCATTATAAACTGAACCTAATCTATACAGCAGTAATAAATAAGCTTTAAGATGCTGCATATTGCAGGCTTGTAAATGACTTTTTGATTTGAGTGGGGAAAAGTTCTATAGATTTTCTGGCATTGTCCTTAACGTGCTGGCTGATATCGAAAGAGAAATAAAGAATGACGTTTGTGGCGTCACGTATTAAAAATGTATATGGAATACGTGGCACCGCGTAACATAAGTTTTCGCACAACAAAGTTCAATATATTATTCGAAGCCCTCTGGCTTGTCAACACACCTGAAGACCAATTCTCGTACCTAATTAAAAACGTTCGAAATCTAGTCGCAGTCTCTCCTCAGCGACAAACAAATGTCAACCACTAGAAAAATGTAGGAATTGATGTTTTTTTTTTTGATTTTTTTATTGGTGATCTGTTTTGGGTATATTGGCGTGGCTAGCATAAATATGGCAGATAATTTTAATGTGTTATTTTTTTGTGTTTCGGTTTTTATTCTTTGATTACCTTATAATTATATAATTCAATGGTTTTCTAACTAAACAGACAGCTGTGCTGCTGGGGAGTTTGTTGCGCCACTTCTTCTTCCCAGCTAAAGCACTAGGAAGTGGTGAAGGGCGGGCGTTTTGGGGGACTGTCTTATGTAATTTTGACGTTCGAAAAGTGCTGACTCTCAGCCTAGTTTGAATAAATGACTTTTGATTTTGATTTGATTTTGAAATTATTTGAAGATTTTTTGACTTTGGATTGAGACCGAGATTAGAATGCGAACGTTCTTGAAATTACGGGAATTAAGTGTAGATTTGTGGACTAGTGTACTTTTTATTTTGCTATCCTTTTGTTTAGACCTTTACATTTAGGTAT
Source organism: Dasypolia templi (assembly GCA_963555695.1). Lineage (NCBI taxonomy): Eukaryota > Metazoa > Arthropoda > Insecta > Lepidoptera > Noctuidae > Dasypolia > Dasypolia templi. The sequence goes on from OY743142.1 coordinate 14,105,269, forward strand.
TGTGTTTTATTTTAACGTGTACCAATATCTTATGAACCGCAAGTTGAACTTTTAATCCTCAACCAACCTACCATTACCTTACTTCCAGTGGCGTATTTAAAGATACAGCGCCCTGGGCCTGTGTGGTTTGCCGCCCCAGAAATTAACGAAAAAAAGAAAAAACTTTACATTATAAAATAAAATCCAACAGATTGGGCTTGATGTGGATGAGAATTATGATAATGAATGAAAAAAAACAAAAATCCATACGAAGAAATAAACACCATTTTTTTTTTCGATAGACAAATTGCCTAACATATGATGGAGGTGAGAGATGACAGGGAAATTCGACCTATTACTTGAAAGGAGTTATACTAGTGGTCATAACAGCAAATTAAGTCCTGTGAACTAGTGGTCAAAACTGGACGATTACCGAGCTGGGACGATTCTTCGAGTTTTACTGAAGACCTTTCATTTCTGAGATGATGTATTTTTTGGGCAAGCATTATTTTAAAATGATTACTAAGTTTTCAGCTTTCTGAAAAGTGACAATTAAATGTTTAGTGTGTCTCTGTATTCCTGTAAGGATATTCTTTTAGCAGCTACTTCGGAAGTATCAAAAGATTTCCGTTGATTTTCTACAAATGTAATGAGTGACTTGTAAAACCTGGAAACTACCTCTTATTCTGTGTCGAAACCTTGTAGAGTTTTGGAAACTACCTGTATTAAATTGTTTTAATACACATTTCCAATAATTTCGATAATTTGGTCGTTTCCAGTGAATTTATTTGAGCCATTAGCCCTGTAGCTTAATGTTTAACCAAAGCTTTTTGGTGGGCAAAGTAATTTTTATAGCTTACAGAGCCGCTATTATTTAGCTCCAATCTTTATCAAGGCTAGTACAAGCATCGTCGCTCGCTGACCATCGCTCGCTCTATGGGTATGAACAAAAACGACACGATCAACGTCGAAACATCCTGACTAGTCTCGAGTCGCGATGGAGTCCGCCCAGCCGCAGCAGTAAACGATAGCCCCGCTTCTTGATGTCTATCAAACTTACAACCAAATGAGTTTTAGTTTTGTTAATTAGGTGGGCTTTTTAAAAATTTCTTCAGGGATGTAAACTTAAAAATATATTAACAATATAAGGTCTCCGCCCCTCGCAGCCTGCCGCCCAGGCCAATGGCCTTTTTATCCCTAGGGTAAATACGACCCTGCTTACTTTATCGACAAGACGCAAACGAAACAGGGGCCAGGCTCAGAGAATACCTTCCGCAAGACTGTCCAAACGTTTATATGTTTATAAAAGAAAGAAAGAAAAAATGCGTGAAATAACATTACAGCAAAAAAAAAACACTTTAAAGCTTATATATTGGCAAGGACCTCAGCTCAGCACAACGTCAGATGACAACACAAGGTGTAGGTACCATCTGACGCTGATTTTCAACCCTCTATTTGGAAACAGCAACCACAAAAATACACACAAAAAAAAAAGTTTATTTTTATTTTTTATTTAATGTATATGGCATGGCTACGAGGCCTTTATGCCAAAAAAAAAAAGTTTTTGACTACAACAGTGTTGTCAAAAACTTTTTTATTTGTGTGCCAGATTGGTCCACTTCAGCATTAATGTCAGTTTTCAAACGAATATTTATAAACTTACACAAAAGTTAATTCAGTAATATATTTATGTCGGTTAATTTTATTGTCATGGCCTGTTCATCAATAATCGCTGGACAAACACCTCAATCCCTAGGAAGCAGTTGTCACTGACCCCCGATATAGCTATGGGCACCTAGGCACATATTATTTTAATGGTACGATACAAGATACTATAATAGTGTTCCAGCATTGCTTGCCAAAACTGTAGTTAAGCTAACATGTGTAAACTTTTGAGGCTATAACAAACTTAATAGATACTTTATTATTTTACTGGCAGCACTGAGTCAGAAGCTCCGTTGATAAAGTGGGGATTAGTCTACGCTCAGGCAGAAACGATTTCTTTCTATGATCATAATCGTTCTTGAGCTCATGGCGAGCAGTCACTTAATAGATTATTATTATGTAATTGATGTTAATAGAAATAAGCATTTCTATTAAAAGTTAAGGTTATAGTGTAAAATCAAATGATTGTCAATCCTAATTAAAAACGCTTAAAACCATCCTGCTGGTTCAATTCTGGTTGTTTCTACACAAGTTAGTTAGTTTCATTCGACAATTGAGCAACACTTACATGTTATAGTACCTCCCTACATTCTTAAAAAAAAATGACCTACCTACCCACCTTCAACAGGCAATATAGATTGTAACCTAAATCACGAATAGCGTGTCAAAACAGCTTAAACCCACGAACACTAAATATTATGGCAGCAGACGAAAAAACCCATACATATATACTTCCATATATTTCTAGGAACTCTGTGGTGGTAATTTGGGTGGTGGGTTCGTGACAAACTACCATTAAGGGTTTCCGCCACCCCATGCCGCGGCCGCCCCTATTTCCCAACCCCATTAAGGCCGATGCCCGATGTTTTTATGTTAAATATTTTCCTATGGGGGTCTGCATTTTTGGCGCCGTGTCGACCATGGCTTATAATGGTGGTGGAAAACGTTTCAAAGGTACGTACTTAGCTGTATTGTTGAGGGTCGTATTGACATGATTGAAGAACGTGTAACTTGTGCTTAAACGTGAGGCCAACTATGTATATGGAAAAGGTCTCTTTACATTCAGAAAGAACGGGGATTGATCACCACATTTGCTCATCGAGTGTTAGAAAATCTGTTTTCTAGTCAAATATGTACGTTTAGTGCCAATTTCACAAATGAACGTGAACGCGATCAGCACTTTTAAACTCAGTTCAAGAGCTGTCTGTGTCAATATTCCATACAATTTTGACACTGACAGCTATTGAATGCGTTTTAGATGTGCTGAACGCGTTCAGTTCCATTGGTGAAATTCGCACAAAATGTAAATTACTTTTTTATAGATGCAGTTATATAAGTACCTACAAAAATGACGAGTGCCTACTTACGAAATAAAATAAAGTATTGACACACATTTTTGCCTGAATATTCGTTTGGTCTAGTGGTCGTAAACGCTATTGCTGAGCATGAGGTACTGGGTTAGATTCCCGGGTCGGACAAAGTGTTTTTGGGTTTTTCTATCTAGAATTCTAGAATTTCTCAGTAGCAGCCCGGAGGGATTTGTGCCCGGTTGATGGCAATAGGTTCGCCCCCTATTATTACATGGGATATTAACATAACTGGCGAGATGAGTTGGCCTATATGCACAAATCCTTATAAGTACACATCTGCTTATACCGTCGGGCGTGCAGGCGTGATGTTATGTTTGTGTTAGCAATTTAATATTTAACATCTCACACAAAATCTTGATTTTCGTACATACATGTTTTGACGTTTAAACGTCCCTTAACTTAAAACAACATTTATATATTGCTACAATGCTATTATAAGCTTTTACAATGCATGTGCTCGAAAAGAGCGTTTTCCAAGCAGCTAAATTGTGCGGAAAGTGTCACTTTTTCACACTAGTGCTTCTTACTTCTTTATTATATAATTATCTCCGTTGTCAGCCCGGCGCAGAGTTTTTTGAGATTTGAGAAAAGTTTTACAAATTAGTTCAATACAGATTATCATTCATTTAAAAGGTACAATAAAACTAATGCTTCATTAAACGTGTTACTAATTACTCTAGATTTTGATTTTGATCAATAAATGATTATTTTTTAGCTACGCAACGAAGCTACGAAATATCTTCTCGTCCCACATTCCGCAGACGTATGGCACTGAAACGTGGTCACTAACATTAGGCCTTATTAGAAGGCTTAAAGTCACCCAGAGGGCAATGAAGAAGGCTATGCCTGGAGTTTCCCTACGTAATCGAATCAGCAATGAAGAGATCCGCAGGAGAACCAAGGTGACCGACATAGCTCGAAGAATTGCCAAACTTAGTGACATAGCTCGCAGCACAGATGGCCGAACGGGCCGAAAGGTTCTGGAGTGGCGACCGCGTACCGGAAGACGAAGTATTCGAAGCATAAAACCGGTCGATGTGGCGGTGCTTGGGGAGGCCTATGTCCAGCAGTGGACGTCTTTCGGCTGAAAGAATGATGACCGCACCTTAGAAACATGAACTGACCTGAAACATTCAGGCCACAGACACATACATTTAAAGATAGTAAAATACTTAATTAAAACTAAAATGTTTCAACAGCATTAATACCTTGCAATAGATGTATTAACACAAGTTTAGAAGCAGCGTACTAACCGAACCGCGGTGAGCTCAGAACGCCCACTACTATTACCTGTAACTAGTGCTGACTTTATATCGATAAACGAGAAAGAATTTACCGATACTACCATGGATAATTTTCGAGTAAAAGTGGAAATCTTTATGATGTTCTGATCATCGCAAACTTCAAGTCAGTCACTGGAGTTAGAGTGTGATGTGCGAAAGGGGAAATTGTGCATGTATTTTTATTGTATTTATAATTGAATTGTCCATTTCTGTGCTGTGTTTTCTCTTCTGTTTTGTACCAAATAAATTACTTGTCTATCTATAAACATGGTTTAAATCATCGACCGTCATCTGTCCCTACCTACCTAGAGTTATCTTTAAAACACCTCAATATATTAGTAAAAAAATAATATATCAATGCCCCCAGTCAAACAAGAGATTACCCGATACAGCGGCAAATATCAGAAGAGACTCTCAAAACATCAAAACGAACTTTGCTCTAAAACTAAGTGGTGATAGTGGCTTGCAATTTAAGAGATTAAGGAGACATAGTGTCCCAACTCTTCTGGACAGATTCAACTGATTGGAAGGAGAAACTTAACTGCGAAGTGCTCACCAAGCTCCATATAACCTAATAAAAAAACCAGATATATCGGTTTTTGTTGACGACAGATTGCTGTTGACGACAGAATGCTGCGAAGCAGAAATAACAAGAAAAAATTGTCCCTACCAATGTCTTCAAATGCGTCAAACAAAATAGGTACCAACTGTAATAGGTATTCGATTCGAATTACATAGCTCTAGAGCCAACTAACAATTATAAAATACGATTAGCCATCTTTAGTATCAATTTTATTTATCGACATTTCCCATCACTAGTGCGCAAATTATCGGCAGTCCTTGCTCGCCTTAATAACAGAGCCAACGCCGCTCCTACACGCAAGGACGAACTGAATTATGTTGTACACACCGACTATTCGTTGGAGCAACCGCAATTTATTACTTTGGTAGTACTCGTAGTGTAAAAACTGTTAGTGAATATTGACACTGACAGCTCTTGAACTGGGTTCAAAAGTGCTGATCGCGTTCAGTTTCACTGTTGAAATCGGCACTAAGGTCTGATTTCACCAATGAAATTGAACGCGATCAGTACATAAACTCCGTTTAAGAGCTGTCAGTGGCATTATTTTTTATGGAATATTGACACTGACAGCTCTTGAACGCTTTTAAGATGTGCTGAACGTGTTCAGTAACATTGGTGAAATCGGCACTAAGTCGATGGTCCTGCGCATGATCTCTCTCTAATGAGAGTGAAGGAAGAGTGAGTGCACCTGTGTCTGCGCATATACTTGTGCACTATAAAATCCCCAGCGTAGATGGCTAGTCTCCGCTGAGGTTAGCTGCCATGGCCGAAATTCGGTCTGAAGGACAATTTTAGCTGATCCCCACGGTTTCACACGCACAAGTCTTGATCCCTTATATGAATATCGAGATTTAAAAATAGTATCGTAAACTACTAAATTCCACCCACATCCGTCCAGCCGCATAAGCGCGAAAGCGTAACAAAAAAACATAAAAAAAATCAAATCTTTTCTCTTTATGTATACCTAATATTAATGTTGGCTCCCTCTCATAGAGAGGAGGCCTGTGTCCCAGCAGTGGGAACGTTATAGGCTGATTATGCTATGTGCTTATGCTGTTACTGTTGGTATAACAACAAATTAATTAATTTAGATTAGTAAAGTTAGTGCCGATTTCACCACTGTTACTAAACGCGTTCAACACATCTAAAACGCGCTCAAGAGCTGTCAGTGTCAATATTCCATCTAGGTATATTAAAGAGAAAGATTTGATTGTTTGGTTTTACCATTAGAATCCGAAATTATGTCTGATGGACATGGGCAACTTTTTTTGTTCGCAGGCGAAGTGCTAGTAGAAATAATGACACTGACACCTCTTAAATGTAGTTGATGTATTGATCGCGTTCCATTTCATTGGTGAATTCAGACCTAAGCCACGTTTCCTGAAAGCCTGATTTAAATACTCAATCATTTATTGCATTCCACGTTGTGTACTTCGGTAGTAACTTATAAAATATTGAGATCATTATGGACCCTGTGGGGCACAGCAAAGAAATAGGAGAGAAGAAGCTTTTAAATTTAATTTTTGTTACCTATCTGTTCCATCAAATGTTAAAAGTTAGTAGTTTTTTTTTTGTTAACTATTAAGACTTGACCTATCACCCGAACCAGGTTGACGTCGACTTATGGGACACCCTGTATAATAAAAATAAAGGTGGAAGAGCTCATAGGGCATCAGACAATTCGTCCGCATCGCCGTCAACGGGACAAGTGCCCAAAAGGCTAGCAGCCATGCCACGCTGGATGGCTTAAAATAGGCCAGCCCTTTGGTCACGTGAAGAGTCGAGTAACATAAAAGCCTCTCTAATGTTACTCTATCTGTTTTTCATTATTTTCATTACAAAACCGTTACAGAATAATTCGTCAACCGCTACGACAATTTTTACGAAAAGAAACATGACACGTAATTGGAGGTTCCCATGTGGTTACCAATTAACTAAATTGACAACCGCAATGGCTATTAATAGTTGCGTGAGGGGTGCCGTGTTTGATAATATGCTTACATGTGTAAGGGCCCAATCATACATACCACACAACGGCAACCACACCACAAAGAGTCGACAACACGTGGGTGACGTGGCTTATTTGTATGAAGATGAATAGTTTACTCGCACGGACCACTTTTGGCTTTCAAAATCAACCGTATAGTCGGTACCGTCCACAACGCAACCACCAGCGAGACCACTAGCGGCCGACCACATAGTAAACGACGTTGCGTCGACCATTTGATTTGATATTTTAGTTTGTACTACAACGCAACTGCCAGAAGATGCAGCGACAAACTCAAATTCAAACTCAAAGCATTTTTTTTTCATTAAACCATTTACAGGCACTTTTGAATTGACACTAATCACACGTAACCACTGCTTGCCCACATTTTGTCTGCGACGTGGTGTAGATGTGGTACATGTGAAGGGGCTTTAGGTTATCAATTCAGAAATGAAAGCTTTTGCTATTAAAGTATAGTGTTTATCGACCGCCTGAAATAGTTATCTCTACGTTTGTAACCGAAAATTCCCATATCTCAAAAACTATTGTCTTAAAAATAGCAAAGTTACTTAGAAACATCTTTTTTTACTATAATAGGATCCAGCTATTTTTAGTACCCCTAATTTTTCGTAATTTCAGACAGACAGTTGAGACGGACATGTCGAAATTATAAGGGTTCTGTTTCTGCCATTTGGCTATGAAATCCTAAGAGGACGCTTGCTTCAAGTATAACTAAATGACTGCGGTATCTCTGACTGAGAGAGTGAGCTTTATAACTCTTGCGGGTCTATTTTTGCCATAGCAAATTCATATTTTTCCATAGTTTCATTAACACCCGAAACCAGCAACAACTGATCTAGGCGAAATATATAATTGTTACTAGTAGATCTAACTCGCGATCTCACACTCACGGCCAAACCCATAACCTAAGACAGATCGCTACTGATGATAGACAGTACAATTCTGTCTGTCTCTGTCAAACAAATAGTTGTCAACACGTTATAGGGTCGCATACTTTGGTATGATTGGAACGTTTAAACCAGTGATTGATAGGGTTTGCTATCTCCAGTACGCGTTATTGAGTTCGGCCGTTACAGTACAACTAGTTTCTTAATGTCCCACGGCAATTTTCCGAATACCCAGACAATACCGATTAACTGTGAGCAAAAGGTAAGAAAGTTAAAAGACGATGAGCAATAAAAAAAAAGTGCATCTTTAGAACATCAGTTAAATATAACCTATTAACCAAGCTTGCTGCTCTTTTCAACCGTATTGATCGCAGCAAACTAAGTATTGGTAAACAAAGGAATATGAGTTTATAATCTTCATGGATAAATGCACAATTTGTGAGATCGGTAGCAGATGCATCCCGTGTAATACGCACCCTTCAATTTCTTCGAAATAAGGTAAAACCTTGATGTTAAGTAGTTTTTGTGTATATCTATCAGTTTTGTTTTAGTAAGTGCTTTATCATTAGCGTTTCCTGCGGTTTTAAAATATCATTAAGTTTATCAAAAATGAATCTTTATTAACATTTGTAGAGGTAAAAGAGATAGAGGTAATTTAAGTTTGTGAGTTTGTATGTCGGGGGTAATCTTGGGAATGACTGATTCGATTCCGAAAGTTCTTTCACTTATGAGAAGCTACGTACTGCCGAGTATTATAGGATATGTTTAAACAATTAAACACAAGAAATTTTATAATACTTGACAGAACTCGTCTAGGTAGACAGTCCGCGAGGCCTAAGCAGAGCTTTGCATGTGTGTGAGTGCACATAGCGACACGTCCTTTGCTTTGCAATCGGCCAATCGGACAATCGGCCTGAGGCGCTGTGTGATAGCGCGATCATATTGGTGCTATTGGTAATCACTCACACAAACGCAAAGCTCAGCTTAGGCCTCGTGGACTGTAGGTACCTACAATCACGTGACTATTTCTATGTTTCTTTGCAGTTGAAATGTAGTAGGTAGGTATCTACCGGTATAATAACAGGCACATAGGCACTTAACTAAGTTAGTAGGCTCACAGCATACAAAAACGTATTAATTAATAATGTATATTACCGTTATAAACTAGAAATAAAAATTAAATAGATCAACCATTTTTCAGACTATCTAAAGTACATACATCTTTTATGGGGTACTGTGTTAAATGTTACAACAAAATACCTTGTGACATATTGCAATTAAATTAAAGAAAGTTCAAAACTCATGTTAAAAAAAAACACTATAAAATCCTCCTCAGGATTTATATCCTAGATAAGAATGCTTGGAAACATGCTGGTCCTGCTCCATAGGACAATCTAGAGGCTAGACAAAATCATACTAGTTGCTTATCGTATTGTATAATTTGTTATTTTTACTTTACTCGCACACTGACTTATTCCTAGTTTATATTTTAGGAAAATTATATATTTTTACAATGTTTGTAAATATGTGAGCAATGCACCTATCACGTGATTAATTTATCTGCCTTTGCTTTATTTTTAATTAATTTTACCAATTGTGGTATAGTATTTTTATTCTTGGTGCATCGTCTTCACATATATATAAAAACTAGCTGAACCCGCAAACGTTGTTTTGCTTCTTTTTTTGAAAAATAGATGTTGGCCGATTCTCAGACCTACCCGATATGCACACAAAATTTCATCAAAATCGGTCAAGCCGTTTCGGAGGAGTATGGCAACGAAAACTGTGACACGAGAATTTTATATATTAGAAAGACTAGCTGACCCCGCAAACGTTGTTTTGCAAATTTTGTTTTTTTTTGACAATTTTTTTAAAAAAAAATAGATGTTGGCCGATTCTCAGACCTACCCTATATGCACACAAAATTTCATCAAAATCGGTCAAGCCGTTTCGGAGGAGTATGGTAACGAAAACTGTGACACGAGAATTTTATATATTATATATAATTAATTTATACAAAATATTGTAAAACATTTTAAAAGAGTCACGGTGGAGTTTCTTGCCCCTTCTTCTCCATACGAAATAACCTTTTGGAAGTGGCGCCTAGAATCAGTTCTATTTTAATGTAAATGTTGACGTTCAAAAGTGCCGTTTATTTCAAATAGGCACATAGCCTATTTGAAATAAATGCTCTGACTTTTTTGACTTTGACTTTGACAGATTTGTCCACGAAACATTTGTTTTTAAACGCCACGAATTTACTTCAAACTTCTTTTTACAAATAATATTAGAAGCGTTCGTTTAAGTGCAGTGTCGGTTTGAAAAAAAATGAATTACCAATTTGTCTTTTCTTTTCGTAAAAATACGTATTTACCACAAACACCTTCTGGTTGAAATATTCCTTTTTCGAGAACCGTTAACAATTTAAGTAAATTGCCTGTTAGTTGGCACGAGCCAAAATTGTTTGTTGCTAATAAAATTCCAAGAACTGGAACGATTTAAGAGATAACTACTTTGCTGATTGGGTAGGTTGTTTTTTATTTCTTTTAAGGTACTTGGTGTGTCTGCCTCATTATTTTGCTTCTGTCTGTTGTTCCAATTATGAAACTACTAGCTGTTGGCCGAGACCTCGTCTCCCACTATCCTACTAATATTATAAACGCGAAAGTTTGTGAGTATGGATGGATGTTTGTTACTCTTTCACGCAAAAACTACTGAACGGTTTTGGATGAAATTTGTCAGACAGATGGTTTATACAACCTGGATTAACACATAGAGTACTTTTTATCCCGATAGTCCCACGGGATCAAGACTTATGCGGGTGAAACCGCGGGGAGCAGCTAGTAGGTCATAATCACATTCATTTTGACACTTCAACAAAATTTATTACGTTATCCACGTTGCTGAGCAGACAAATTTTTCGGACATATAAAGCAATGGATTAGCGATATGCTTCAAAATGATTAATATTGTGATTAATAGAGTTACGCGATAAGGGTGCAGTTCATGATCTATCCGTGTGCCAAATTTCATTGAAATCCATTCAACCGTTTTAGCGTGAAAGAGTAACAAACAAACTCAATTTCGCATTTATAATATTTATTAGGATTAAGGTTTTCCCTAAGCTGTTATTTGAAGGTTGTGGTTAAATCCTAGGGACCCTTCTTGCGGCAAAACAGAAGTTCTGCATATAGTCTGTCAGTTCCACTATTCGAGAGTAACTATGTCTGTGTTCTTTTTACGCCTACACCACTGAACGGATTTCTATAAAATTTGGAAAGGAGATATATGGCATCCTGGGGATTAAGAATATAGGCTACTTTTTGTCCCGGTAGCACTTTCATGTGGGATAATTTCTGACATAGTACACTCTAAGTGCCGATTTCGCCAATGTTATCTACTGAACGCGTTCAGCACATCTAAAACACGTACGTGAAGCTGTCAGTATCAATATTCCATAGAAAATAGCCCAACCTAGTATATGTGCTGCTCGCGTTCAGTTTCATTGGCAAAATTTACCCTGAGAAACAAATGAATTGAGAGAAGTTAGGTATCACGTTACAAAACGCCGTACGCTGCAAGCAAGTCAAGTTTTACCTCATAATTAAATAAATCGTCTGCTTATCGTTATGAATTTTTCAAATTTCGAACAATTATTTAATGCAGGTTCAACCTACATTTTAGTGGCCAGTACTTCTTGTACAGATCTTTTTAAATAAGTTGATATTATGGTTGGCCTGTTCCTTAAACTTTGTTGATTAGTGATTATAAGTAGGAACATAATATGAACCTTCTGGAATACATTGTCCAAATGATGATTCTGGAATCATCAAACCGCATCAAAATCACTTATGTAGTTTAGAAAAATAACGCGTTCGCACAAACAAACATGAAAACCGATATATTTTTTTATATGTTTAGGATAGGTAAATGCTCTGTGCTTTTATAATTCGTCCACCTTTATATTTTTGCCAAATCCTAAATTGGAGTTTTACGAGCGATTCAAAATCCTTTTAATAATCATTGCTTGTTCAAACAAGCTCTTATACTAAAATGTTTATTTTTAGAATTATTTTTACTGTCTATTTTACCTTCCGAATTAAGTGATTACCGAATATGCTTTTAGTTATTGGTTAAATACAATATAAAATTAATTTGAGGTTAAATTACTTAACGGACCGCCATGGCCAGGAGTGTTACAAGATTAGGAATTTCCTTATTCGTCTAGGCTTCGTGGTACGAGTAGCTATACATTAATCGTCATTTTATGTTGTGTATTAACATAACATAACATCACGCCTTGTTTCCCCGAAGGGTTGGGCAGAGGTGTACACCCACATTTCGCCAGTTATGTTTAAGTCCCATGTAATACGGGGCGAGCCTATTGCTATCTACCGGGCACAAATCCAGACTTCGGGCTGCTACTAAGAAATTCCAGTTAGAAAAACCCAATAACACATTGCCCGACCTGGGAATCGAACCCAGGACCTCATGATCAGCATCGATACCATGTTTCGCTCTTGCGACCACTAGACCAACTATATTTATTGATTAGAAACAAAACCATAACCGTACCTATTCGATGATCAGCATTAAAATATGTACATAAGATATACTCTATATTTTCCGTCCAACACTTGCATAATAAAGGTCAGTCAAGAACGGATTTTCCTTAAACTAAAAAAAAAACACAACTTTCAATCACGTTTCTACGAAGAAATATGTTACTGCTGGATTATAATTTCTTGCTAGTTCTCTACAAAAAAGTATAATCCAGCACTAATGTATTTTCTCATTATTTAAAAACATATACGCAGTTGTCCCTGTAATGCATTGAAACACATCAAATAATTTCCCAAAATAAACCTGTCATAGTGATGTGACACGACACTTTTTTACCGATATCGACCCTTTCCCACGAATTCTCATTACATCGTCATTAGGGCCTTATCTCACCTTTCAACTGTACTTAACCGCTTAGATACAAAGATATAAGGAAGTCGCAGTATTGTGTACTAAACTGACTCCCATCCGTCTAGCGATCACTAACAAAAAGATGGCGTGGTGGGCCATGAAATGAGCGGGAGCGATCTTGCCATAGGGAAAAGCGTATGTAAGTGAGTCTGCGCGCGTGTGTTTTGTGTATGTAACTTTATATCTGTAATTCATAAAGAATATTCTATTCTTGCGCGTTTTAGTACATTTTATAAGGTTCCACAGTTTCAGAGCAGGTACGGAATTCGGCTACGGCTAGACTTCGTTAAGAATTTGAGATGCTTGAATTTTTACTAAACTAACTTTTATTTTAGTTTATAAAGATAATCAGAAAAAATGGGAGCTGACCATATTTCAATAAAACGATAATGACAAGCTTCGATGGAATTTTATTTGCCAAATAATAATTGAGTTTTGCGATCTACTTCATTTGTTTGTACTTGCAGTCAAAACTCATTTATTTTGTTTTAAAAAAACATTTTGAAAGCTGCCTTCAAGTAAGTCGCTACTAAACAAAACGAAACCTTCTTTCAACCGCTTGTTTCACAGCCCCACAATCCCATCAATCAACTGATGACTTCGTTCTTCGTAGACATAGCGGTCATCGATACCATGTTTCACTTCCCTATTTTTATTGTGAACTTTATTACTCCGAAGTGACATCAAGATAACCTCTGTGAGCAATCATTGACCCTTCGTGAGAATGAAGAGCCACTGTCAAATAATTCATGGAGCCACTTCAACAGGGCTAAGGGAATCAGCTAGATACCACAAACGACGATTCTAGAAGCCTTAAAGTCATGACATTAAAGTCTGCCTTAAGTAGGTAAGTAGTGTGGAATTTCTTATCCATTTTTCTCCATAGGAACCTAACCTACTTCGCTTTGGAATGGACCACTGGCTTCATCTTTCTGATTAACCGACTCCTTGGCAGTTTAAAAGTGCTTGATAACTAATATTAAAATGTTCGAAAAAAATATGTAATTTCATAGAAGGTATTGGAAAAATGAGTTAATAGAAAAATCTGTAAAATCGATGTAAATATGAAGAAGCTTTTAACGTTTTTGGAGGGGAGGAGACAATGTATGGCGCTAATATGAAGTTACATAGTCGTGAAGTCACTTCTACGATAGTGCTGTCCTTGTCTAACACTTATTTTAAAACCTTTATAACTTGGCAATTTCATAAGCTTTCACACTTATACGCATAATATTATTTGCGCCATAAATTTGGAAAGAAATATTTTTTTGAGTTAAAAAAAAATTACATCAACCCTATTGGTTTAATTGCATTATAATTATGCTGTGAGTTCGATCACATTTATTTCCTATGGAACCAATCGTTTGATGTAACGTTTTCAAGGACCAACCTAGTGCCGTTTTTTAACTTGTAATAACAAGAGTATTGTGCAAATGATGCCTAGGCAAATATAAACATTATGCCTCCTAGTTTAAATGTTTGTCAATTTAATAATGTTTTATATTCCTAAATTGCTGTCTATTATAGTCGGCTACTTGCGTACACAATTTTATCGAAGCCTATCGTTTAAAAAAAACCTAGATAACGACTAAAAACATCTAGTCATTTAATAAGTAATTATAAATGATTGCATCCTCCACAAATCATCGTAAAACGGCAGAATATTAATTTTTGATTATTTTATTGGTTTTGTGTTTAATTAAAACTTTAGTCGATTTAATGAGAAATACTGGTTTTACTTGGAGCAGTGGTGGCCCAGTGGTAAAGGTCCCGACTTACGAGTTGTAGGTCGTGAGTTCGAACCCAAGCAGGCGCTTTACTTTGTGTAAATAATTTAATCACCACTGCTCTCAAAACGGTGAAGGAAAACATCGTGAGGAAACCGGCATGTCCTAGAACCAAAAATTCGAAGACATGTGACATCTACCAACCCGCACTGAGCCCGCGTGGTGGATTACGGCTCACTACCTCTCATAGAGAGGAGGCCTGTGTCCCAGCAGTGGGAACGTTATAGGCTGATTATGCTATGCTATGCTATACTGGTTTTGCTTCTTCCAGTCTGCACTGCAGAACAAAGGTCTTCTCATACAGAGAAGGCATGACCATTGATCACCACGCTTGCTCAAGGCAAGTACCTATTTGGATAAATGATGTACCCATCCTACTAATACTTTAAATATGGAAGTTTATACGTTTGGATGTTTGTTACTTAATCACGCAGAAACGTCTGAACGGATTCGATAGAAATTTGGCACACCGTCAATCAGGATAATTTTTATCCCGGTAAGCGCAGACGAAGTCGCGGGCAATACTTGTGGGTTATTAATTGAGTTCAATAGATAACATTAAACTATCAAACCATTCAAGTAAGCGAACTCCACACATTTCCGGGCGGTAGACACCATGCAAAAACTGAGACAATAACCATCCGTTAGCAGTAACGTTAGCTCATCTGTTACATATGGATTACAGGAGTCTAACCAACGATTAGCGTTGAATAGGGTAACAATCGGTTCATGAGTAACTGTAACATCTGTTTTGTGTGTTGCAATCCATAAGAAAAAGCGAGTTAACTTTTCATGCAGCTATATCTCATAAATGGCTGTGTTTGTTTTGTATTAGGTTTTCTTCAATCAATGCTCTAGGTACCTTTGCCGGTCGTAAACGAATTGTATGTTTTCAGACGGAAGTAGCCAATTCAACCGCGCACAATACGAAATGAATTGAAGTGCTTAAGCTTATGATTACCATTATTTACAAGCAAAGATTTAAGGCTTTCTTGCTTAATTGCGTAACTCACTTTCAATCACAAACTGAATCCTTTTGGAGGAACCATTGCTGCATATGTTCCAAAAATTTGTCTGCTCAACAACGTACATAACGCAATGAGTGTTGTTGAACTGTCAAAATTAAAGCGATTGCTAATGTAAGTGTGTTACGCAATTACCACTCTGTTCTTACTTGTAATTATAGTCCTGCACGTATTTGGAAAATAGTAAGATTTAACGTAATTCTTGCTATTAATAAATACCACTTTTTTATACCTTAATAGTTATCATCATTAATATTATTCTAATTGAAATGATTGAGCTATTTAATACTTGCGAATCTAAAGCAGACTTGAAATACGTCTCTTTAAAATTAAAAAGAAGTAGGCGAAGGCGAATTCATTCTAGTATAGAATGAATTCGCCTTATTTTATAACTTGGACGCAAACAATTATATATTTCTCCTTCGGAAGACAATATGTGAGGTAATCTTTCCTCAAAAAGACAATATTCTACACTCGGTCACACGGATTGTCAATTCACAATTTGTATGACATTTGCATGTTTTTTTACATAATCACGCTAACAATGATATTGTGGGATAATCTAAGTTACTAGTAAGCTATTAATATTTACGTGGGAAGTGTTTTTATTGCAATAAGTAAAGTATCTGACTGACTGCCTCTTTGGTTTATGTTCGCCCGGGCTGCTGAGCATCAGCTCCTGGTTTCGATTCCCAGGTCGGGCATAGTGTTATTAAGTTTTGCCATCAGTAATTTCTTAGGTAGATGGCGATCTGGTCGCCTCCTATTACATGGGACTTAAACGTAACTGTCGAAATCTTGGTATACTTCAGGTAAACCCCAGCCTATGAAGCTGAATACCAGTTTTTGACATGAAATACACAACCCAGTTACTACAAACAAATTATCTCGCAAAATGTTTATCACACTCATTAATAACTAACATTCACAATGTAACCTTTTTCACATTCTTAGTAGCTACATTTTTCATTTTAATTACCTACATCACATTATATCCAACCCATTA
Organism: Dasypolia templi; assembly: GCA_963555695.1. Lineage (NCBI taxonomy): Eukaryota > Metazoa > Arthropoda > Insecta > Lepidoptera > Noctuidae > Dasypolia > Dasypolia templi. The sequence continues at coordinate 14,121,836 of OY743142.1, forward strand.
CAGTAATTAGAAAAATAATTAACATTCTAAACTAATTAAATTAAGTAAATTGCGACTGAAATTAAATTGTCGCATGTTTTTCACTAAAGTACTAAGAAGGGCACTGTTTCATTACCTCCGGATAGGAGCTATCTACAAGGTAAATAAAATATATTAGAATTAGGAACAGGGTGGATTTTTGAGACGGAGCAGTAAGGGCAAGTACCGTCTTTAACTTTTAAAGTAATGCATTACGCTTGCATTGCGTTTATAGGAAACTAGCTTATGCCCGCGAGTTATTCTGCGTGAAATTTCTTGTTCCTCCGACCCACTGCGTCGCATCGCATCACGGTTCTTTGCACTTTTTTCTTTATGCTCGGTTTTTAAAGGCAAACGCGTGATGTTACATAGCATTGCTCAAAAATTTGGGCTATCACAAAAAAAACATAATTTGTTCAAATCCAACCGGTATGCGGTAGTTCCAAAGATTACCCCCTACATACAAATTTAACCTCTTTAGAAAATTAGTATAGATAAGAACTAAACAAGAAGAAGCTGATAATTCTTCAGTCTTCTGTCACCTTCTCTCCTTTGTTGAAAGAGACCGCATTGAGCTGAGGCATCAGGAAATTCACGGGTATATTCAAAACTCCTGTGAATTCTCCCAGTGCCAAGGCCCAACACGGTCATGTCTTCTTTACTTCTTTCTTCTGCATATATTGTTCTTCACTCCAAAATTAACTAGCTCCTAGCTCAGACAGGAACTGTGAAACTTCAGACTCCAACGGAGACCTAAAATTAGTCGAATACGCTAATAGCCTCTTCTAGTGGACACATTAAAATAATGGCCTCTTCTGGTGGCCACACTAAAGTAATGGCGTCTTCTTGTAAGCACACTTAAATAATGGCCTCTTCTTGAAGCCACACTAAAATAATGACCTCTACTAGTAGCGATACTAAAATAATGGCCTCTTCTAGTGGCCACCCTACAATGATGGAATTTTCTAGTAGCCATACTAAAATAATGGCCTCTTCTAGTGGCCACCCTACAATGATGGAATTTTCTAGTAGCCATACTAAAATAATGGCCTCTTCTTGTAGCCCCACTAAAAAAATAGCCTCTACTAATAGCGATACTAAAATAATGGCCTCTTCTCGTGGCCACACTAAAATGATGGCCTTTTCTAGTAGCCATACTAAAATACGTCTCGCCACCTTGGGTTGTCAACTCCACTGCCCCAGAATTAGACAGAGGGCGTGTTTAATAGTAGGTCTAACCTATGAGTTTCTGTATTAACACGATACGGAAATGAGTATCTGTATTTTATTTACTGGCTGGTACAAAATTTGGTTTCTCTCGGAATATATCGGATAATCGAAAATTTTCTCATTTCGGACAGATATTTGTGCTCTATGGTGCATTTTCCTACATAAGTATCACTAAAGCCTTTCTACTGAAGTTGCGGTTTCAGTCAATTGTATTTTTAGAGCCTACTAAAATGTCTGTCCGTGACACTTTCGGCAATCAGTTACGGTTATTCAGTGGGTAACCGCAAATTTTCGTATCATCCGCTGTGAGCACAATTGGAACGCCGATGTTTTCCGACATTTTTGAGATCGTCTACTGTCACGACCGCGGTTGGTTGTCATAGACGAGATCTGAAGTGGTCGTCCATTAGAATGTATTAGAGTCAATTTAGCCGGATTACGGAACAAGTATCGGTAAACTACTGCTTTAAGAATTTCCATGTACTTTTCATGGGGATATATTTAAAAAAAATGTAGGTAACTACGAAACACATTGATCTGAAGTGACATCAGTTCAGTCCATTAGAATGTATTAGAGTCAAGGTGTAGGTGTAGGTACCTACGAAACACATGCGTTTCGTAGGTACCTACATTTTTTTAAAATAAATCCCCATGAAATGTACATGGAAATTCTTAAAGCAGTAGTTTACCGATACTTGTTCCGTAATCCGGCTAAATTGACTCTAATACATTCTAATGGACGACCACTTCAGATCAAATTGTTCATCTCATGAGAACATCAGTTCAAATTGACGTCACAGTAGCAATTTGCTTGACTGGTCGTCGTTTCGATTCTCGCAGCGGTCAAATAATAGAAGAAACTCAGTGAAGTGCAATAGGTTTTCATTTTTCAAAGTATGAAGTTTAACCAAGATTGATTTAAGTAATGAGATTTACTCCTTAATAGCTCTGTGAAACGATGGTGAAGCTCATTGACTTTGACTTTATTAATAATTTCAGATTTTTTTCTAAAGATTTATTTAATGCCTCTCATATGTAACTGAAAAACATATAATACAAAGATGCTTACCTCATACGTAACTGCTTTCAGTTGCTGTTTTATCTGAAACAAAAGAAGTAATTTATCAGAAACCGTTTTTTTTTTAAAACGCAGTCAACTACAGCCGACCTTAAAATATCACCGTCAAAGTCAAGCATTTATTTCAATTACCATTAAAATACGATTGATTCTAGGCGCCCCTTCCAAAAAGTAGTTACGTATGGAGAAGAAGGGGCAATAAACTCCACCGTTACTCTTTTAAAATGCTTTAATACAATATTTTTATAAATTAATTATGTTTCTAAATGTGAAGAAGATGCACCAAGAATAAAAATACTATAACACAATTGGTAAAAAGTTATAATAAAGCAAAGACATATAAATTAATCACGTGATAGGTACATGGTGCTCACAAACAGTAAAAGAATATGATTTTCCTAAAATATTAACTAGGAATAAGTCAGTGTGTGAGTTGAATAAAAATAACAAACTATACAATTAAATTAGCAAACAGTATGATTTTGTCCAGACTGGATTGCCCTATGGAGCTGGACCATCATGTTTCCAAGCATTCCTATCTTGTATTTAATCCTTCAATTTGTAATAATTATGCTTGTTTAGAGAGTGTACTTTTTTATGAATGTTTGAGCTGTCAGTGCCACTGATGCTAGGGATTGAGCAAGGCTGGATGACACTGACAGCTCACTCCACGCAAGTCTTAACGGTGAGATTTCTATAGAATCGACAAGCTGGTAGATTGGCAAATACATAGCAGTGACTTATTTGAAAGGTGGGAAATGGATCTTTCATGTTCAAACTCCGTCAAAACAAACATCGACCAACATTCACCACAAAGCAGCAATTATTTTCAAATAACCGTATTTACCTCACAAAGTACCGCTCACAAGTTATCAATGTAATTTATGAGTTTCTCACATAAATATGTATGAGACACGTTTACAAAGTCATTAGTGTCAAATTAAATCTACTCGTTTGTATATCTTGAACTATTCATATTTGTATACTTGAGGTTTGGTTTAAATGTGCTGTATAATTTCTTGTAAATGTCACGCAGAATAAGGGAAATGTAAGGTTTATACGTATTATAAAACATGTTCTGAAGATGGTATGATTTAAAAGAGTGCCCATGGAGTTTGCTCGCTCTTCTCCTAAGAAACCTACTGCTTTGGAATGGCCAACTAGTTTCAACTTTCTGTCTGACCGTCTCCTTGTCAATTCAAAAATGCCTGTAAATGGTTCAATTGTTATAAATGCTTTGAGTTAAGCCTCGTGCACACTGGCGCGACGCTACAGCGCAGCACAAAGATAGCGAGTGTCGCGCTGTAGCGTCGCGCCTGTTTGTGGGAGCCTTTAGGGTTTGAAATTGAAGCCTGTATTTTAGAACTATAGGTAATCAGACATGGATCTCGATTTAAAATGATAAAGACAGTTGCAGTTACAAAAGATTTGTGAGCGCAAATCAAATTAGTTGTTTCATTAGGTTTAAATTAGCGATGGGCGATTCCGAGATGTTTTAACAATCGAAAGAATCGGAGTCGTTAAAATAAACCATCGGGTCAACCATCGACTCGCAGTACTACAAAACAATCGAGATGTGTTTCGATTGTTCCGAGTTAACGGAATCGACCGCTAGGTTTCGATTGTACGAAAAATAAGTTTAGACTCGCAATCACAACGCAGGTCAAGAACTCGCGAAACTCTAAACCATCGAGGAACAACTCGCGAATGAACGCGCCTTGCGTCAGTTGCAATAACAGACCGAGTCAGACTCGAGTCCAAGTCGAAACAATCGAGAACCATTGAGATGTTCGAACAATCGAAACAATCGAATAAAACCTCTCGCCATCGCGCATCGCTAGTTTTAAATAAGTAAACTAGTTACCTATTAAAATCTGAAGAACACTCATTTAGTAATTTAGCTCATGTAAGCCGCTGCAACAATAACAATACAGCTGGCAATCAAAGTCCACACTATGTCATTATTGTAATTCGAAGACGGAGGTGAGACTTTAAAAGATTTGATCTTTAAATACATTGAAAAGAGACCTTACCACCCAAAACCATAGGAAAAAGACATTTCTTACACATATCCACCTGCATTTTCATGTAAATAGATACGAACCTCGGTATGTAAATAAAAACTACTTATGTTTATTTAAATACCATGGTACCTAAAAGCACCCTCTTATAAAATTCATGCGTCATTGTGCCATCAAATTAACGTTACAGTGGGGTAGGCGGGTGGAGGAGGGGGAGTTAGTGGTTCACTGTGTAAGGGCGCTATTGTACACGTTGATAAAATAATTGTGTTTCCTTTTACTTCACTAAGGGTTTGTCACGTGGAGGAATGAAGGTATAAATGTAAACTTTGGGCACCGTCAATTAAAGTAATAGAATTTAAGTTAGTTTAACGTAAATTCGACGGCGAGATGGGCGGAAGATATTGTTACCATCGCTGGTAGGAACTGGATGAGGCTTGCACAGGAGCGTGGGGTTTGGCACAAGAGAAGAGAAGCTTGTGCTCAGTACTGGGTGAAATCGGGCTGTGGATGATGATGATGATCAATATACTAGGTATAACTATAATTGTCAGACACAGAAATAGTCACCTTAGTCGAAATCAGCAAAGGATGTATTATTTCATGATATATTAAGATCCTTGCTTCCTTAATTTATTATTATTTAATTTATTTAAACATTTTTCACATGCTTTTTTTTTGGCTTGGTGTTATGTGTGTGTTATACATAGTATAAATGCGAAAGTAAGTTTGTTTGTTGGCTTGTTTGTTCCCTTTAAGACGAAACCCCTGAACAGCACCCTATTTGCGTAACACGCTATCAGTCACAATCTAAATATTTTTTTAAAGGATATTGCTAATCCATCGCTTCAAATGTTCGAAAAATTTGTCTGGTCAGCAACGTAAATGACGCAATGAATGTTGTTGAACTGTCAAAATTAATGCCATTTCTACAGATAATGTGTTACGCAATTAGCCCGCAGACACATCATGAACTTTTGCTTTTACATTGTCAGGGGTACAGAAAAGGTCACAGGGTACCTTTCATACAGAAAAAAATGCTGTTACCGAGGGAAAGAACAATAAGTTTTGTCGGTCACAATTGTTTTACGACGCTAGATGGCGCTACGTGTCCTTCGAATCATGGAATTATATTATTAGAAGCTCTAGTAGTGTAACATAAGTAATATATTTTGTAAATTGTGTCGATAGACCATTTTTTCATCCCCCTAACTAATATTATAACGGCTGAAATGATTGTCAAAATCTAAATTAATACGAGCGAAGCCGCGGGCAAAATCTAGTTATTTTTGTGTAGGTAAGAATAAATTTGAAGTTCACAAACAAATACATGCTTAAAAAACGAATGAAAAGGTTAATGGATCACGTCGTTGTAAACTCAACATTTTATCAACCCTTCAAAAAGTGATATAATAGACACATAATATCAAGCCTATTATCCCGGAGGGGCAAGGCAGAGGTGCACATATAGTACACCCACATACAGACAAAAACATTATTAATGCGACCAATAAGTTCTAGGTCGATAATTTTGAACAAGTCTCCATAGCCGAAATAGCTCAGTTGGGAGAGCGTTAGACTGAAGATCTAAAGGTCCCTGGTTCGATCCCTGGTTTCGGCAGACATCTCTTTTTGTGAATATTCGCCCCATTGAAATTGTTTAAATTGACGTGCCATAATAGCCACGGTCACCACGACTGCCAACGAGTCACGTTATTTATCTGTTATGCACACCTTTGGCCCGAGTGATTGTCTAATCTTTTCACTATAAACATGTTTAAATGACAGTTAATTATGTACCTACCTGTAACCGTTTTTCGGAACATCCATCGCCAAGCGGTCGACTCTTCACGTGAGAGTGTTCGCCTATCTTTTGGCCAAAGAATCAGTGTTGCCATACAACGTGCCAACGCTACTAGCCTTTTCGGAATATTTAGAAGAAAAAAAATGCTCTACGATTATAGTCATCCTTTTTTTAAAGTACTTGTACATATTTTTAAGCTTTTCGCATATCGGGATCATAGAGTCCCGCATGTCAATTCTGTAAAAACCTCACCGTGATGACTTGCGTGGAGTGAGCTGTCAGTGTCATCCTGTCTTGGACAATCCCTAGCATCAGTGGCACTGACAGCTGACTCCTCGCTTTCTTCACCTTCATTGTCTTCATTACCTTCATTATCTTCGTAACCAGAAGGTTCCCAGGTGTAGTCACGGGAAGTACAAGTGACTCTCGGCTTTGTTAAGCGACATGCACACTGGATTATGAGCACCCGGAAGCGATCGCTAGCACATAGTGAGGTTTTAAATTATGTAAATGTTATCATGGAAATTTACATAAAAATCCGAATTCGTCCTCGCCTAAAACTGTAAATGTTTGTTGATGGATAGGGAGAGAAAGACCAAATAAAAGATACACTGCTACAAAATTGTCTTGGCGCTTGAATGACGTTGATGGGTGGCGCTGGTAAACATTTGTGCAATTTGAATTGAAAAATCAAGATGGCGTCGCGTGGCTGAAATTGGAACCATCCAATTTCAGCCACGCGCCATTAGAACCTTGTTGCGCTGTATATGGATTGTATGAGTGATATGAATGAAATGGAACCGTATACTATCGAGATGGTTGACGAAAATGGAGGACAAAAATATTTTCACCGGCTCAAAGTAACATCGGACAGAGAGATGGCAGAAAATACAAGATGAGTTAAGTAGGTACATCGCTGCGGGAAGAATCGATAAAGTAAAGACTTCAAACAAAAGGCGACAGGCGGTCCACTGCAGAATTTGTCCCAAGACCAGTAATGACGCGTACACTGCTACAAGAACATTTTGGCGCTCGAATGACGTTGTCAGAGAGGCGTTGTTGATGAACATTTGTGAACTGAACTAGAAGAACTACTTATAGAAGTGTTTATGTACGCGTGCTGGTGGATGTTAATGGGTAACTACCTTTCAAGAAAGTGGGTGGTTTGAATGGACCTAATCCATAAACTTGAAGTCAAATGAAAGAAAGTTATTTATGGATTGTTAACAAGAAAACTTTTCACGTTTCAACACATTTCATCCAATACTAGGTATTTTCTAGTAATATTTAAATTCTATAAAATTCTTTTAAATTATATAAAATTTTGTCTCAAGACGAAAGTCTTTGACAAGTGCGAGTTGCCAGTGATGACCTATGGCACTGAAACGTGGTCGCTCACAATGGGCCTTATCAGAAAGCTGAAAGTCACCCAAAGGGCAATGGAGAGGGCTATGCTTGGAGTTTCTCTACGTGATCGAATCAGAAATGAAGAGATCCGCAGGAGAACCAAAGTAACCGACATAGCCCGAAGTATTGCCAAACTTAAGTGGCAGTGGGCAGGGCACATTGCTCGCAGAACAGATGGCCGATGGGGCCGAAAGGTTCTGGAGTGGCGACCGCGTATCGGAAGACGTAGCGTTGGAAGGTCTCCCACGAGGTGGACCGATGACCTTGTGAAGGCCGCAGGAATCCGCTGGATGCGGGAAGCACAGAACCGTTTAAAGTGGCAATGCTTGGGGGAGGCCTATGTCCAGCAGTGGGTGTCTTTCGGCTGAAATGATGATGATGATGATATAAAATTCTCGTGTCTCAATGTTTGTTACCAAACTCCTCCGAAATTTTGTGTGCATATCGGGTAGGTCTGAGAATCGGGCAACATCAAGGTATTTAAAAAAAAAAACAGCAAAACAACGCTTGCGGGGTCAGCTAGTCATCTATAAAATATTCATAATCGCACTTTCCGGGAAGCAATTACTTATTAAAATTCCAACTCCAAAACGAAACCCAACCATATGTCGTCATAATAAAGTCCATTTTTGCCAAGCACAGTTGTATGTGAAGGTTTGTTGTTACCGGGTTACCATGGCAACCGTCGAAATAAAAACAAGGTATGAATCAGGTAGTCGCCAATGTTTACTTTGCTTTGAATTTCAGTGCTTTTTATAAGGTTTTCCTACCAGTTGACAAGTCTGATGGTTGTTATACACATTTTAATGGGTTATGCTTCACTGGAATTATACTTAGTTGTTATAGAACTTCCCCTTCCGTTGCTATACGAAATACTGTTGCCTGTTTATTTGAGTTTAAGCTTTTGTTTTGTTCGGCATGTTATTTAAGTAATTTTTATGAGATTACTTACTGACCAAAAAAAATTGTCCGCATCGCTTTCAATGGGAAAGTTGCCAAAAACTTTGGATGGCAATGCTTCTTTGACCATCGAATCGCTGAGCACTTTAAGTTTTGAGTTGAGCTGCACGATTACTGACAATTGCGTGCACTGACTGGACAGGTCCACTCAATCTGTCTGGTTCTTTCCTCAAAAGACTATGCCAGATATCAATCCACATGGTCTTCACATGAAATGACCAGATTATGTTTGGGCTTTAAAAGAGACTGTGACCTCTAAGTTTGTTTCGGCCTTTCTTCTCAGAGTAGTCAGATAGGAAACGCCGACCTCATCTAGTAAAAAAATAATATGATTGACGTGTAAAAGTGTTTGTTGTACAACCAGAAATTAAATCTTTTATCATTTGACCCAAAAATAGGCCAGCCATTTGGTCACGTCAAGAGTCTACCAACCCAAAAGTCCCGAAATACTCAATGAGCACACGGACCCCACGGTTCTAGTGTTTCAATGCCAAACGGCTCAATCTTCCAATAAGGTTGCTATATTTGCGCCGTCTGAGGTTTTCTGGTAAAATACTAATTCATTCATATGGAAAAATTTCAGTAACTTGCTTAAACCATACCTACACTTTTAAAGTACGAGACACATTACGTAATGGCACAAAACTGTCCATAACTAGAGATGTAAGCCTGCCCCTTTAAGTACATAATGTAGTCGTGATTTTCCCGTGACTTTTCCATCAATAATTTCAACAAGCTTTTTCACTAAACATAATACAACAAAACACCTTGCGTGTTCGAAATAACAGGAAGTAGTGGCCATCCCCTTAACACCATCGGGTGACTTTATAGGTCACCCCTCGTCCCCTAACATTGCTGCCTTATTATAAAAACATTTGTCGTGATTTAGGTTAATTTACTTTTATAGCAACACCGTTAACCTTTGCTTGACATTTGCGGTAATGTGTTTGAAAAAATAATTGAAACTTAATGGGGTTTTCACACGACGGCTGATTTCAATGGTCATTGGTCTACAGTGAAGAAGTCCATTTAAGTTATTGGGGGCCTTCGATGGATAATGTATAGAAAAGTTGACGTAATGGCTGCTTCGTTTGTCCAGTGGTCGCAGGGCTACTGCTAAGCTTGAGGTCCTGAGTTCGATTCCCAGGTCGGGCAAGGCGTTATTGGGTTTTCCATCAGAAATTACTCAATAGCAACCCGGAATCTGTATTTGGGCCTTTTGATGGCAATAGGCTCACGATTAATACATAACTGGCTTTGTCTACGAGTTTCACTTCGGTAGCGTCGATCAGTTCCTGTAACGTGCAGTCAACAGGACACACACGTCATCTAAACCGCATTCAATAGCTGTCAGTGTATGTCAGTAGTTTATGTGCTGATCGCGTTCAGTTTCATTGATGAAATTCGCCATAAGTGACCCATTGTTTGTGGAACAGCAGTAAACTAGGACGGAGCCGTCTGTGAATCTCCAACTGAGCAGGGTCCCTTGCTTCGGCTCACCTGAGTTTGGAGTCTCTTTTAAAAATTCGAGGTTAGCCATTTTTTTGTATTTAAATGTGATGCGCTTCGGCCCAATGTGGCTGTTATGTGCGCTTCACTTAACTGTACAGTAGTGCTGACCATCTGTCAGTCTATTCCCTAAGTTCGAAGTCCGTACCGGACGTTCGGCCGAAGTTAGGGCTTGTCCTACTCCGTATCACCAAAGGACATACGCAAGATTAGTTAGGTTTTCGACCTAAGAATGAATGACAGCACGATTTGACAGTTGAAAACTCGCGTGTTCGAAAAATTGAATTGGACGCTTACTTTTGAACGTGCCCGTATCTTCTTTGACGGACTTAAAGAGTAGTCCTTAGTTGTACGAGTATGAACGTAAACAAAGCAAAAGGAGAATGAAAGGATCGTAGCAGGTGGCGTTCTGTAGTCTCTGCCTACCCCCATGGGAAGAAGGCGTGAGTTTATGTATGCATGTAGTGCAACTTGCATAATTATGTGTACCGTTACTCGCGTGTGTCGGGAGGGTATTTTTTTAATTACTTCAAGGGTGGGTGGTATTGCTGTGGGAACTTTTAACGGTTCTATTTTAATATTGGAATGTTATTTTTATGCTTTTTTCTGATCAAAAGGATATTTCATTTGAAAATGGAATTATGTTCATTGATTTAGGTTTAAGGCGACTAATACGAAATTAGTCGCCTTATACCTATGGGAATTAGGTATTAATTAATTATTTTTATCGACTGTACGTTATTTTACAGCAAAATGATGTAACATCGGGGAAATTAACAGCAAAAAGTTGCAGATAAAACAAAATAAGTTGTACGTCTATTCAAATCAAAACTGCCATCCTTTATCAGTTGTATGAAGTTGCCATACAACATGGCAAATTGACATATTGTCAATTTGTTACACAATTAATTTTCTGCGTGTTGTTGCAAAACAAAGCGAAATCATTTTGACTGTCTCAATAATTTTTCAATTATTTACTTTACAAAAAGACTATTCTGCCGAAACCAGGGATCGAACCAGGGACCTTTAGATCTTCAGTCTAACGCTCTCCCAACTGAGCTATTTCGGCTGTGAAGACGAAGCTAAAATTATCGATCAGTATTCAATTGCTTATGAAAGCTATTATTATTATTATTATTAAGGCGAATCCAGAGTTATTTTATTCTGTATTTATCGGCATTCAAATTTGATAAGTTATCACTGAAGTGATAGTAACATAATTAAGTAAATATATTTCCAGACAAAAATATGTTTAAATTTTATAATCGTACGCAGACACTTATCTTTTGTGTAGGTATTTATTTAATAAAACATACCACCTGCCTCTTTATACGACAAAATAAGCAATTTAAATTAAGCGTAGGTACATATTTTACAAGAAAACAAATGTTTCTCAAAATATTTCTGCAGAAATTATTAACTGGTTAAAGGTACAGTCAACCACAATTTCATGTTTACAATTTGATAATGACAGCGTTTTCTTTTATAGCGGCTTATCGAGTCGAAGCAGCTGAATACTAGTACTTTACATGGAGCGAGTGCCTATCTGACCTCCACAACCCAGTTACTGGGTAACACGATACCCCTTGGTAAGACTGGTTGGCAGACTTTCGGGCTTTTGAGTTCCCGTAGCAACTGTCGAAGGTCTACAATGACAGCCGAGACCAACAGTTTAACGTGCTTAACGAGGCACTGAGGGCTCTAGATATGTAATGGATGGTCCACGTGATCCACGGACTGACCTCGGCACGCGAAGCTTAACCTTGCAAATTACCCGTGCGTGTGATGTAATTATTTAGCCACGAGCATTTTAAAGAAATAAGGTTGGTTTTCGTAAATCAAGTGTCACCACAGACGTTTGACTGTACCTACAAAATTCCTGGGACAAGCTACAGATCATCTGCAATCAAGTAACATTTAGTTCAGAATATTTTGTACTGTTCTTTTGTTTTACATGCTATGCCCATTTTAGGGGTCCTAGTATGTGGATAAGTTGTCTTATATAACAGAGTATTTTGAACCTTATTTTAAATAGACGAATAGATAGACTTGAGGACACGGTAGGTACGAGTATCAAAAATTTTGTCAATTAAATTATTCCTCATTTATTGGTCAAACAAAAAAAGTGCGGGATAAACTACGATTTCAACGTGCAGCCGAAAATGTTTTGCAAAGGGTCATGCATGACTGTCGTCGATAGTACATACATACATAATCTCACGCCTTCTTCAAATGGGGGTAGGCAAATACTCCTTTTGCTTCGTTTGGGTTCACAAATAAGGTAATTAATAAAATAATATCAATAACTGAATTTATGTTCAAACATAATTTAAAAAAAAAGTACATTAAGGTGCATTTGATGGGTAAATAATATCTACCTTCTGAATTGACACGCTAAAATCGAACCGTAAAAAAATACCTTAAAGGTATGGACGCTTTATGTTGGTATTATACGTAAATTATAATACCATAGTACACGATAAGTAAAGTAACACCAAAATGTCAGAAATTGCTACAATTTGGGATTCTCGCTTTAAAGAAAACTCAGCACGATTTGAACGTAGCCACATAGAACTAATTGGCGGCCTTAATTGCCTGCCTACTCATACCAATGTTAAACTTATATGAACTGTATTTATCTGGGAAAAATCCAACAAAAAGAGGATGAAGGGGGCTAAGTTCACTGGCTTTCTCACTCGCTTGACTCCATCGTCATCACGCCCTTTGAATCTAACCCAGTCGACTCAAGGCGCACCTCGAGACAGCTGGATAGGTTTAATGAACGCTAGCTCAAAACCATGCATTTGAGGCATTCAATTCTTGGTAAGACTAAAGTAATTGGGAATAGCGTTAATTATAATTATAATATAACAACGATTTGACATTAAGATTGTAAGAATGTGATCCATCTCGATTAAATTGAACGCTACTAAAAGGATATGAGTATGATAACTTCCTACTTACTACACCAATCAAACGCTATGTTCCGCACATAATTTTAAGTGGCTCTGTAGCGGTAAATCGTATATTTAATTTAGATACGAACATCCTGTCCTTAAGTTCCAATCAGATTATTAAAGTATTTAATGAAGTCTGTGAACCGTTACGTGCAATTAGTAGCAAGTTGCAGGTACAGGAAATATACTCGTATTATATAAAACATCCTGTGTGCCTGGCGCCTGTTCCATTGCAGCCGGGGAAGTGACTAACACCCATTTTATAAGTCGTATGCTCGAAAGCTGCTCGACTCACAACTCTGCCGAGGAGACCTCAAGGCACGACTTTTAGGGTATTCCTTAAAGTCATCAGATTAAGTATATTTTAAGGTTCTTCGAGTGAGTGTGAGTCGAGGTGATACGTCATGAATACGTCAATATTCAGTAGTCTTCAAAAGTCATTATGAAAATGGAATGAATTTTTCGGTTTTCCTTTTTGGCTATTACGAGTACAAGGAAACCTCATGGTAGATCCCTTATATTTGAAAGTTAACTCAAACTTTCCTAGACTGAGGATGCTTCTTGAAATGAAGTGTAAACTTGCAACTGTTAATATCAAACCACTTGAGTAAGGTTGAGTCAAGTCAAGGAAATCATGGGGTTTTGACTTAGAATGTGTGTGGAAGCTATCAACGACTTTCTCGAGAAACGTACAAAAGATAAGTCCCGTGGTAAGAGATACATAATATATGTTTTTTTTTTTTTTGTGAATGGCATCTCGCAGGTCAACCTATGAGGTTGTCGTCTGCTTAAGCGGACTTGCCTGTGGTGCCCTAATAAATTAAGGCCTCCAGCCAGGACTTAAACATAAATACTAACTAAAAACTAAGCGACTACACGCTAGGGGCACCGCCTGTGGGGTACGGACCTCGGCTTAGAGCGTCGCTGAAAGAGGGAAGAGACTAGCTGGATCAGGATTTATGAGATTTTGGGACGAATTTAAATCTACAGGCTCAGCGGCGGGCGTCGTCGGCGGCGAGGGCGGTAGGACGGCGATCGGGTTTTAGGCTTACGTAGAGTGCTGGTGGCCTTACTACTCTCCTGGAGGAGGGTAGTGGCGTCGTCGGGGGCGAAGATACATATAATGGTTATATTTTAGATGTAAGAGGCCTATAAGCCGCTACAAAGATTGACGTAAGTGATATTATGAATAATGGAGAAGATCCTTTACACCGAGGGAATACGATCATTATATGCCACCAACTAGGGATAGACAAGAAACACAGCTCACTGCTGAACAGACAAATGACTCTCGAGCAGTAACAATGTATTTAGAGTGTATCGCTGATTGTTCACACCGCCCGCGCCGCCCGGCGAGGACTCGTTTGTCGCAGCGATAAAAGCAATCAAAGAGAGAGCTCGCTTAGCGATGCTCTCTTGGCGGGCAGAACACTCGCTGTGAGACTCACGTTTGGTATACGCATACCAGCGAGTACTCGCTCGTCGCCGTCTTGCACTCACTGTTAGTTCTCGTTAATCGCTGTCTGTAGGACAGGTGCCTATAAATGACAATTAGGTTGTAGTTACAGAAATGTGACAATGATTGATAACTGTGAGAGAATTGCTGGTCAAATATTGATTTACTCTGGTGCTTGATTGGGACAGAAAAAGCTTTTTACTACAGTGTTTAGTATTTTTGCTTAAGTATCAATCACCAATTGGAGATGCCTATTTTCAGCAGCGGACTGCTGTAGGCTATTAATGATGCCATAGCACCTAATTGATTTTCACTGGATAGTTTCGAGGCTAATAACAAAACATGAAATTGCTGGATATTTTGTTGTTTTTTTTATTTATGTTGAGCGTGGAGTTAGAAGGATCCTCCGGAAGTCAGCAAAAAGTTATTGAGTTTTTCAACCCAGTACAAATCCAGACTCCGGGCTGCTACTGAGAAATTCTAGATAGAAAAACCCAATAGCACTTTGCCAGACCTGGGAATTAAACTCAGGAACTTATGCTCAGAAGAAGCGCTTGCTGCAGTTAGATTTATAATTTGTGTAGAATAACAGCGTTTGCAATTTATTTTACGAACATGTAAAAAAACGTAGGTACTCTAAAATCATCTTGATCTAAAACACTAACATAAAGTTGATATTTTGTTAAAGTGGAAGTATCATCGTTAGATCGGAAACAACTTTTTTAACGTTTACCGTTTGACAGCTGTCAGCGCGTTCGCTATCAAGCGCCATTTTGGATTTATATGCGCCATAGAATTCAATGACGACTAGAAATTGTTTCTAATTGTCCGTACAGTGGTCACATCCTTGATTTTATAGCTAATAGTCGCAAAAATCTACTTTGAACGACCGTCATCGGTGCACAGAAATATATTGGTAGTATTTATTTCAACAAACTCATAGAACTCAACGAACTCATGGGATTACTGGGCAAATAATAAGCAGTAGGTTTATTCGTATCATTCGATTGAGCATGTTGGGGTAAGTTCGGCACTGGGTACCCTAGAAATCGAATTCGATTCGATCTGACGGTCGGGCAGAATAAAATTGCGATGAACAAAATGCCATATTAGCCAGGAATTTGATTAATACGGTCTAATCTTTACCCTAACAAACATTAAAAAGAAAGTTCGGGTCCACTCTTGTCCTTTATACTTTTGCAATAGAAAAAAGTATACTATTAGAACTAGAATAAAACCATAATACTACTACCATATACTACGTCCTACGTCCTACGTCTTACTCATTAAATGGGGTAACACTACAAACAGTTAACACGATTCGTGACCTAGGTGTCCAGCTTGATTCTAAACTTACATTTGTCAACCACATTGACAATATCACTGCCAAAGCGGCAAAAATGTCTGGCTTTATAAAAAGAATTTGTAGGGATTTCCAGTCCATCTCTACCCTGAAGGTGCTATTCAACACTCTTGTGAGAAGTCTACTGGACTATGCATCTCCGGTTTGGAACCCTACTTACCGTGTTCACGTAAACAGAATTGAACGTATCCAAAGAAGCTTCACAAGATATCTTCGTTTTAGAAGCCCTAGCTGTCCACGTGATTCTTCTTATGATGAAAGGCTCAGTCATTTTAAAATGTATTCGCTTGAACACCGAAGAGAAGTGACAGACCAAATCTTTCTTTATAAAATTGTTAACGGTCTGCTAAATGTTCCCGATCTTCTCTCAGAATTACGTATAGCTGTACCTCGACAAACAAAGATTAGATCTGGTCGCGAAACCGTTACCTTTGCCACAACTGCAAGTCGTTCTAACCTTGGCAGCACCGCACCCGTGAACCGTTTAATGGGAAACTATAATAAAATCGCTACTCGAACCAATAGCATCGACATCTTCTCTAATCCATTCCATCAATTCCGTACGAGACTTTTAACCAGCTCGGATTCTCAAGACGTTTGTGCATCGTGAGCCGCACATTATTATACTATATATCTTTATTAATTGTATCAACTTCCATTTCCTTGTTTGTTATTTTTTGCTAAATTTATCTGTAGTTCCCATCGTAAGTATTTGTGAACATAACTCATTTTACAACCTGTAACCATTACAACTAACAAGTCTTTGCTAGTGCTGTGCACTTCTGTAAGTGACGTATTCACTATACCTAAAACTGTATGTGATTTTTGTTTGTGTATGTTTTAGTGAGTAGGTTGTTGAAGTGCCTTAATAAATAAATAAATAAATAATTCATTAAATTGCAGGTACAGTTATTTAGCATAATCAGCCTATCATGTTCCCACTGCTGGGAACTTACCACGCGGGCCCAGTGCGGGTTGGTAGATGTCACATATGTTAGAATGTTTGGTTCTAGGGCATGCCTGTTTCTCTCGAAGTTTTCCTTCACCGTTTTGAGAGCTTTGGTGATGAAATAATTTACAAAAAGTTAAGCACCTATTTGGGTTCGATCCTACGACGTACAACTCGAAAACCGCTTCCAATGGGCCACCACTGCTCTCACAACGTAACAATACAGTTATTTAGGATTGTAACAAAAGGTGAACAAGAAGTGACGTCAAAAGGTTTGTATAATATTATTAAAAACTAGCTGGCTAGCTAGATCTTTCGTACGACCTTCGTCCTGATAACTACTAATACAACAAATAATGAGTTATCCAAATAGGTGCAGCCGCTTTGAAGTGATGAAGGACAATCATTTTCGACAATTAATTTTTATTTAGGTACATAGATGGGTAAGTTAATTCTATTTGACTTTTGCAGCGGACATTTCGGAACCAAATACAATTACTGGACGTTTGTGGGCTGTAACAGTACGCACGAAGACATATCAAGCTATACATTTCCAGCATAAGTTGACTTCTCATTGTACGAAAATCCTTTACAATGCGAGGTTAGCTAAAACTGGAAATATACTGCTTGATAATTATGTCGTCGTGTGTACATTATGTTAGCCTGCTGTCTGTCATCTATACTGTGTCGTCAAACCTCGCGCTGGCTTGCTTTGCCACGTGGAGGTCGGAAATTTTGCCACGAAAACGTACTACCGGGATTAAAAATATCCTATTTTTTAATCCAGGTTTTAAACTCACAAAATGTATTGAAGTTTCTAATAATATATTTGTATCATGATTCGAAAGACACGTAGCGCCATCTAGCGTCATACATCAATTGTGGCGGCTGAAAGTTATTGTTTTTTTCCTCAGGAACAGTACTTGGTTTCTGGAGGTACCCTATGTCCTTTTCTGTACCCCTGACAACGTATATGTATGCAAAATTTTGTGATGATCGGTTCTATGGTTTATGCGTGAAAAGGTCACAACCAAACTTACTTAGGATTAGGTTAAGTACTTACCTGAAATCGCATCTATTGTAAGTATCAACTAAACAATTAATGAACATTCTAAGTTATAATGTACATTTGTTAATTTGAAACTTAAAGACCTAGGCAAATTCAAAACGCATCTAAACAGTAGCTTCATGATTTTGGAACTCCACTGCGTTGAAATTATTCGGCGGTTATTTAAAAAAACTGTTTTCTACAAAAGTGCAAAACCTTCTCGGTCGAAATGTATGTAACAGCAAATGTTTTTTTTTTAAATAACCGACGAAATTGTTGGTAACCGATTTTGCCACCTGTATCTATAAAAATTAAAGTCGCTTTTCGTGTCCGTATTTGTGATCGAGTTGTTCTCATATACTACGATGCCATTTTCACCATAATTTCTACCATTTATTCCTGTATTCTTCAGTGTATAACTTATTTTAAACTTCGAAGTCTCGATGTTTTCTCAAGTCGTAAAAACCGCGCGAACCAGCAACGGGTCGCTCGCAAGTTCGTTTATAAAATGGACGGAGAACGATCGCTTTTTGGACGACAAAATAAACACACAAATAGCTTATCAAAACAAAACTTCAAACAAGACAAAAACTTTAACAATCTAAACCCACAAATCAACGATAAACACAATCCACATTCAGGAAAACTAGAATACAACTAAAAAAGAAACATGAAAACAAAATGGGTGCCACATATCAAAATGGCTACTAAGGAACCAACCCACATGTCATCACTCCATTACGTTACAACACGGAATGCTGCCATTAAAAACTAAAAGAAAGTCGGAAAAATGAGTGATCGGTGCATGTTACTAATAAATGTGATTTATTTGTTGTGCATTGATGCAAACAGAGATAAAAATAAAAGTTGGTAATTTTTCATGCATTTCTGTATTGGGTAGCCGCATTACACATTTCCTATACTTTGGCTTAAATGATAAATGATTTTATTTCTGTAATTAGGTATGAACTCAAACACATTTACACGTCAGTCAACTTTTTTAAACTGTTTTAGGTCGGCGTTTCCTATCTGACTACTCTGACAAAAAACACCTATACAAACTCAGAGGTAGTCCCTTTTAAAGTCCTGACATAATCTTGGTCAGATTATGTGAACACCATGTAGATTGGTGTCTGAATTATATGGTATTTTTGGGAAAGAACCACACGGATTTGAATTAACCGGTCCAAGTTTGGTGCTCTACCTACCTTCCTTATAATTTTCAGTTTGCTTGATTGTCTGATTATTCTATGAAAAGTCTATCACCAATATTCTAAGTCGTAACCTCGAGCTCGACAGAGTTATGAGTCGAGCTCATAACTCAGTCGAGGAGAACTCAAGGCATGCCTCGGAAGATCCTCAAAATTGGTATTCATAGTCATCAGAATAAGGAAATTATGAGTTTCCTCGAGAGTCTAGGTGATACGTCACGAATACGACAATACCTACTCAATAAACTCTTGAAAAGACATTATTAAAATCGGATAAAATACGCGTGTTTCGGTTAAGACTTCCTTGCTGACCATTTCGAGGAAGCCACACGCGCCTTATCACGTACCTTATATTTGACAGTTGGTTCTTCTACTCAAACTCACCCCGACTGTTTGAGATCAGGAGTAAAATTGAAACCATGAATATCGTCATCACTAGACTTTAACATGATTCGAGGTACCTTTTTGTAAAAGTTTTTACTTTTATAATTGTCTTGCCTTTATCCCAATTCATTTGGGGTCGGCGCACACGCTACATTTATTTTCTTCCATACTTCTCTATTAGTCGTCATCTCGGTAGTCCCCCCCTTTCAAGCCATATCATCGAAGAGGAAGACTAAGGAAAGGATAGATGGACTATGTGAAACATCTATCCTTTCCTTAGTCTTCCTCTACTCTTATAGCCACCCACAGTCATACTCAAACTTTCCTCAGTACATTCTCCTCATTCCTCCGCGTCACATATCCTTAGCCTGACAACCGAGTTTCACACAACTTTTCAGTCATCGGGTCCACTTTCAGGGTTCCTATTCTGTACTCATTTCTTATTCTATCCCTTCGCATAATACCACACATCCTTCTTAGCATGTTTTTAAAGATATTAAATTTTTTCAGGTTCTTCCATATTGCAAGTTAAACTCATTTCATTCAAGCTTAGAATTCCAAGACAAGGTTTTCTTTACAAAGTCACAGCATAAACTTGTTCCAGAGCCATTAACATCGAATATCTCAATTTAAAATGTTGTTATACCAATATTTACGATTGCAAATAAAAATCACACTTTAAAAATGTTGTCTCGTATATTGGCAGGATACATTAAGCATTTTATTACTTGAACGCTTAAAATGTAAGTTCGTGCCATATTTATTTATTCCTTCATCATCGTTATACGTTCATGAATTCGTTAGTTACAAGTACCTGCGCCAAAGGATTCTTCTCCTTTAGAGACTACCTTTTGGAAGGTGCGCAATTATTTTATTTTATTTACTTATAACCAATTTATAAGTATTTACAGTTTGCACACACTTACAAGTTATCGGTCAATACTAGTAATTACACATACAATAGTAAAATTAGGTTAAATTACAGAGAACAAGACAAAATTTGATGAAACTAAATGAAATAGTCGAAGGGATGCAAAATTTGATAAATGTAGATAAGAGTTAATAAAATGTTATATTTTATAAAATTCAAAGTTTTATTATCTTGTTAATATCGACGTTCAAAAGGGCCTTTTAATAAATGATTTGACTGATACACGCGGTTTCTGAACTAACAATTTAACGTTGAGAACTTCTCAAACACTTGAATGTTGGCCATGAAATCCTCAATTTATTTCGTTTTTTGCAAGGAAATGTTGAATTTCGGCAGCCACATTGAAGGTATCACATTAAGTAAGAGTTTGACAACTTACCTAGAAGAGCGTCCGCCGCCACATAATGTCCGTAGGGACGGCC
Organism: Dasypolia templi; assembly: GCA_963555695.1. Lineage (NCBI taxonomy): Eukaryota > Metazoa > Arthropoda > Insecta > Lepidoptera > Noctuidae > Dasypolia > Dasypolia templi. The sequence goes on from OY743142.1 coordinate 14,142,584, forward strand.
GTCATGAAAAAGATGGCAGCGAAGTTTGACTTTACGGGGTCAAAAAACTTACCCACATAAATAACGATATGCATAATACAACGATAAAATACGGACGCTATCGCTGTCATACTACAAGTACAAGATAGAGACTGGGACACGATTAAGTTAAAGTACTTAAAGATCTCGTCCTTGAAACCCGAGTGAAACTTAGTGACAACATAATAGTGTGACTATTATGTTGTCACTAAGTTTAAAGGACGTCTTTCGACTAAATACATCCTTCGCCTTAAATCCAGAAACCAAGTAGCAGAAAACTCGAATGACACTGGTCTAAATACTAATAGTCGTGTTTGGACATAACACGAATTTATTTGACGCTAAGTGTTTACATAAGGACAGTTTGTCTAAATTAATGTTTTGAATGAATATTTTGCCAGCAAAATTATGAAACCTAAGCACGAGTTAGATAAATTATTTGCGGTATATATTTAACAAACAATAATTTAGTATAACCGAATGTTGATGAACCAAATGTTTGGTTTGAAAAGGCCTTTGAACTAGCCCGACAAAAAAAAAATAAGTGCGATCGGGGGCAACTGATCAGGAACGATGTTCTCTACGCATTACTCGCAAAACGACACCCATGATGAAACAAATTGAATATTTCCACAGCCTCCATCTTGGATTTGCATTTTTACCTCACTGTCGAATTTAGCACGATGGAAAACCATGGAAACCAAACAAATGTCGAAAAATTTACAAATTTCATTTATACTATCGGCTTTCACGCTCGTAAACCGAACACGATATCTATGATGTTTTTTTTAAACGGCAGCCGCCATCTTGAATTTTCATTTTACCAAATTCACACTTTCTTTCTACCCTTTGTTTTCTTTCTCTATTTTGAATGGCGTATGGAGGAGGCATAAAGTATGTATTTCATTAGATGACGATTTCTACCAGTACCTAACTCCTACGTAAAAGAACTTCGTTCCAACATCTGGCTTTGTATATTAAACATCTCTAGTAGTGCCATTGAATTTATCTCGACAGTGCCTCACTGCAAAATATTGATATTTGTAACCACATCTGATTACAAAGACAGATTGCTACCACCTTATAGCCTACAGCTCAGTACATGCAGGTGTCGATAACTAGATCAATTATGTATAAACAGCTGTGCCCCATGTATTGTTAATTTTGTTGTCAATTGTTGGTCATGTCATGTAGGTGCGACACGAATTTGTTATCGCTCCTGTGTTATTTGTCGGAGTTGGCCCAACTTTGACACCTGACAACTAACATATTGGAGCTGACCACAAAGTACCAACATATTTGGCAGTGTTGGGCCAAAACAGTTTCAACAAATGGATCCTTTAAAACCATGTTTTTTTTTTTTCGGCTTAGTTTTGACAGCTTCTTTTTAAACCAAGTGAATAATCGGCTTATGACTATTCAGAAGTTCCATATTTCAATATACTCTACTTCGAGTGACCACAAAACAAAAGGATTTTTTGTATTTATTTTAATCACACTGTTACATAATAAAATATTAACAGGGTCTGTTGCTGGATTGTACCCTCATCCTTGGTACTCCTTGGAAAGTATTGATGATGCCGTCTGCATCCTATATCCAGTTCCTCATAATGTTAAATACATAATTATGTTGAGGCTCATTTTGGCTCAACATTGTCCCATTATAGAGTTTTAAATTCCAAACTAGTGTATAGAACGTTCTGTTCTAGACAGGACAATCGTTACTCATTGAATAGCAATGGTCTCAGTAATTACTGGCCACATTGCAATAAATCACTAATTACAGGTGATTAGTCGCTTATTTTCTTAATTGCGATCTCATTGATTCATACCGTACTGTTGGTCATGCGGATTCTCCTTGGGTTTAACTGTTTTAATTTGTTTTATTTGGGTCGGTGTGGCATTGATTCGCCTCGTTGGTCTTGAGGTCGCAAGCGCTATTGCTGTTATGGGTTCGATTCCCAGGTCGGGCAAAGTGTTATTTCGTTATTTCGTCAGGAATTTCTTAGTAACAGTGCGGAGTCTGGATTTGTTCCCGGTTCATGGGAATAGGCTCGCTTCCTAATAAATGTAACTAAAACAAAACTGCCCAAATGAGGGTCTACAGTCAGTGACCTACTTCACCTGACCCCTCTTCCCGTCTTCTTCTTTTTTAAGAGGGATCAAATAATGTGGAATACTAACCGTACTATAGGTGCACCTCTGCCTATTCCTTTCGATTAGTTCCGTGATATTAAGTTATGTGACAGGTGTTAGGTCGCTTATTTTCTTATTGCGACCTTTCATTGCGGATTCTCCTTGGGTTTAATTGTTTAATTTGCATTATTTAGGTCGGTGTGTCATTGGTTTGTTAAAGTTATCGATGTCAAAGGCAGAGAACTAAATTGTTAAGCAAATACTACCAAATCAAATTGTCCATTTTATTTAACAGTTCTATGAAATGGCTATGACACAGCAAACCACTGTAATAGGTTGAAGGGACATTCTGGAGCCTGTATTTGTAAACACGAGAAGACCTTACAACAAAATACCTTGTGATATATTGCAATTAAATGAAAGAAAGTTTAAAACTCATGTTAAAAGTACACTTTGCAAACAAGCATATTACAAATTAGAGGATTTTATCCTAGATAAGAATGCTTGGAAACATGCTGGTCCTGCTCCATAGGACAATCTAGAGGCTAGACAAAATCATACTAGTTGTTTTTTTATTTTATAATTTGTTATTTTTACTTTACTCACACATTGACTTATTCCTAGTTAATATTTTAGGTAAATCATATACTTTCGCAATGTTTGTAAATATGTGAGCACCATGTACCTAACGTGATTGATTTATCTGATTTGGCTTATATTAAATTATTTTTACCTATTTTTGGTATAGGTATTTACATGCTTTTTATCTTCACATATAAAAATATAATGAATGTACCCAAAATATTGTTAAACATTTTAAAAGAGTAACGGTGGAGTTTCTTGCCCCTTCTTCTCCATACGAAACTACCTTTTGGAAGGGGCGCCTAGAATCAATTACATATATTTAAATGAAAATGTTGACGTTCAAAAGTGCCTTTTAGAGCCTATTTTACTTTGACTTTTGACCTTAATTATTTTTTATATTTATTAAATTCATGTGTACTTTGACTCAGAAACTTAAAAATACAGTTTCCTGAAACATTTATGTAGAAAATATATTCAGAAATACTCTTCCAAGGTGTAAAGATAATTAAGTTTCAAAATTCAAAACAATCAAAGCGACAGTGAAGGCACTCATTCATGACCTATTAGGTATTTTATTAATTTTAAACGATTTCTGCAAACTCATATTCCCTGGTCGTGCTCTAAATTTATCTCATACAACATCAAAGATACCGAATGGCTCATCTGCGCCTGCGCACATAACAAAGGCTCTCTTTTTTAACCCAATTAAGTAGTTAATCGACCTATTTGACGGTAGACCGCAAAAGATGAAAGATGCATACAATTTGAGCAGCTACAACAGAGCTAGTTATTCTGCTGCGGGTAATTTGCGCTGAGCAGTAGTTCACTAGACGTGGAAACCTCTCAAACAGAAGTGGCTAAAGCAGGCTGTTTTAAATAATAACGGGTATAAAATGTACTTAAAGAAGTCATGAGTCACTTGTAATAGACCTTACCTGGGAAACTTCTGGTTACGGGGATATTGAAGAAGGTCAACGTTATAACATTTTGTCACGAAAACTAGTTTTAAATGATATAAAACAATTAAGCTTCAAATCTCCTGTAGCGTTGCATGCACCCGTAAGTTAATTTTCTGAGAGTGGGTGTGTTTAATTGCGCGCCATTGCAAGCAGCGATGTTTCACACCAAAATGTTTTTCAGCAATAATTTTTGCTAAATGTTACTTTGAAGGCTCCCACAAACAGGCGCGATCAAAGGCGCGACACAAAGGCGCCGCGTGTCGCGTGACGAGCGGTGCCTTTGTGTCGCGCTGAGGCGTCGCCCTGTTTGTGGGAGCCTTGATGTACAGAATCTGTAGACAACGGCTATGTAATGGGTCTTTTTGCAACCTATATGTTCAAATAATAGTTTAAAAAAACCTCTGTCGTTATTGGTGTTAGGAAAGTGTGACAAAAATCAGTAAAATGTACAAAAAACAACAGGACGTAACGCTAACACAACCTGCATACGCTTTTTAGGGTTCCATCGTATTGATAAGCTACCAATAATTTTTTGAAACAGAACAAGTTTCTTTATTTCAATAAGATCTTACAAAAGCCCTTTTGAAAAGTCAAGTTTAAAAACGAATTCTACCACAAGACTTACTTGATGATTTACGCGACATAAATTATGCTTAACATGCATTTGCCTGATGTTTACGCAAAAATAATAACAGCGACATGCTGTAGACATCCCAGTGTGCTGCCCGGTAGACTTTAAGAAAAAATATATCGATTTATCGATGTATCGATATTTTTTGGCCATATTTAATACATATTTCGGTATATCGATGTTAAATACTGAGTATCGAAAACGTATAAAAACGATAGGCATATTTGACACCAAAAATGGGAATCGGTTCAGATCCGTAAAAATCCCCAAGCGTTGCACCTCCATCTTGACATTCACAGTTAAGACGACTTTGTACAAGTCAGTAAAAACATAAATATTCTTACCAAAAAAAAACCGTGATCCCATTTTTTTTTATTCATCGAAACTGATTACGATACATTTAAAAATAACATAAATAACATCACGCCTGTATTCCCCGAATGGTTAGGCAGAGGTGGACCTTTAGTACAGCCACATTTCGCCAGTTATGTTTAAGTCCCATGTCACAAATCCAGACTCCGGGCTACTCCTGAGAAATTCCAGATGGAAAAATACAATGACACTATTTTAGAAAGGTCTAACCAATATTTTATCGATAGGCACTTTTATACACTTCCGACATCCCTACTGCCCGGCAAGTTTTTGTGGGCACAGTGCTGCCCTGCCCTAACTTGAAGCACGTTGCTCCGCACTTGACCGGTGTTTATATAAATAAACATTTTTTTGTCCACGCAACGCCGGTTTGACTGTGCGACTTGATCTAGATACGTTACCCTTTGTTCTATTTTTATTTTGTAGTGGTTATTGGTAACGGGATTTGTACTGTTGTAGATTTATTTTTAATAGTATGTAGTTTAGGTTAAAAAACTTAGGTTGTATTTTATGTATCCGACTCCTTTTCACTGTCGGTTATTATTTTTAATTTGTGCTTTACTGTATACAAGCCATTTGTAACAGAGCTTAAAAAGTCTTTTCATCTATATGGAAAGAGTTTGAAAGCTCTGAAATCGCTAATCTGTATTAGCGATTTCAGAGCTTTCAAAGTTTAGGTTGAGCAGTGGTGGCCCAGTGGTAACGGTCCCGACTTACGAGTTGTAGGTCGTGAGTTCGAACCCAAGCAGGCGCTTTACTTTGTGTAAATAATTTAATCACCACTGCTCTCAAAACGGTGAAGGAAAACATCGTGAGGAAACCGGCATGTCCTAGAATCAAAAATTCGAAGACATGTGACATCTACCAACCCGCACTGAGCCCGCGTGGTGGATTACGGCTCACTACCTCTCATAGAGAGGAGGCCTGTGTCCCAGCAGTGGGAACGTTATAGGCTGATTATGCTTATGCTAAAGTTTAGGTCAGGTCAAACTGAAGTGGCAATGGGCCGGCCATATTAGCCGTAGAACCGATGACCGTTGGAGCAGACGGTAGGACGTCCTCAAGCTAGTTGGAGCGACGATCTTTTCAAGGTAGCAGCTTTACGAGAGTTGCCGAGATCCGAGCTGAATGGCGTGCAATTTGAGAGGCCTATATCCAGCTGTGGACAGCCGTTGACTGACGATGAAACTGCAGGTATCATCACGATACATAATATTTATGCTGACTTATTGGTCGAGAAAACAATACAAGGACAAAATTTTACGTTGACAAAAGTTCTTATTTGAATGTTAAATACCCAACCCGACCCTTGCACAGTGAGGTAAAATATACGATTTTTGGTATCGCAGACAAAAATAATAAAAAATAAAAAAACTTAGTTGACACTAAATTTTTATCGGTCGTTGTCAATAAATGTGACATTTTTGTACTCTGTTTACCTGTATCAAGGCTTTAGGAAAACACAAAAAGACAACCTGTTATTAAAAAAAATCATTTTTTTACAAAATCCTGTGCCTTGTTGACTGACCTAAGGTTTCATAAAATATTTGGGTTTGAATTTTATATGTCAGTTTACTTAGTAGATTCCTGTTGCCAGTAAATAATCGGCCAGGTATCCAAAGGTCGTCACGTACAACCTAATTAAGTACCTAATTCATTGTGTTTCAGTGCAACATAAAATCGATTGCTACAGGAAATCATTGAGCAAAGCTCCATGATCTATGGCCGACCCTTTTCAGACGATATTTTTTTTATTATTATCTTACTCGACACTTTTATTTCCGCAATTTTACATCACATATACCCAGTTGTGTTATTGCATAAAAATGACCAAATATAAATATTACGGTGGTACTTATACTGACTAAGTACATAAATAATAATTGTTATCAACATGTCTATCTTTGGGTCTTTAAAAAAACTCGGTGACATTATCTGTGGCCCAAATCAGCTGTTATTCAAGGCCAACGTTTTTAAGCAAAGCTTATTGCAATAGTTTTAAGTTTATTATAAGTCATATTTTATATTTGCTCTTTCATGCTCAATATACACTAGTGATAGCATATTTTATTAGTAAAAAACCATGTTGACATTATAGTCCCATACGAAAAATAATTACTAGTGAGGTAGAAATCAAAATCTTTGTCGTGACTTTATTTATTTTTTAACACAGAGAAACTAGGATTTGTTTTTTTAAATAGTGACTTACCTTGACACACTGGGCACTGCTTCACGGGAACATTTTCGGTTGCTCTGCCAAGAGAAATCTGTAGACAAGAGAAAAATCCAATTAGTTTTATATTACCTATTTGCAACGGATTCCGGTTTATATACTATTCCTGACTATCGCTACAACAAAACGCTCCTATGTTTTAATGTAGTGTTTCATTTCTCAAGAAAAATATCTTCTAGTTCCAAATTAGGTAAAGTGCGTGCAAGATAAGTCTGCGCGCGTATTTGATCTTCAAGACTATATCTTTGCCAGCGCTTTTAATCACTTTTGGCATAATGATTGAGATTATTTACTTTGGATAACATGGAACACAGCACACGCTCGCTTGACACCTTTTAAGTATAAACGTCGAGATTGCGGCCAACGATTATTTACGCCCACGCGCAGACTTATTTTGGGCGCACTCTAGAAAGGGTCTAGTGGCTACAATAGTTTGTCAAAAATATTAAGAACCTTGCTTAGTATTTGGCAGAAGAAGACGTTATTTCTTCCAAACCTTGATTATAAAGCTTGGCTTATGTATGTTAAGTCAAAGTAATTAATTTGCCAGATTGATATTGTTTGATTGATTATGCAGGCGGTTTAAAACGCAGCAGTACTCGACGTAGTATGACAACTTCTAATCAATAGCAATCACCAGTCACTGCCTTAATCACCATTAATCTTAAAAACGTAAACTAAATAAAGTTATTAAGTGCTAACTAATATTTTATCGATGTCTGTAATTTCGCGACCTCCATTTGCAAAGTAAATATAAATTTTTCCGTTCACCTGGCAAGACTAACGGAAATGGTGTTAAATAAAAGGTTTTCTAATTAAACTGATAAAATCAATGAGTTTATTTGAATTGAAAGATTTCTTGGATTTATGTTTTTGTGAATACTAGTTACTTATATATAAAGCGCGAGGCATAAAATAGGCGCCAGGTGAAGTACGTACCTAAAACTTGACGTAACAGAAGTAAAAACGGTTCGGAAATGTTTTTGATGATAATGGTAAGGTGATAATTGTATCCTCGACACGTTTTCCGAAACGTCAAATATGTCGAAATAGCATTATCGTCATAATTTCATCCGAAAGACGTCCTTTGCTGTACAAACGCCTCACCAAAGCGTCCGTCCGCTCCTGTGCTTCTCGTATACGTATAAAACTTACCCATATTTCAACGAGACCTAATTTCAAAGGATTTACTTCAGGAATACACGGAATATTGTAACATACGTGTGCTAAACTGGCCTAATCTTACACTGTCATACTCGTACAAGCACGACATCTAATTTGAATCCTTTGGCAATATCCGCCAGCCTCCTGCAGCGATGTAAGGGCATAGCCTACATACTGCAGATCTAATCGTAGAGGTACAAATGGCAAAACAACTGTGCGATAAGTACGTAGGAGTAAAGTAGCCAACATAACTTTGACACCCTAGAATCGAACCGCCAAACTTAAGCTTCCAGAAAATAGAGCTCAATTTTCTTTCACGTTTAGCTTCTGTCCCGCAGATTTAAATGTGTTACATCAAAGTCACCTAAAAGCATCCAGTCAATGAGCTAGAAAAGTGCAGAATGATACCTATTATAATGTAGGAATATTTATATAAAATACTTAAAATTAGAGTAAACATCATTTGGAGACAACTTCGGCTTCTTGCCATAAATAATTACGTCAAAAGCCTGTGCAGCAACGTATGTCTTTCTGTCAATAACGACTGCGCAAATATCATTTTGACAATGAACGGACGCGGACACAACAAGCAATGACATCTAAAAATTAAAATTAAAAGCTTTTACTACAATTTGTTTGCTACCACTATACCGACGACGCTTAAGACTCGTGCAATGTAGAAATGCCGCACTTTTTTCGTCAGAATTAAACGAATTAATAAAGATTACGTCAGCTTGCCAGTAAATAGGTCTCGGAGTCTTCGACGACACGCTCATTACTCGATTCTACTCGAATTTATATCGATTAAGGGCTTGCGCACACGGGCTAATAGTATTGAAAGTAATACTCAAAGACTTACCTATTATTTGCCATAACAAAAAATTGCAAAAGAAACCCTTAACCCTGTAAGGAAGAAAGTGTTAGCTTTGAATTTTTATTACCATAATTTAGAGGTTTGAAGCCATCACTTGGTAGTGCATATTAGGTCGCTGGCGTAAACGGCGCTGTAATCGCGCGCATTACGATGCATTCGGAACTAAATTGATCATCGCGCACTGTGTTTGTTTAGTGATTACTAAGTAGTACATTGATCGATTCGAGCCGGAGTGGTCGCGTTTGACAGAGCTCAAGATGTTATAATAGGTGTGATACATATAACTCATACTTGTGACCATTAGCAGTTGTAGAGTTTTAAAAAGGGGTGGTTTTGCAGAAATTTGACGACTGCTGGTACTATGGCGCCACCACCGCGTGCGAAACGATACTTACATACAAAAAACGCACAAGACGTTTCACGTACTTTACTGCGGCTCAACTGTCAACGAAGATACGGCCCCGTCCGAAAGTACATAGTTGAGCCGTCAAAACAAGCGACAATTTTTTTTTTACGTGTTAATACATAGTGTCAAATCGTGTTGTCATTATTAGTTGAGGTCCCAAACGAATGCTTTGTCCGTAAGTGATAGGTACGGAGGAGGAAAACTACGGATTTCGTGCTTAGGGAGTATAGACCCCCTGATGCATCTTACCGATTCCTTACCATCTTAACTACTCAAAACAAAATAGGACCCACTCTTTTTTTTACGTTGTCATTAAAAAGTATTAATGTTTATCCGGTATTATGAACTAAGCGAGTGTGCCCAAGCCCTTACAATCGATATCGAATTTCATTCGATTGTGTAACTATGGTGGCGAGTTCTCGATTATAATCGGACCGTGTAAACGGTTTATGTTAGTATTAAATTTCCCGGGATGTGAAATTAATATTGTATATTATTTGAATTAAAGTTGTGCATGGCATCGCGAGCTTTTCTTGCATGAGACTGATAGTAAATGTGATTGGGATTAGAAAACTAGCTTGAACTTTCAGCTTTGTTTTCATTTATAAGTTGCAATAAAGATTAATCGAATTGAATAGATGATGGTGATGTCATGCTCGATCAAATGTCTCGCTGACGGTGGTGCATGTGTTGGATCATTTAGGTCCATTCAAAATTGTTGAGCTGAATGGTGCTGATCCATGCGTCATGTTCGTGAATGTACGCCGTCACTTGGGACTGGCCCTCTCTTAGCTGCCAAAGCTTATTTTAATAATTTATTTTTGGATTGTTTTTATTAATGTTTTGCTGCACTCTGGACGCTTTTAACGTGTACGTTTTTAGTACATCGTTCTCACATAAAAGATCAACATTAATGTACTTGTAACAATATTATTTAAAAGAGTGTCCGTGGAGTTTCTTGCCCTTTCTTCTCCATAGGTACCTACTACGCTTTAGAATGGGCAACTAGCTTCATATTTCTGACTGACCGACTATTTCCAGACCGAATTCAAAAGTGCCTGTAAATGGTTTAATTTGAGTTTAATTTTTAATTTTTTTACCTATGAGTTTGTCGTCTGCTTAAGCGGACTTGCCTGTGGTTGCCCAGCCAGGACTTAAACTTAAATACTAACTAAAAACTAAGTGACTGCACGCCAAGGGCACCCCCTGTGGGGTACGGACCTCGGCTTAGGGCGTCGCTGGAAGAGGGCAGCAAGGGACTAGCTGGATCAGGATTTGAGTGATTTTGGGACGAATTTAAAGCTACAGGCTCAGCGGCGCGGGCTGGCTCGAGCAAGGGTCGGGAGGGAGTTTGAGTTTGATGATGACTCAATATATTTATGGCTTTCTACAATGTGAACTTAGGTGGGCGGTGGTAAATAAATATCTTACGAACGAACCCCGACCCACTTCGTCGTATCCCATCGCCCTCCCCCCCCCCCCCCCCGCGCGATATTACTTCGTTTTCGAGCCTGCCTACGTCGCCATTTTAAATTGTTTTCTTGCCTTTGTTAGATTTCTCGCACTCACCTAGTACATATTCAAAGTACCTAGAGGGAAGGTACTATCGAGGACACCCACGCATGACCCTCTTCAAAACATTTTCGGCTGCACGTTGAAATCGTAGGTTATCCTGCCCTTTTTCTGTTGCACGTTAAAATCGTAGGTTATCCTGACCAATGAATGAAGGGTGACCGTTTTTTTAAACGTTAATTGTTTTAGTTGACCAATGATGAAGATGATGTCTCTTTTTTTATAATGTGCGCTGAAGCGCTATTGGTGGGCGAAAACAATGCAGGCGGGGGTAGCCACTGGCTTGTGCACACCAAAATCGCCCTAATGGGGTTCATGCGAAAATGTCGTCGATAGTACATAATGCGGACATATTAGGGCACATAGGTTTGTGTGTTCCGGACAGGTACGTGTAGCGACGACGAAAGCCACGGCTGCTGGAAGAGCCCCGCGCTCGGACCTATCTTTTAAGTGAGGCGCCACTGACGCGTGCACTCCGCACTCTCAACCTCACAGCTAGTGACACGGACCTTTTCTATTGTTCTCTGAGTGAGTTCACAAAGAATGCATTGTTTGTTATAACTTACCAAAATTTAATTATTATAATAAGTTAGGATATGTACACTATCGCAATAGGTTACCCTGTTATGATATATGTAAGTTGGATAATAACAATAAATAACAATTTAATGTTTTTTTTTGTTTTGTATTTCCTTTGCGTGCCCGTTTCTTTCTCTCTACGTCCGATTATTTTGTGCGAGTAAAAACTGACTCACACATTCCATCTCATTTTTATCCTAAAAGCCTAGTTTTGAAATGAAATTCTAATCCATGACATAAGACTCACAAATATATTTATTATTTAAAAACTTTTATTGTTAAACCAAGTTAACAAGATATAAAAGTTCTATAATCCAAAATCCTATATAATTAACAAGCACTTTAAAAGGCAAGTAATTCAATAAAATTGTCTAGTGAGCTATAAATTTCCGTATTTAGAAACTATAATAGAAATCAAATAGGGTTGTTATCTGATTTTACGACAGCAATAAATCATAGTCACCAACTTTGTCACTTAATAGTCTGCTCTCCAATCTTTTAAATCTTTGTCCTAAAACTGTCAAACATATGTCAAAAAAACCCACTTTAATTTGACACTTAAAAAAATGTTGCACTCCTCTGTACAGGGTTCAGAAAACATTGGATATTTTTTCCAATATGATCATGATATGACGTGTCCTACTGACAACTGGAAGTGTTAATAATTACTCGCTAAAAGGCACAAAGATTGCGTGAGATAGGATTATAAATTATGGACGTGGACCACCCTTGACATAGATTAGCGAGTGTCGTATCTAGTGGAGTTGTTTATTATTATGTCATTGTCGTTTATTGTTTCTCACGGTACGGTTTGTAATCTATGACAGATGACTGTTTGGTTTTAATGAGAGTCTGGTTTTGAAGCCCGGTGGTCAGTTAGTAAGGTTTGAACTGTGTGATATTAATATTTGTAACGACTATTAACAATTAGGGCTTAAAGTTAAGCTGCATATTGTTATTTAATGGATAAAGTAGTTATCCATCTTTATGTAATCTAAGTGTTGACCAGAATAGTCAATGATTTTTTCAGAGCTTCTTCATTGACATTGATAGTTGTCACAAAACTAGGCAGATTCTTTTGCACAACTAAGGGATGATTTTACCAAAGTCAGATATATTTTATCAGTGGAATAAAATTGACGTCTGATTGTTTTAGTATGGTAGAACTGTAAAAAATTCAAAATGTATTCTGTAGATAAAACTTTTTCTAGGTATAAAGGGTCATTAAAATTATTTAAATTAATTTGCAACAAAAAATAAAATTTCAATATATTAGACGCCATTACGTAAAAATAAGGAGAACTAAAACTGTGACGTAGCCGAGAGAGCAAAAAAGTAAGGTGAAAGCACCAATAATCGTCCGCCTAATTAATAGGTTTATTTGGCTTTAAAAGTTTAAATCACGCTATTCTATTCGGCCCGTGGCACACTGCACGAAATCTCGTTGTGACGTAAATCAAAAGAACCATAAAATCCCTCACGTGTGGCACGCGCCGCCCACCCATAATATAAATTAGCGATGTTAAATTGTTGATCCATGGCTTTTCTACAGATTTCATGTCGCTTTGTTCGTGAGTCATATAAACCGTTGAAAGTTTTGTAATATTTGTTTGAATATTTTAGAAATTGATGACAAAGTTAAGCATGTCGAGTCTGTTAAAATCTCACCGTGAAGACTTGCGTGGAGTGAGCTGTCAGTGTCATCCCGTCTTGGCCAATCCCTAGCACCAGTGGCACTGACAGCTCACTCCACGCTCACTTCACTTTAGATTTTCACAGTGAGATGGTTACAGAATAGCACTACTGTTTACGTTTTTTTAAAGTACTAGTTTCTGGCTGAGATTTAGTTCGCCTGAAAGTCGTAAGACACCACAGTTTATCTACTAACGTAACACCCTCATTTTTGCCAAAACACCTTTTTACTGGTGATGTCGCGAACTCGTTCTTTCTTACTTTTTATGGTCGTGTTGTGATGATAAAAACCCTTCTCAAAAATAGGGCTATCAAATGCAAAAACATATTTTTTAATCCGACTAGACAGTAGTTCCAGAGATATGCGCGTAATTATACTAAGTGAGAAAAATACGCATTATTGGAGGTAACTCAAAAACGAACCAAGCAAAGTCAATAAAATTCAAACAATAATCAGAATTTTCAAAATCGGTTGACAATTGACGAAGAAATCTGTGAATAAACATTGATACAACTTCCTGCTTTTTGAAAGACGGTTAAAACACTACAAGGCGTTGTGACTTGTCTTGGCGTTATCAGTTAACAGAAAATCTTCAGTCGTTTGGCATTGTCTTCATTATTGACTTAGTTTTTATTGGATTATAAATTGTTTATTGAATAATTGCTATGTGTGGACATAAAGTTGAAAGCGAAGCGTGCGCGGTGAATTATGTAAATAACTAATATTTGAAAAACTTCGATGCAGTGTTTAATTTAATTATTGACTTAGGTAATAATATTAGAATTCATGCATTCTCTTGTTTACTGACCAGTAATCTTTGATTTTTGTCATCTCTTTGTTCTTCTAAACTCCGCAACGGATTTTGATGCGGGTTTCACTATAATTCAGAGAATGTATTCCGTAAGGTATATTTGTGTAATAAATTCATATTTGTCTTAGATATAGCACTGGAATCTCAATGTTTCGACATGTCGCTATATTAGTGAATGTAAATATTATGTGGTTCACTGTTTTTTTTTTTCTCATTTATTAAAAATATTAATCTTGGTCTTGCAGTTTGTGAAATTTATGCAGCCTACCCGAAAGTCCTTTCTTTGGTATTGTTCGTCGAAACGTTGAGCTCCTTAAGTTTGTTTTGAGCTGCACGATTACTGACAAGTGTGAGCACTGACTGGACAGGTCTTCTCAATCGGTGTGGTTCTTTCCTCAGAAAACACATGGCCTTTACATGATGTGACCAAGATTGTCTGGACATTAAAAGAGAATGTGAACTCTAAGTTGGTTTCGGCCTTTCTTCTTGGAGTAGTCAGATAGGAAACGCCGACCTCATCTAGTTTTTAAAATATGATTGACGTGTAAAAGTGTTTGTACAAACCCAGCCCATTTATCATTGGTAGATTGTACTGGTTACCTGCTGTTATTGCATAGCGACAAGATCCTTTTTAGTTCTAATAAAGAATAATAAGTATAATAGTATTAATGCGAAAGTAACCTTGTTTGTCTTTTACGCCAAGACGGCAGAACGAATTTGGAAGGAATTTGGCACACAGATAGAACCTAACCTAGGTATATATAGACTACTTTCCTCCTGAATCGCAGGCTACATTTCCTCCTGGGATCGCAGACGAAGTCGCGGGCAAAAGCCAGTAGTAAAATAATAGTTTTAATAAGCTGTTTTAAACCACAAAACTCATAAAAAACATAAGATAGGCATTACTAAAGCAGAATGTTGCGCAAAACACCAAGTGCAGAAATAATTTAGTTAATTCGTACATCTAAGTGAATATTTCCAAACCAAAGCTTGATTTCCAACGTGAACTGCGTTATTGGTTCTGGTACTAAAACTCTGCTCCAATTAAGTTTGCTTTAGACATAATATAGTAAAATCACGAGTTGTTTTAACTAATGGATCGATTTGTTAGTATTTGTAGAACATTCATAACATTTTAATTAGCAATAACAGGTCCAAACTGACTTGTATAAGGGCTATGCAGTTAGTAAATAATTTTATTACAGCTTAGTCCATTAATTTTACTAGGTTTGTTTTGTTGAAATCCTAATTTGAGAGGGACTAGGTAGTAACAGCCGCCCGTAGGGTTGCCAACTCATAAAAATCACAGATATAGGTAGTAACAGCCGCCCGTAGGGTTGCCAACTCTTATAAATCACAGATATAGTATTTTCGAAGCCATTGCCTGTTAAAATATAGTAGATGGCCCAAAAAATTTGCCATGATTGTTTTTTTTTCAATGTATGTTTGTTTGTATTGAAATAAAACTATTATTACGTACATTCAATTTTCTTCTGTTTTATTTTGTTTTGTGTGAATATTGATGTGCCTTAACCTGGGTCAAATGCATTTATTTTCTTTCTTTCATTTTGAAAATTTTTATTATTTTTATGACTCTTCGCTATACACTCTAAATTATGGTTACCATTAATACAGCTTTCATAAGATTTCGCCATAAATACTACCGCACTGGTAGATTATCAGGTTAAACTACGCTGCTGCGGTCAGTCCTTGGATGGGTGACCATCTTTACATACCAAGAACCCTTCGTATTGGATCGTTGACAGTCGTTTCGGGATGTCAGAAGCCCGAAAGTCTGACAACCAGTTCTTACCAAGGGGTATCGTATTACCCAGTAACTGGGTTGTGGAGGTTAGATAGGCAGTCGCTCCATGTAAAATACAGGCATCCGGTTAGACTGGAAGCTAACCTTAATATTTTCGGATCAGGGTTAGACAGATGATTATCATCATTTATTCATGACTGTATTCGCTTTTGGACATCAATTAAGAAATTATACAAAAAAAAAGGTGAATGTTTAGGAACGTATCCGCCTCTTTTAATATGTCTATACTAGGCTGTTCGTTATATGACACGAAATATTTAAAAAAGCACAGACAAACTAATGTATTTCAATACCGCTGAGTAATTTTTCATTAAATAATAGACACAAATTAAGTCTGCAACCCTAAGTAACGATGTTTGATAAGTCACTGTTATTTTAATTATCGCCCCATAAAGGGGTGACCAACCCTAAAAGGGTAACTCCTCTACCTGGGGTTGTATTTCAAAACTATAAAAACCCTGCAATAATCGCTTTAATGGAATCACCCCTTATAACGTAATACGGATAGGTGAGGCAAAACAAATAGCGTGTGTTTGTGAAGCTTGTTTATTGAATTTACATATACATCGAGTGATTGTACACTTCAAGAGTATGCTTAACAGTTAAATAAGTGCAGAAAATAAAAACAAAATAATAATTTTAAAAAAGCATTTCACGTCATTGCGCACGACACGCACCAGTATTGAACGATCAGTCGTGTTGCAAATCCGTTGCAATGGAAACTATCTCTACACACATCTTACCGCTTTCCATGGTCAGGCTTGGTTGGTTTTCTGTGAAAACAATTGAAAACTGGTACTATTTTGTGTTGAGTTAACCGTTTAGTAGGTTAAAATAACTAGGATGAGAATTGGAGTAATCACCCTAGAGTTTTTGTATTCTTAGACATTTATTAAAAAAAAAATATATATATATGGTAAAATCATCTGTTCAAAATTAATTGTTTGTAATATTATTAACGATAATTTAATGTTACATCTTAAAGATTTATAAAAAAAAACGGTTTTTTCAATTCTAATAAAATATTAATATTTTTCTTAGATTAGAAATTAGTTACCCGCCCCTGCACACTGCACGGTTTTTACAACTTAATATAACGTCAACATTTCTTTAATATGTGTAAGTTTAAAATTAATAACACACATAACTGGACTGGGCACGCTTGGTTGAATATACCCCACTCCCTCTTAAAGTGAGAAGACCTGTGTCCTAGCAGTGGGAACATTATAGGCAAATTATGTTCACATACACCTTCCGGTTTTTATTTTAAATATTTATGAAAACCTCATCAAAATCCGTTGCATAGTCTAAGAGAATATCGCGGAAAGAAGAAATCGAATTTAACTTATAGTATGTATGTGTAAATATAGATAAAGAAGCTCCTAAACACCGGAATAGGTTCCTAAATACTTTATAACTTGTAAAATGCTTATTTAGCACACAATTATTTAAATTGGGCCGCTGTTAACGAGTGAAAATTCAAAATGGCGGCACCAATACGCAAGAAATGTTTAACTGGGAAAACTGCGCACACACCTCTTACTTAGAAACGTTGTTATTTTAAAAATGAATTAATTCGTTAATGGCTGATATTCAAGAAAATATTTAGATAAAACCACAAAAACAAAACGAAAAAACCTATAACTTAATTTAAAAGAAGGTTGACTTTAGATTTTAAATTTAGAACTTACATGGTGGTGTTGAAGAGTTGTCCCCAAAATGCTCGGCCCCAAACACGGACAAGTCTTGCTCCCCTGCCATCTTTTACAAGAATGAGCTGTGGGTTAATACCACGGCATGAACGATCCCATGGGGTGATACCACCACCACCAGGTGAATACCATCACGCATGCGCTTTAAGGGGTGGGGCAGGACTCTATTGATTATTTCTACCCCTATTTCCATGATGAACTGATAAAAGCTGTATTCACTGCGAGGTATACAAATTGCCTATGGGTGGTGATTTTTGAACTGTGGTATTAATTATATAGTAAGCAGAATGATTGATAGGGACTGTCCTGTTCGATGTTTTGTACGAAGGTTTCCGAGTATCGAGTCTTTGAATGGAGTGAGTGACGTGAATCGATATTGTTGAGTTTATATTGTATTTTTCTTTCATAGTTACTGGGGCAAACATTTAGTAAATATTATTGGGAGTTAAAGGCTTTTTAAAGAAAGTTCGAAAGGAAAATAGGTAACAATAGGCTGAGCTTTTTAATGGATAGAAAATCTTTCAGACGTTGCTAGGGATTAATTACTTTTGGGAAAGAGCTTTAGATTATGTACACTAACAAAGTTATACCGATCATCTTGGCGAATTTGTATGCTATGAAAATAATATTAGGTACGTTTCAAATTTAAACTGCTTATAAAAATCAAAAAGCTTGTTTATTTCCTAGTTCTTTATTCAGTTGTAGATCTTACTATAGTTACTTTTTATAATAAGACTGGAACTCGAGCCTTTAAAGCTCCGTAAACCATCTAATTCAGAAAATTTAAGCATCAGTTTTTATTTCAGACGCAATGGGGA
Organism: Dasypolia templi; assembly: GCA_963555695.1. NCBI lineage: Eukaryota > Metazoa > Arthropoda > Insecta > Lepidoptera > Noctuidae > Dasypolia > Dasypolia templi. The sequence continues at coordinate 14,160,972 of OY743142.1, forward strand.
AGATGACAAATTTTTAAGAGGAGTTTATTTCCAAATAGTGCAAAACTCAAACTCAAAGCATTTATTTGAAATAAACCAATTACAGGCACTTTTGAATTGTCAAGGTCGGTCGGTCAGAAAAATGAAGCTAGTTGCCCATTCCAAAGCGTAGTAGGTACCTATGGAGAAGAACGGGCAAGAAACTCCACGGACACTCTTTTAAATCAAATAATGTTTACAATAGATTGGTTACATCATTCATGTTGAAATTATGCATGTGAGAACGATGCAGAACGTTAAAAGCGTCCGTTATTTAAATATGAAAACAATTCGAAAATAAAATTTAATTAAAATACGCCGTGGCAGCTAAGAGATGACCAGTCTCAACTGACGGCGCCCGTTCACGAACATGACGCATGGATTAGCACCATTCAACTCAACCATTTTGAAGGGAGCTAAATGATCCAACACACGCGCCACCATCAGCGAAACATTAAAGTGAGCATGACATACTCTCAGCCGCCAGGACACATTCAAGTCAATGAAAGACGTACCCTGTAAATGGTAGCTTTAAAGCATGTACATAGTACTCACATATGGCATATAGCAATTATACAGTACTAAAAAAATTGAGTTTATACAATGCAAAGATTCTTGTTTTTAATCTTCAGCAGCTCCAACAGTATTTTTAAATGCTAATCAATTAGTTGATGCGTCCTTGAGGAGCAGGACCAGCGATTAGCCAAGCATTTTTATCAGCAATGTAATCCCCTAACTTATAATATGCTCGGCTGCATAGTGTGCGTTTTATACAAGATTTAAATTTGGTTTCATTCAGTTGATGTATGTGGGGAGGTATTTTATTGTAACATCTTAAACAGTACCCCATGAAAGATGAGTCTACTTTAGCCAGCCTGAAACCTGGTTGAACTAATTGGTCCCTATTTCTAGTGATATAATTGTGTCTTTCACCTCTTTTACCAAAAAAAGTATTCGAAAAAGTATTACAAAAAGTGTAAAAGCTCTAAAAACTGCCAAGTTATAAACGTTTTAAAGTAAGTGTTAGACTAGGACAGCACTATCGTAGAAGTGACGTCACGACTACGTAACTTCATACTAGCGCCGTACATTGTCCTTATGCGCGACAAGGACAGGAATAATCCCCTCCAAAAACTTTAAAAGCGTGTATCTTCGTCATTTTTACATCAATTTATCAGATTTTTTCTATTATATCATTTTTACTATGCCTTCTTTGAAATTACATTATTTATACAAACATTTTTAATAGTAGTCATCTTCCCAATTAGGTAGCGATAAATTATTAAGATCGTTGCAAAATTTTAACGAACAGGTAATAAAACCAGCCTAATATTGTACTGCAGGGCAAAGGCCGCTTCTCATACAGAGAAGGCACGAGCATTGATCACCAGCCCTTCTCAAGAGGGGTTCGCGATTTCAGACTTTTATAACCTAACTATAAGTCCAGGTTCACTCGGTTTTCCTTTACCGATGTCAGTGATGCCCAAGAAAAACTAAGAAAGTACATATGAATTGAAAAATTAATTAATTACCAAATTAATAATCTTAGATTCATTTTTGTAACAAACAAAACGCAATTTTTTCATTCAAATATAATCTAAAGTCAAAGTCAAATAATTTATTTGGAATAGGCACATAAAATGCATTTTTACATGTAAAAGTTTACAAGAAAATAGTATTGAGTCTTGATGCCTCTACCCAACATCCAAACTCTAAATCGTAACCTTGAAAGCTATTGGACTCATAACTCTGTCGATGTCCTCATGGCGTACCTCAGAAGACCCTCAAAATGGTATTCATAGTCTTCAGATTAAGGAAATTATGAGGTTCCTCGAATGAGTGTGAGTCGAGGTGAAACATCGCGAATACGTCAATATTCAATAAACTCATTATAACATTATGAAAATCGGTACAATATGTACGCGTATTTTGGCAAAACCTCCTTGTTGACTGCCTCAAGGAATCCTCAAGGTAGATGCCAGCGACGTACTCTTATATTTGTTTAACAGTTGATTCCTCAACTCAAACTCACCTCGACTGAGGATACTGTTAGATATGAGGAGTCAAATTGCAACTTTGAATATCAAACCACCTAAATGAGGTTGAGTCAACTGGAGGAAATCAACAGGTATACCACATAAACTCATTTAAAATGTATTTAAATATTTTGTATTTTCTTTATTAATCGCCACTTTATATGAAATAACAAGTGTGCGCTACCACAATTTTAGGTAAAAATAATTAAAAATGTAGCAATGATTCTGAATCTTTGACTAGTTTCACATGCAAAATGCGTCAAGTTTTATCGATTAGACGCCACATGGTATTGGCAGTAGTTTCTTAGTAAATGGGCGACGGACTGGCGACTTGTATCGACGGCGCTTTATATAACACCGTGGTATTCCACAACATGCAACCGTGTTATTGGTGAGAGGGTTGGCAGTCGGTATGTGCTTGGTCTTCAACTAAGGGTTGTGGGTTTAATGACAGAATAACCCTACAAATTTATTAAAATCGCCTTGAAAACCCTAATTTTTTTTAGGAATCATTTTCAGAAATCGATGCTCATGATATGGTTTCATATAAAGTATACAGGGTGGAAGGGACATCGACGCACAACCGGTGACTCAGTACATGATTCTGAACCTTTTACAAAGTGTCTTTTACAAAGTTTTTAGTGTTGAAATTTTTACATATAAAAACCTATAAAATGACAATTTATAGAATTGTCATTTTAAAGGTTTTATATGTCGTATGGAAAGTAATATGTATATATTTTAGGTACTAGACCATGTAGAAGCTCCAAATTTAGCATCTATCTATCAAAGTCGGTTTGGCCCGAGAACAGGAAACACCTTGGTCTATCTGGAAACTAAAGAGCAATGTGCTTGGTAGGTATTTACGTAACAAATCGACATAAAGTTCCTTTTGTTTTTTGGTTTCTGCTAGTTTTAAGAAGTGGACCTTCGACTACGTGCTGAATATTCTAAAGACCACTTCTCCAAAACGAACGATAAAGGATATCATGCCACAAAAAAGTAATTTCTTCATGTTTATCTTGATTAGGTGAGAGTTGATATTAAAGATCAGTATACTCTGTAAATTATTAATGAGAAAAAATATGAAGACGATGGGTTGCAGTTCAGATTTGAAATTGAGATGATGTTGGACTAGTCTTGACCCAAATTATGTTTTAGGCACACTATTTAAGATATCACAGGAAATTCAAAATGGCGAATGTGAGACGTCATGATGTGTATTTCCAAACCTTTTAGTTCGTTTTCCCTCAGCGGGCTTTAATTTAAATCTCTTGTTTATTTTACACGTTTAACCCTATGAAATTAACACTATTAAAGAGCGATTTTTCCTCGTAAACCATTCCGTGTCAATTATAAATAATAGAGTTTACATTAAATAGTTTTAAAGTCACAATTTGTTTATGTGGGCGGCGTCTAAAAGCGCATTGCGGCATACAGGTCAAAGGATTTTATCCGTTCCTAGAAACCATACGGTAATAATAGAATGAAATAAGGCTATTATGGGTGGCCTGTGTTTTTTCTACCTATCAGCTAATTATGTAGTGTGTATTGTGTGTTCTGTAGTTTGTGGTGTAGGTATTGGTCAAGGTCGATCGCGGTAAAGGATAATGTTTATTTGATGTTTATGTCGATAGGAATATCATTGGGTAATGGAAAATTCTGTTGTTTATTCCCAATAATATTAGTGATTCTAATTATATTGGTTTCAAACATCGGTTGTACGAGACGTAGCAATAGACAAGAAGTATGTTTTCTTACAAGTTGCAATGACAGGGCTGGATGGACTTAGTGTCGTGTTGTCTATGGTATGCGATTAAAAAAAAAACGAATGTTTACGTGTCAAGCAGTAAGTTACCGCCAAAAATAGTCAGAGTAACTACTTACTTGGATGAATAGTTTACGTTTTATCCAAGTATTGTATACCCAGTCGTGAAAGTAATTACGAGATTTGACTGCGAATCAATCTCGCAAATTTGCAAAAAAATACTGCCAGTTAGGAAGAAAATTATCTGACCGCCACAGCTTAGTAACTAGGCAGCACGGTTCCGCTTGGTAAGACTTTTGGGCTTAAGACTTTTGACTGCACTTTGACATTAATTAAGAATACTATGAATTAATTAATTGGATAGAGAAAACCCTTGATGCTATATCATTTAACTTACTTATAAGAAATATATAGCACCATAGCATTTCTTACTTAAAGCCTTTAACTTAAACATGAGCATTCTCGCGAATAATTCCACAATTATATAACATTAAACGTACGTGTTTTACTGCCTCGTCATTATCATATTAGCGTAGTTTTTTTTGCTCTGAGCATGCTGATTGGCATTGTAAGTTAACTATTGAATCTTAACCAGTCGGTGGCCTTTGATGTGCGGTCAAATGTAAGCAGAGGATTAACATATGTGTTAGGGTGTTGGTTCACTGATGTGTAACGTTTATCGTTAGCTTAAACCACACTTTACTTACGATGTGTTTGTTTTCAATGTGGCACTAAGCTTTTCATCTGTAAAATGCATTTTCATTGCAATAATTCTAATGAATGTTGTTAAAAGCTTATGTTCAACTGCTGGCAAAATTGGACATCACTTTCATAATTTTAATCATCAATCCTTTGGATTGATTTGAAAAGTCTAACTAATATTATAATTCTTAGTCAAGTATGAGGTACGTGAAGAAATCTAAGGGACATTTCCTCAGGTAGAACCTTATCAATAAAACAAAAACGCATCAACTGCAACAATGCATTCATTCCAGCACCTAACTTACCTCACGAGAATCAACCTACCGTACAAGTACTTCCACCTGCCTTCATATACTCACGCCATAATTAAATTCATTTAAATAATCCACCATTAAGTATCACAATTTAATGAATCGCTAATTTTGTTTTTGTTGATCATGAAGTTTTTAAATGGAATATCTGAAGAATGAAGTTGGTTTTAAATGGGAATGAATGTTTATAGGAATGTAGAGTGATAAAAGTTTCCAAGAATGTTTTTTTTCTTTTTTTACTCAATACCTACTGTCCCACTGCTGGGTCATCTTCTAGATTTGATTGTTACAAAAAGCGACAAAATTACTAACGTAAAAAAGATGAGCACTAATACTAATGGGCAGAAATTTATACTAACTTTTAAAAACTTTATAGGGTATTGATTTTACTGACAATTTAAGGACTGTTTTATTTATTTATTTGTCCCAGTTCAAGGTACACAATAAACCCACAAAAAAACAGAAACCAGTAGCTCATGTCCAGGTCTATTCATGCAAATCCGTTTAGCCGTATTGGCGTGATGGTGTAACAAACAAACATACTTACTTTCGCAGTTACAATATTTGTTAGGATTATGATAGGAAGTTTGGTGAGCCGCCTTCGCCTGCGACAAATAGTATGTGGTACGTAATAAGTAGCAATGTTTTTGACTGTTGCTTGTTTGTGGTTTATATTCGGAGGCTGAAGAGTGAAATCCTAATTCTAACAAATGTTATAAATGCGAAAGTCAGTTTGTTTTTTTGTTACGCTTTCACGTCAAAATTTGGCACACAGTCTTGATAGACCATGGACCTGGGTAAGGATTGCAGACGAATTTGTGGACAACAGGTAATCTGTTTTATAAAATCTACATCCAGATGTTTCACACTGCAGGGTAAAGGCCACTTCTCATCCAGAAGAACGAGTTTGAAAACAACACCTTGCTTACTATGTGTTGACAATGTCAGATTGTAAGTGACGGACTCTTAACGAGGCTACAATCTTCATTAAATGAAACCGATATTCCGAGAACAATTTGTGCATTGACAGAATTGTTTTAATCCATGACAAACAAATTAAAAAGTCGTACCGAGCTCATAAAAAAAAAATACTTTTTAAGAAATAAGGTGTTGATATTTTTATAAACGGATTAGTATGTGATTATTATGTTTTTTGGTATCAATCATGCTTTTTAGTTACTTAAAATTCATTATGTTAAAAATATAGAACTTAACAAATGTTTAAGGATATTTATAACTTCACGTAATGTTTCTATTTAAAGTATGTACTAATTGCCCAGATTTTAAACTAATGGTAATAGATAGCTCTGATCTCCGTGGTGACTTTGGTTTCCAAAACATTGGTCCCAGTAGGTAAAAAAGATTGAAATATCCCGAAATCGCCATAGTGAGTCACTGCGTTTAAAAACCAGTAGCAATATCATACAAACAACATAATTATTTAACAAAAACTACTTCGATGATGTCATTGTTTAAGATTTAACATATTTAATTAATTCTTAGTCATCTCAATAAATTTAAACAAGGTGCTGTTTTTGAGCGAACGTTATTCAGTCAGATTTTTTTGTTCTTTCTAAACTATCTTCGAGGAATTAAATAACTAGTATTTAATGCAAGCTCTTAGGTATACGTAGGGTTGCCTTCTCTTGTTGACCTTATTCCAGGAGTTTTTTATTTTATTTTTTTAGTTATATTTTCGATTTGAACATACAGACAGACTTATAAATATCTGGTCTAGGACTAACAAATTACTTATTACGATACAAAAACATGCTCAGAGACGGCGGCGGCGTTTTACGAGTATACAGGTATGGACAAAACTTATGAAACCACATATTTTCTTCAATGTGTCTCTTTGTTGAAAAAAAAGCTTAACTCAAATCTTCCCTTTCATTTGATTCAACAAAACTTGATTGATGACTTTAAAATTCCGTCAGAAGTTTGTTTATTTGATATTCCTTCCGGGAGCCGGGAGATATAAAGTTGCATTGCTGAGTTCCTTGAGACTACCGGGAATCCGGGAGAAATGGGAACCCTAGGTATACGTATGCCCTAGGATTGTTTTAAACCAAAACTTTAAACAATATTTATTTTGCTAATAAAATGATAATAAACGAAGTATCTAACCAACTTTTATAGCTAATTAATAAAGGTGCAAGGTAGTTATCTGACATTTTTATCTATTTTATAGAGCAGTAACTTTTGTAAAATGATACCGAATAAATTTAACGGCACCGATAAAAACTTAAACCTTTAAATGTTAAACTTCGATTCTAAGTTACGAATAAGTCAGTTAAGGAAAAGGTTATTAGTTCAGTTACCTAATGAATGGTAATTTGGTGCCGTCTGTCAATCGTAGCTCTTTGACGTATCCGCCTAAGGATGTTTTTTTTGGGGTGGATAAATGGAATAACCCATCTTTGACAGGTGTCACGGGTATTTAGAAGCCCTAAATCTGTGTTACCCACTAACTAGATTGTGGAGATAGGCAGTTGCTCCATGTAAATGGCTGATAATTAGCTGTATTACGTGAGAAGAACATAGCCCTCATAAAGTTGGGAAAAGGATTGGCAGATTGACTGAATACAAAAAAACGAAATATAAAAAAAAAAAACTATAATTTTGTCTATTCTATCTGTCATTTTGTATATTCTATCTGTCATTTTGTCTATTCTATCTGTCATTTTGTCTATTCTATCTGTCAATTTGTCTATTCTTCTTTCGACAAAACCTGTTTCTATGATGGTCGTGCTACGAACACAGAAGTCAGAACCGGGAGGTTTGGTAGAAAGGACGCCTATACCTAGCAGTGGATGATTCAAGGCTGAAATTATGTTGCCGAGGTAATAACAACAACATAACTAAAATAATTCATTCCGTAAACGTAGGATATCGGTTTATAATGTACCGAAATCTTGTGCCCACTAAGAGCCGTTACAAATCGTGGTCTGCACGGGTAGAATGACCGGGATTTGTCGACGGAGGAGTAGACCAAATTTTAGATTTCTTTTTTGTCTATTCTTCGGTCGACAAGACTCGTTTCAATCATAGTCATGTTACCCGTAATAATGTGGACGAGGTTTTCAATAAGAATATAAAAGATCATAACATGCTTCAGGGGCTTGCTTACCTTACTAAAAGTAACGAATTGTTACTATAACGATCTGTTCTTAGTTAAATATAGAAACAGATAACCTAACACCACATTACTTGACTCAAGAACAAATTACAGCCCCGTTAATTAAGTGCAAGCCACAAATAACACATGTATTCATTAACAAAACATTAATAATACACGAAATTGATTTAAAAACAGGTTGGAACTACCAGTAGCTGATTGCAATGGACCCTATCGGTATTACGATCCAGCTAATGACATAATTTTAATCAAATGATTCTATTTAAACGAATTTCCTATCAAATATTGCTTGGCCTGTCATTCTGTCGATAGCTCGCTAGTGCGGAGACAGACTCTGCATTCATAAATACGGGTATCGAGAATAAATTTTAATTATTTATTAGGTGTATAGAAAATGTTAAGTTTTGTGTATGAATTATTTAGAGACTAAGTGATATCTTGATTTGTAATGTATTCTGTTTTGATTTGTAATATCTATTGGTTTAATCTAAAATTATTATAGGAGAACACAACTCAAGGTGAAGTGGGTATTGTACTTGTTGATATGCGATTAGTTTTATTGTTTAGTTTAATTTTATAAATGGTGGGTCCTAGTGTTATTTGGAATGGGCCTCGACTTACGAGTGAAGCGAGTGGTCGTGAGCACTTTACTTTGTGTATAAAAAAAGGTAAAAGAAAAACATCGTGACGAAACCGGTATGTCCTAGAATCAAAAATTCGACGACATGTGGCATGATAAGCCGCGCTGGGCTCGTGTGGTGGATTATGGCACACTGCACAGTCCCTCTCACAGAGAGGAGGCCTGTGTCTCAGAAGTGGTAAAGTTATAGGCTGATTATGTTATGTTATGTACCCTAAATGGAGGATAATAATATGGTAATGGGCATGGGTCTTCTGTCTGAAATTTCGCAGTACTAGCCCGGAGTTTAGGATTTGCGCCAGGTTGATTATAAAAGGCTCGCCCCCTATTAGATGGGAGTTACTAAAGGTAAACTTGGCCTAATCCTTCGGGAATTACTGGCGTGACGTGCATATTAAAAACAGTTTTTTTTAAATCATAGTAACACTATTCATCGCAGCATACAAGATCCTCTCATCTTTTTCTCCGCTGTGCATAATGCAGTCGTAGCACATTCAATTTATATGTAAATTTAAAAATATTACATGAAAGTTCTTTCCACACCACGTTGCTGACTACATTAAAAGCGCATAGATACAAGATTGCCACCGAACACATTCATGTGAATGGACGCCTGTCCGAATTAATTAAGATCCCTCTGAGAAACTCGGCAGAGACCGGACACACTCGGCCTCGGCACAGTTTTTAGTATCGGCTTAATATATGATACCAGCTCGACAAAGTTTTAATTAGAAACCAAACTAGTTTGATTGTTTGAATAAACAAAATATCTATCCTATAAATCAATTGAAAATCGATGTGATTTATCGGACGAGAATCTATGTTTTAAGTAACATATTCAAACATTAGTTTGTATTTCAAACTTGACTTACATTGATTGTAACAAAAGCAGGCCAAGTGCCATAACTTTTAATGTTTTAAAAGCAGTGATAAGCGAATACTTACGAACGCACTGTTTTTTTATCTTTTCCCATAAAACATTTTTAAAGGAAATGGTTTAGAATGTTCATAAATATTATCAATTTTAAAACCATAATAATAATGACTGTATTTAAAAAAAGAAAAGGGTTTTACTATGACTAACGGTCTATGCTTCGTTTGTAGTGATGTCTTTTCAGTCGAATTTAAAAAAATGTGGTATCGGTATCATGCAGTCACTAATTTGGTATCTGCCGAAACCGAAACTCAGCCCTTCACCACACTACTTTATGGTCATATAAAACTCAAGTTGAAATGTAATTATTCGTTTATTATGCATAATTATTGCTAACTAGATTTAATGGCTTTAGGTGTAAACTAATGAATAACAAGTGAGGACAAGTGTTTCAATATGTTTCATTTCGTTTTTTTAAACAGTAGGTAGCCAAGAGATAAATATATAAATGATTTCACAATTATCTGCTGTAGTTATAGAAGTATTGTATCGGCTGTGGTTTGGATATAGGTAATCTAGATTATTCATAGTAGTAAAAAAGTGATAGCTTTGAAGGTCAGCGTAAGGACCAGTTAACTATCATCCATGGATAATGTAAAAAAATCGGGCAAAGTGGAGTAGATTAAGTAGAATTGAAACCTGGTAAATATTCGGAATTAATAATAATTGTAATGATTAAGGCATTGTGACTTCTATCAACACGATTACGGCCCACTCCCTCTCACAGAGAAGAGATCTGTGTTCCAGCAGAGGAAAGGTTATAGGCTAATTATGCTGGAGGTGCAATAAGAAGAGCCTATTATGAAAGATTCCACTCGGTCTCCACTCGGTTCCACAATTTGTTGAGACCCAATTCCAAATCAGAGCTGGGGTGATCTGATTTGGAATCGGGACTCACCAAATTCCAAATTCCACTATAAGATTGATACTAGAACCAAAACAAACTCATCTCGTTCCACAAACAGACTCACAGTCACAGTAACAGACTGTATTCATTAATATGCGACAAATTCATAAACAGCCGGATACATTTATAGCTTAGCGTTCTCTCATGAATTATAAGACGACTGTGGGTATTCATTTAGATTCATACTAGCGACCCGACCCTGCTTTGTATTCATAATTCTTCTACTTCTTCTGTAACTATCTAATTAGTCGTCATCTCGGTAGTCACCCCTTTCCTGCCATATCATCTTTCACACAGTCCATCTATCGTTTCTTTGGTCTGCCCCTACTCTCATAGCTATCGATATGCATTCTCAACATTTTCCTTATCCTCGTTATCACATCTCCAAACCATCACACCTTTTTTTTTTTTTGAATGTCATCTCGCAGGTCAACCTATGAGGTTGTCGTCTGCTTAGACGGACTTGCCTGTGGTTGCCCTAATAAATTAAGGCCTCCAGCCAGGACTTAAACTTATATACTAACTTAAAAACTAAGCGACAACGCTAAGGGCACCCCCTGTGGGGTACGAACCTCGGCTTAGGGCGTCGCTGGAAGAGGGCAGCAAGGGACTAGCTGGATCAGGATTTGAGTGATTTAGGGACGAATTTAAAGCTACAGGCTCAACGGCGCGGGCTGGCTCAAGCAAGGGTCGGGAGGGAAACCATCACACCCGAATTCCGCACAACTTTATAGTCCCTGGTGCCTCTTTCAGACTTCCTCTTGTGTACTCATTTCTTATTCTAACCATTCGTATAACACCACACATCCCTCTTAGCATTCTCATCTTAGCTGCATGCAATTTCCTTTCATTTATCCCTTTCGTGGCCCAATCGTCTGATCCATACAGGACAGCAGCGAAGTAATTGCATTTTGACAGTTGAACTGCGTTCATTGCATTATTTACGTTGTTCAGCAGACAAATTTTCCGAACATATGAAGCAATGGATTAGCAATATCCTCTTGAATAAAAGTGTATTACGCAATTAGAGTGCAGGTCTTACCATTGTTTTATTATTCTTTATAATGTGTAAGTTAAATATTAATGTAGTGTACACAAACTTTCTGGAAGAAATTATCTAAATTACGGTCAAAATCAGTTACGCTGTATAAAAGCACAACGCGTTCGCACAGACAGACACAAAATACAGTGCGAATTTAATTAATGTATAATATGAAAATGAGATTAAGTAGTTGATTTGAAGTGAGATTCAATTAGAGTTGTATTTAGGAACTGTTTGGCTTTGAGCTCTGTTTTTTTGTTGTTGTGGTTAATTGAATTGATATTGGTTGTAGGTTAATGAATTCAAACACTGATTTCCGATTCTCTTCGGTAATTCCAGCTTGTTCTTGTGTTTATTGACAATACAAAAAAAACCTTGACTTTTAGTATTGTTTTGTGGATCGATGGATGTTGCTTTTAATAGAGAAGTGAGATTGATTGTGAATGATGTTAATACACAACACGGCAGTTGATATGGTCAGCATTTTTGGGCTTTTGATGACCTGTTTAGTAACAATTTTTTTTTTTAAATAAGTATTCGTATTTTGTAGACTGACATATGTTTCGATTTGTTGTTTTTTTTTCTTCATATTTTGGAAAATACCTGGTACTTGTTGATAGGCATACACTGCCCTCCCATACCTATTAACACTGTTATTTGAAATGATTGTAAAAGCCAATTATTTTTAAGGGTGTAAACCGTGAAGTTTACTTGAAGCTCTTTTCCATAGGAAACGACCATTTCAAACCATGCATCTAGCTTCTATCTTTTCATAAGTGGCCATGTAGGTTTAACATAATCATACAGGCCTTCTCTCTTCGAGAGGGTAATCTACCACGCGGCCCCAGTGCGAGTTGGTAGATGTCACATTTCTTCGAATTTTTGGTTCTTGGCTTGGCGTTGGCACAGGATGTTTTCCTTCACCTGTCTGGGTTCGAACCGACGACCTACAACTCGTAAGTCGGGGCCGTTGTACCACCACTACTCGAAGTAATACTTTTTAATTTATACTTATTCGGAAGTAAAATATTTTGAATTTGAATATGCTGCAAATACTCGTCGAAGTCGCTGTCATAAATAATATTTGTCGATAAATCGGGACCAACTGCTTTGCATTTTAACTTGCTTTTGAATTTATCTGCTGATGTATGAAAAAATAATAAACCCACCCAACAATAGCAAGTATTTACAGCTTAACCTTGCAGATAGAACTGATATCTACGCCTTTAAACGTATTCAAATTTATATGAAAACAATATATTACCTTTGGCATTTCAATCAACGATAAATCTCCAAAAGATTAAGATCGTAATAAACAGTTACTTCATCATACAATCTTGATACCCGCTCATACAAGTATTGTGCAGATAAGCCACCTAAATCTAGTAATTTCGTCGATCTGCTCCAATTTTGGTATCCTATACCTTTTTGGTCCTTTGATACAAAATACATACGTTTTGGTTAAAACGGCCTAATGCCCGAGATACACGAGGACAGCTGTTCAAAGCTTGGAAAGCAAGCTAGAACCTCGGTATACTATACCGGCTTGACACATGCCAATGCTGTATAGATGATGCTAGATAATTTCAAGCCAGTACAGTACAACACGTGGTTCAATCAACTACGCCTATTGCGTCCACTGCTGGAGATAGGCCTCTCCCAGGCTGCGCCTCCGCCTTCCGAATCCAGTATATCCAAGCAATCATATACTTTTACTGTTTGTAAAAATGTGAGCACCATGTACCTATCACGTGACTAATTTATATGTCTTTGCTTTATTATAACTTTTTACCAATTGTGGTATAGTATTTTTATTGTTGGTGCATCGTCTTCACATAAAGAAATATAACTAATGAAAAAAACATGTAAAACATTTTAAAAGAGTAACGGTGGAGTTTCTTGCCTCTTCTTCTCCACACGAAACTACCTTTTGGAAGGGGCGCCTAGAATCAAAATTTGACGTTCAAAAGTGCCTTTTTATGTGCCTATTTGAAATAAATGCTTTGACTTTGACTTACCTTCTTAAGTTCGCCGGGGGCGGCCCACACTACGCTTGCCGATACGCGGTCTCCACTCAAGGACTCGTCTGCTCCACCGGCCATCAGTCCTTCGAAAGACATGGTCAGCCCCCTGTCATTTCAGTTTGCTTACTGTGCAAGCTATGTCCAGTCTTTTCCAGATAATTTTATTTCAAAATGTGATTGCGGTCAGAAAAACAAAACACGTAGTCTCTGGACACAGCCAATCGAATATTATTTTCGCCAGCCGTGATAGTAGTGATAAAGCTCAGGTCAGGATAGTACTATCAGTAGTGGGGGTGCTACTAGCTCAAAATAAAAGTACCAGTCCTATTAAACTATCCTAACTTGAGACGCTAGCTTACTAGCTTTATCACTTGCTTACTAGCCTAGAAATGAAGCTAGTTCTATAAACACGAACCAAGAGTACTATCTGACTTAAGAAATTAGTCTCGCGTATCTCGGGCATAACGGCTCGGTTAAATTAAACCAAGCTAGTTGCAAAATGTTAATTTACTGAGATTTATTGAGATAAATATTGTGAATAAATTCCTTTAGCAAAAACTTCAATGTTGTGACGGTATGTGGTTAAAACGAAATTTTAATATTAAGGTTAGTACTGAAATGTTTAAAATAAACTAGCTGTTGCCTGTGACTTCGTATGCGATCAGGTAAAAAGTATCTTATGTCCTTCCCCAGGTCATGGTCTACCTATGTGCTTAATTTCATCCAAATCCGTTCAGCCGTTTTAGCGTGAAAGTGTTTTAAACAAAAAAACTTACTTTCGCATTTACAATAAGAAATATATACAGGGTTTCCCGTAAGTCGACGTAAAGGCAAAATCGGGTGAAATATTAATATTAATTAAAAACCAAAGTATTAATGTTGAATACTTGGTTGGGAAAAAAATTACATTTCCTTCTGGACTGGAGCAGTTGGCTGTAAATTTTAAGCAACAGTTTTCAGAATCAATATACAGGATTGCATTTTAAAGAGAACATTTAAAAAAAAGTTAATATTTTTAGATGTAACCGATCTTACTTGAGTTATAGAGGTATGACGAAGAAGAACTTTAAACCCTGCATCAGTTTTGCATAAGTCTTTTTGCGAACTAGTTTACCTGCTCTGCTTGTTATAAAAATGATAGTCAACAAACGCCAAATCTGGCCTCCCCATCAACGAAGGGACAGCATTAGCCGAATCTATTCCTTTACAAAATGATTCCTTTATTCAATTCAGTCTATTGCAGTCCACTCCTGGCTGTGCAACAACACCCTGTCCTTCAAGGTATCCCCCTCAATACCTTAATTATCTTGTTTCATGTGTCATCATGATCTGCCAAGCATTATCCCTTTATTTTGAGGTTGGCTTCCTGCCTTACCGGATGCATCTGAATATCAGTATATTACATGGAGTGACTGCCCATCTGACCACCACAACCCAGTAACTGGGTAACACGATACCCCTTGGTAAGACTGGTTGTCAGACTTTCGGGCATCTGACGACCCGTAACAACTGTCAAAGATCCACGAATGACAGCCGGGACCAACGTCTTAACGTGCTTTCCGAGGCACGGAGGGGTCTTGGTGTGTAAAGATGGTCACCCATCCACATATCAACCGCGGTAAGAGTAGCTTAACCTGATGGATCGAGAAGTTCTGCTGTTATTATGTAGCCACGAACCTCCCATTCTGATCAGCATCGGTCATCTTCTCCTTATGTAAAAATTGAAATCACATAATCTAAAGGTATCCGAGCCTTTTGTCTCTTACCTTATCATAAAAAAGTATAGACAGTGCAATCAACGAAACTCTTGCGATGGTATCAATCCAATATGTAATAAGTTCAACCGTCTTCCAAATACTGGTCAGTGTGCCAAATACTTAGAGAAGGTATAGGTATATACTCTATTGTTCTGTATGTATAATTTAATGACTGTGCCAGTAGGGCGAATTTTCATCATTCTATTACAAGAAAGTTCTCAAGAAAGTCTTTAGGGTCGCCTGAAGTTTTACAGGTGTTTAAGAAAATGCCGTTTTGCATATACAATGTGGAACTGAAGTATTTACTGAATCGGTTTCTTCTATCTATTTATCATCCTTCCGCTGTACAGTAAAAACAAACCAAAATTCGTATGCGACTGTGTGCGTGCGTAGATTTGTAATGTGACCAAAATTTTCTCCCACAATCGGTTTAACTAATAACCAATGTTTTACACATAATAGTAAAAAATATGTATTTGTATTATGATCATAACATAATACTTATTTTAATTGGGTTGTTTTTTCGGGACATGTTGTAAAAAGAAGAAATATTTAAAACCTTCTCTGCAGTTGGGTAAAAGTCACTTCCCGAAACTTTATGAGGGGCAGCCTCATAAAGTTTTCTTCAAGGACCACTATCGTAAGAGATGTATGTTTTAACCTTGTCTAAAATTATTCATCCATGGCTATCAATAAATGTGCTTACCACAATCAAATCAAATGCGTGATATAGCTTAAATTTTATTCGGGAATAAAGAGTAATATTGCATACATATCTGTAATTTTAATGATAATCTCGAACATAGGAGTAATATGCAATTACATGGGACTTAAACATTACTGGCGAAATGTGGGTGTACTATAGGTACACCTCTGCAACCCTTCGGGGAAACAAGGCGTGATGTTATGTTATGTTATTACTGTCGTTGAGAACTTCAGATGACATTACGACATTTTCGCTTTTACACACTGAAGAAAATACGTACGTTTGAAAACGATCTCTATGTTTTTTTTAGTCGCACTCCCATCTAATAACAGCATTAATTCCTTTCTCCTATTTGACAAAAAAAAAAACACTATCTTATAGTGCACAACCCAAAACTGAGTGTTAAAACTGTTGCTCAAAAGTTCCACATTACGAACTAGCGTGTGCCGTCAACTTCGTCCCCCGTTACTTCATATATGCTTCGTTTGCTCAGCTCCTTAAAATTGTAGCGAGATGTTAAATATTTTATAACCTTCCTCAAGAATTGAGCTATCTAATGCAACAAGAATTATTCTCATACGTCTGGCAGTTTCAGAGATAAGCGCATTTAAACAAAAACACAAACTCTTCAGGAATTAGAGATAGATAGATGTGAGCCATAAGGAAGAATTTGTAAAAAATCATCAAAAAAATCAAAATCAGAATATTTTATTTTCACCTAAACCTACATGGGCACTTATGATCCGTCAGAAGCTAGGTTCCAATTGCGTGTTTCCATCGGGAAGAGTCGGCAAGAAACTCCACAGTACGAAAGGAGTCAAGCAGGGGATGAAAGTGTTCATGGTTGAAAGGGATTTTTGCCGATGGCATTTCCTAACGGGTTTGATATGTTATAAATGTGTTTCGCATCACATTTTCCGAACGACACACTTTTTAAAATGGCCGACTGACAGCTGTCAAAAAAGAGGCATTGACCCCAAAACTTTGTACTATTTAAAAAGAAGGTACAAGCACTCTCCTAACACAATAGTAACATCGAAGAAAAGGCAGGAAACACAGTCAGCATTGTTCAAAGCCAAATGAATTTAAAGTAGGCTCGGTGGCTAGTAACGAATTCGCGGAACACGACGCGTTTCCGCTTACGAGACTGTTACTTTACTATTGGTTTTTGGGTCAGCAGTTTTAAGTCTGTGAGGGAATGGACCACCCTGCCGCAAAAATTGACAGAACACGTAATTTCTGCTTCACGGCTGCTTCTAGAGCAGTGAGCTCAGTTTGTTATGTTATAATTCCTGAACCTATGGGAAGGTATTATAACTCAAACTCATAGCATTTATTTCAATTAAACCATTTTGAATTGTCAAGGAGTCGGTCAGTCAGAAATATGAAACTAGTTGCCCATTCCAAAGCGCAGTAGGTACGTATGGCGAAGAAAGGGCAAGAAACTCCATGGACACTCTTTTATGTAATATTGTTCTTACAAATATATCATAATACTCGTATATCTTTATGTAACTGGATCACCCAATCAAACAAAAAGATTTAGACCGTATTATTAACTTTATTATTTTATGTTCTTAAGAAATATAGAATACTTTTTCCTTCTTAAATTATTGCGTGTCGCTTTTAAATGAACGCGTTCAGATTTATTAGTGAAGCCCTTACTTACTAAGATACATAGTTTCTACTTTTACGATGTTGTTTTGATAGACTGAATATTTAAACGCTGGAATAGTTTAATCTTCAGTTTACGATCCAGATTTCTGAATTTTATAACTACTAGCTGAACCGGCTAACTTCATACCGCAGAATATTATTCTATCGTAATTTTTCGTGAAATTTTCCAATGTTTTATTAGTTAATCTGCTATAATTCGGGGCGGAGACAAATCCAACAAATCATAGATCATAAAAATCGGTCTTGCTGTTCTTAATTTAGAAATGGTGTCACTTATCCCTGTTTTGTTTAGATAGCTTTCAAGCGGTAGCAGGCAGTAATCTGAGCATAGGTAGGTAGGTGGGTGGATCCCATCCCATCCCATCTGTGGATTGCATGAAAATATCCAGACAAAAAAAAAGAATTGGGACCGACAGTGTACCAGCCAACGGAAGTTTTAGTACTAGCTAAAAAATTTGCATCCTTTGCAAAACATAAAAAACACCGCGGTAATTTGTGAATGCTAAGTGCGCGCCTCATGAACAGACTTTTCCAATTATGCACGCTGTATGTAAGCGAAGGGAATTGCCATGTACAGTAACTTAGCAGTTATTTTACTTTCTCCACTGATGGCCACATTGGGAAAAGGTTTCTGATGGGCTTCGTAAAGCTGTGGGTTGGATATCGACCAATTGTAACATACAGTTTTTAACTGACATTATGTAAGTTTGGTTATCTACAACTTCTTCTATCTATCTCGAACAGCACGCATAGCTTGACCCAGTTTTGTCGACGTGAAAATAGACAAAATTACAGATTTGCCGCTGTCTAAACATATTAGCCGACTGCTTCAAAAATAGAATTATGTATTTGTTTCAACCTAGCTACTAAAACCTACTGCTGACTCAATCATTTTCGTGTAACTAAGTGCTAATAGTAATTTTTCGTAAATAATATGTTTTTTTTTACATATTTGAGATCTTAATTTATAGTGTTTAAGTAAATTGTAAGATCATAAATTCATTTCCAATGTCACTATTCTCAAAACTTATGTTAAATATTGTTATTAATTTAGTTGTCCTAAGTAATAGTTATTGTAAGAACTCATGCTGCCTGTGATACAGGTTTATCCTAGAACAGGCATCATACTTTTTAATACCTATATTATTATTTCTAAGATTTGAACTGTATTTCACAAAATTTTAATTTTTGAATAAACAGTAAATATTATTATTTATCTGTCAAGCTACGCATGCAGTGCTGATGTGGTATACAATATAAACATAATTCTATCCTTCTATCTAATTAAACACAAAAATAAGATGGTGATATTTAAATGTAGATATGTTTATATCACCATCGTATTTTTGTGTTTTAAATGTCACTTTATTAAATGCATCCATACCGCAGTCATCCGTCCCATCATGACCTATGTCGTTGTATTTGTGCACGTTAATCCAGGAGTTATTTATAAGCTGCAGACCTTCCAGAACCGTTTCCTCAAAACGCACAAATATGATGTCATATTTGTGCGTAGGGGGTTACTATGCCCGTAATATAGATCTCAACTTAGACCATAAATTTCCAACCATACAACGGTTCATGAAACGCCATTCAAAGCGTTTATTCGATTGTGGCATAAAGCACCCCAATACCCTGATTGCAGCTTCCGCCTTCTTCACTCCCTCACACGTAAGTAGTATTCGCCGTCAAAGGCATACTTTAACCATCCCCGACGACACGACACTACCCTCTTCCAGGAGAGTAGTAAAGCCACCGGCACAGTACACAAGCACAAAACTCGTTGTCCTGCCGTCCTCGCCGCGCCGCCCCAGTTTAAACCAGCCCGCGCCGCTGATCCTGTAGTTTTAAATTCGTCACTAAATAATAATAATTCCAATGCAGCTAGTCCCGTGCTGCCCTCCACGCCCAAAGCCGAGGTCCGTATCCCACAGGGGGTGCCCTTAGCGTGTAGTCCCTTAGTTTTTATGTTTTGTAAGCCCTGGCTGGAGGCCTTAATTTATTAGGGTAACCACAGGCAAGTCCGTTAAAAAAATATCTTATTATGTACCTACCTACACCATAAGAATTACAACAAGGTATTTGAGATAGCGTGACACAATGGGCGTTTTGATCGATCTTTTAAATACATCCTTTGAATGGATTTAGGGAGGCGGAGAGAGCAGCGTTCAGTACCCTCTTTTATTATACGCCGTCATTATCACCTTCGCAAATGGATTGTCACAGTGATCTTATTTGCCCATCTTCTTGATCATATCCCTTAGTCGACTTTTACGAGACAAGGATTCTTCACCAGTTAGGCTAATAATAAGCTAACAATCTGTAAAAGTGTACTACTTTCTGTGTAAGTGTAATCTGTGTGTGTGTGTGTCTGTGTGTGTAGTGTGTGTGTATCTGTGTACCATTAATTCCATATGAGGTACAAGCAAAGATAACCATCCAACTTCATGGACAAAGCAACATCTCTAAAACACCACAAAACTCCCCATCAGACCTACCGTGGAAAGTAAAAGTAATGTACAGGCAGTAATTCAGCAGATCCACAGTGACAATAGACGGAAATGTTGCGTTGGTGCTCCACATGGCAGGCTCGCGTGACGCCGCGACAAACTTGTGAAATGCGCAGTGACACACTGGCGGAACGAATGAATAGCGCTGGAGGATGTTGCGTATGGCCCATTGTGTGTATGGGTTAGAAATAATTGGTCATATTTTGTACTACATACACTACATTCACACCGGTGTAAAAGGGCAGTTAGAGGTGTAGAGTACTGTAAGCACGCACGTGATCAGACAACGTACGTTAACCCCACATTAGTGGTTAATGTTTAAGTCCCATGTAATACCACCAGCTTATTGCCATTAAGCCTATACTGTGCCACTGCTGGGCAAGGTCCTCTTGCAAATCCTCCCATGTACAGGCCCCATTGTGTGCAGAATTTGCTCAGCGGTAATCGTGCATGCGACTGATGTGACCCGTCCAATCCCATTTGTGCATGGCAATTAGAGTTGGAATGACATGCCAGGCAATTCAAATAACAAATAAACAGCAGAATATCAATAAAAACAACAAGAAACTGCCATTTAAAAGCCACCAACCAATCTGTACGCAATTACCGTAATTGTACTATGAATGTACAAATAACGAAAACAGTTACAAAACAACAAAATTTAAATACAATTTCTATGCAACATATTGTATACTATAACCGACCGTAACGATTGTGTGTCGTTGCGAAAAACGGAGATGCGGTCCCGAGATGCGAGTACGCACCGGCGCGTGCGCAGACTGCAATGATTTGCGAAATTAGACCTTATTGTTGCTAAAATAGAGTTTTACAATGGTTGTGTGTCATGATGATGATTTTGATCGATAGTTGATAAACAGTTATTTTCTGAGCTCGTATTGTTTGAAGAATTTAGACATGTGTAGTAGATTAATTTTCATATTTTCAGTTATGGCTATGTACTTCAAACTAAATGCATATAAGAAGAAACCCATACCAGGCACTAAAACAAATCGCAAGCAGATTCACGGCCACGGTAGGCGCAGGCCTGCGGACGGCGAGCAATGGGTATCTCGCCGTCCGGTAAGGACCAGGCCCGGGTCGACGATCGATCGGCGTCGTGTTCCACGCGCGCCTCAAAGAGATGTCAGCACCAAATGACGGGGTCTGATAGGGCCGACGCCTTGGGGTCGCGGGAAATTCGAAAGAGAAACCGTGGCCCTGGCGCAGGCAACTGAAGGAACACGGGTGGGTTTTAGGCAGTAAAAATGTAACACGCCCTCCTGCTCCACCCAGAGCGGGAGAAGTCATTTGATGATTTTCCACCCAAAAAAAGCCAGTAAATCAAATATATTATGCCTATAATTATTAAATGCCCTCACTAATACTGCGTGGCACTTTAATAGGTGCCTGACTAAAAGCGCACTTTTGAATTTTCAACGCTCGGCTTAGTTATTCGACCAGTCCATTAGTATGTTGCTTGTTTCGAATAGAAAGTCCTGAATTTGGAGAAACCAAGATTTCGTTTAAAACTTACGTTTGGACAAACCCAAGGATCTTATATTTGGTGCCATTCCAAACACCAACGTCACTAAGCACAAAGTATGCGTGAAAGTGAAAGACATACACAAAGTATGTCTTTCACTTAGTAAAGTAAAGCAACCTGCCACTAGGTAGTCGTTAGATGGGTGACCAATACACCGGCTGACAGCTATATTTTAAAGACTCGTGCACTTACCTCAATCAATATCGTTAGTTTAATCTGCTGGATACGTTCGTGGCTTTTAAACGACCATAAAATAAAGTATGAAGGTGGCTTTTAGTGATTTCACAGTTTAGTTGACAGTGCTATTTAGCCTATTTTGTTGATTAGCTATGCCTCTAGCTGGGACTAATATTAAACTTAAACCTAGCTAAATCTATCTGTACTAAATATAATGAAGAGTTCGTTTATTTGAACGCGCTAATCTCTGAAACGACGGCTTTGAAAAATTATTTTTGCGTTTGAAAACGAAAACGAACGACCGAACGTGTTAGCAAGCAACACTTCCTATTTCAAGAATTTCTTATTTCACCATCTTCATACTTCACTGTCTAAAAAAACACATTTCCCCACACGTAAAAACCTATGATTGAGTACCGCAAACAATAAAATAAAACATGAAGCAATAGGTACAAAACGAGTTCTCACTACCATCACGATTTTACTATCTTGTGAAAACTGCACTTAGTTCGCTGACAGCGAACGCAACGCATCGTAAACTTGAAGGAAATATTTGAAAACATATTTCGTAAAGTGTATTTTCTGTCTGTTAGGTAATCCTTACATTGTGGTAATGATGGGTTTCTGGGTTCTTAGTATAAGGAAGCTTGTGTTAAGAAAATTCTGATTTGATAGGTACTTAGAACGGTATTGATGGGACTTTCTTATTATTTTCTCTTTTACGGAAACCGTAACGTTTTTCTGTCTTTGCAGTCTATGCAAAGGTTTATTATAGTAAGCTTTTCGTACTTTGGTATGCTTGAGAAGCTTCAACATACCTACCATTGGAAATATAATAGATAGGAAATATTAACAAAGTAAGCGGTAAGTTGTTGTAAGTTGTAAATCCCCCTACACAATCTTATAGTATTAATATCCACCAAAAGAACCCACATAACAGGACCAGTACCCTAATTGCGTAATACACAATCAATCTAAATCTGAATCGTTTTGAAACAGATTGTTAATCCATTGCTTCATAAGTTCGATTAAAACATTCTGTTCAACAATGTAAATAACGCAATGAACGTTATTGAACTGTCAAAATCAAACAGATTAGTCGTAGTCGTTTACGAAAATGTGTTACGCAATTAGGCTGCAGGAAAGAATGAAGAAGAAAAAAGGAGAAACCTCTAAAGATTGAACCCTTAAAATTCGGAATATTAATGTTTACGTGGAAATATCTCAATATCCGGTACAATGTTGGGTTTTACTTCTTACGGGGAAACCGAGGAAATCTGATGGCCTGCCTTCCCAAAAATTCATCGAGAAAACCTGACGAAGCAGTTTGCAAAAGATAGACCAATACAAGACAAAAGGGGGTGTCGTAATGTAATAATAGGTAAGCTTATAATTCTTGGCCGCACCTTAGCAGTTTGATTGAATCGAGAGATTCAGTTGAATCTTGAAATAAAGCGCATAATGTATGTTTGCAATGAACTCATTATACTTGCATTGGGTACGGGTATCGGGCCAGTAACTTGACATAAGCAGGACAGTGTTCCCACCAGATACTTAAAAGATTTATACAACATAATAGTGAATCTTTTTTATCAGACAGACAGCTACCTGCCCATACAGAGTTCCTATTCCTTAATCTTGAATAGGCATAGCATTAAAATCCTGCCGTATGTAGTGTGGAAGAGGTGCCAAATGTTGAGGTGAGCTAATGTCCAGCACTTAAGGTCGTCTATATTTTGATAGATTACTAAGTTTAACGCAAGTTGCATGTCAGTGTCAGATTGTACATATAATATACATACATACACATTGTACCTAGGGAGAAGAACGGGCAAGAAACTCCACGGACACTAAATACATACTTGATACAGTCGCGAATCATGTTTAGTACAACATTCAACCTGGCACTGACCTGCAATTTGCTAAAAACTTAATACAATTTGATTTTTTTAAGAAGATGCTCAACCGAGACCTTCAATTACATTTTTTCTGGATTGTCACCTAGTAACGTGTGTTTTTCTTTTGTAAATATTATGGATGGTGTAATGACATACATAATGAATGGTAGGTACATTTCAGCTTTGCAATATTTCTGGTAGTGCAGATGTCCAGAGACGCCCGTGACCATCAGCTGTACCACCTGTGTTCATCACCCAAAAAAATCGATCAAATCTAGTTTTAATCGATTTCAATATAGGAGTTTTTTTATGTGTGTTCAACGTTATTTTCGTAAATTGTAGACCGATTAATAAAAATCATTTGGTAGAGGAAGCTTGCTCTGTTGTCCCATATAAATTATATTGACTTTGCTTGGGTTGTTAAGTTGACTTCGATAATACGTATTTAATTAATCCACTTTGTGAACCTGATGACGTTATAATACTTCCTGGCACTGTTGTTTACGTCCCATGATGTGGTACTATGGTACCTACCTACCCCACACCAATTCGTAACTACTTCCGATATTTTTTTTCCTTCTTCCGACATTTTAGTCATGACTAAAATGTGAAAAAAAAATCGGAAGTCGTTGGCAAAAAACTAAAATACAGATCCAAAGACACCGACTAGATTAAAGTTCTTTCTCACTTTGTAGTTCATTTTTTTGGAAGTCGGCTGTCAATGGAGTTTTCTAGTAGTATCTAATTATATATAATCAAAGTTAGTTTTTTTTACAGGGTCAAGTTAAAAATAAAGCTCAACCATTAAGCTAGTATCATCCATTACAATCCCATTAACTATATTGATTAGATGAAACCCTTTGTGTATACATTGGTTAAGATAACAAGGACAATTACTACTTGATTGGTTCAGTACATTGTATAGTGATAAAAGTTTTTTAGTTTAGTTGGAGTTTTATGGGTATTTGATGGTTTTTTGTTATGATAATCTTTAATGCCTTGACCACGGATTAAGGCTGTAATTAGGGGCGTGCTACGCACTTGTTCGGCTCGGCAAGATTCGGCACCAGCCGGGCGGCAAATTGTAATAAACGAGTAT
Source organism: Dasypolia templi (assembly GCA_963555695.1). NCBI lineage: Eukaryota > Metazoa > Arthropoda > Insecta > Lepidoptera > Noctuidae > Dasypolia > Dasypolia templi. The sequence continues at coordinate 14,185,860 of OY743142.1, forward strand.
CTAGAAATATGTTCGGGAAAATCCGCTCGGTTCAGCTTGAATTGTGCCGAGATCATGATTCAGTGTGGGTAGCAGGGCACGTCTCGAATATAAGTATTAATAAGTACTTTCGGGTCGGCATTGTTGTTTGAAACAAATACTGCCAAATCGAATTTGCCGACCCGAATTTTCTAACCTAATAAGGGGCGGTCCCTTAGGTTTCCATATAAAGATCGCTTATAGGCCGATGAATATTAGCATTTATCCATATTGTTTAAATTTCGAAGAGTTGTCTTTATAGCTAAGATACATTTTCATATTCTAGAAGCATTCTTAAAAAATCGAAAATCGTTTTGAAAAGATAAAATAGGTATGCCCAAAAGATACTTAATTAGTAGACAAATCATCCAGGTTTATTATTCTTAACATGAATTTAGTCATTTCCATAACAACGATAGATAATGTAAGTCATCCGCGCGGCAGTTTAATTTTAACGTTACGTAAGTATTGATTTAATGATTGCCCTTATTGAAAATATACTTCATGAGCACATTTGAAATTATTTAATTGACATTACTATTTTCCAGTCGCTTGTCTTTGCTACTCTGCTTATAAAACCCTTAACTTAAAAAAAAAAATGTCAAATGAATTAGGGATTCATATTTATATAAACAGTACCCGTTGCCCCGTGTCAAATTAAATATCAACCTTGGAAACAATTTCCGTCATTATTGATGATTAAACGAACTTATCTGTAAGCGAAGTTCATCATCATGATGATTATTATTATACGAAGTATCTGAAGATATATGCAATTTTTATGTAGTATTTTTAACCATGGTATTACTCATCAGTCCTATCCTATCTTAATTCGCATCTTGGTACTTTCACTTTTCATCATTATTATCGTTCAACAGGACATTTACATCATCGATCCTTACAAACTAAGGCTTGTTGATTTTAATATTAATCCCGAGTAAATTCTAAAACCCAATAACTAATCCTAATTCAATATTTTCGACATCCTGTCCTCCTCCACTTCAACCTACACCAATTCTTGTAACAGTATGCATATTTAAATGAGCCTCCACGTTCCCATGCCTCTGATCAATGGTATTCCTTCTCACACCGGCCTTCTTGGAAAAGGTGGCCTTGAGATTTTTGAAGATCGGCCTTAGAATATAAAGAGGTACTTACCGTATTTGGTTTATTGCTTTGTAATTTGAGTGTTCTTGGGATGGATTTAGTGTAATGTCTTTTTTAGAACGTTGTTTTTGATATCGTTTTTTAAATTGGCTCCGTTGTCATTTGTAGATGTTTGGCTGTTGTTACGGGTTGGCAGAAGCCCGAAACTCTGATGACCAGTTTTACCGAGCTTTTCGTGTTACCCAAAAACTCAGTTGTGAAGATGAAATAGGCAGTTGCTTTATGTAAAATACTGGTTCTCAGCTGCATCCAGTTACGGCTGGATCTGAACCCAATAAACATGGGGAAAGGGTAGACAGATGATGATTTGTGATATCGCTTTTTGGTTAATTTGATGATGATGGAAAAATTGCTTCTCAAATGCTGTAGAGGAACACCTTCTACTTTTCTATCTCATTAAAGAACATATTTTCTATACAAAAGCTGTAAAACCGCAACAGCGATGATGTTTTTTTTTTAATATTTTTATCTCAACAAATTTTTTGTTTCCGTATAGTGAAAACAATATTATAAAAATTGTAAAAGCTTAAAAAATTGCCAAGGTATGATCGTTTAAAATAAGTGTTAGACAAGGACAGCATTATCGTAGAAGTGACGTCACGACTATGTGACTTCACACTAGCGCCATACATTGTCCATACCGCGCGACAAGAACGGACACCCTTCAGAAACTTTAAAAGCTTCTTCATATTAACATCGATTTAACAGATTTTTTTGATTATCTCATTTTTACTATGCCTCCTTTGACTTACAAAAAAAACTAATATTTTAATATTAGTTTATTATTATTCCTCAAATTCCTATTTTAATTCCTCAGATAAAACTCCAGAATATTGAAAAATCTATCCTAATGCAGAACTCCATGCAATCTTGGTGAAGTCATACAAACATTATGAATTCGATTGCTGGGTAGAAGGAAAAAGTTGGAGGAGACCCTACACTCAACATTGGGTGGACATTGATTGAATACAGGGTGGCAGGGACATCCTGCATTCCTGCATTATTCAATCTTCAGAACGTTTAAATGAGGAATCCAAATTGCGGTTTGAAGACATCTTTTGTATAAAAATATGTTCTATAAATAAAAGTTAACGGACAATGATGCAAGCTTACACCACCGTAGACAGTTTTTGCCACTTGCATTTTGTATTGCAGCTAATATGTAGCACTTTTACACCCACTCCTTTTAATACTGCGACAGACGACAGTTAACTATCTTTATCAAGTATCAACCTGATCAGTTTATCTCAATAAAAGTCGGGTGTCGGAAATAATTACCGTCGAGTGCTTGACGACCTGTTACTGGAATGTTTACTGTGGTTTTGCAGACAACTACCTTTCATTCACCATTTGGTTTTAAATAGGTTTGTTCCTAACTCCATAATCTTTAGTTACTTAGCAATAACACAGATAATATAATAATACGTACAGATACCCAATCCCATACAAAGCAATGAAACCTCCCTAAGTCTGGCAATTGAGCTGGCAATTTTTCGTCGTAAATTTTTTCAACAGATGGCAGCATCAGCGACTCACTAATTGCCAGAGACTGTAGTTTGACTACGCCATCTAGGAGTCGACCTACTTTTAAAACGTTTCGTGCAATCCTTTTATATAGAGTTTTATAGTTCCGGGTTCAGAATAACATGTTATTAGATTTATTTTATCTTTCTATGTAAAAAAATAAATAAACTAGGTGATGTAAATAAGTATAAAAATTTTGGAAACTGTGAAGAGCCATCCAGCCAGCCATGGTCCTGACCAATTGAGTAAAACGCCATCTATTGCAAAAAGTTCCAAACAAAATGATTAACAGAAATCATTATGAGGGTTCGAATTGAAGTTTAAGGCTTCATTTTTATTTTATTTTTAAAATACGTGCATTATGAGTGGAAATAGATTCAACAGCACTTAACAAGTAAGTTTTGACTTTTACCAATCATACTTCAGTCAAAATTCTGCCGTTTATCGTTTTTTAATTATTGTTAATTTCATAATGGTTACATATGCTGCCATCTATCATTATTTTTCAAGACAAATTATAATTTGTTCGAGTTGAGATCCCATGGCAAGAACGAATGGTTAACGAGTTAGGAAAAGCAACATACAAAACAACAAACACAACATAACAAATCAAAACGTTGCGCTTTTGTTTTGGTAGTCTTATAAAACATTTAGGGTGGATTTTCAGTCATATTTTTCTATGGAATATTGACACTGACAGCTGTTGATGTGATGAACGCGTTCAGTAACATTGGTGAAATCGGCACTAAGTGTTCAAAAATCTAGCCATTGGGCATACACTATGTAACATTTATTCATTCATATTTTTTTAAGAAATTATTAGGTACTTAATTTTTTTTAAAACGGTCAAGTGCGAGTCGGCCTCGCACACCGAGGATTCCGTACAAATCTGTAGGTATATAAGACCTGAGTATTTGATATCAATTTCAATTTAATACCTCTACGCGTTCATGAGGAAAGGGGTAGTAAGTTTAAAATTTTAAAAAATATTTTTATTAAGTACATGATGTAATTAAAAATTTACTGTTTTCGCAATTTTACCTTTATCTGTGCTATAAGACGTTGCTTCGTACCATATTTAAAGATTCTGAGTTCACGGGAAGAGTACCCTGTAGGTTTTGATTCCCTTGCGAGTGTCGAAAATTTGCTAAAATTTGCGGCATAAACGACTGTATCTTTTGATTGCGTTGGCTTAGAAGTTTGATTTTTACACAGCTCCAAGGGACAGTGGACATGGGTATTTGATATAAATTCCATTGATACCTCCACGCGTTCCTGAGAAAAAGGGTCTTGATGGACGGACAACAAAGTGATCCAATAAGGGTTCCGTGTTTTCCTTTCGAGGTACATAACCCTAAAAATGGAAAATGGGTCATAATCAATTGCATAAATAAACAAAAGAAAATAATTTTCAGGCGATTGTTAAACCGACTTCTGGCCAGGGACAGTTACCGTTACTAAAAAAATACCGGTATAATAACCAAAACATTTCGTTCTGTTACGTTAAATACTTATCGTTACAAATAACGTTAAGTCATGGGATTTAACGGTATCAAAATAGCGTTACTAATAGCGTTATTTCGCTAAAATCTAACAAGATCTGATGCGACGTTGCCAAACCGAAACGGACGCCGCGTGCTATGCGTTCGGTTCTTGTATTGTAAGCGGAGCGGCAACCACTAGCATTTATCGTTATTGTTACGCTTGCGACGATCGGAAAGATACGAATACGAGACGTCACGCGCTCCCGCGTGTTTCATTTCATAATCATACGGCACACAAGCATCGCGTACGCCGATACGTCTATTGCCTGTTATTTTCATCTTATAATATTTTTCCTAATGCAACTGCTTTAGTAAAAATATTATTATGGGACGAAAGAAGTGCAACGAAGTGTACCGATATCTCAAGGTTTTCAAAGAAAACAATGAATCAACTAATATACAGTTTTTTTTTTCTATACCTTTATATATTTTGACATAAACAATAACATGAGTATTTACTGTTTAAAGTATTACATTATTTTAATTTTGCGAATGTGAGGACTGTATGGGTCATCGTTTTTTTTTTTTCAGTTACTTTTACTGGTCCGGCAGTTTTAGTACTTCATGAGGCCTACCCAAATGTCCTTTCTTTTGTATTGTTCGTCAAATCGTTGTGCTCCTTTAGTTCTGAGTTGAGCTGCACGATAATTGACAAATGCGTGCACTGACTGGACAGGTCCACTCGATCTGTTTGGTACTTTCTTCAAAATACCATTTCAGACACCAGTCAACATGGTCCTCAAATGAGCTGACCGAGATTATTTATTATATACACATTGACATTGATGACTAAACATATACTATATACAATGATATGAAGCTTACTTTGTAATGTTATTATAATTATTGTGAATGTGAAGACAATGTGTTTTTTTTAATACATTTACGTCTTTTTTTCTCTGTTAGTTTTAATCATAGTCTGGCAGTTTACGTAACTCAGGCGGCCTACCTAAATATACTTTCTTTGATAATGTTCGTCGAAACGTTGAGCTCCTTAGTTCTAAGTTGACCCGCATGATGACTGACAAATGCGTGCACTGACTGGACAGGTCCACTCGATCTGCTTGGCTCTTTTCGCAAAATACCATTTCAGACACCAATCTACATGATCTGACCAAGATTATGTCTGGACTTTGAAAGAGACTGTGACCTTTGAGTTTGTTTCGGCCTCTCTTCTCAGATTAGACAGACAGGAAACGCTGATCTCATCTAGCTTTTAAAATAGTATTAACGTGTAAGTGTTTGTACAAACCTACTTACAGAAATAAAATCATTTAACATTTACTTGCACATTGTGCAGTAAAACATTAAACGTGATGTTTACTTGCAATGGTTGTTGTGAAAAATAAATTTAAATAACATTAACTTTAATCTGAGCCACCTTGTTGCTAAATATATGACAGAAAGGGAGGAAGTACTGTGTCAGAATTACTGTTTTGTTAATGCTGTATTTCTAGATTCCAGAGTTAATTCCACACTTCCCACAGTTCAGCGAATTAATACATATAATAACTTGATTCGACTTCACAACAGTTTACTAATACTTACTAAAAACAAACGAAACTTACAAATACGTGGGACTATGGGGTTCTTTAAGTTTTATTTTTAAATCTTTTCAAAGTACGGAGAGTACTTTGAAAAGATTAAAAAAAAAAAACTAGCCTCTTTACAAAGTTTCATGCGTCTGAACCAGTTTTCGAACCACTTTTTGCAGTCCGAAGTAGACACCTCGTTTACAGCCTATTCGAACGCTGACACCGCATCTTCCGGAGATGAAAATTGTGTATCCCTTTGAGCGGATTTTTTATTTTCGGAAATAAAACGAAGTCCTACGGTGCTAGGTCAGGACTGTAAGGAGGGTGACCTAGGTTATTTCCTAGTTTGACTAGCGTGCTGTCCAGCAAGTCCCTCGTTTTGAGTGCGGTGTGCGAAGGCGTGTTTCATGGTGGAGCAGTAGCCCGCGGAACTCTGTTTGGTCGCTTGTTGCGCACAACAGAGGAAACTTCTGCCAAGCATTCAGCGTTGATGCTTCTTTGGTTCCGTAAAGGAATTGACACCAAGTAGCCAGTCAAATTAAAAAAGCTCGCAATCAAAATGTTACCCCGCGCTTCTAGATCGCTTCATTTTGACGCAACACCCAAACCGCTGACTTGTTATAATTTCGTAAACACGCCGAGACGAGCCTGCTGCAAATTTGTTTATCATATCACGGCACCATTCCGCCCGGGCCTGCTTCTGTGCATCGGTGTGGTTGTGCGGCAACCAGCGTGAAACTATCCTCCTCACGTGAAGACGCACGTGTTGTATTTCGCGAAGGCTTCCCGATCGAACCTGCCGTATGTGCTGAATCTCTTGATACGTTACTTGCCTATTGTCTTGAATTAAAATTTTCACTGCTAGCACGTTTTGTTCCGTAACAGCCGTAAAAAGGCGACCACTTCTTTCTTCATCCCCCAAAGTTAGCCGCTTGAATTCGTTATACCAACGATACACGGTTGCCTTTGAAGGGCCTTCATCCATGAATGTCATTTGAAGTATATCGTACGATTCTTCCTGTTTCAGGCAACACTTGAAATCGTAAAAAATCATAGCGCGAAAAAGTTACCGGCGCAGATCGATTTTTTTTATTACACAAGATATTTTAAATTAACTCGCAAACAATGTGGAGGGAAATTTTGAAATAGACTATAACTGGCCAGTCTGTTATACATAAAATCATTTTTTGCAATACTTCTGAGTGGCCTAGAATAATACTAATAATACGTTTTGTAGCTCAATAAGAGCTACATAAAGAAAGCTCTGGTGAATTGGCAGTGGCACCCAGGTCCGGGAACAAAAAAGCACAATTAGAAAAGATTTCATCAACAACAAATATTTAGAAAAGCATGATGATGATTTATCAGTCCGCTTGGTCAGAGAAAACAATAGTTTTACTTTAATAAATATATAGACGAAATAGATACTTTTAAAATAAAACCGTTACTTCATTCTACTAACAAAAATTTTTGATTACTGGGAAACCAAAAACATAAGTTTCTATTTTAATGTGAATGATAAATTATCAATTATTTTATTTCTGTAAGTAGGTTACACTTTTAGACGTCAATCGTATTTTAAAACCTAGATGAGATCGGCGTTTCCTATCTGACTACTCTGAGTAGAAAGGCCGAAACAAACTCAGAGGTCACAGTCTCTATTAAAGTCCAGACATAATCTTATTCAGATCATGTGAAGACCTTAGATTGGTGTCTGAAGCGGTCTTTAGAGGAAATAACCACACAGAATGAGTGGACCTGTCCAGTCAGTGCACGCATTTGTTAGTAGTCATGCAGCTCAACACAGAACTTAAGGAGCTCAACGATTCGACGAACATTACCAAAGAAAAGACATTTGGGTAGGCCGCATAAATTACTCAAACTGCCAGACCCTGATTGAATTTAACTTATTTTTAAATACTTTGAAAAAATAAACAACATATTCACATTATCTTTACATTCTCTAGCCTGAAACACAGGTTCAACCTAGTTCAGGCAAATTAGCAACTTTGCTGTTTTTAATTGTTATTATAAATGTGTCCATTTTTATTTAAATAAACTTTTTTATTATTTATTATTCACAATAATTTAAATATTATAATACTTCACAAAGTAATTTTTCATGTCATAGTGTACATAAATTGTCCATCAATGTCAAAGTGTATATAACAATCCGAAAATAATCTTGGTCAGATCATATGAGGATCATGTAGACTGGTGCCTGAAATGGTCTTTTGAGGACAGATCCACACAGATTTGAGTGGACCTGTCCAGTTAGTGCACGCATTTGTCAATAATTATGCAGCTCAACTCAGAACTAAGGAGCTCAACGATTCGACGAACAATACAAAAGATAGGATATTTGGGTAGGCCGCATAAATTACTCAAACTGCCAGACCATGATTAAATTTACCTTAAAAAAATACTTTGAAAAAATAAACAACATTTCCTAAAAAAAATATGGACCGTGATTTTGGGTGCAATTTTGAATTCAAATACTCATACTAATAATCATGGCGTATGATTATAATTAGACAATTAGAATTTTAAAATATAAATCCTTAACTGTAAAAACAGTACTGTTTTTGATTAGTTAGTGTTTAATGCTAATAAAAAATTAAAATATATATTTTAGTGATCATTTTAATTAATGTTTTCAAATAAAGTTTAAATCGTATTTTTTTTCACATATCACTTTTTTATCCTAAAACGTAGCTTAAGCAAAAATCGCCATAGTTCTTTATCTGTGATTGTTCACCAAAGAAAAGATAGACGGTGGTTAGTTTAACTCGCGTTGATTTTAAAAGTTTTTTTTACTCTCTAACGTACTTCGTCGTATTTATTCTGTGTCAGCTACCTTTTTGATTCTGTCAAAAATATTACTACTCCGAATGAATGTCTTTCGTTTAAGTGTTAGAGTTAGCAGTTGCTAGTGGATAGACTAGAATGGGCGTAATGTCGTATCAATGATTCCGATATCAACATACACAACTGCATTTTGACAGAAAACAAAGGTAGCTATAGTCGACCCTTAAACGTTAACACCGAAAGATGCTTGCCTCTCGGCCGTCTTTGTTAGAAAGAGATAGGCGTAAAAATTACCGGTAAAAGAATAGAAACTTTTACCGGTACTAATACTGGTAGTTAGATAACGTTAACTGACTCATGGGGTTCGTTATTAATATCGTTACTTTTTTATCGTTAACATAACGGTAATTGGTAACGTTATAAAAAAAATAACGGTAATTCGGTCCCTGCTTCTGGCTAGTAAAATGTACTGGTGAGTAACTCGTGTCATCTGTTGTGATCTTAAAAATTGCATCAAATGAATAAAGTCTCCTACACACTGGCGCGGCGCCACAGCGCGAGTCAAACGCACCGCGTTTCGCGCTGCTAGCGATGCCTTTGTGTCGCGCTGTGGCGTCGCGCTGTTCAGTCCAAACAATCAGTTATTATTATTAAGGGTCTCCAACCAAAGAAATACCTACTCTATTAATTCCTCATAATTATTATAGGTCTCATACCTATAATTAAAGTAATTGAGGATATTATCCACTCCCCTTCATTATTACCTATTTACAAAAAGGATTAAAACTAACGCGCGCTATTAATCTCGATTTACAACTATCTGTAAGAACATTATATTACTAATTCATTGCTGCGATGATGCTGATATAATGTTAATTCCGCCATCATTATCGCTTTCGTGCTCAAAGCGCGACTCCGGCGCAGTGACGTAACCGCGTACGCTCTGGCGCACATCAATGCGCCTGCGGTTCGCCAATCTATCACCGAGAACTATGTGCGAACTGTGTAATGTGCTCGTTTTGACTATTATATTCAGGATATTTGGAATTATGAGTATGTTCACGACCATATGAGGTGGGCATTGGTTTATCAAATGCTCAAAACTGTGAAAATGTAGTCAAGATTTATCAAGATTCCTAAAAAAGACAATTGCCTATTTCATTAAGGGCAACCGATATCTCTTCTGGCTTTTTAGACATGGTTGGTTGTTGATGTCATTTATTATGTCATAGCTTCACTTTCTTTCCAGTGCTAAATTTCAAAATTACTGATTATATAACTTAACATAACAGGTGGACAACGGGTGCAGTTGCCGTGCTTCGACCAAACTGAGTGTACAACTCTATATATATAGATAAGCCCTAGCCATCCTCGAAAAGGGGGCACACCACCCCCATATTAGGATACGGACTACAGACCAAGAAAAAGCAGGAAACTTGAGTGAACAACTTGAGTAAGACATAAATAAAGACAAAGAATAAAAAACATATTTAAAAAAATAAGGTACCTAATTAGGCACTCACAGGCTATGTGAAAAACCTATCGGTAAATAAGTAATTACAATTTAACACTTAAAACGTCTTCCATTTATTCACTGGCATTTGCTTAGCAATACGAAATTTCGTAAATATAAGGCTAACTTTCTAAGCCACAAATCATTTGAATATAAGCTTCGTGTGTTGCGCAGACGCAGCGGACATCACACTGAATATTATTGTAACTGTGCGAGCATACTGTAATGTGAACTATGGAATGTTAGGCTGCTGCTCACACCGTGACAAATCCTAAAGATGTATTCGTATATCAAATTACAAGTTCCATAAATTTTCTGTTGCTCCTATACATTTTTGGCTTTTCCTTAATCATTTTTTTATTTCTTATTGTCTAGTCCAGATTTATGTTCTCAACGTGGGCGATAACGCCCCGCTCGTGGGCGTTTAAGACTTTCAGGGGGCAGTAGAAGATCTATAGAAAATTAGGGGTCGTTATACTATCATATTGCTGTTTCAGATTCGCAACAAACAGAAGTAAAAGAAATTGGGGCCTTTAGAAAAAGAAAAAAAGAAATTAGCGGTGAGCAAAATATAGGTTGAGAATCTATTGTGTAGACTCTCAGCACCAGTAATTTTGGCGATTCTTGGGGAAGGATTTTGTCCAGCTATTAGGATAATTTTATGATGATGATAACTCTGATTTTTTCTTGTTTTATCTCAGTAATATTGAAAAAATCAAACATTTATAGCAAGACCGTTTTTAAGACTTCTATATCTAATATTGATGTAATTATTTTATTGTATAAGAACATGAGTAAAAATAACGTTAAAACTACCAAAAGAAAGCGTCTTCGCAAAATTACATACGTAATACTATTCCACAAATTCTATTGTTTTACGACGTGTCTAAATGTGTACAACGCAATCTAAATTGCTAATAAATTTTGAATACGAATAAAATAACAAACAAATCACTTAATAAGTATTCAGCTATGAGCGGAAGACTGCACCTTTTGAATATTAATTATATGAAAACAACAAATTTTTCGGCGTACGTCGCAAGCATATCCGATACATCTTGTCACGTTGTATTTAAAAGAAATCTATTTATTTTTAGATATCTGATCTTGTGAGACCTTGTTCAGTAACCTTATTGTTTTGTTAGATGTTTTCGTTTCAGATTTTAGCTCTTTTAATTTACAAAGTGAAAACTGTTTGAGGCTACTTTTCAGATAGCTATTTTCGTGCCTTCTTTTATGGGCACATGCATTTTATTTATGAGAAGAGGTATTTCTTTTACAGTGGGACAGTTACATGCTGGTATTATTATGTTTTTTATTTATGACTCTAATCGTATACTGTGAAGTGGTCATAAACATTATATTGACACACTCCGGTGTAACAAAATCCAGTTAATTGCGAGCCATGTCAGCAGGCCACGCCATGATACTAAATGAAGTAACCAGATTCGTGATAGAGTAAAATGTGTTCGTTCATCGGGCAACAAACTATCTATAGCGTTTGATCGTGTTCTGCTTATAATTATGAGTGATTTTGTAAATGTTCGCGTTATAATTATGTTTTCACGACGATGAAAGATATGGTATTGAAATACGTATGAGTTGTTGTATTTTGCGTGAAGATGGTTCGAAATTTCTAGAATTTAGACTGAGTTTATGTGGCGTGCCGCAGGGAGTCATTTATTTTAGGTGTAAGATTAACTAATATTTCCTGATATTAATTAGATCTTGATAATTACCTTTGATGGTGACGAAAACTTAACGTCCAACCTACCTATAAATAATGAAGGCCGGATTTGACCAATGAAACTGAACGAGATCAGCACAAATAAACTGCGTTCAAGAGCTGTCAGTGTCATCATTGTTGTGGAATATTGACAGCGACAGCTCTTGAACTCGGTTTAGATATGCTGATCGCGTTCAGTTTCACTAGTGAAATTAGGACTTAAATAGAGAGAAATTCTTTCTGTTAAAGCTTAATGAAATTCAATGAAGTAAAACAAACGAAGTAAATAAAAACAGTTTAAGATATTTCTGACACATCTTCTGAGTCACACAAAATTCAATCTACAAATTTTCGTACACGAATATATACCTTATGTACATACCTATGTACAACAATACATTATTCCCACGTACCTTTCACGTAAAGGTGCGAACACATATGTAGATGGTATCGGAATAATTAGTAACACTATACGAAGAATTATTTGAGAGAACAACATTTTTAACAATGAATACGGTTCATACAGTACGTCTAGTTGATTTAATTATGTTTGCAGTGGGAAATGTGTAATTGGGGCTAAGAGATGAATAGTTAAATGGTTAAATATAGCGTGGGTATAGTCTTTAAGGCTGTAGTCACCACAATATTTGCGCTAGGCAAATTGTGTATGTTGGCAGATTCACCAGTTTGTCGCAGTAGGTATGTGTGCTATCCAGGGACTATAAAACATCTTCATAAAGATTACAGAATTATAAAGGCTCCGCCAAACAGGCGCGACGCCACAGCGCGATACAAAGGCACCGCGTGACGCTAACGAGCGACACGCGGTGCCTTTGTGTCGCGCCTGTTTGTGGGAGCCTTAAGTGTTACATTTTAATTGATAACAGAATCAACTCTGTAACACTTATAAATGTGTTTTTCAATGTGTTAACCCAAAACACTTACAAAAGTGTAACAGTAATTTATCTGTTACTGATATAAAAGTGTTAACAGTTTAAGAAGTGTAACATGTTAACGCGGCGTTGCCGAAATAGCCTTGATCCCAACTGGATTGAGGCTATTTTCTGTCGTGAGATGTTGCTGTACCGTGCAATTATACTTAAAACTGCTTATTTCTGTTACACATATGTATTAACACTTCTTAACACATATAAAAGCTTACACTTGGTTATTGTAACATTATTGTATCTGTTACATTAATAAATGTAACAGATACAATAATGTTACTGGCGAACCTTAATACAGGTTACCATGTAACCTAGCTAGGACGCCAGATCTATTATTTGTTACTCTTGTGACTTATCCATAAATTGTTAAATTATATTAATTGTATCAGACTGTACCACAATATTTTGAATAAATAAATAAATGTTTTTCTTTAAAAACAGTTTTAAAAAACAGTGTTAAGAAAACTTATTACGGTTACCGTTTGAGTTCCAGGTGCTATCAATCAACCACAAATGCACGCGAAGCATGGCCAACATAGAATAGAATTTTGTCGACAGAAGAATATACAAAATGACTGATGAAGAGTAAAAGAAATCCGCCATTTTGTGTATTCTATCCGTCATTTAGTCTATTCCATCCGTCATTTTGTCTATTCTATCCGTCAGTTTGTATATGCCATCCGTCATTTTGGCTATTAACATAACATAACATAACATCACGCCTTGTTTCCCCGAAGGGTCGGGCAGAGGTGTACCTATAGTACACCCACATTTCGCCAGTTATGTTAAGTCCCATGTAATAGCGGGCGAGCCTATTGCCATCTACCGCACAGATCCAGACTTCGGGCTATTCTTCCGTCAAACCCAGTCATGTTACGCTTACTGGTATTTAGCTTTGTAAATTAACAGTCAACAATATCAAATTATTGATAATGACAATAGATGAGTTGAAACGAGTCAATGTGTGGCAAGCCGTCGGTACATCTGGCTGGCCTAGAAGGTACCTAGTGCTGAAATTAGAATATGCGGAAGATGAATCCGAGATGTAGCGAGGATTACATCATATTATTCTATTCTAAGCCCATCAGGGGACTGCAATAGACCGAGTTACATAATCAGCCTATTATGTTCCCACTTCTGGCAGAGAGTGAGCTATAATCCACCACGCGAACCCTTTGTGGGCTGGTGGATGTCAAACGTCTTCATATTTTTGTTTGTAGAACATGCCGATTTCCTCACGTTGTTTTCCTTCACCCACGACCTACGAAACATAAGTCGAGGCCAGAGATACCAGGCCACCAATGCTCTGCTCCGAATTGGCTGATTCCAAAATCCCACAGCAATTAGTCCTCTCTTAAAGAGTAATAAACCAACAACCAAAAATGCACGAGAAAAAATTAAACACCATCTTTATACTAAAACAAACGCTTAAGAACATAACACTCCCAGTTTCTGCTGTCTTGTGGCCACCATTGAAGTGTCTGCCAACATAACGCCTGCTAATTAATGGTATTAAGAAATCAAAAGTGAAACTACGTGTGAGTTATCGTATCCATTATCAACAGACAATAGCCATAGGTTGTCATGGTTTTAGGAGGCACAAATTTAATTCTGGGTATTTAGGATTTTGCAGTGGTATATGGACCAGTAGTGCTATTCTGAAACAACCTCACCGTGAAAACTTAGGTGAAGTGAGCGTGGAATGAGCTGTCAGTGCCACTGATGTTAGGGATTGACCAAGAGGGGATGACACTGACAGCTCACTCCACGCAAGTGTTCACGGTGAGATTTTTTACAGAATTGACATGCAGAAAGCCTAAGTGGCACAAACCTGACATTCTATCAGCGATAACATTGAATGAAAATTTGAAAATATATGGGACTGACATAAGCTACCGAAACGGGGCTATGCTGATTATTTGTCCAAAGAACGAGCTTGCCCTCTTGGTCACTTGAACAGTTAGCAATAAATTTTCTGCAAATAAGATTTCGGAATCATTTTTAACATCATATTTAAAAAAAAAGCCAGATGTAGTTTACATTTTCTGTCTAAAAACCCCTGAGAAGAAATGGCGAAACAAACTCAGGGAACTCTACTTCTACTATTATAAGTAGAAACGAATCAATGGTACTACCCTACTTATCCACGTCTAATCCGTTTGGAATTCTGCCCATCATCCTCCACAAAAGACGGTGAAGTTACGCCGGTATGTCCCGCTGAATATTCATGTCGTAACTACCATCCGTCTGATGGGGTATTGTATGTTTGACGGGGCCATATTCCCATAGTCCGTCCGGCCAATTGTCTATTGAATGGAACTGACAAGGTCACTGTTGTATGGGCTTAATTAGGTTTAAGTGGTTTTGTATGACTGTGTTTTGTAGGTAGGTGTTGCTGGACTTTTGATACTTATACGCTACACTCATCATAGAGATGTTCTTAATTTAATTCTGTCTAGGAAATCAGTCCAAATGTTTCTATGAATGACATATAAGACGATCTTCCAAGTTCTTGAAAAACTTCTGCAAACTAAATGATTAGGGAACTCGAAAATGAGCACTTAAATGCCCCATTCTGGACGCGTTTCTTGACTACCATAGAAACTAACATATTCGTGAGACGTTTATAAAATCATCTCAGCTCTGATTTGCTCGATTCGTTTTCTCCTCTACCTATCGTTATTTCTCCTGACAAAGTTTAATTTGTTTATATGTATGTATTTAAGTATATATGTATTATTATTTTATTCTTTTTCGAGTTGTCTATCCGTTTTGTTGCACCTGCCATGTTTTGTCTCTGCATCACCCTAAGGTTAACTGGTAGAAAATGCCTCAGGCATTAAGTCCGCCTTTGTACAGTATTTTTTTACTTGTGCATAAAGTGTTAATAAATAAATAAACGAGTTTTGTCAATGGGAGAATAGACAAAATGACAGATGAATAGAAATCTGTATTTTGTCCATTCTTCCATCAACAAAAGTTGGATATGCTACGCGTGCAAGTAGAAAACGATCATCACTACAGTGTAGACATATTTTTCATCACCTTTCCAACAAGAAAGACAATCCATTCCCAGGTCAACGAATAAATAACTTCTTTCTTACAAAAAATAATTATTTTAACGTAAAGATTTATTGTGTCCTAGATTCACGTGGCACGCTTACGTCTTAAATAGGGTTTTATTCCAAGAATCTTACAAACGAACTATGTTCGTACCAGTTACAGTAGTACCTTAACGTGTGACATTTTCCTTTCATAGTATTTTCCAGTGGTGTTTGAAACTGTTTATATTGAGCCCAGTTTCCGACATTTAAATTACTTAAGAGGCTGACAAGAGCTAAAGCGCGGTCACTGTCAGACTGCATAAAAAGAAAGAGAAGCGCGATGACACAACGCTGTTTATTTATTGCAAAGTATGAAGCAATTTTCCATTTACAAAAAATCTTTTGATTGGACAAAAAAAATAAAACACTATTACGTTAATTTGTTGCTGGTTGAATAATCTGCCAAAAAATCGGAATGATTGCATGGTAAAGTAAGATTGTTAATCGTTAAAAAAAAAATGAGGCATCTTCGTGATTTTTTTCTATAGTATCAAATTAGTTGTATCATGTTTTCAACACACTGTCTAATTGTCATATATCCTGAAGAATATCATATATTTTTCTGATGTTAGTTACTGCAGTGGATCATATACTAATTATTTACTTAATTTCACATAAAATCACGCCTTGTTTACTCGAATCAAAAAACACCCACGTTTCGCCAGATAAGTTTAAGTCCCATGTAATAGGGGGCAAGACTATTGCCATCAACCGGGCACCAGTTCAAATGGATAAATCCAAGAACAATTTTCTCGACCTGGGAATCGAACCCAGGACTTAATATTCAGCAGTAGCGTTTCGACCACTGGACCAACGAAAACAGTACTACTTATTTCTAAATACGTCATTACTTCAATAAATTGAATTTAAAGGAATGTTAAGTAACGTTTTACGATTTACCTTACTGGAACGAAATATTCAGAACATTTCAACTTTCACTAGGAATATTAGAAATCCATTTAAAAATTGGTGGCGTAACTGGAGTTGATTCTGGCCGTAAATGTTTCACGTAACATTCTTAAAACATTTAGGTAGTTAATAATACTATGCGTTTTTTTAAGCAACTTAAAAAAAAATAACAGTCGCGGGTTACTGTGTTATTTTAATAAATTTCTCGACTGACGCCCTCCCCGACCCTTGCTCGTGCCAACCCACGCCGCTGAGCCTATAGCTTTAAATTCGTCCCAAAAAATATCAATCCTGATCCAGCTAGTCCCTTGCTGCCCTCTTCCAGTGACGCCCTAAGCCGAGATCCGTACCCCACAGGGGGTGCCAGTTTTTAGTTGGTATTTAAGTTTTAAGTCCTGGCTGGAGGCCTTAATTTATTAGGGCAACCACAGGCAAGTCCGCTTAAGCAGACGACAACCTCACAGGTTGACCTGCGAGATGCCTAACAAACAAAAAAAAATAACACTCTCGACGTAGAAATGAGGATAGGTTGTAGGAAAGAGAAAATGTTATTAGGAAAGATTTGAGTATGAATGTGAATGGCTTTAAGAGTAGGGGAATACCAAAGAAACGATGGATGGACTGTCTGAAAGATATGGCAAGAAAGCGTAGCAAGACAAAGTATTGTCGACGAAAGAGTAGATAAAATTACCAACAGAATAGACAAAATTACAGATTTCTTTTATTCATGTCACTTTGTCGACAAAACTTGTTTCTATGGTGGAAGAATGGAAGAAAAAAATAGATTGCTTCGACCCCAAATAAATTGGGATTAGGGCAGACAGAATGATGATGATCTACAATATCCCATTTTCTTACCAAACATGGTATTTTTTTTCAACCTGTACCCTAATTGCGTAATACAAAACCAATCGGAATCTGAATCGTTTTGAAACAGATTGTTAACCCATTGCTTCATAAGTTCGATAAAAATTCTGCTCAACAATGTACAAAACGCAATGAATGTTGTTGAACTGTCAAAATCAAACGGATTAATCGTAATCGTTTACGAAAATGTGTTACGCAATTAGGGTGCTGATCAGGAATGAAAAAGTTTATCAGTCTTCACTTCTAAACCAACCATTCACATACACACCTTCACATAAGAAAATCCATTACACTCTTCAACACATTCCACTTTACAAACAAACTCAGTTTTCTTAACCTCCATATAAATAAGCATAAAGAATTATAATCGTATTAATATTCCGCTAAGCTATTCACACGAAAGTCATTTAAATTCTAAAAGCAGTTGCTGTTTCTTTTGACAACTATTGACTCTGTACAAAAACGTATTGAAGAACATCATCAATTCTATTTGGCGACGACTTAAACAGTTTTTTTTTACCAAAACTAATTCACACGCCGACGGTAGCCAAGACATAGTGGAATGAAGATAGTAGGCTAAGTTTATGAAGCTCTTGAAAGTCGCTCGATTTTACTTTTATCAATTTCACTGTTTATTTTTATTTTAACAGCATAACATCACGCCTTGTTTACAGGTGGGCAGAGTTGTACCTATAGTACACCCACATTTCGCAAGATATGTCTGAGTCCCATGTAACTCGAGTCTATTACCATTTAATGGACACCAATCCAGACTCCAGGCTGCTACTGAAAAGTTCTGCCTGGCAATTAAACACACGACGTCATGCTTAGCAGTAGCGCCTACGACCACTAGGTTACCGAGGCCGTCATTATTTCAATTTGCATATGAACATAAAACCAGGAAGCGAAAACTAATAATTTACAAAATGTCTACACAGTAACAAGAAAATGGCTGTGCATAATACTTGCATCTACACCACAATACCGTATGTTGTGACGCGGATCAAAGTGACAATAATGACGGCGATGCTAGTACAGAGAAGATGTGAAAACCTGTCAAGTGTGTAGTACAAGGTTCCTTTGGCCGCCATCTTGTTTTGTCAATACAAATTTCTGTAGCAATTTGACCAACAACGCCCACCTGTGCTCAATTCCTATACCTGCATTTCATGTTAGTTCTCTATTATTTGCCACGTTCATTATGATCCAGTCGCAATTTAAATAATCGATTGACTTACTGATCTGACTGCCCTACGGCTCGCCTACAATCACGTCTTTGCGTGTACATAGCCGCACGTTGCTAGGCAACTAGTGTTGGGAAACGATAATATCGATGTCACCGTCCAATGGCAAACACCTAGTGTCACCTTACGTATTAGAACTTGGTGTTTATGTTAAAGACTAGTCATCTATGTAGATTAGTTTTAGATACTATGGAGTGTGATTTAGCTGAAGTGTGTTATGTTATGAGATCTGTGTTAGTTAATATTAAAATCATGTTTTACTAAAATCTCTTCTTACAGGTTAGCATCGCATGCCCCATAAACGTATTAAATGTGCCACAAGCACTCTACAATAAAATTAATAACTAAGTAGAAAAAAAAGGAACAAAAAAACGACATAAGAAATTGAGATTTTAAACGTAATCACTAAAGCAGATTGCCTTCAAATCAAATCAAATCATTTTTTTTCTTTGCTTACATGGGATTTGTACATAGGCGTTGTCATAAAGTTAGTGCTCCTTAGTGAGTTGCCATAAACATACATTTAAATTTATCCTAGAATGATCTGATATTTAGGAAGGTACGTATCTCCCCAGAGATAGGCACGAGGATTAGGATTTCCATATTTTTCAAAGATAAGATCGAATCGCGATCTTTGTATCCAAATTGTACTGCCTCTCACTGTTAAACTGAAAACTAGTCGAGAAAATAAACTGTACCTACAAAACTTTTGATAAAAATAGAATTTTCTACACAGTTAAATATTTAGTCTAAATACTAAAATAAACTAAATAATAATAACAAATACCTGCCGTTACTTTGTACCGCTTGCAGATCGCGTTACCTGAAAAGAAATAAAAAAGCAAAATTAGCTATAAAACTTTTTTTATTAGTCAAACTTGGTTCAAAAAATGTTGAGGTTTTTACCGGCTAGACCGTTTTTACAGAATTTTCTACCGCTAGGAAAGTTGAAGTTAGACCACGTTCGCACGAACGTATGAAAGATATCTCGGAAGTATTTTTTCGCGCTTTGGATTTTCAACTCTCGGTGTTGAACCAAGCATTGATAAACCAACTGAGTGCATGGCGTCGCGTCAACAGCACGTCGAATGAACACACTGTTGGATTCTCAACTCTCGGCGCTAAGCAGTGCGTTGAAGATCTAGTGCGCGAAAATATCCCGCCGCGATATTTTGAACATATTATGTATAGGACTAAAAGTTCTTTGACAAATAACAGCCTGTAGTGCTATTCTGTAACCATCTCACCGTGAAAACTTAGGTGAAGTGAGCGTGGTGTGAGCTGTCATTGCCATTGATGTTAGGGATTGACCGAGACCGGATGACACTGACAGCTCACTCCATGCAAGTCTTCACGGTGAGATTTTTACAGAATCGACTTGCTGTACACTTCCTGACGTAAACATCAACCATCCATTGACATTGGTGTACTCAATCATTGCCCTTAGTATGCTGATTGATACAGCGTACTTTGATTTGCTGATTGCCTTCTTCAGTGTACTTGAGTTCCGTCATTCATGAAGACTCTTTAATTTACATTTAGCAGAAATGCTCAATGAGACTAACAATTCTATGAGCCAAAAAAAACTGGCAGATTGCATAACCTTACCCTTTACAGAGGCTACTAATTTATTTTCCAGAAACACGGTACATAGAATGTTCAATTGTTCATAAGTTACGAATGGTTTTATGGCCAAACCCAATAACTTATTTTCAGTGAAAGACAGATCGCTATTGATGATAGACAGCGTATTCTAGGGACGCATACTTTGGCTTTATTGGTATGCTAAAACCGTTTTTCTATCTCCTGTACGTCATAATTGGTGTTAGATGAGTTATTGGGTTTGGCCGCTAGTCGATAAGTCCTAATTATAGTCCGGTACCCAACCACACCAAGCACGCTGAAGGGTACGCTGAAGGGCCTTCAGCGTGCATTGATCCGGAATACAGAAACGGCAGAGTTTCGGATGTCACATTTCAACAAACTAATCTATTGGCATGCCGTTCTACATACAAAACAAGGCTACAATCTTATCTGTATACCTCGTTTCTTACGTTTTCTTTCTGGTGTGTGTATAATATGTATAATAATCCAGGCCAGACAGTCAGTGGTGGACAATGGATGATGCGTGACAGATAGACGACTCAAGCCGACGGCGACCGGAGCGTGCGGCGATTACTAACGCCGTAGTGAATGAACCGACGGACACTTGTTACTGGGTATGTAGGTAGTTCTTTGGATTAAAATGACAGGAGGGAATAAAGTTATATTGAACCTGTTATACAACTATGTATGTCTATATTTCCCGCGACTTTATCCGTCTAGATTACGGGTTTCAGGTTTTTATACCCTATGTCATCCCCTTAAGGAAGTGCTGATTAATGCATAATAATCCTATCATTTTCCCACTGCTGGGACACAGGCCTCCTATCTGTGTAATCCACCAGAACACAAGAGTCTGACACTAGACAGTAGACACCCTCTATTTGGCGCTCAACTACCAACGCAACGGTTGAAAATCAGGCACAGTTTCTTGGAATCGACAGCGTCCCTACCATGTAACCTAGTCGACGACCGTTGTGAACTATGGCAGGATACCTTTCCTCCACCTACTCACTCTCTACTTCCAAACGAGCATCTCACTGCAGGGTGCCACCTTCCGTGGTCCACTTGGAAGTCCCTGAACCGCTCGAACCCAAATAGGAAGTTGTAAATCGAACCTCGTAAAGTGGGGCTAATCCGACGGAACGGCAGCAGGTTGTGGATGTGGAGTTAAGTCACAAACTATGCTCCACCTCCTATGCTGTCCTCTGTGCCCCAAAACATGCTCCCCAAGTGACCTCTGCGCTGCCACCGATAACACGCACGAAGTCGCAAGTGACGAAGCTTTGGGCCAACAGAATATGAACAACTATCGTGTCGTCGACGCACGAAGAAGAAGACCACGCGGGCCTGGTGCGGGTTGGTGGTCGTCACGTCAACGAATATTTTGTTCTAGGAGTAGTATCCTCACGATATTTTCTGTCACCGTTTTGAGAGCAGTGATGATGAAAATAATTTATAAAAAGTAAAGTGCCTGTCTAGATTCGAACCTAACTCGTAAGACGCGGCGGTTTCGCGGCCACCACTGCTCCTCCTGCATAAGTGCTGATTTGTCATGAATCTTAGTGCATCTCTTCACTCCCTACCACAGAGAGTGTTAGCTTACCATGCACACATTTTTATCTCAGAAGTTCAGACGGCCATTAGTCCATTCGAATAAATATGTCCTGTTTATTGTCCATCCTTTTAATGAATTAACGGTCAACAAGAGAATAGGTCAGTGTCCAACTAAATAAGGAATTTGTCATCACTCACCATGACATTTAAAATAATAACATTGATGGCCACAGTTTTTTTTTTAGTTTCTGAGCAATTATAAGGAAGTTGTTTGTTATCAATTCCTGGGTTATTATTTTAATCACTCAGGGGCGCAAGTACTTTTTTTTTTTTAAAACGTTAGCCCACACTAGGAATAACTCCTGTATCGTGGGTGCGTTCACAAACATGAAAACTCACATACACAAGACACCCAGACCCGGAACAACTATTTGTAGGTCATACAAATATTTGTTCCGTGCGGGAATTGAACCCGCGACACGCAGCGCAGCCGATCGCTCGACCACTGCGCCAACCGTGCCGTCATTTAGATGCTTGTTGAGGAAAAAACCGCCCGACTTAGCTTGCAATGTGTAGAGCTGACCCAAACATGAGATGCTAGACGAAGTTTACCGAACGGCACGAGCAGAATGAATGCCGAATATGTGTACAGACTGCTTCGAATCGGCTTACTTATGGAACAAATACTGCCGAATCTAATGTGCAAAATCTAACATGTGTGTAACACCCCTTAGTTTATCTCAGGCCTGTATATATTTTAACGGTAGGTTTATATTCTAGACTCACGGATTTATAATCCTTATTAGTCCTTAGTTAGATACACACTAAAATCAATCACACCTAATTTTACCCAACCTAAATTCTGATCAAAGTATTCTCGGTATAGTCCCAATGAAAGTAGCCCGATTAGACTCGAACATATCTCTTTATATAGGCAACATTAAGCTCCACTGTATGTCCTCAATACATTACATAAATACCTATTGAGGCCGCATGTGCTCATATATACTGATTTATAACTTAATTCAATAAACTACATTGTATATTGGTCTTGTTTGGCCTGGGAATGTAAAAAAATGTTACGAATTTGTTATTATTGATACGTAGAGCTCTTTTCTGACGCTTACAGACAAGCGCGACGAGACTTCAGTAGAAAAAAAAACGATAAAAACTTCGTGAAAGTTGTTCTAACAGAATCACGTCGCACCGTCGCGTCGCGTGTTTCTGCAGAATCCTTTAAAAATAAGGATGTTTAAAATAAAGCCTATAAAAACGATTGACACGTTTTGCTGTAGATATACTATTGTAGGGCAAAAGCCTCTTTTCATACAGAGAACGAACGATCATTGTTCACCATACTTGCTCACTCATCATCATCACCATCACCGTATCATTCACTCCTTTTCCTTTTGTAACATCGCTCACACAATCCATCCATCTTTACTTTGATCTTTCTCTACCTCTCCATCCATCAACGTTTTACCATACTTGATCGCTGCCAAGATTCAATTTTTTCTCGATAAAAAAAAAACAAATGAGCGTCAATAATCCCCATTCAGGAGTCGCATTTCATAGTATTTTTATCTTCTATTATATCAAGAAAAACTAGTTGTTTTATCACAAAAAAAGAGTAAGCTTCTCAGCATCGACATACATGTTCCATTATGACCAATAATTTTGGACACCAAAAAACTTGCTACAAAAGCTTTTTTCCCCGTCCTTAAAACCGTGTAAACAAGCTATCCATCATAGGTACACAACGTATATAGAAGACCCGTGAAGTATTTTGTCCGTGAAGTATCCGGTAGACACCCGTTTCATGGGAACTGCGAAGGAGTCGATTCCGTTGTGTGTTTTGTTACGAACGAACGGGTTGTACAAAATTAGCATTAGAAAAAAAGTGGCTGCCTCGTTGGTCTAGTGGTCGCAATCGCTACTGCTGAGCATGAGGTCCTGGGTTCGATTCCCAGGTCGGGCAAAGTGTTTTTGGGTTTTTCTATCTGGAATTTCTCAATAGCAGCCCGGAGTCTGGATTTGTGCCCGGTTGATGGCAATAGGCTCGCCCCCTATTACATGGGACTTAAACATAACTGGGGAAATGTGGGTGTACAGGT
Organism: Dasypolia templi; assembly: GCA_963555695.1. Taxonomy (NCBI): domain Eukaryota; kingdom Metazoa; phylum Arthropoda; class Insecta; order Lepidoptera; family Noctuidae; genus Dasypolia; species Dasypolia templi. The sequence continues at coordinate 14,210,039 of OY743142.1, forward strand.
ACACCTCTGCCCAACCCTTCGGGGAAACAAGGCGTGATGTTATGTTATGTTATGTAAAAAAGTGGGCTATTTTTACTCTTTTGTTTGTTCTATGTTTAGGTGTAGTATGACGAGGTATTTATGACTTATGTGTTCACTTTAATGTTATTTATAGGTTTACCTATCAACCTTTTGGAGTGAAATAACCGACAATTGTAGGCCTAAGCAAAACAAGTTTAAAAGCACGTTCGCTATTCAGTTTAATTTGGCTATAAATCTGTCTATTTTCCCAGATCAAAATAGACGTTGAAGGTAAGGTAGTGTGACGAAACCTGGACTTATAGTTAAAAGTCTGAAATCGCCATCCCGTAATGAGCAAGCGTGGTGATCAATGCTCGTGCCTTCTCTGCATGAGAATAGCCATTTACCGTGTGGATCGACAATAGTAAGCTGTTATTATTATTATTTGGACCTGAATGTGTCATGTTTCAGCCAATTAAGCTAAATTGTTATACTAAACTAATGGAAAAATCGCTGCATTTAAAATTGCAAAAACCCGCTGATTATTTCTAATTATTTCCTGATTTACAAGCTAATTAATGCAGATTTCTAAATGGAAAGCCAACTCATAAAACCAATTAATTAAATAAGGAACCTTAAAATAGCCCTGTTTATTTTGATCTAGAACAACTCTAACAGGATTGACTTGACGTGTCCTAACAAGAAAATCCTCCTGGACCGTTAGTGAGACGAATCTTGAACATTACATTATCGTACTGTGTGGCCTCTCAATAATCAGTGAAGAATAAAAAAAAATAGTGCCATCTTCGTTTTTGAGATAGTTTGGTCATTTATGTATAGACCATCTTAATGAACAACTTGCAACAACCATGGGACCAATATCGTAATCGTGAAAAACCTGTGAAATGTCCAGAAAGTTAAAGAATTTTTTTATGTAAATATTTTTTATTTCTACAAATTAAAATATTCATCCATGCTATCGATGCATCTCCGCCAGCGCAGTGGTAATTTTTCAATAAACTTTTTGAAGAAGTACGGGAGCCAACAAACTCTGTAAAGGTATTTTGTCTCTCGGGCATTGAATTTTTTCCCTGCCAAGAAGTTCTCCTAATTCCGGATGACGCAAAACTTCCAACCCAAGCTCTTGTAGCTTAGAGGCCGTCTGTTGTGACGTATGAGTTCGAGCGTTGTCCTGTAGGAGCAGCGGGGACGAGTGATTAACAATAACGAGTCGTGCGTTCGTTTGTAGTGTTCAGCTCGTACATGTAATTAATGTTGCCAGCCGTTTGTGCGGCATTGCTACCGCGAACTCGTATTCCATAATTGCTCGTATTTTTATCGTGTCCATATTGATGAAGAAGAACAAATGTAGCGTAAACAAAATACTAATCAATAAACAAATGACTGTATTTGAAAAGAGAATTCCATATTTTAAACAAAATTCATTCGAATTTAGAATATTGCCAGCTATACATAAATTACTTTTCAAATGGCCAGTATTGTAATAAGGTAACTACATTGGTAAAGACCCGTAGAGAATATTAACAACGGTCCCATACAAAATTTCAATACCTACTCGACTCAATTTTTTCGCGTTTATGATGTTGATCCCATGGAGAAAGTGGTTCAGTTTGATAGTCTGTACCACCCTTAGATATGACCATACCTTTCTGCCACGCGCTGTATTGGGAAAACCTCTTTGCCTAGAGAAGTTAGTCAAAATGGTATTTTATAACGGTTTAATTATTTTATTTTTCCACAAAAGTTATAGATCATATAAAGAAGAACGACCGAACAAAAAACTCTGTGTAAAAAAAAATACCCACGCTAGACCTAAATGATTCAAAAATAATGGCCAGGCAAATCATTTTGGTCAAGAGGTCCATACTTAGTTTGCACTCCAATTCTTAATAGGTTTGTCTTCCAAACACAAATAGTCTTGAAACTGCTCTAGAAATATATTAAGAGGGCAGGATTAGTTTATTTATCGGTATTATGGTCCTGTTCAACTGCAGAACACACAAAGACTAGAGTGGCCAATTTTGTGTGGTCCAATTTGCACAATAATAATTATAGAAGTTGACAGTGACGACGCCATTTTGCATTTGCAAAGATTTTCAAAGAGGAATAGGCTCAGGGTGAGCATTGTGTACAGCCGGGGGTACAAGGGGGCGCTGTTGGTAAACATTTGTGCAGTTATTTTGTGAAATGGGATATTGAAGAAACAAGAATGCGCGGCGTTCGCGCGTGGCGTTCGTACCGATTTTGGCCATGCACCATTTTTATTCGTGTGTGAGACCAACTCGCACTTGTTAGATTTTTTATTAAACTTGACACTGTCGCAAATCGTTGCACCGTATGACATTACAACTTCAAAACAGGCGCTCGTCTTTACGATCCAATGAGAAATGGGTCACTAATTCTTTTGGCGCTTAATTACGTGCTTTTAAAAGAAATGTGAAATTCTTCCTCTTCTGCCGATATTTGGAAATTTCTTGGAACTCTTGGTATCGGCAAATCGCGACATTTAGATTTTCCTAGTTCAATTGACTTAGACGATCTCAACCGGCATTTCTCCACCGTTACTATCATGGATCGTCTAACCAAGCAAAACACTCTGTCTCTAGTTTCTGGTCTAACGCGTCCTCACTTTAATCCTTTCAGTTTCATTTCAGTTGAACCGGGAGAAATCAGAAAGATAATTCTCTCCATTAAATCGAAAGCGGTGGGATGTGACAATATCACCCGTGGTATGATTATAACCATTCTGGACCAACTCCTACCAGCGATTACCCATATAATAAATTTTTCCTTGTACACCGGAGTATTCCCTTCCCTGTGGCGCAAAGCCTATGTTCGCCCGCTACCTAAGGTTTCTAATCCCTCTCTTCCTACTGACTTCCGTCTAATTTCTATCCTTCCCTTCCTATCCAAAGTGCTCGAGGCCTGTGTCCACAAACAATTCTCCAACTTTGTTCATTGTAACTCAATTATTAGTCCTCTTCAATCTGGGTTTAGGCCTGGGCACAGCACTGTTTCCGCCCTTCTTAAAGTGACTGGCGATATAAGGGCAGGACTGGAAGACACCAAAGTTACTGCTCTGGTGTTGGTTGATTTCTCGAATGCCTTTAATACCGTCAGTAATGACATCCTGTTAGCCATTCTGTCTTATATTATGATCTCTCCCGAAGCACTGAAATGGTTCTCCTCTTACCTTCAGGAACGTCAGCAGTCCATTCATGTTGGGGATTCTTCTTCTTGCTGGTGTGATTTGGAGACTGGCGTTCCTCAAGGCGGTATACTTTCTCCTCTTCTGTCTTCTATTTTCATTAATCTTATAACTTCCGAACTTCAGTGTGCGTATCATCTGTATGCCGATGACTTGCAGTTGTACTGTCACGGGAAAGTTGACGAATTACCAGACACCATCGACAGATTAAATAGGGACTTGGTATACATAAAAACCTGGGCTTACAGATTTGGTGTAGCAGTAAACCCTACGAAGTGTCAGGCGATAATCATTGGCAGTTCTCGTAGCATTAGTAAGGTGGATGGTACAATATTGCCACCAGTACTCTTCAATGGTACGATAGTTCCTTTTAGCACTGACGTGAAGGACTTAGGCTTGCAAATTGATAATACCCTGATCTGGCGTACTCAAGTTGCTCGGGTAAGCCAGAAGGTTACCGGAACGTTGCGGGCTCTGTACCGATTGAAAAATCTATTACCATCGAGTACGAAGACAATGCTTGTGCAGTCCTTAATTTTCCCCATCCTCGATTATGGTGATGTGTGCTACTATGACCTGAATGCAGATCTCCTCGACAAACTTGACCGTCTCCTCAATAATTGCATTCGATTCGTTTTCAATCTGCGTAAGTATGACCATGTCTCTGCACATCGGTCGCTTCTAAAGTGGTTGCCCATACGTCAGCGCAGAGAGCAAAGGGCGCTGACCACCTTGTTTTCATTTCTTGACTCTACCTCTTCCCCTGGTTATCTAGCCCCCCACTTTCAGTACATTTGCGCCAACCACAACAGAAATCTTCGTTTATCACACAATCGTCTTCTTCAATGTCCCACTCACCGCACAGACTTCATTCACTCTTCCTTCTTCGTTCAGTCTATCTCTCTGTGGAATGCACTCCCCCAAGAAATCAGGATGGCAACCAACCGATTAGCCTTTAAAGTTAAAGTTCGTGAGCACATTCGCAGGAAGCTGGCAGTATCATCATAACGGTATAGTTTTCTAATTGTTTGTCTTATTTGTTTTTAGTATATTCATTTATTTATGTTTAGTTATTAGTGTTTATATTTATTTATAATTAGGTATGTATATGCATTATATATATAGTTTAGGTATCTTTATATTTAAATATTTATTCCTAAATGTTTTTTTTATAAATTGCACCTACCAATGTTTGACTCTGCATCACCCAAAGGTTGACTGGCAGAAAATGCCTACGGCATTAAGTCCGCCTCTGTACATGCTTGTGCGAAAGTATTAAATAAATAAATAAATGTGCAGATTTTTTGAAATACGGGTAGGTTAAAGTAAGATACTATGACCATATTCTTTTGAAAGGCGATGAATAGGTGTCGGCTTCGCTCAAAGATGTGCGTGCCTTGTGTTAGTGTAGATGTGAATATGATGAGCACCATATTTGTACCACGTTTCCCATTGATGTGGGAAATTATGACAGAAGTATTGAAAAGCTGCAAGGTTTAAATGCCGGGGAGTAAAAAACAAGAAAACTTTATAGCTAAAAAAATATCAGGGATTTAACATTGTCCCCAAATTAGGAGGGTGTACTATGCCAAATCGAATGACAAAAAAGCGAATATCAATTGATCGACCACTATAAATCGAATGTCTAAATACTCGAACGTTCATAATATCGAATAGTGAAAAAATCGAACATTCAGTATATCGTATACTCAATACATCGAGTGTTCTAAATATCTAATGTTTGTTTGATCGAGCGTTCAATGCATAGCATATTCATTCGAACGAAATATCAATATTTGGAATTCTTTTATATAGAATACAAGAATCACATTTTAATCTTTAATTACTATCTTTTAAAGGTACATTTTAAAATTTTGTGTGATTTGCAACTGTACGGAAAAACTTCAATACATCCATGTTGTTTTTATTACTTATATTTTTAAATCGCATAAAAAATAAAAATAAAAAATTACATGCTATCAATTTAGGTTCATCATTAGGTTTTTTCTTATCGAGCAATTTTTTAAAATTTATTGTATTTAATATAATTTTAAAATTATACAAAAAAAAAAAAAATGATGACACTAAATCGCTATTTAAAACGTGTACCTTGTAAAGATTCCATCATAAAACCATGTCATCCCCTTAAGGAAGTGCTGATTAATGCATAATAATCCTATCATTTTCCCACTGCTGGGACACAGGCCTCCTATCTGTGTAATCCACCAGAACACAAGAGTCTGACACTAGACAGTAGACACCCTCTATTTGGCGCTCAACTACCAACGCAACGGTTGAAAATCAGGCACAGTTTCTTGGAATCGACAGCGTCCCTACCATGTAACCTAGTCGACGACCGTTGTGAACTATGGCAGGATACCTTTCCTCCACCTACTCACTCTCTACTTCCAAACGAGCATCTCACTGCAGGGTGCCACCTTCCGTGGTCCACTTGGAAGTCCCTGAACCGCTCGAACCCAAATAGGAAGTTGTAAATCGAACCTCGTAAAGTGGGGCTAATCCGACGGAACGGCAGCAGGTTGTGGATGTGGAGTTAAGTCACAAACTATGCTCCACCTCCTATGCTGTCCTCTGTGCCCCAAAACATGCTCCCCAAGTGACCTCTGCGCTGCCACCGATAACACGCACGAAGTCGCAAGTGACGAAGCTTTGGGCCAACAGAATATGAACAACTATCGTGTCGTCGACGCACGAAGAAGAAGACCACGCGGGCCTGGTGCGGGTTGGTGGTCGTCACGTCAACGAATATTTTGTTCTAGGAGTAGTATCCTCACGATATTTTCTGTCACCGTTTTGAGAGCAGTGATGATGAAAATAATTTATAAAAAGTAAAGTGCCTGTCTAGATTCGAACCTAACTCGTAAGACGCGGCGGTTTCGCGGCCACCACTGCTCCTCCTGCATAAGTGCTGATTTGTCATGAATCTTAGTGCATCTCTTCACTCCCTACCACAGAGAGTGTTAGCTTACCATGCACACATTTTTATCTCAGAAGTTCAGACGGCCATTAGTCCATTCGAATAAATATGTCCTGTTTATTGTCCATCCTTTTAATGAATTAACGGTCAACAAGAGAATAGGTCAGTGTCCAACTAAATAAGGAATTTGTCATCACTCACCATGACATTTAAAATAATAACATTGATGGCCACAGTTTTTTTTTTAGTTTCTGAGCAATTATAAGGAAGTTGTTTGTTATCAATTCCTGGGTTATTATTTTAATCACTCAGGGGCGCAAGTACTTTTTTTTTTTTAAAACGTTAGCCCACACTAGGAATAACTCCTGTATCGTGGGTGCGTTCACAAACATGAAAACTCACATACACAAGACACCCAGACCCGGAACAACTATTTGTAGGTCATACAAATATTTGTTCCGTGCGGGAATTGAACCCGCGACACGCAGCGCAGCCGATCGCTCGACCACTGCGCCAACCGTGCCGTCATTTAGATGCTTGTTGAGGAAAAAACCGCCCGACTTAGCTTGCAATGTGTAGAGCTGACCCAAACATGAGATGCTAGACGAAGTTTACCGAACGGCACGAGCAGAATGAATGCCGAATATGTGTACAGACTGCTTCGAATCGGCTTACTTATGGAACAAATACTGCCGAATCTAATGTGCAAAATCTAACATGTGTGTAACACCCCTTAGTTTATCTCAGGCCTGTATATATTTTAACGGTAGGTTTATATTCTAGACTCACGGATTTATAATCCTTATTAGTCCTTAGTTAGATACACACTAAAATCAATCACACCTAATTTTACCCAACCTAAATTCTGATCAAAGTATTCTCGGTATAGTCCCAATGAAAGTAGCCCGATTAGACTCGAACATATCTCTTTATATAGGCAACATTAAGCTCCACTGTATGTCCTCAATACATTACATAAATACCTATTGAGGCCGCATGTGCTCATATATACTGATTTATAACTTAATTCAATAAACTACATTGTATATTGGTCTTGTTTGGCCTGGGAATGTAAAAAAATGTTACGAATTTGTTATTATTGATACGTAGAGCTCTTTTCTGACGCTTACAGACAAGCGCGACGAGACTTCAGTAGAAAAAAAAACGATAAAAACTTCGTGAAAGTTGTTCTAACAGAATCACGTCGCACCGTCGCGTCGCGTGTTTCTGCAGAATCCTTTAAAAATAAGGATGTTTAAAATAAAGCCTATAAAAACGATTGACACGTTTTGCTGTAGATATACTATTGTAGGGCAAAAGCCTCTTTTCATACAGAGAACGAACGATCATTGTTCACCATACTTGCTCACTCATCATCATCACCATCACCGTATCATTCACTCCTTTTCCTTTTGTAACATCGCTCACACAATCCATCCATCTTTACTTTGATCTTTCTCTACCTCTCCATCCATCAACGTTTTACCATACTTGATCGCTGCCAAGATTCAATTTTTTCTCGATAAAAAAAAAACAAATGAGCGTCAATAATCCCCATTCAGGAGTCGCATTTCATAGTATTTTTATCTTCTATTATATCAAGAAAAACTAGTTGTTTTATCACAAAAAAAGAGTAAGCTTCTCAGCATCGACATACATGTTCCATTATGACCAATAATTTTGGACACCAAAAAACTTGCTACAAAAGCTTTTTTCCCCGTCCTTAAAACCGTGTAAACAAGCTATCCATCATAGGTACACAACGTATATAGAAGACCCGTGAAGTATTTTGTCCGTGAAGTATCCGGTAGACACCCGTTTCATGGGAACTGCGAAGGAGTCGATTCCGTTGTGTGTTTTGTTACGAACGAACGGGTTGTACAAAATTAGCATTAGTAAAAAAGTGGCTGCCTCGTTGGTCTAGTGGTCGCAATCGCTACTGCTGAGCATGAGGTCCTGGGTTCGATTCCCAGGTCGGGCAAAGTGTTTTTGGGTTTTTCTATCTGGAATTTCTCAATAGCAGCCCGGAGTCTGGATTTGTGCCCGGTTGATGGCAATAGGCTCGCCCCCTATTACATGGGACTTAAACATAACTGGGGAAATGTGGGTGTACAGGTACACCTCTGCCCAACCCTTCGGGGAAACAAGGCGTGATGTTATGTTATGTTATGTAAAAAAGTGGGCTATTTTTACTCTTTTGTTTGTTCTATGTTTAGGTGTAGTATGACGAGGTATTTATGACTTATGTGTTCACTTTAATGTTATTTATAGGTTTACCTATCAACCTTTTGGAGTGAAATAACCGACAATTGTAGGCCTAAGCAAAACAAGTTTAAAAGCACGTTCGCTATTCAGTTTAATTTGGCTATAAATCTGTCTATTTTCCCAGATCAAAATAGACGTTGAAGGTAAGGTAGTGTGACGAAACCTGGACTTATAGTTAAAAGTCTGAAATCGCCATCCCGTAATGAGCAAGCGTGGTGATCAATGCTCGTGCCTTCTCTGCATGAGAATAGCCATTTACCGTGTGGATCGACAATAGTAAGCTGTTATTATTATTATTTGGACCTGAATGTGTCATGTTTCAGCCAATTAAGCTAAATTGTTATACTAAACTAATGGAAAAATCGCTGCATTTAAAATTGCAAAAACCCGCTGATTATTTCTAATTATTTCCTGATTTACAAGCTAATTAATGCAGATTTCTAAATGGAAAGCCAACTCATAAAACCAATTAATTAAATAAGGAACCTTAAAATAGCCCTGTTTATTTTGATCTAGAACAACTCTAACAGGATTGACTTGACGTGTCCTAACAAGAAAATCCTCCTGGACCGTTAGTGAGACGAATCTTGAACATTACATTATCGTACTGTGTGGCCTCTCAATAATCAGTGAAGAATAAAAAAAAATAGTGCCATCTTCGTTTTTGAGATAGTTTGGTCATTTATGTATAGACCATCTTAATGAACAACTTGCAACAACCATGGGACCAATATCGTAATCGTGAAAAACCTGTGAAATGTCCAGAAAGTTAAAGAATTTTTTTATGTAAATATTTTTTATTTCTACAAATTAAAATATTCATCCATGCTATCGATGCATCTCCGCCAGCGCAGTGGTAATTTTTCAATAAACTTTTTGAAGAAGTACGGGAGCCAACAAACTCTGTAAAGGTATTTTGTCTCTCGGGCATTGAATTTTTTCCCTGCCAAGAAGTTCTCCTAATTCCGGATGACGCAAAACTTCCAACCCAAGCTCTTGTAGCTTAGAGGCCGTCTGTTGTGACGTATGAGTTCGAGCGTTGTCCTGTAGGAGCAGCGGGGACGAGTGATTAACAATAACGAGTCGTGCGTTCGTTTGTAGTGTTCAGCTCGTACATGTAATTAATGTTGCCAGCCGTTTGTGCGGCATTGCTACCGCGAACTCGTATTCCATAATTGCTCGTATTTTTATCGTGTCCATATTGATGAAGAAGAACAAATGTAGCGTAAACAAAATACTAATCAATAAACAAATGACTGTATTTGAAAAGAGAATTCCATATTTTAAACAAAATTCATTCGAATTTAGAATATTGCCAGCTATACATAAATTACTTTTCAAATGGCCAGTATTGTAATAAGGTAACTACATTGGTAAAGACCCGTAGAGAATATTAACAACGGTCCCATACAAAATTTCAATACCTACTCGACTCAATTTTTTCGCGTTTATGATGTTGATCCCATGGAGAAAGTGGTTCAGTTTGATAGTCTGTACCACCCTTAGATATGACCATACCTTTCTGCCACGCGCTGTATTGGGAAAACCTCTTTGCCTAGAGAAGTTAGTCAAAATGGTATTTTATAACGGTTTAATTATTTTATTTTTCCACAAAAGTTATAGATCATATAAAGAAGAACGACCGAACAAAAAACTCTGTGTAAAAAAAAATACCCACGCTAGACCTAAATGATTCAAAAATAATGGCCAGGCAAATCATTTTGGTCAAGAGGTCCATACTTAGTTTGCACTCCAATTCTTAATAGGTTTGTCTTCCAAACACAAATAGTCTTGAAACTGCTCTAGAAATATATTAAGAGGGCAGGATTAGTTTATTTATCGGTATTATGGTCCTGTTCAACTGCAGAACACACAAAGACTAGAGTGGCCAATTTTGTGTGGTCCAATTTGCACAATAATAATTATAGAAGTTGACAGTGACGACGCCATTTTGCATTTGCAAAGATTTTCAAAGAGGAATAGGCTCAGGGTGAGCATTGTGTACAGCCGGGGGTACAAGGGGGCGCTGTTGGTAAACATTTGTGCAGTTATTTTGTGAAATGGGATATTGAAGAAACAAGAATGCGCGGCGTTCGCGCGTGGCGTTCGTACCGATTTTGGCCATGCACCATTTTTATTCGTGTGTGAGACCAACTCGCACTTGTTAGATTTTTTATTAAACTTGACACTGTCGCAAATCGTTGCACCGTATGACATTACAACTTCAAAACAGGCGCTCGTCTTTACGATCCAATGAGAAATGGGTCACTAATTCTTTTGGCGCTTAATTACGTGCTTTTAAAAGAAATGTGAAATTCTTCCTCTTCTGCCGATATTTGGAAATTTCTTGGAACTCTTGGTATCGGCAAATCGCGACATTTAGATTTTCCTAGTTCAATTGACTTAGACGATCTCAACCGGCATTTCTCCACCGTTACTATCATGGATCGTCTAACCAAGCAAAACACTCTGTCTCTAGTTTCTGGTCTAACGCGTCCTCACTTTAATCCTTTCAGTTTCATTTCAGTTGAACCGGGAGAAATCAGAAAGATAATTCTCTCCATTAAATCGAAAGCGGTGGGATGTGACAATATCACCCGTGGTATGATTATAACCATTCTGGACCAACTCCTACCAGCGATTACCCATATAATAAATTTTTCCTTGTACACCGGAGTATTCCCTTCCCTGTGGCGCAAAGCCTATGTTCGCCCGCTACCTAAGGTTTCTAATCCCTCTCTTCCTACTGACTTCCGTCTAATTTCTATCCTTCCCTTCCTATCCAAAGTGCTCGAGGCCTGTGTCCACAAACAATTCTCCAACTTTGTTCATTGTAACTCAATTATTAGTCCTCTTCAATCTGGGTTTAGGCCTGGGCACAGCACTGTTTCCGCCCTTCTTAAAGTGACTGGCGATATAAGGGCAGGACTGGAAGACACCAAAGTTACTGCTCTGGTGTTGGTTGATTTCTCGAATGCCTTTAATACCGTCAGTAATGACATCCTGTTAGCCATTCTGTCTTATATTATGATCTCTCCCGAAGCACTGAAATGGTTCTCCTCTTACCTTCAGGAACGTCAGCAGTCCATTCATGTTGGGGATTCTTCTTCTTGCTGGTGTGATTTGGAGACTGGCGTTCCTCAAGGCGGTATACTTTCTCCTCTTCTGTCTTCTATTTTCATTAATCTTATAACTTCCGAACTTCAGTGTGCGTATCATCTGTATGCCGATGACTTGCAGTTGTACTGTCACGGGAAAGTTGACGAATTACCAGACACCATCGACAGATTAAATAGGGACTTGGTATACATAAAAACCTGGGCTTACAGATTTGGTGTAGCAGTAAACCCTACGAAGTGTCAGGCGATAATCATTGGCAGTTCTCGTAGCATTAGTAAGGTGGATGGTACAATATTGCCACCAGTACTCTTCAATGGTACGATAGTTCCTTTTAGCACTGACGTGAAGGACTTAGGCTTGCAAATTGATAATACCCTGATCTGGCGTACTCAAGTTGCTCGGGTAAGCCAGAAGGTTACCGGAACGTTGCGGGCTCTGTACCGATTGAAAAATCTATTACCATCGAGTACGAAGACAATGCTTGTGCAGTCCTTAATTTTCCCCATCCTCGATTATGGTGATGTGTGCTACTATGACCTGAATGCAGATCTCCTCGACAAACTTGACCGTCTCCTCAATAATTGCATTCGATTCGTTTTCAATCTGCGTAAGTATGACCATGTCTCTGCACATCGGTCGCTTCTAAAGTGGTTGCCCATACGTCAGCGCAGAGAGCAAAGGGCGCTGACCACCTTGTTTTCATTTCTTGACTCTACCTCTTCCCCTGGTTATCTAGCCCCCCACTTTCAGTACATTTGCGCCAACCACAACAGAAATCTTCGTTTATCACACAATCGTCTTCTTCAATGTCCCACTCACCGCACAGACTTCATTCACTCTTCCTTCTTCGTTCAGTCTATCTCTCTGTGGAATGCACTCCCCCAAGAAATCAGGATGGCAACCAACCGATTAGCCTTTAAAGTTAAAGTTCGTGAGCACATTCGCAGGAAGCTGGCAGTATCATCATAACGGTATAGTTTTCTAATTGTTTGTCTTATTTGTTTTTAGTATATTCATTTATTTATGTTTAGTTATTAGTGTTTATATTTATTTATAATTAGGTATGTATATGCATTATATATATAGTTTAGGTATCTTTATATTTAAATATTTATTCCTAAATGTTTTTTTTATAAATTGCACCTACCAATGTTTGACTCTGCATCACCCAAAGGTTGACTGGCAGAAAATGCCTACGGCATTAAGTCCGCCTCTGTACATGCTTGTGCGAAAGTATTAAATAAATAAATAAATGTGCAGATTTTTTGAAATACGGGTAGGTTAAAGTAAGATACTATGACCATATTCTTTTGAAAGGCGATGAATAGGTGTCGGCTTCGCTCAAAGATGTGCGTGCCTTGTGTTAGTGTAGATGTGAATATGATGAGCACCATATTTGTACCACGTTTCCCATTGATGTGGGAAATTATGACAGAAGTATTGAAAAGCTGCAAGGTTTAAATGCCGGGGAGTAAAAAACAAGAAAACTTTATAGCTAAAAAAATATCAGGGATTTAACATTGTCCCCAAATTAGGAGGGTGTACTATGCCAAATCGAATGACAAAAAAGCGAATATCAATTGATCGACCACTATAAATCGAATGTCTAAATACTCGAACGTTCATAATATCGAATAGTGAAAAAATCGAACATTCAGTATATCGTATACTCAATACATCGAGTGTTCTAAATATCTAATGTTTGTTTGATCGAGCGTTCAATGCATAGCATATTCATTCGAACGAAATATCAATATTTGGAATTCTTTTATATAGAATACAAGAATCACATTTTAATCTTTAATTACTATCTTTTAAAGGTACATTTTAAAATTTTGTGTGATTTGCAACTGTACGGAAAAACTTCAATACATCCATGTTGTTTTTATTACTTATATTTTTAAATCGCATAAAAAATAAAAATAAAAAATTACATGCTATCAATTTAGGTTCATCATTAGGTTTTTTCTTATCGAGCAATTTTTTAAAATTTATTGTATTTAATATAATTTTAAAATTATACAAAAAAAAAAAAAATGATGACACTAAATCGCTATTTAAAACGTGTACCTTGTAAAGATTCCATCATAAAACCATGTCAAAGTTATTTCAAAAGATAAGGCTTAATGTTTTTTTAGGGCATGATGAGAACCCATTTTATAATTTCGTTATTATTTTTCAAATATGTGCAAAATCTAGCAGTTCAAGCGCTTGCACCCGCCGGCCAGCGCCCGCCGTGACGCACTTCAAGACACACCGCACTACAAGAAAGCTTTAAAGTAAAAAATTGCCTAGAGTATAGAGTTAAAATCTACTAGTTATACCCATGAGCACATAACTAAGCAGCTAAGTAACTTCATTGGTCTTAAATGTAATGGTCGAAAGCGCTAGCCCTAGTACTGCATGAGGTCCTGAGTTCGATTCTCAGGTCGGGCAAATTGTCAGTGGGTTTGTCCATCAAGAATTTCGCAGTAGCAGCCCTGAGTCTGGATGTGTGCTCGTAAGATGGTAATAGGCTCGCCCCCTATTACAGGGTACTAGAAATGTGGGTGTACTATAAGCACACCTCTGCCTAACCCTTCAGGGATTACAGGCGTGATGTAATGCTATGCTAAGTAGCAAACCTTTCACAAATCCTGAAACATCAATGATATTCTTCACATTTGGTGAGAGTACACTCAAGTCAAATCGTCTTCACTATGACCTAAATCAAACAGCAGATTTATTTTCAAATAAAATAGACAATCATCGTAAAAATAACCCAACCGAATCGTTAAAACAAATGCAAATCAATTAAAACTAAATAATGTCATGATAACATTTTAATTAAAACGCCTCATTAACATTTTATCCGCTGGTAATCAATTTGATGCTACTCAGTAACAGTAAAAAAAGCGGACTAGTGCGAGTCGGACTCTCACACGAAGGGTTCCGTACCACCGTACCATATTTAACACTACATATTTTTTCTAACAATTTAGTTTTAAAAAAACCTCATTTCTTGTATAGACCCCTATAATTTTTAACTTTTTATAGCGTATGTGTTGTTTTATCTGCATTAGTAATACACTGTACAAAAGATACAGCCCTGTGATAGACGGACGGACGGACAGAAAGCCGACGCCTTGACAATAAGGTCCCGTTGACACCCTTTGGATGCGGAACCCTAAAAACAATTTAAAGAAAAAAGAATATTGTTCATTGAGTCTCGGATAAAGAAGCATGAAATGACTTTGTTTACAGCGAAAAAGTTGGTAAAAGAAAGTTTTTAGACGTGAAACCAATAAAGAGCGGTTTCAAAATGTAGGGTAAGGCGCATTTTTTTTGGTAATTGGCAACAAATAAGGTTCAAAACAGCGGATACGTTTGATGTTAGTTGAATCGAATTACTACCAAAATGAAATTAATTGTTCAATTTCAAAAAAATGTTTATGTTGAATTCCCTTTATTATCATTACATAGAAATATAAAGTTTTTGCTTAAAAATAATGAGAATTATGCAACATAAATATTTTATGAGCTCTGTTTCTTTTTTTTTCCCAAAAATGTACATACCAAAAAAAAAAAAACTTAGTGCCTTTAAGCTTATGCTGCAACTACTATAACACCGCTTCTAAGACGACTCAGTAACCTCGTTTATTTGACAAATAAAAGCTACAACAAAATTACCTACACAAAAGAAAATCAATTATCCACTCACTAAAATTATACTCAAAACCTGCAACAGATAATTTTCCATTACACAAACATCTTCACAATTATCACAGTGACCAAAACACATTTAACAAATGCAAGCGCACACTATAGTTAGGTCGAACGACTACACAGCTCACGTCAGTGGTAACAAATCCAGTATAAGCTGGCCTTTTACTCTATTGATATTCTGTACTACGCTAGACCAGCTCAAGGTCCAAGGGTTTCCACCGACTATGTGGGGCCAACTGACTGTACCTACCTCTTCGCTATTAGTCATAGCATTATTCACAGTCTGAGCATTCGACTTCCCACTGTTAACAATGACGATATTATCTTACAGAACATACGAATGTATGCAGGATCAAAGTACACATCATAATGCTGGATGTATATTTTAACAAACAAGTAGCGAAGTCTTTTAAAATATCTTCAAGTAGCTGCGCATGGTACTTCTACCCGCTTGTAAAATGCCTACAATATTCGTGATTTGTATAGAATCTATAGAAAAAAAAACTCATCGTGAAATCCAGTGAGATTACCACCCCATTGAACACTAGAGATTGGCACTATTGACAGCTTTCTTCAAACTCACATCACCTACGTTTTCACGCTGACATTTTTACAGAATAGCACTACAGCTTTAGAGCTAAGTTTCTGCTAGGTTTAATCGAAATTGGGTCGGCATTTGATATAGAAATAGTTTTAAAGTTTTGGCGTGAAACAACACAAAGAAAGCAGAAGCTGTTGTCGGGAATTTATTCCATTTTGCGGTTTTAATTTCAGTGTGGAAGTTCGTTGTATGGGACGGCACTAATAACATAGTTCCTGATATAAGACATACTGAGCCCGTCCACTTATGTTAAAATCAAAAATGTTATATGGCATCTTCACATATTTTTAATTTAATAAAATATATAAATGTTCCTCTCCACCTCTTAACCACCTTTCTTTGGCTGGTACAGAATGCCTAAAGTTTAAATAGTTATACGATAAAAATAAAGCTTAGTCATTTGACAAACTGATCTTCAATCATCGCCATCCTAAAGACTATCGTACATGCAAACATACGTCACAAAATTGACTTAACTCCTCCCCAAAAATCTATTAACTTTGCTCATAAAACTAATATTCACAAGAACAACCATAAAATTAAAATAAACGCATCTATAATACATAATAAGTAGATAGGTACCCCACCATTCATAAGTCGTTAGCCATATTAGTAGGTGTCAGTGACCTGGTGAATTGTGATCGTCTCACGCGCAGCACTTTGCGTTGTATTGTTGTTTTTAAGGCTCGTTGGTTTATGGTTGAGCTTGAGTACTTTAGCTGAGTTTTGTGAAGTTTTGATATTTTTATCATGTATGGTTCTTAATTTGAATATTGAATTTGATGATTTCTGTCGAATGAAAATGGTGATTGTGCGCACGGCTACATATCAAGCTACAAAATTTTCAGTTTAAGCTGATCTCGCATTGTATGGGATGTCTGTACAATGAGAGGTCAGCTGGCACTATGATCGTTTTCCAAGAAAACCTATATTTTGTCACTAGACATCATCTTCTGCCTAGCTTTTTTCCAACTTTGTTCAGGTCGGCCACAACCCAGTACCTGGGTAACAGAATATCTCTTGGCAAGACTGGTTGTCGGACTTTCGGGCTTCTGACAAAGGCTGCTTTCCGAATTGGGATGTAATCGATCGACACCCGTTGCGAGTTAGCGTGAGCGCGATAACGATGTCCCGTGAATCGTCATAGGTGACGTCATGACATGCGCCATCTTGCATGCGATAACGCCGACCATGCCCTATAAAAATATCACTGTGAGCGAGTTGTCAGCATAGTCCGGTTAAGTAGTCACGACCTCTCAAGGTCAACTACGAGACGCCATACACAAAAAAAAATGTCAGCTGTCATAATCGTGATATCTAAATCGGAACGCTAATTATCGATGTGAGCGCTGTCAGCGATTATGGTCTAACTCAGAATGCGGCCAATGTAACTGCTGTCAAAAATCTACAAATGACAGCTGAGACCAACGGATCTACGTGCTTTCCATGACACGGTGGAACGAACATTTTGTCCAATTTTCTATTAAATTCAAGCGACATATCTCTTGTTTAGATCTCTTTAAGGCGCTATGAGCCGACAAAGACCGTGCTTACTAGTTTTTTGAATCCGTATGAAATATAAAAATCAGTGTTATAAATATCTGAAAAAAAAAAACAATTATGGAATATTGCTCTTGAAAGCGTTAAATATGTGCTGATTACCTTCATTTTCATTCAAAATCGGATCGGATCTGGGGGATGCAATCGCTTTTAGATTAACTTTGCTGGATGGAAAAAAAAAACAAAGTTATCCCTTTCTTTAATTTTTAATCAATGTTATAGCTCGAAAACAAAGGTTTTTTTGTATAAATGAAAAGGTAGTAAAATTGTTTAGCACAATTCGCTAAGTTTGTCTTAATAAATCGATTAAAATAATTACTATGTTTAAATACCACGTCCACGACGATCATAGCGCCTTAAATATAAAACTCCCAAAACGACATGAAACTATGCTGTCTGGTACATGCTTTAATAGTCCATGATCTTCATCATCACGGTCTCTGCACCTGATGATTGGTACATTATGGCCTAACCGCAGTGCGGCCATTAAAATAGCGGTTGTCATCTGTCACTTCCGTTATTCAACTTTTTTTTTACCTGCCTGCTATTGTTCAACTGCAGGGCAAAGGCCTCTTCTCATACAGAAAAGGCATGAGCATTGATCACTACGCTCGCTCTTTCGGGTTGGCGATTCTAGACTCATATTAATATTAAAAAGTCCAGGTTTTCAGGTTACTTTCCTTCATCGTTGTCATTGATGTCCAAGAAAAACCTAGAAAGTATTTTTGAACTGAAAAGTATCGGATTTGGAATTGAGAGGCAATGCCTTGACGACATCACCATCACGACATTTTTGTCTAACTTTGTTGGTGAGGATTGGCACGAACAAATGTCCCTTGACCTAAAAAACTATTCCGTCAATTAAAATAGATAGGTCAAAATATACATATATATCTAATTTCAATCATAAAGTCTCGTACACACTGGCGCGACGCCACAGCGCGACACAAAGGTGTCGCGCGACGCGCGGTGCCTTTGTGTCGCGCTGTGGCGTCGCGCTGTGGCGTCGCGCTGTGGCGTCGCGCTGTGGCGTCGCGCTGTGGCGTCGCGCTGTGGCGTCGCGCTGTGGCGTCGCGCTGTGGCGTCGCGCTGTGGCGTCGCGCTGTGGCGTCGCGCTGTGGCATCGTGTTTGTTTACGGGACGGAGCCTTAAGCCTCAAGTTTTATAAATACAAGGGAAACGCGGATAGTAAATTGTCTTTAACGCGAAACCTTATGCTTGTGGCACAACCAAAAGCGAGTGTCGCATTCAGATGTCACTTTTAGTTCGGTGTACCGGAACGCATGGTAGCGCCGACAGATGGCGCCTTCCGATTTTCCGAACCAAAATTGACTTATGAACGCGACGATCGCGTATTTCCGCGATGATAGCCACTCCGATCACAATCATAAAATATTATTCATAATCTTAGTTAAAGGAGAAAAAACCAAACAATAGGTAAAGTACCTACTAATTATAACGCACCCCACACGAACTCTTCGAGAAAAGTGAGGCAAGAGTCATATTCACACAATCGAAGTAATAATCACAAAAAAATTTTTTTTTCATGAAAGGTACAAAAAAATCTTAAAATAATCATAGATGCAGTAATAAAACTATCACGCTTGCTGCACAAGAAAATTGCAGCGCATTATGGCCCTACCATGGTGTGGCCATGAAAACAGCGCCTACCATCAGTCGCTTCCGTGATTTAATTCTTGAGGCTTCACAGCGTCGATATTAGGACACTATGTTTTATTTTATTTTTCAACAGCTGCTTTGCAATGCAGGAAGTTGAAAATCAAGTGGTGTTAAAGGATGCACAATTTACGTTTTAAAGCTTAAACTTTTTGTTGATAATTTTCGAACGGAACTGACGGAGATTCACCGTTAACTGTATGGTGGGAAACCACACAAGGATTAAAATTTTATTCATACACAAGTGCGTAACATAAGCTTAATCAGCCTATAATCAAGTTCTTATAACTGAACAAACAGCTGTGCTGCTGGGGAGTTTGTTGCGCCACTTCTTCTTCCCAGCTAAAGCACTAGGAAGTGGTGAAGGGCGGCCGTGCCGGGGACTGTCTTATGTCATTTTGACGTGTGTTAAAAAGTGCAGATTCTCAGCCTAGTTTGAATAAATGACTTTTGATTTTGATTGTTCCTACTACTGGGACACAGGCCTCCTCTCTGTGAGGCAGTAATCCACCAAGTGGACCCAGTGTGAGTTTATAGATTTCATATGTTTTAGAATTTTCGGTTCCACGACATGCCGGTTTCGTTACGATAGTTTCCTTCACTGCATACACAAGTGCTAATGTAATAAATACAAATTTTAAGCTAACTAGGTACCGTCAAACCGATTTTGATGGCAGATCACTATCCAGTAATTTGGTAAATGCAGCAGGAGGTGTCGTTCTGGAGTTTCTGCCTACCCCGCCGGGAAAAACGCGTGAGTTTATTATGTGTGTGTGTGTGTAACAGTAGAAAACACGAAGGCCAAATTTATGGAAGAATGAGTTGTCTGCCAATCTACATGGAGTGGAAAGCAATTCAATTTAGGTATTAAAGTTTTCGTTTACAAAAAAGTTTTCGCATTTTCACCTAAAAGGGACTAAAATAAAAAGTTACATCCAATGTAGGTATTATTTCAAGTATTACGACGTGATACTAACAAGAGTCATGTATTTAATCAAACCCAAAATAATTCCTACTTGCTTTCCTAAAAATATAATTTAACACTCTAAAATAAAATATAATGATTGCGCCTCTTTTAGTGAACCTCTAAAAATTCCTATTCTGGGGTCCCAAAAATACTAAATAGCCAAGTTACTGCGATCAACTTGAATGTAGCGTGGTACGTCACAGTTTTAAGCTAATCTAACTCATCGGTGGGGGTGAACTAGCTTAGTTAAGTACTGCGATCATGCTTGGTTGTTATAGTTGTTCCCACATAACAAAACACGTTTGTTTGGTCGGAGTATCCTAGCTTAGTTACTGAGACAACTGTAAAGAAAGGCCAGAAAATTTTAAAAAAAGTTCATTTATTTTAAAAAGTACGCATATTTAGAACCTCAATACATTTTTAAAGATTCATCCATTTAAAAAATACACATTATCAGAAGATCAATCAATTTTAAGAGGATCAGTAAAATACCAAAATAAGAAATTTTTGCGAAGAGACATAGGCTGTTGTTTTACCACCATACCAACTAAATAAATAGATACAATTCCGACACAATAATGATTTACGTAATATCAAAAATCATTTTTCTGCATCTATCAGATACGCTCTCATCGCCACGCTCAATGCTCGCGGTGATTGGCAGACGAGCATTATGCCCTCACCGCAACGTGGCCACGAAAAACGCGACAATTACGCGCTTCCTCTACGTTTCGAGACCTCATCCTGCACTTATGGATGTTGTTCTTTGTTTTTTACGCGCCACGCTTCGCACGGTTTTTACGACATGACCTAAGATCGAGATTTCTTATTATTTGTAAGTTTCATATGAATGTGTTTTATACTTAAAGCTTCCAGAATAAATTCCCTAAATGTTATTGAAAACCACATCAAAATACGTTGTGTTGTTTAAAAGAACAACTCGCTCAAGCAGACACGAAAATGTACAGAAGATGTTATGTCTCAAAATATCTTGATAACATGGATATGAGTTTAGGATATTACAACAGCATCGTTATGCTTAAAATAAAGCATACCTTTCGTGAGATACATTCCGAAATGTGAACGGTTTTACTCACGTAACAATTTAACTAGTCTTGGAAATTAACGGAAATCTCACGAATTAATCACGAGGAAAACCCAAAAAACAAAATTCCTAATGTCCTTCTTCGCGCCAATCTTGTCTAGACTTCCCACACAAGTTGAGTATATAATTTGACTTATCCTGCAATCAGTCTTCCTGCGTTTACCTGTCCAAATCAAAAAGGTAAATAAAGAAAGAACAATGTTTAAGCGGTACAGAAACTCTTACAAATAATTTTACGATACACCTTCTAAGTTTCCTACCATTCCAGAACAAAATGGTAGATTTTAGTAATTTTTCGTAACTTCAAACTGTCCCAGGACATGCTCAGTCCTCAGCCCTCTATTCTATTACGAGCAAAATGAGGCGTAAACAACCTACACACATTTGTATAGTCCATGACCTACTTAAGGGCGTGCCTCCCTAAAGCCCCGTGTCCCCATAAAATTACGTCCTACATGCACCGACATTTATATCAGTCGCCACGCGCCGGCGCGAATTTGAAGACGGCGCGGCATGAATCTTCACTCGCATGGAGGAAAAGTATGAAATTGTGTAACCTAAGAAATAGGCAAGTATTTTCTAAAGTGCCATGTCGACGAAAAAAAAGGATTAAGTCGGAACAAGCCATCGACCCCAGAAAACACAGAAATGTACACAGCATCCGTTAAGATTGATCAGAAAGGACAAATCTGAAACTATGTACAAGAGATAGAGTTTGGTTTAAGAAACCATGTACTAGAAGCTCTTTTAGAGATTAAGAAAAACGGTAAGTATTTTAAGATTTAAAAAATTGTTAAATAGGACCCCGTTGGTATCCTTGTCCAAGTTTGATGATAACGTTGTTACATACACTAAATGTTTACACAGTCCGTGTGTCCGATGAAATTTCCTTCGGCAAAAATAATGAACTATCGTCCCTTATGTAACCCCCTTAGGACTGATTTCACCAATAAAACTGAACGCGCACATTTTCGGTGAGGACATGTGTCAGACGCAAAGTGAGGACGCCGTGGCGCCTCTCCAACCACTCCTCAAAGAGGGGACTTATCGCCGCTATTGTGGCTTGCTCACAGAGAACAAACCTGATGCTATGTTATCGCTTCGAAATTCGAACAGTGTCGAGGTTTAAATCCGCGATAATATAGTAAAAACAAGTGAACTCATTTGTTTTCACCGCATACCTATTATGCGGTGGTTTCAAGTGAACTTAACAGAGGAGCAATTCCCGTATTTCGGAGGGGAAGGACGTTCGCATTATAATTAGAGGTATTTTTAACAGATTGATCTTAATTTATTAAAAATACCTCTAATTTCCCTAAATTATTGACAAGTTTTTGTCGATGCTGCGATGAGGTTGTGACTAGATTTTGAACGTTTTGGTCTTCAGATATCACTGTAGTTTAGCATTAGATTCGTATGGACTCCATGTCAAATATTATGGGAAATTTGTGCTCATTAGTGATAACAGCTATTGATCGTGACTATGACATTTTGCATGGGAAAGTTGGATAAAGGCTATCATTATAATAAGTAGACCTATTTTCAATAGTTCGCGTGTAGGTAAGTCTGTTATTTTTTGCATCATGAAAACGAAATGACGGAACTATCAGATACGAACGCAATATTAGTAGGTTCCAGCCACGTTATTCAGTAAAAGATCGATTGTCTGACAACCTATGGGAGCTACATTACACTTGAGACTGTAACAACGGAAACTGTCAAATTTTCAATTTGTGTTTTGCTTGTAGCAACCCTCACGGACATTGGAGGGGTCTGTCACTCTTGCCGACTACCTTCGGCCGGGTTGCTGGAAGGCTTGCGCAGTTCGTCACGCTCCCCCGGCCAGAACGTAACAATTATGTCACTCAGCAGCAGCTTGACCTCGCAGATAGTTTGAATTCGCATTTACCCTTAATCAAGACCAATAAGTGAAAAGTTTTTATGAAAACTGACAAGAATACGCGACTAGATTGATGAACGAGCGCGTTTTACTGATCAATAATAACAAGGGGAACATAAAAATGGCAGGAACTGACTTCAACGCCGCATTATGTCATTGATCGTGTGTTATTACGGGTTATATCCTGAGAATCGGCAGGTGACAGCTGCTGTCATGTCGTCATGTCAATTACCTTCAGCCTGAAGGATTCAGGGCATGAATAATTTAAAATTTTACTTTGAACGAGCATCAACTTTGCAAAATGGGTAATGTCCAAGTGAAAAAAAATACAGCCTATCGTGGTCCCAGTGCAGGGCAACGGCCTCTGCTCATAAAGAGACTAGTATTGTTGACCTGATGTCTACCGCAAAACTCACAGCGACATTTTACGTTCAAGAGACATCTCTGATCTAGCTTACCGCCGAGAACTGTCACCTGAAGCACGGTAACGCAGTATATGCTGTTCGCGCGTAAGCATAGGTTCCTACCTACGAATTGCTCCTGGCGGCAAAAAACAGAACAGTGGAAAATGACAGAAAAGCCTTTATCCCGGAGTTGAAGAGTGAGACCCAAAATAAGTAGGTTCAGTTTTACAAACTGTACTGTACTATTACCGAAGACTGTTGTAGGGATATATAGTAAGTAGATGCTCTCACATTTGTCTTAACCAGTTTTTTTTGTTCTTATAAGCAAAACCGGCAAAATTGTGTACTGGCCAATAGGTAACAAAAAATACCTTTAAAACGATTTGAAAAAATACGCAAATATTTATGCAGCCGAGAGTCGCTTGTTAACCCTATTTCGCTCATGGCCTTAGGCCTCACAGGAAGTAACCGCAAATAGGCATAGGATAAAATAAAGAAATCTGTATTTAAAAATATAATTACGTTTTTGTTAAAAAAACAGTGATTTTTGCTAAAGGGCTCAGCATACTGTCAGATGACCACACCAGGTACTACCGTGACGTAGGGTAGCAACCTGACGCTGTTTTTCAGCATGTAGTGAGCATATATGTAATACATTTTAGTACAAGCACCCGCCCCTGCATCGATCGCGTGAAATTAACTGATTTGGAGACTTGTCATAACATCGAGATTTATGTGCAAAAAATATGTACTAGCTGACTGAACTTCGTACCGCCCGCGCCACCTCAAAATATTACCTTCATAATAATTTTGTTTGTGGATTTGTCCCATGTTTTGAAAGTTATTCAAGACAAATACAACAAATCAAAGTTCATAAGACTAATTTTCCGACCGGACTTTTTCAACTCAAGGCGCTTGGCAGTCATCCCGCCGCGATATTTGTACGTCAATGAGAACGTCTTCTAAAACTCGGTACAGCCATTCTTGAGTAATATATGGTGTAATTGATCCGACTTTGTTTCATACATAAAGTTTTTTATATATTTACATGAGCCTTCTGAAATATTTGCACTAAATGATAGTGACACCCGCACCAAATCCATTGTGAAGTTCAGAATCAACTAACTGACTGGCTGATCATTGATGGTATACATAATTATAACTTGTTTTCTCTAAGATATTTGTATGCCAGTCCGGATGAATACTGCCAGGGTCGCGGGTTGTAAGAAAGAGATACCGTGGCCCTGGCACAGGCAACTAAAGGAACACGGGTGGGTTTTAGTCAGTAAAAGTCTGACACGCCCTCCCGCGCACCCGCGAGCTTGAGAAGACATTTGATGATTTCCCACCCAAAAAAAAACAGACCTTGTTTTAATGTAAATGGGATAAAAACAGACACACGTAAAATCGACTATGTTTATTGATATACATCAGAAATAA
Source organism: Dasypolia templi (assembly GCA_963555695.1). NCBI lineage: Eukaryota > Metazoa > Arthropoda > Insecta > Lepidoptera > Noctuidae > Dasypolia > Dasypolia templi. The sequence goes on from OY743142.1 coordinate 14,234,950, forward strand.
GTGTACTGGCTAAAGAAATAAAAAGGTTTTATTACTATATGGTGAAAACGATTGCTCCACAAGACCATAGTAATCACCCACCGTAACCGCCATTGCTGAGCCGCTCAAGTGAAAACCTTTGAATGGAATAGTTTGCAACATCTCCTATTGTCGGTGGTCGTAGGCTGTAAAACTTGCTACATGTGATTTTATAATGTCAGCATTTCTTTAGCCCATTGTGAATTATAGAGGTTTTGTTTTTTATTGCCTGTTAAGTGGGTGAGAGTAGTGGTGTCTCAGACTGTTTGTTCCCGCCTTTACGAGTTGTAGGCCGTGGGTTCGAACCCAGACAGGCGCTTTACTTTGTGTAAATTATTTCATCACCACTGCTCTCAAAAGGGTGAAGGAAACATCGTGAGGAAACTGGCGTGTCTTAGAACCAAAAATTCGAAGACATGTGACATCTACCAACCCGCACTGGGCCCGCGTGGTGGATTACGGCCCACTTCCTCTCACAGAGATGAGGCCTGTGTCCCAGAGTGGGAACATAATAGGCTGATTATGCTATGCTTATGCTACAAAGCGATAAACGGCAGAATTTTGGCTGAAGTAATATTAGAAAAAATCTAAACTACCTTGTTTAATGCTGATTTATCTATTTACACTCTTAATGCACATTTAAAAAAATGTGAAGCCTTTAACTTCAATTCAAACCCTCATTTTATCCTCTTTGCAATGGATGGCGTTTTACTCAATTTGTCCTGTAATCAAAGTAACCACTATCGTTACAAATTTAGATCAAACAACTTTATTTTATCTATGACTTTACATAAAATATAAAAGAAATCTATTCACATGTTTTTCTGAACCCAGAACTATTAACCTTTATAAAAAAAGGATTGCACGAAATGTTTTAAAAGTAGGTCGACTCCTAGATGGCGTTGTAAAACTTCAATCTCTGGCAATAAGTGAGTCGCTGATGCTGCCATCTTTTGAAAATTTAGACGAAGAAAAATAGCAAGCTCAATAGCCAGACTTTGGGAGGTGTCATTTCTTTGTATGAGCTTGGGTATCTGTACGTAGTATAATATTATCTGTGACGCTGGTTAACGTCCTTAATAATTCGTTGAGCAACATTAATTTTCTTAATCGATAGATTGTTATAATCTAAAGAAGATGGTACGACGCAAAAGCCTAAAATTCCGTCCTACTGGAAAACAAAACACAAATAAGGAACAAGTTCTGATCACCTCACTTTTTCACTGCATTTTGGTAGTGTTTGGTTCTAAAACCGAAAGTACCGATCAGATTTGAAAAAATCCTTGATTTTGTTAGCCCAATTTATAAGGAATGCTGTAGGCTATTTAACGTCACGTATCCTTAGGAGCCGAGCAAAAAGCAATAAAAGTCAGTAAGAACGCTTAGCGAAACGAAGTGATATCACGGGCAGGTATATTGCGATGCGACGGAGTGGATCGGGGGGGGGCAAGAAATATCACGAAGACAAAGTTGCGGGCAGAAACTAGTTTTTAATCAAATTAAAAAGTAAATTTATCTACTTAATAGGACCAGCAAAAGCTTTCAAAAAGTCAAGTCTATCAAAAAAAAAAAAAACATTTTCCTAATCATTTTCGCAAACCTTAAATCAAGATTGATTCAAGAACACCACCACACGAAAGAAAAACCCTTCAGTCACAAGATTTTAACACTACAATGAATTATTACAAAATAAAGCCATTATGAGTGCGTTACGTCATACGTAATTTCATTGTGTTCTCGAGTATTGTGTGAATTTGTTTTATATGCATGTGTGTGTATTGGTACCATGAAGTGACATTCTGAACATTGCATTATTCTATTGTTACATAGTGACCTGTCATGTTTATGACATAAATAGTGGGAGTAATTGATTAAATAATAGTACATTGTGATACAAGTGTGCCCTTTTGAGCCCCGGCGGTTTTATTCGCGCGAGCCGTAGGCAAGCGCGATAAGGGAGCCGAGTAGGTAATGATCAATGCACACGCTTGTCAAACATACTCGTATTGTTATTATCTTTAATTAGTGAAACAATTAGTGAAAGTACAATTATGAAAATGATACCCAACAGTTTTTGTTGGCATTTTTACAGTTTGTGTTATGGTATTGGTATTATTAATAATTTCGTTCCTTTATTTTCTTGGGTATATGTCGGAGATGATTAAAATATTCATTGTATTTAGACACAAAAAAAAACTCTTTGCGAAGATGAAAGAAAAAAAAAGTTGAAATAAAACACGAGTGCGGTAATGTAAAGTAAAAAGCACGCGTGATTAATACACTGGATTATGAACCTAAAAGCGGTGTAATAAGAGCCACTTTATGAGCAACTGTGTTGAAAACTAATTTTGTATGCTACGAGTATGTTGTTGCATAATAAAAAACCGGCCAATTGCGAGTCGGACTCGCGCACCGAGGGTTCCCTACAAACCTGTAGGTATGTAAGTAAAAGTTCACACGCGTTCATGAGGAACGGGGTAGTAAGTTTAAAATTATTAAACATATTTTTTATAATATGATGTTACTAAAAAAAAACGGTTTTTGCAATTTTTCCTTTATCTCTGTTATATAAAACGGTTCTTCGTACCAAATTTCGAATTCTGAGTTCACGGGAAGTAAACTGTAGGTTTTGATTCCCTTGCGAGTTTCGAAAATTTGCGGCATAAACGGCTGTATCTTTTGATTGCGTTGGCTTAGAAGTTAGATTTTTTCACAGCTCCAAGAAACAGTAGACTTGAGTATTTGCTATAAATTCGTGCATATATTGAAAACATCGTGCGGAAACTGTCATTCGATAATTCAATGACCTTCAATGAGCCTTTTAAAGTCATTGTAGACATAAGAAGCGCTTTGAAAGCGATTGTCACTTGTCTAAGCTCCAAAGGTCTAAAACTTACACCCGTTAACTGAAAACACATTCAATGATCTGTCAAAATTAACCTTATAATAATTAACCACCATGGCATGAGATCTGATTGGCTGTCGATAATTCAGTCAACCAATCACAGGCGTTGACATGCCTTTGATAATTTTAAAACAATTTTTTGCAATGATTTCCGTTCCAGAAGCAGCGTGTTAGTTCTTTGACCTAGATTTGAAATACCACAGATTCTAAAAATATCCCAGCTTCACAAGATCCAGAATGCGAGGTCCCGAAGGCATTTACGGGACCCCGACCGACCACAATTAGAACCCTCAAGGCTTTGGGTCGAGAGAAAGCTTTCTGAGCCATATTCTGATAGAAACGATAACAAGATTTATAATAGCATTGTTTTAATTGCTGAGAGTAAAATGTGTGAGGTGAATTGCTGGGCTGGGCATCTGGTTTTTTAGCTGTAACTTTTGAGCTACGTCATTACATATAAATTAAAAGTTTGCACCAACACAACAACATACTGAAGACTTATGGGATTTCCAGAATCAGAATCAGAATATTTATTTGTAAAACATAGGTATTTACATAAAGGTGTTAGGTTAACATATTTGGGAGCCACGTTTTGCCGTGAAGGCGTACAAATATAAGGTTCAATGTAATTAAAAACTAAAATACTTAGCACTTAATAAAACAAACAATAAAAATAGACAAAATAAAATTAAAAATTATTAAAAATTATCAATTATAAAATCTAGAACAGTATAGTAACATTTTTCTATTAATAGCGAGGAGAGAGCTTTCTTAAACTTTGATAGTGGCATATTTTTTATATTATCGGGTATTTTATTATAAATTTTCGAAGACATTCCAAAAAAACTCTTTTTCATAAAAGTGGTTCTGCATTTTATGTCGCACAATTTATTTATGTATTGAGAACGCATTGGAGTATTTTTTACATTGGAAGTTTTTTGAAACAGGTGTAAATTAATTTTAACAAACAAAGCAGTCTCGTAGATGTAAATAGCTGGCATAGTAAGTAGTTTTAAAGATCTAAAATGGGGTGCACAAGTTTCGGTAGTTTTCAAGCCACACATGGATCGAACACATCGTTTTTGTGCTTTAAAAACAGTCTCTCTTTCAGTAGGTTGCCCCCAAAAAATAACACTAAGCCACAGACACCGTTAAGGTTCTTAGAGATATCATTAACACAATATTGTCCCTGACCTAATCTATATTGAATGAATGTTTAGACCGCGGTACGTTTCCTGATTTAAAGAAACATAGTAAAGTACTCGGAATATCAACTTTCAAATCCGGTGTTAAGAGTGACCCCTCTAATTATAGACCTATATCTGTGCTATCAGCATTGAATAAAATCTATAAATAATTCATGCTAGATCAGATGTTGTCACATTTTAACTCAAATGAGATTTTACATAGTCACCAGTTTTGGTTTCACAAAAGACAGAAAGGAGAAAAAAAAGAAGGTCGACAACTGACGCGGACAGAAAAACTCATCACTCACATTTTGGAATCCTGAGAGAAGTCCCAGGATGCAATTGGCATTTTCTGTGACCTCTCAAAAGCGTTTGACTGTCTTGACCACAATACAATGATCTGTAAACTACACCACTACGGAATTCGTGGACAAGCAAAAGTACTTAATACTCGATAAGTGTCCTCATATCATGTACATTATATTATAATAATCCATCAGCATTAGTGCTGATAAAGAGAGGTTTACTTAAGGGATTGACTATGTCTTTTAAACTAGTCTAGGCCTGTTTCTCAGAAGATAGTACTCAGCTGACAAATTGTTTATTTTATAACCTAAAAACTAAAGCTTGATTTTGGTTGGTTAAACCTATGCATAAATTTTGACGAAAACAAACTTTTTAGGACGAACGCAATAAGTAGTACAATTTCAATATTGTCATATTTATTTTCTTGCTAAAGTGGTTTGCATCTCTTCTACATTTTTTTTGTGACAGCATATGCTGCTGAAGCTTAGCCGTCCTGCAAGAGATGTTAAATGGGGACCCCATTGCAGCCTTGAGTCGAGCGTGATCCCCAAGAAAACCGTTCTTCAACGCAAAGCATCTCCCCATGACTTCCAGTGGTTGAGATCTACGGCTTATGTGGACGCCTGATCGTTTCCCTACTATGCTTATACGTAATAATTTAATTTAAACCTCAAAAGCGTTCAAACATCAAATTTAACATAAAAAACTTCAACTAAACATGCACACACAACACTTACGTAACAAAGTCAAAATATAAAAACAGAACCAGTTATTAAAAAGTTCTAAAAACCGTTATAAAGTGATAAATTGATAAAAATAATCATGCCGGCAAGTGAGCGAGCGCCGAGCTGCGCGGTTGAGCGCACGCGCACGCTACGTCACTTCCGGTCGCCCCCCTCCCGACTTCCGGTCGCCATAATGAGCCGTCATCGGGACATAGGGCCGCCATATTGCTTGCTGACTGAGTTTTATGCGATTACTGACCTATGTCAGTGCCCGGTGGTGTCTCGAAACGAACCCTTTTGTGATGCCTTTAAAACATACTTAATTAAGTAATTTTGGCCCAGTAGTTAAGGCGCCCGCTTCTTATGCACATAGCTGTAGGTTTGGTGAAGGAACACATCTAAAGAAATCCTAGACTTAGTACTTATACACATATATACATAAACTCACGCCTTCTTCCCATGCCACCTGCTACGATCCTTACATACTCCTTTTGCCTCGTTTACGTTCCTAAATGTGTTCATACGCCTGTTGCAAGTACTACGTACCTGACCTTTCTGAAGAACATCACCAATAGGGTCACTTTAAGTCTTCCTAGGGCGTCCTCTCCTGGCGTTTCCACTCATATCGTCTTTGTAAATTCTTTATGTTAGGCTTTTTTCATTCAGATAAGTAAAAAGAAGTAAGTATAAGTCTAAAATCGCCAATTTATTTTGAGCAAGCGTGGTCTATTGCTATTTCATTCTATTTCATTCTCTGCATGAGAAGAGGCCGTTGCCTTACAGTGGGACAATAAAAGCTGGCATTATTATTATAGTGATTTAACATAGGTATGTAAAAAAATATGAAAAAAGTCAATTTACATCACAAAAAAAAAAAAAAAAAAAAACAAGTTATTTTTCAACAAAACGGACATTACCTTTTCGCTAAATACGTAGGTACTGCAAGCTAGCGGTCTGCAAGCTGCCAGTCGCGTTTTAGTTTATAATACTTTATTGACCTGATTCCTGGCATATTTCCAGGGTTCGCTTTGGTTAGAGGAAGTCATTACCAACTGCACGACAAGTTCCAAGTACTAATAATAATGGACGATAGGAACAGAATATACTGTAGATAAATGTATGTGGCACGAACATCGAGCAAAATGTTATGTTACTCGCCGATATTGTGTGATGTGTTCTATATTATACCTACTAGGCATTTGGGACTAACACATCAAAGCCTTGTAAAATTGAAGTGTCTGTTTGTAATGTCAAAATAACAGTTTTTTCTTAGATACATAAGAAAGTATAACCCCATACTAAACAATAATAAAAATATGTTATAAGTAGGGTGTAATACTTACAATACTTTTTTTTAAATTTTTGTTTATTTTTGCCCGTCTGTCTATATGATAATCTACGAAACGGCTGTCACGATTTAGATGTTATTTGGTATGGGGTTATTTTGAACCCCGGGGAAGGACATGGGCTGCTACTTTTTACCGACATACCACATATATAAAACAGGGCAAAAGATACCCTGGTAACGGTCTCTCTGTGCTAGTTTAGAAGGGGTGAAAGCCTAATCTCATACATACAAGAGCAGTGCTTTGATTACAAATCAATGTATTTTATCATATTCTTGTAAAATACAGTTTATTTGTTCCTTGGTCCACTTCTAGTAAGTTCCATGGTATTCTGTGAAACTCAAGTATGGAGAACCCCACTATCATTGATTAATTAAAAGCCAATAAAAAATAACTTTCCATTAACTCTAGACTTCGCCAGAACCAAAGCTTCCAACACGAAGCAGAAAGTAATTAGCATAACAAAAATTTCTATCGACATAGATGTTAGCTTTATTGGCAGAACTCAATCTAAATCTAGTCTTAATTTCTACATCGTTAAATTCCAAAATCTGACTTAAAAAAAAAAAAATCGGGAAAACAAACAGTTATGTACACAACATACTTACGACAAATATATTTAATTGTCATTATTACACATACAAATATTAATAATGTTCGGGAATATTACGATGAAGACATTCTAAGCACTTTTCTCGGCAAAGAATACATCTTTGCGATCGTCCCCTAAATCACAGAAGTTATGTTGGTATTAAATGAAGTAGGTATTTTGATAATGGTCGTCTTAAAAATGTGCCTACAGTGACTGTGGAATAATGGCCCTCGTTTTAAACCCGAAAAAATAAGTTTTGGATATGAAGAAGTTGTTGTAAATTTTTCTCTACTATTACTATGTCATTTCATTTGGGATCATGTCATGTCATAAAATCACGCCTTCTTTTCTTCTCATGGGGCTAGGCAGAACCTACAGAACGCCAACCATTTTGCTTCGTCTACGTTCATACATCTGGTCATCCTTGATAAGCAGAATGAGGGCTAGCAGCAACAGTATTTTGAAAACCCTGGCTGAACAGCACGATGTACCAATACTAAGACACTGTCCGGTTGCTTGTGCTGCAGGGATGAATAATAATATGTGGACTTAGTTAATGAATACTAACCCTTAGTTGATAAGTTGTTTTTGTACTAACCATTGGACCTATGTTGTCAAGATAAATAAACATAAATAAATTATACGGATGCCGGTTGCGAGTACTACGCACCTGGCCTTTCTGAAGACATCACCAATAAGGTCAGTATTTACAGGCAGTCCCGTAAGACGAGGTCAAGCCGGAATCGGGTAGTAGGTCAAGTCATAAGGCCAGGCCGGCCGTGTCGTGGAAAATGACAAAAAAAGAACTATGCGATGTATTTTAAAATGAACGGGCATTTATAAAAACATTGAGAAAATCGACTGCCTGTGACGGTCTTTTAACTCCTGTTGCTACAAATTCGAACATTTTTCAAATTTTGTTTTTATTATGTTATCGTAGATAATGCTTCTGAAAATTGTTGTTTAAAATTTACAGCCAAACTGCTCCAATCCAGAAGGTTATTTTTATTTTTTACAACCAAGTATTCAAAATTAATACTTTAATTTTAAATTAACGGTAACATTTTTTTTTCTGTTAAACGTTATAACTTGACATATCACCCGATTCCAGCTTGACGTAGACTTAAGGGACACCCTGTACATGGCCTTCTAGGACGTCGCCTCCCCGGCGTTTCTACTCTATCTGCCTTGTAAATACTTCTTGTTAGCCTATGTTTATCACCAAAATGACCACCTTTTAAACTTTCCTCAAATTCTGATTTAAACATATGATGGAATATTTTCTTTATATCGTCGATTAACACAATCAAATAACTTCAAAAATCCCATGAGAAACGATCCCACCGAAAAAAAGGAACCATGCTTTTAAAATACCAAAATATTTCCTACCATTGAACCTATTGCGTGTCAGCCATTTTGTACACAGTTCCGTTGAAATACCCGGCGTTTTTAGAAAGGAACGAATCGTTAAATATTTCACATTATTTTTTGTATATGTCGGCGTGACATATCGATTTTTATATGAGATGGTGCCTAACATGGTAGAGGAGCGTTTGATTAGCGAATTGATTCGGTTTAATTGGGTTCCGTAATGGCGCCAATGGGGCGTGGAGGATTTGTAACTCTTGTGAGGTCTGCATGGGAAACCTCATCATTATCAGCCATTCAATTCAGTCTTTGGCAGTCCACAGCTGTACTGTACCCATGTTTATTTACACTAACATAGCCGTTAATGAAGTTTTTTACTTGTTGTGTATCTTGTAGTAGAAAGGGTGAGGATTCGAAAAAGCTTACCGCAGACTCCTGCACACTGCTTAGCGCTGATGAATGGATTCGCGGCGCGTCCAGATGACTTGAACCCTGCTACACTTCGAGAACAGTACGTAACATGTATTTTGTTACATTTTATTAATTCAGACGACCAATGGGCCAAACACGACCCAATAGGTCCCTCTTGGCACCGACCCAATGGCACATGACAGCGCAGGTGGCTATAGTGGGATGAGCTGAAGTGGAAAGAACGAGCAATAAATTGACCTCTAACTGACGCCTTAAGAAATTCGCCCAGCCGGTTTTAATGTTTAAACTGAAAAACATATTAATAAAACAAACAACCTGCTGCATTAACTTGGCATCATAATAAGTCATTTGTAACGTTGTAGTTCCTGTGTTCTCTGTGATCGAAACCTTTTAAAAAATTCACTAGCGCTGCCTACAAATTCTCGAAACCGATAATCTTATCATTAATTCCGTCAATAATACTTATTTCTTGCAACTCCTAGCTTCCCACATTACGTCATAATGGGTACAGTCAACAAAATAAATAGCTATTCATGAAAATAATAATAACAAAATATTTGCACCACGCAGGCAATACTCTTTATTACTGTTTGCAAGTAAGTTGACAAGCAATGTAGGTCACTTGATGGCTTGATCACTACCGTCAACTGCTTTACCAGAGACTTTGCAAATACATTGCCATTCCAGGAGCAAAGTTTAAATGTCTCCTGCAATAACACCGGCACCCTTTGCCAAACCGAAACACAGCAAAGCTGCTCGGTGGCTGAAACACGTGTGGTTGTAGTACTACTACATTTATTTTGTTCATCATTGGCATGTATAGCAGTGCACTGCTGGACGTACGCCTTTCCAATCCACGTTATTTTACACGTTCCTCAATAACTTTCATCCAGCTGCTACCAGCCACCCTGCAAAGATCGTCGCTCCACCTAGTCACTACAACCCATCCAACATGTTTACCGATTCGTGGTAGCCTCAGACAACACGTCTACGCCTCAGTCGCAGTCTCTTTAAAAACGGCCACCAGGACAATGCATATGCGCGGATCACAGTTGGTACGAACCTATTTGATATCCAGCTAAAAATGGATGCTAAGTTGCAGTCCGCCAAATTCAAATTATCTTTGTTTTTTTTTTGCAAATAACAGCTCTGTTTTACGTCGTATGTTGATCAAAATGCGATTCGAGACTGTATTTACTGAATTTAATGATCAATAAATCGTCAAAACTTTGGCAATTTATTCAAATTAAGAATTTTTATGAAAATATTATTAGGTGGAACAAATTTCCAAAACTCGCGAATCGCATTTTGATCTACCTAAGACGTAAAACAGAGCAGCAATGTGCAAAAAAGACATTGTTTGAGTTTGGCGGGCTACAGCTTAGCATCCAGCTTAATAGGTAAGGCCGGTCTATTCCCATCTACTTTGTTGACCGTACATATCAAGGTCCTACAACCACTTATCGAACTAACTGCCGAGTAACAAAGTATAGACTTCGTGTCTAGATCGTAATATAACAGTCAGTCGTGAGTACTTAGTGAGCGCTGTGGTAAACTGTATCTGTTGCTTACTTTCAGTTTTAAAAGTATAGGGTTTTGTGGTGAAGTAAATGACTTCGTACATAGCTTTATGATCCCCGGAAAATAATTAAAGGAGGGGAAAATGTATGAGAGCAACATTGAATTTATGATTTATTGATTTTGTACTTTAGATATGAGTAAGCAGTTGAACCCCTCCAAAAGATTCACCGGTGAAGCTCGACCTGAATCAACTCGGATGCGACGTCGTTAAAAGATACATAATCCTCTCATAGACAAATATCACCTGTCTTTTCACTAGTCCAATGCTTACTTTAATGGTGCATACTCGGTAGGCTCAAACTCATTCCTATCCTAAGGGCACGTCCTCCCTACCATTTAAGGGTATTTACCGGTATATTACTTGAAATGCATTGGTCTTTGTAGTACAATTACACATGAGGCTTCAGGGTCTAGTGCGAATCTTGGGGTTCACTCGATTAATCGAGTCTGGTCAAACCACGCTTGGGTCGGTGCATTTCATTCATTCATAGATTTTGTAATAAAGATAGATATACTTTAAAATCAAATCAAATAATTGAATTGCTTGAATATGGGTACATGAGGTGACAAATGTTACAAAAGTTCTTTTAACCTATCTATATATAGGTATATTAAAAGGTGTGCAAATCAAAAGATTTGCACACCTTTTAATTTTATTATAAAAATAATAAAAATATTTCTTACATTAATCATTCATGCATAGATAAATTAAATAGTATTTTGTTGCAGTCCAAACGCTTATTATTAAGTTCAAACACGTTTGTATTTATTTATTGAGCAAGGCTCACCAAAGTCACCAACGACATATTGTCAAGGATAGTAACAATAGGGTAATCAGGAAACTTGGCTGTTAGTTTTTAGTAGTTAACAGTATTTTACTGTGACATTTCCATTAGATCTAAAGGATCAAGCACAATGAATTTCTAGGCAAAATAAGCACGAAGGCCCCAGTGGTCAAGACGTCTATCCTTGAGAGTGACTTTTTAATTCAAATGTTTTTAATTGAGCTTATATGGAACACTACTGACATCTGTGAAGGAAAATATCGTGAGGAAACATGTACTTACTCGTACAGTTCTTAAAGTCTGAAATCGCTAACCCGTTTTGAGCAAGCATGGTGATCTGCTCGTGCATTCTTTGACATAGGCTGGTATTATAATAGTCACGATGGAAGCCTCGCCAGAAAGTTAAAATATTTTTTTCGACCCGTACCTAAAGCGAATCATGGACCGTCCTTGACGTAAATAGTGCGTGCGTGAATACAAAAAAATCGTAAAAACATAACATTTTAAAATTGTAGGCTCGCAAAGATAATAAAAAACATGTACTGAAACTAATAGCGTTTTAAATAGGAAGAGCTAGACGTGAATTTGTGGTTCCAAAATATATAAAAAAAAATCTTCTATGAACTTTTGATTTTACTGTAATAAAATCAGTGCATACACAGTCGAACACGAAAATTATTTACCAGTTTTAACTGCAATTCCTTGTATAAATTTAAACTTCACTATGTTTTCAACCAATTGACAGTGAATTCAGTAAATAAACTTCTGCCAAAATATCGAGTCTAGGGAAGAGACAAATGTTTTTTTTTCATTTGTTTTTTTTTAAATTGAAATTAAGTAAGTAACTGTCGCATAGACAAATATACCTTGTCGTTTTATGACGTACACGTGACATTCAACCGTAGGGTGGTAAAGCGTAGGTGGTAGGGTGGTAATTCCAGGCTTCATGTGCTGAAAATCCAAAAACTTCGCTTATCTATAGTATCTTTAAGTAACATTAAAACTGTTAATTTATGCTTGTGGCTAAGTAATAACAGCCGCACGGGTCGATCGATCAGCTTAAGCTACGCTTGCCGCGGTTGGTCCGTGGATGGGAGACCATATTTACTTACCAAGACCCCTCCGTGTCTCGAAAAGCACGTTAAGCCGTTGGTCCCGGCTGTCATTCGTGGATCTTTGACAGTCGTTACGGGTTGTCAGAAGACCGAAAGTCTAACAACTAGTCTTACCAAGGAGTACTTAGGATTTCAGATAGGCATTCGCTCCATGTATGGTGTTCAGATGCATTCGGTTAGGCCAGAACCCGTCCCCAATACAGTGGGTAAAACTGCTAGTTGTCTAAAATAACAAAACCACAAATGCCGCCCAAGATAAAGAATTTTCCTAGTTTGGGGGACAGGGCACCTACAGTAGAATCCGTTTATTATGACTCCGCCTTTAATGATCAACCGCTTAGCATATTCAGCCTACTATGTTCCCACTGCTGGGACACAGGCCTCCTCTCTGTTAGAGGGAGTGGGCCGTAATCCACCACGCGGATTGGTAGATGTCACATGTCTTCGAATTTTTGGTTCTAAGACATGCCGGTTTCCTCACGATGTTTTCTTTCCCCGTTTTGAGAGCAGTGGTGTTGTGAAGTAATTGCACAGCGAAGTTTGGTTTTCATATAAAATTATTTATAATAAAGTCGGATATTATGACTTCGCTAACAGTGACATTTCGCTTATTTTGACCCATTTTTTATAAATTGTGACCGGTTATAGTGACCAACATGATTCCTAACTTCGGCAGTGTTCGGGAGAGACACGTGATACCCGACGACGTTCAGCGCGTGCATGTTTTTGTTTTTTGTTTCGAGTCTCAGTGGGTAATTGATAGTTGAAGGTGTCACGCATTGTTTGTTAGTGATTTATGAAACATGAAATATAGCAATATTTAAAATGATAATTTGACGATGGCGATGTCTTCTTTACACAATAGTATGAGAGACTGTTATTACAGTAGAAGGAAAAAACAAAAGCAATGATCAAAATCAGTACCTAATGCTTCTTGCATTACTGATTTCTTACGTAAAAATTGAAAAAATACATCAGTATACATTAACTACTACGTACAATTTTTATTATTATTTATCTCTATTTTGTTTCACTCTATGAAAATAAATACAGACTAACAAAAACAGGAGATTGTTTATTTTCTACATAATGCTTATGACGTCCGCTCAGTATGACGTATTTGTTATTTCCCTTCGATGTCATTACAAACGGATTCTACTGTATATTTATTAGACTTCTGACCTCACTACCTACCTTTTGTATCCGATCTTTATAATTTATTCAACTTAAGTTGACTTACCTGTCTGTTTTTTATTGTCAAAGTTTTTTTTTTGTGAATAAAAATATTTGTTGTTATTTATTTATGATGGTAACTTACCATGTATTTCCGGAGGTAATGTTAGATAATAATGATATTTAAACATGTAACAGAAACTACTAACGACATAACTACACATAACATAATATCACGACTGTATTTCTCGAAGGATTAGGCAGAGATGTACCTACCCATAGTACACCCACATTTCGCCAGTTATGTTTAAGTCCCATGTAATAGGGGGCGAGCCTATTGCCATCAACCGGGCACAAATCTAGACTCCGGACTGTGTTAAGAAATTCCTGATGAAAAACTCAACACCACTTGACGACCTGGGAATCGAAACAGGACCTCATGCTCAACAGTAGCGCTTGGGACCACAAGACCAACGAGGCAACCATTTCATGCCTATTTCACAATTCAATAAACAATAAGTAAAGTGCACAAAGTTCTAAAATACTCCCAGTCCCACCTCATTGCAAATTCTCTGCGAATCCGCGAAAAGCCATTTACCTTACAACATACGACAGTATAAAGATAAATACATACATGAAAATAATCTTGTAAACAATTCTGAATACTACTAACCCACTTTCGTAAATCGTGAAGTAAAATACTATGTTGTAGTTATCACTTTAGGTACGAGTACACTATCGCGTCGCTACATTATATGACATGTGTTACTTAGTAAATGGCGCAATGTACTCCACTCCTAATTTTTTTTTAAGAGAAAGCTCATGATGCACCTTTTTATTAATGTGACCCCGTTATACGGTGTAGCGTTCATTCGGGATAACGTTATTTCGGGAAAACATTATTAGGGATAACGTTTGCCACGTTTTCGTTTGTCGCGGTAGCATTCATTCATTCATACATTTTCGATCCAACGAATAAGAGTCGATCTACCGTCATCAACAGCGTTTCTGCATCCGATCCAAATCAGAGAATTGTCGGCCCGAAGTCGCCATATGTAGATCCGATCTCTATCCGTCCAAATTAAGAACATTCCCAATTCGGATTGAACTCGGAACTTGAATTCGGGTTCGGATCGGATGCTGTTCAGAACCGCTCTTATTCCAATTTCGTGTTTTCTTCGTTTTCGTTGGCGTAGCATGACTTTTTCAGAAATATCTCATCTCCTAAATCTAGACAAAACATCCTCTTTCACACAATCCATCCATCTATTCTTTGTATCTTCAACATAAGTATTTGTACCGATTTGTTACTATCACGGAACCTAAAATAAAGCAATTGCATCGTTTAAAAAACAAGGTTCGAAGGCCAATCGCAGTGCTGGACGTAGGCCAAATTCAAATACAAAATTCCATTGGCCTCTTCCAAAGAAGGATGTAGTCAAGGTGCCTGTTAATTGAATTTAATTGAAACGTCACACCATGCAGCACTGTTGCCTTTTGATAAAAAAAACTTGTAGCGGCATCTACATGCGAACTACGCATCACACTGACGTCATGTGAAAATCCTACATCGCGCATGCAGAGTTTTCCGCGCAACTAACATATATACAAAGTCCCGACTTTAAATGTCGGGCCCTTGCTCGAGCCCGCGTCGCTGAGCCTGTAGCATTAAATTCGTCCCAAAATAACATCAATCCTGATCCAGCTAGTCATTTGCTGCCCTCTTCCAGCGACGCCCTAAGCCGAGGTTCGTACCCCACATGGGGTGCCCTTAGCGTGTAGTAGCTTAGTTTTTAGTTAGCATTTAGGTTTAAATCCTGGCTGGAGGCCTTAATTTATTAGGGCAACCACAGGCAAGTCCGCTTAAGCAGAAGACAACCCGACAACAAACAAAATCAATTGTCGGGCAGTTGCCCACCAGACACGACACCCTACCACTGGAGGTTGAGTAAAATTTACACCCTGTTCCTCTTACCCCCTTAAACTTACGGATGCAAGTTATTAATATGTCGTATAGTTATTACTGTTGTTCAAACCTATATTTTCTCATGAACTATAAGTGACGCTCTATCAATAAGTTGTAGTATTGTTGCGCTTATTTTAAGTAAGAAATTAAGTTATCCGGAAAAGAACCGATGGCCGGTGAAGCAGACGAGTCCGCGTATTGGCAAGGGTAGTATGAGACGGCCCCAGCTAGATGGACCAAGATCCATAAAAAATGTGGCTGGGACAGTATGGATGGAGAAGGCGGAAGACAGCATGTTGTGGCGCAGTCTGGGACAGGCCTATGCCCAGCTGTGTACTGCGATAGGCTGAGTTAAGCGATAAATTCGGAGGCTCAGATATTTAAAAAAGCGTGCGTCATTGGAAGCACCAACAGTTTTAATACCTTTATTAATTTAGAAAAAACCGTGCATTATTAGATGGATACTCGTAATATTTCTTAAAGAATAAGTTAAATATTTCCCTATATTAAAGTGATAATGCCTTCACATGATCTTGTCTTGTAAGACAAGTGTACTTATTCAAATATGTCGTATGTTCCTTACGCCATAGCTAACGGTCACATCCTCAATTAGTACCCTTTACAGGAGCAACATAACTAGAACTTAAGATATTCCTTGAATTACTGTATTAATGCTTTAGATACTTAAGTCAGTTCCGCCTTGTGTGGGTAGCGGATCAGATTCCGTTGTGGGAACGAGATTATTAAGGCTTTATTGATGATGGGTAAGGGAGTCATGGCTACTCTATATCCTTATTAGGGATAGGCTTTAAGAATATTAAAATAACTAATGTATATGTTAGTTCTCTCGTGAAATTCTCTCTCTTAAAATCTTAAAGGTGGTATAAGGTGGCTCTCTTCTTTGCCCTGTTTTTTATCTTGTTAAATTTCTTTCCACTAGTCTAGTTTATAGTCATAAACCCATTTTCTATTTAAAAAAAGAAACAAAAACATATGACATAATTATCAATGATTAAATCAGTAAATGTATTTCTGATCCTCTTGTTTACCCTAGAAAACGTCATAATTTTCAAAAGGAAGTGCTAAAACCATTTCACAAAAGGCCCACTATTGCTTTACATCTCATTGCTCCCATATGAACTTAGAACGGCTGCTGAATCTAAGTACTTCTAAGTCTGACATCCTTCCCACGAACTCAACAGGAAATAATTACTTACAAATCACAGCTTCGATAGTTTCCCTCATCAAATTATAGCATAATGTCATTTTAAATGACAGCCAATGACAGCTGTCTTTTAGAAAGCACCTTGAAGAGAAAACCCAAGGTTTTACACAAAAACAACTCGTTGAAATGAAATCTGTACTATAAGCCTAGCTCGAAGCAAAAGCCTTAGTATAGACACAGCACAGTATCTCCCCAGGCAAAAACTCGATGTATTTTAGACTATAAGGTAACGCCTTTCCCATCCATACCTTTCACAATTTTCCTTATCAATAATACGAACACAGGGTGTCCGGTAACTAATGTATAACTTTGAAATGGCTTCAAAAACAATAGTTTTTTTGTCAATCAAAATACCTCTTTTAAGCACGCTTTTATTAGCTTGACCTGTATTTATTTATTTATATATACTTTATTGTACACAACAAAACGAACGAACGTTTTTGTTATGTCATTTTGTGGTGCGCGAACGAAAAACGAAATCTTTTAACTTCATTTTCACCTACTTCTAGTAGTCTGATTAATTTGAAAATTGCACAGGGGTCAAGGTCAGTTGACAACGCAATAATCTCATAAATTTATAAAAAAATATTGTTGTCTTGTGACTAAAAATTCAGAAAATAAATTATAGTTTAAAAAAACTAAAAAAACACGCTTTAATAGCAAACGAACTAAAAAGTAGAAAATTATAATATAAAATATAAAATTAAATTGAAAAAGCGTGGGGTGCTTGATATCGAATGTGATGATCATTATCAGAATTATTATAAAAACATTATTAAGCATCCCGCGCTTTTTTACTTTAACTTTAACTTTTTTTCTACTTTTAGTTCGTTTGCTAATATAGCGTCTTTTTTTAGTTTTTTTTAATTTTTTTTTGCGTTAGTTTTTTTTTAATTATATATTTTATGTTGTGGTCGCTTTCTAGTCTAACCGGATTAAGCCGAATACTAGTATTTTATATGGAGCGACCCCCTATTTATAAGGAGAGTATTATTGAAGGAGATACAAGTTTTATCCGATATGACTGGTTGTCAAACTTTTGTGCTTCTGACAACAGCCGAGACCAATTCTTCTATTCAAACGGCATATCGTGCTTTCCGAAATACGGTCACCCAATTTAAATGTTTAGTAGTTACTAGTCATGCAGCCTATCAATCAGCACTGTTAACGTTATTTAATTATAACAACAAAATCCGATAAAATTTATTCATTTGTCGACTTTCGTAAATTGTCTATTTATAAAATAAACATCCCTGTTAATCCTACTTGAGATATATCTTATTGATTTGTTTAATTACCAGTTTACTCATTAATTACCAGACAGCAAAAGAATTATGTAAGGATCGTGGCGTTGTGTAGTTCTTGCCCCCTTGGGAAGAAGACGCGAGTTTTTGTAATTATGTTCCAGGCACCATGTATACAATCTTACTTCAATACAGTACAGTTTGCCCATTACATATTGGCATAGCGGTAGCATATGACATGTGTTATCTGCAACGGTACCCAAGTCCTTCAATAAAATGCTAAACAAATGCCAAACGGCCACTCGTGGGCAGATTCGCCCAATAATGTACCACTAAGCAATCATGTGGGTCTTTTTATACACCATAGAACTTAAAATACACGATCCTAAACACAGATAGTGAACACATTTACATTTTGCAAAGTCTCCTTCCTATATTCCATGTCAGTTTTGAACAGAGTAAAATGTCTGAAGTTATGGGGAAATGAAGCCGACAGTTTACCAAATTGCTAGCTGTAATATAACAGGTATTTAGGCAGTAACAGTTAGTTATATTCGTCTAGTTTGGTTTTGGACCTGTTTTAGCTACGGTCAATAAGAGTGATGAGGCTGTAGCTCTGTATGTTATAGAGGATATTCCAGTCCTGACCTCTTGAATAGTAATGCTAAGATAGTTTATGGTTGACATAAAATATGATAGGGACGTCTCTAACGGGAGGGTCTGCGGTGACGTTTATAAGCTGATGTGTTTGTGAAGATAAAATTTCCAAGCTTCTAATGGTAATGATCAATTCGGCTCATCTTTAGAGCTGCATTCCGAGTATTTATAGAATTGACGACTGAGTTGATCTCTTAACCCAAAAAGAGCTCTCCCTAATAATAAGCGTCACCCAACATCTTGGGTTCATCCTTTATTTATATAATACCTTTGTATCTTTATTTTGGAGTTGGTATATATCTTAAGATAAGATTCTGTCTATCTCTGAGACATTAGATAAGACAATGCCAAAGTCCGCAGTTCTACTACAGCAGAGGGGCAATTCCCGATGTTTTGGAAAAGATTAATTCTAACCTCAATCTGTGAGAAAAACCTCTAATTTTCCTACATTTTTGACAAGTTTTAAAAGATGCATGAAATAGACAGGAGAGAATGAGACTAGATTTTTAACATGTACTGCACACCTACTTAGAATGATCGTGAATTTGTACCTCGACCCAAAATTTAATTTTATGTATTTTATTAATCATAATTTGCCAACCACTAAGCTAGGAAAACATCTCATCTCTCTCAATCAAAAAGGATTATTTAAGAGGAAAAATATGGGGTACTGTTTTCCTATTACACCAAATCTTTACTTAAATAATTTCATATAAATTTCAAATATCACAACGCCGCACAGATCCCTAATTTAAAATGACGCTACTAATACACATTATTGCATAATTTAATAACGACGGGACCATTGAGCCTTCTTAAAATTTGCATAACGATTGAAGCGACAGACCTCCTAGTTTAAAGTGTTGAGTGCCTGACCATACAGCAAAAAGGAACAGAAAGACACTTGCGATTGACCCTTGAAAAGAAAACCTGTCTATTATCAGCATCGTTCATGATTACACGACCCAAAAAGGGCTGATACCATGAAATGATTTATTTATTTATTTTATTTGGGAAAACAAACAATTTAACAATTTGTGTAACAGTAAAATATGTTATGACATATAGGTAAATGTACAATCCATAACGTTTCCACAGATTAATTGTGTACATTTTTAACTATGTAGGTAAATACAATTACACTTAAATACTATCCTAAACATTTAGCTTACAAACATTTTTTTTGTAACCTTCGCATAAAAAGTCAATATATTTTTTCTTGAAATTGCATTGATACAGAAGGAAGATATTCAGATGTCAAAAGTGGTTATTATATTTTTTACCAGTCGTCGGAGTGGAGCTCGCTCACCAGCAACTGTTCGGCTAGTAGTCGTTGCAAAAAGCGGGTAAGTACACACCTCTCGTCTTATTACAGCCAAAATCTCAAATAATCTTAATCTTTATTCTGCCAAAATCAGCATTCAAAACATCAAGCTGTGTTTCCCTGAAGGGTTTGGTAGAGGTTTAACTACCAAAAGTACAATCGCCAGTTATGTGTTAAGTCAGAAATCCAGTCTCCAGGGTGCTACTGCTAAATCCCATATAGAAAACCCTAATCACACTTTGCCCGACCCGGGATTCGACTAAGTCCTCATGCTCAACAGTAGCGTTTGCGACCAGTAGATACCACTAGAGACCAACGAAGCAGTCAAATAGAACAATATACACAACAATTTATTGCACAAAGGATACCGCTACATCGCTTTTAAACATAATCTTATAGCTCTTATACTTGCAGATATCTTCTTGTGAACTTACCTGCTACTCAGCCTAGATACTTTCATATCGCTTCGTTTTTTTTTTTTAGATATTGGCTATCAGGCACTGAAACAGCGGCATTAGTCTCCGTTCCAAATACCTTCAGCAGGCAATGTTTTAGAAGTGAAAACTTCTTTTGACGCACGTTGTGCTCTTTCAGAGACCTTAGTATGAGTTTCTTTTAACCATTTCAATTTTACGCATCGACCGCGTTCGGTGCTCCGATTGGGCCTTCACCATTCGGAAGTTGCGCTCCGATTGCCAAGGACCAATCCAGCGCCGAATGTTAAAAAAATCTCACACTAGGGCCTCTGAACTTTGAACGAAACTGAACTGTTAATACTACTACGACTTACGAGTTGTAGGTCGTAGGTTCGAACCCAATTTGTGTAAATTACTTCATCACCACTGCTCTCAAAACGGTGAAGGAAAACATCGTGAGGAAACCGGCATGTCTTCGGAGGAGGCCTGTGTCCCAGCAGTGGTATGATTATGAACTGTTTCATCGAGGTTACCTATTAGTGGCTTTTGTGAACAGGATATTTTTTCAGATTTGTTACATCTGTAATGGCAATAATGACATTTGATTTAAATTGTTTTTTTTTTTCTTTTATTCGATTATTTTATATTTTGTTAATGTGAGAACGTTGTAGCCTGAAGATTTATAGACCATTGTCTATTTATTTAGCTTAAGGTTCTTGTTGTCAGTACGCTGTCCTCCCATAACTATTAACACTGTAATTTAGAAACATTGTAAAAGTTAAATGTTTTAAAAGAGTAACCATTGTGTTTCTCGTCGGCTCTTCTCCATATGAAACGACCAATTGGAAACTTGTATCCCGCTTCTGACGTTTCATAAGTGCCCATGTAGGTTTACGTGAAATATTTTGATTTATGGGTATGTAAGCACACACCCTCTTTTTCATTTTAACCACACGTTAGCGAACATGGAATAAACCTTCTGTTATTATTTTGTGATGCAAAGGATCTTACCAATAACAATTATCTGTATGTTAACATGCGTATCGAATATGAATCTAGCATTTAGCGAGTGGTTCTGCCTGTTTTAAGTCGAGAACTCACGGTTGTGAGGCGTCAGAAAGGCGTCAAAAAAACAGGCACATTTTCCTAATAGGCTTTAGAATAGATGTAACAGAGCTTAAAACATTCAACAAAACATACTTTACGAATCAGGAAATAATCCTAACTATGCTAATCCTAGCTAATATTATGAATGCGAAAGTAAGTTTTCTTGTTTGTTACGATTTCACGCTAAAACTGCTGAACGGATTTGGATTAAAGGAGATTGTTCTGCACCCATACATCGTTCGCCCCAGAACCAACAGCAAAAGAAAATTACTTAGCGTGTTCTAAATTACATGCAAAAGCCCAGGAACACAATGTTAATGACTGACAACTTGCAAAAACAATTTTTTTTAAAGAAAACCACGATTTTGAGGTTATATTTAGTAAGAAACAATCCCTTCAATCCTTGCACATGCTAGTAAATGCCTGTCTCGTAATACTATTTCTATTGCCATAGCTTAACTAGCCATATATTTTACTAAAATGTTTTACTGTATACCTTAGTATACAGTAAAACATTTTAAAATGACACACTGCCTTGAGTTTTCTGATTTTAATTTTGTTTTAAATAAAATAAAAAAATAAGTTTGGTAAATAGGTGATCCAACAAAAAGTATGATAAAACGTCACTACAGAAGCCAACATAATACTTTGTAAATAAATGGCTAATATCACAATAGTAATCTGAAACTGTAAATTTCACACCATTTTCTTACTATCAGACCACATAACTTAATGGTATAAATACACAAACCTCAAAAAATTAACATCTGCCTTATACACATGATTTAATGCCTCGTCAGCCGTGCATGTGCACCTGCTTTATAACGATACATTGCACTGTACGCAGCTTACCGCTACGCTCGTGTGTTCTGGCTTTATCTTGCAACATTTTGAATGCAAGTGAACGGGGAATTCTCATATTCCGTTATTTTTAAACTGTGTGTTTGTCACGGAAACTAGAAGCAATCCTAGCATGATAATACTACTTACATACCTACATTTCTTTTTACTTTCAAGGGTCTGTTAAAGATTTAGATGAAAGGACATTTTATCAGCTGGATTTCGAAGCTTAAAGAAATGTCGAAAATTTTAGAAAGTCGTCGTACTAAATCGTCCAAGTAATCCAATAAGCTTCTTCCATTTCGATGATTTTGACAACAGGACTATGTCGGTTAGTAACATAAATTTAACCTCTGATTAAAACATTCAATCATGGATTAGCGCATAGGTAAAGAAACACTTGCTACTGTTAGTGACCCGTAAACATTTTAACAGAACATCAAACTAACTAACATGGAATGGTAAAACTGGGCTAAAGCTGTTTTTCTAGCACCTAGCATTTTAGAAAAGTTGTATGTTTCGATCGACAGCAAAGTTATTCTGCTTGTCGTACCTTTGAAACCCTCGCTACGCTCAGGTTTCAATACAAGTGAAAAACAATTTGCAGCCTTGCATAACAAATAAGTATTATTTTGATAGCTCTTTGATTCAACTAACATCAACCGTATATCTGTTTTGGACCTTATTTGTTACCGGGATTCGCTATTGTCAATTGCCTAAAAAATTGCTTCTTATCGCGCCTTTTTTCCTAAGGTGTTCACGGGAATATTAGTTTTACGAGGTACCATAATCCTACTAGGTTTATACTCATACTGGAGATTTTGTATTTTAAAGCGGTAAGGTCCGATTGCAATAAACCTAGGCCTTACTTAAAATAATGATAATGAGGTTTTATAGATGAAAAAAAGGTACGTGGCAAGTAGTTTCTGCTCCACATGTTTTTAGATCAGGCAAGAGTAACCAATTGCTTTAAAGCCTCAACATAAGTATATTACAGACATACCTTGTTATATTATCAGTGCCTTATTCAAACAAATCCAATAAAGACCTGCCACAATAATTTAATATTTCTAACCAGTTTTCAACATACAGGTACGATTACCTAGATTACGTAAGAGATAAGTTGTCCCATACATTTGTATCAAATGTGTTTGTCATGGCCAATGGAAAGGGCGTGGTTATGTGGGACAATCATGTAAATCCTTTGAGCAGTAAAGTTCGCTTCGAACTGTGGCGGTCCCGGGAAATACGGAATTTTTACTTCATATTATGGATTACGGCTCACTACCTCTCATAGAGAGGAGGCCTGTGTCCCAGCAGTGGGAACGTTATAGGCTGATTATGCTTATGCTATATGCTTATTATAAATGCAAAAATACCTCTGTTTGTTACCTTTTCACGATTTTTTCAGTTTTGCACATAAGTAGGCCAGGACATACGATACTTTTAGTCCAGGGTACGTTCGTGTGGGATAACTTCTACCCTCCACACGGGTAATGCCGCGGACAAAAGCTAGTTTGAAATATGGTAAAGTAATACATGATTTTTGAGGAGCTTGTAGATCTCTTTAGAAATCCTATCTAAAATATTATAAATTCGAAAGTAAGTTTGCTTGTTTCGCTTTCACGCTAAAACTTGGCACATGTGTAGTCCATTACCTGGGGAAGATCGCAGAAGAAGTCGCGGGCAACCGCTAGTAAACAAATAAAGACACGAAAAGAACTTTAAATAAGTTATTTCAATCCAAAATAAGCCTAGTTATGAAGAGATGTACCTGTTGTTTAACTTATACAAAACTTTCCATCAATGAAATGCTTCCTTCAGTTCGAAATTGTATTACGATAAAAAAAAACGGTCATTTTTGTTTTAAAGCATATTATATTATTTTTTAATATTTTCATCTTATATGTAGATTAGCTTATCAACACAATCAAGTCAGACTAATACGTCCAATGCTGGGCATGGGCCCCTCCCAGGCTTCGCCACAATACTCGGTCCTACCGCTTCTAGTCAATCCCAGCCATATTTTAAAGCGCCTTTTGATAAGCCTAACAACTTTTAAATTAAAACTACTTACCATGTTACTACCGTCTTTGATTAAAAAAAAAACATCTCAAATAAAGTCATACAACTTCGCCACCAAAACGTCCCGTATCCCGGGATCGTGTAATTGGACTCAGACCCTAACTTTACAAAAACACGTGCTAAGTTTAACTTCGCACATCGATACAAAGTAAAGGATAAAGCAGTTAGCGTTTATGATTACTTCTTGAAACTCTATAAAATGTCTTAAGCCGACTAATTAAAATAGTCGGTATTATGTTTTATCGACTCGCTTTTATAACTTATTATGTGCGGTATAATCAACATTTGATAGTTATAACCTTTTTTAGCGTCGTGTAAGTTGATGAGGTAGGCAATTGTCACCTTTGATCTACGTTCTTCACATTTTATCTTTTGTCGTGTTTTGTAGCATGCCATGGAAGCCGAAAATAGTTCTCTGTTTTGTACCAACTTCAACCGTCCGGAACATCTTGCTTTTATTTTTGAATAATTGCCAGCACCTACACAGCAACCAATTCAGGAAGTCTGTCGTCTAAATTCATAATTCGGGTTCTGAACTAATCTTATGTCCAAAGGTGGTTCGGAGATGGAAACGCCCGTAACATCGGCCGATACTACGGATTTCGCGCATAAGGAGTACTCGTAGATCCCCTCTTCCGAGGCTAAAGTCTCCACCAATAATTTTGAAATATCTCTGCCTATCGATTTTGTTTGTTTGAAAATATTAACCTAGAAACTCATTGCAGTCATTCTCTATTATCAAAAGTCCTGGGTACTTACTAATGATTATTAATTTGCAAATACTGTGTTAAATCAGCGATTTGACTTGAGCATTTTCATTTATTTTTTTGGGCCTGGACCAGGGCCGGACGCGAGAGATCGCCGCCGCCGATCGCCTCAGCGAGGACACTGTGGTGCTCCGCCCAAGCTGGGCAGACCACCACTGTGTCCTCCGGGCGATCCACACAATGGAGACACGCTGGCGTTTTCTCCCGCCTTATACGGAATAGGAACCTCCCGAAACAAACATGCCCGGTGAAGACCTGTATCAGGCGGAAATGAGGACGCCGTGGCGCCTCTCCAACCACTATTGTGTCGTTCACGACGTTATGACCCTTAGGAATGCGCGGCCAGATGATGCTATGCTACGGTGCGGGTCAGAACAAGGAATCGATATTCCAATGCTTCATCATTAAAACATGACCCAATTTTCACCTCAATATCGACCCCTAACAACGGCATCCCACAACACTTCACAAAATTGCTTGACCTGTTTGTGTAACACCAAATTAAGTGTGAAGCTCATGAAATATTCATTTTAACTCCCCGACTATCGAGCGGCCGTCCGTCATTCCACAATTAATAATAAAAACTATTTCTAATGTTCAACGTACTTCGGTTCGAAGATTTTCAGCAACGATATCAAGTCAAATGAGTTTTCTATTTTAAAGGTTTGGTAATAGAGGTTTTTTTCTTGGAAAATTATGAGTTTGAGCAAAAGAAGTTTGTAAGGATAACAATTTCCGTATTTTTAGAACGTTTGCATTCTAAACTCTGTTTCAATCTGTCAAAAATGCAATCAAATATCATACATTTTTGACAAGTCTTTCACATTTGATTGTCGCTGAGGTGAGGGAACGAGAATTGGCCTTCTGGTGGCGTTCTATATATATATTTTCTGCCTTCCCCCAAATGGGTAACGGCTTGAGTTTATGTTTGTGTGTTATTTTATTGCGAGGTTTAAGTGATTACGAAAGCAGTTTTAAGGAAGAATTGAATGAGAAACTATGTGAATAAAATAATGATAACGTGATGCTTTGTCAGCTGGGAAGATTGTAAGAGCTTATTTTGCGCCAACCCCAATTATCAAGGGACAAGGGTGGAGACAGAGGAACAAGTTCTATGACCCAATCATATTCTATAACGCACTGTAGTGCCATTCTGAAAAAAAAACTCCTTAAACCTCACTCATGTGACTGCATACAAATCAAAAGCAAAGTCACTTGTTTTGAAAACCTTCCACTGTTTCATAATTGCAGTTGTATTTTATTTAAAGTACAGTGCTTATGTTTGTATAAATTTTAGCGATATTTATTTTAGACTGCCTCGTTGGTCTAGTGGTCGCAATCGCTACTGCTGAGCATGAGGTCCATGGTTCGGTTCCTAGGTCGGGCAACGTGTTATTGAGTTTTTCTATCTGGAATTTCTCAGTAGCAGCCCGAAGTCTGGATTTGTGCCCGGTAGATGGCAATAGGCTCGCCCCCTATTACATGGGACTTAAACATAACTGGCGAAATGTGGGTGTACTATAGGTACACCTCTGCCCAACCCTTCGGGGAAACAAGGCGTGATGTTATGTAATGTTATTTATTTTAGAAGTGTGTTTAAAAACTTGATTTGATCATTGTTTTTGTTTTTGTGTCAACGTGTGTAAGAGAAGAAGGGAAAACCATACCTCTTACACACGTTGTCTACATCTATTTTATATCCTCTCCTATCACAGGTATGCTGAAAGATATTTCTTTAGAAATAAGCATCTCTTTTGTGCGTATGTTTCTGTTCCTTTCTTCTTGTATCTTTATATATGTGTACATAAATGGTTAAATAAATAAAATTATCGACTTTGCAAATTCATTTTCGTCTATCGAAGTGTTTAGTATAGCAGTACCTATCTACTAATAAGAAGTTTTCCTTTAAAGACTTTGAAGACTATGCTTCGAAATAGCTACTACTGTATGTAATATGCAAAATTTTGTGATTTTGCTTTTAAGTCAAACAAGACTTAGCTGTAATTAATCCGTCCGACCCTTGCTCGAGCGAGCCCACGCCGTTGGGCCTGTACCTTTAAATTCGTCCCTAAATAATAATTCCGATCTCCCCCAGCGACGCCCCAGACGCCTTGTACGCCGAGGTTCGTACACCATAGGGAGTTAAGTCTCCTACCTTATAAGTTTTTAAGCCCAGGCTGGAGGCCTTAACTTATTAAGGCAACCACAGGCAACCCCGGTTAAGCAGCCTACAACCTCCTAGGTTGACCTGTGAGATGGCATTAATTAAAAAAGCTGTGATTAGTGTTTTGGACAAGACGCTTCCACGTCGCACCGATATTTAACTGTTAACATGACAGAGGTTACTTACAATCGTACTTTTAACTATGTCAAACAAGGTAATAATGTATCTGCAAGAATGTGAGTGTGTGTGCATAATTTTATTGAAAACGTTTTTACATGTCAATAAAATTCGATTTACAGCTGGGAATATAAGGATCATAACCATAATACCTAATACGGTGCTCATAACAGACGAAATGGAAAATATTTTATTTTAATGGACGTTGTAAGTAATTTTTGAACTTAGCGATATCAAAGAAGAAGGGAATATTCTTATGTGTTAAAATGAACTTAAGCTAATGTTTTCCGTCATTTACACCCACTTTAAGTTAAAACATTCATATTGATTAAGTACATAACTGCTTACTCACTTAAGTGTCACTTATCCACCAATATCAGTATTTTAAGCACCATTACTAGCATAAATCTTTGTGTCCAAGTTTGAGTTAAGTTAGTTTGGGTCGTGCTTGACGTGCTTATAGTATCATAACAGTTGTGGTCACCTTTATTTTGTAACACTATTTTGAAACGGTAAAATAACTTAAAACCGGGCTCGGTTTTAAGTTCAGATAAACGAAACAAAAGCTTCCATTTCAGATACTTGAACTCGATTAATAGGTTAGCATTGTTTTTTTACGTTTCGAATACGGTTGTATGGTGGAAATGCGTTGAAACCTTTATCCTTGAGGTCTTGTTTTAAAAAATGGTATGTTTCGCTTGAGAACATATCTACTATAATACTGTTAAGTTTTCTTTGTTATAGCATTTCATTGGGCCTCTTTATAGTAAACTACTTAAATAAACAAGGGAAATTCCGTCTACTTTAATCACTATTCAACTTAAGAGAAATAAACATAATTCCGTAGGTATTATAATTTGTAGTTAGACAAAAGCAGTTTTAGGTTTGATTGCACGGTACCGCATCAACGAAATATTTTGGCAACCCCGCGTTTACCTGTTACACTTATTAAACCCTTATAAATCAGTTACAGATATATTAATGTTACACTTTTACAACTGTATTGGGTTAATAAGACATTGAAAAAAAAACATTTATAAATGTTACATATTGGATACTGTTGTCAATCAAAAAAGTAACTCTTATACTTCTGTAACATTTATGAAGGAGTTTTTAAATCCCTGCCTTTGTCGAAACTAAAAATCGAACCCAGGACTGCATGTTCAACTTTGGCTCTTACGATCACGAGACAAACGAGCCCAACCATGTGATATTAGAGTCTCATTCTCAAACTAGTTTCATTCTTTAAGACAAAAAATTAAAACTAAACCAAATTATACCAGGATGTCACTCAAAGCGTGCCTAATGTGGTCAATTAATTAGGAAAAAGCTCATAAATCTTTACCAGCTCCTTAATGTTAGACCGGATTTGAATTATAAAATAAAACACACACCGTTAATCAATACTTATGCTAATCAAGACAACTAATGACACCATTTTTTAGGAAGAAGTAAGACAGCTATAAGTTTATTCTTGTTAACTTATTCCACAGTAAAATAAGCTAGGAGTAAGTGTTAGTCAATATTATGAAGGAAAGAGTCTAAAACCAAATCAATATTTTCTGAACGATGTTCTTTCCCAGCCATTTTTAAACGACTGAAAAATAATACTAGAATGTGAAAAATAATTTTAGTTTCCGAAATTAGTGTCTTTGGTTTTGTATTTTAGTTTTTTGGATAAAAATACGTACTATTGAAATTGTAAATCTTTAATTGGCTGTAAGATTACTTTAATTACGAGTATTTTAAGTAAATATTTTTAAAGCGCTTTGGACTTGGTGAAGAAATAAATAAATTCAAAACTATTCATCAGAACTTGACTAAATTTATTTGGGATGACTCGATTTTATTGTAACCTTACAAACTTAAGTTTTTTTTTTTTCGGTTTATAAATGACGGAGTACTGAGGTAACAAACATGAATAAAAAAATACAACCGAATTGAGAACCTCTTCCGTCGGTTAAAAAGGAGGATGAGAACCTTAGAAAATGATTATAATCAGCTTTTGAAGCACTTTATTAGACTAATTACGAAGTGTGACAACGACCATTATGTAAATAATACCTATAATTAAAACATTATATTAAATCTAATTCCGAAAACCTTGCTTAACCACGGGTGGTTCTTGACAACTCATTTGACACATACATAATATGCCTAGTAAATATTCGTGTAATCAATAAAAATGTTAATGTATAAATTTATTAATTGTTTTTTGTAATTTATTTTGTATAAATTTTTAGAAGACAGACATCATGCAGGGACGTACTCGGTGAAACGTGAGTGTAAAAAAAACTTTTTTTTTGCCTCGTCTTTTGGTGCGTGTTGTGATTTTAATTGATGCTTTTGTTGTACCAACATAACTGACAGGAAATAATACCGCTTTCGTAGTCCGTCATACGGTGAAAGGCTATGTAAAAATGAGTAAAATATAGAGTCGGGCTCACCATGAAAATCTATATCGTTCTGTTTAGGTGTTAAAGCTATATTAGGTGTTAAACCTCATAGAAAGGACTTCAAAAGGGACTCGACGCTCTACTCCCGCCGCGGACGGACGTGTCTGTGCGCTCTCCCGCTCCCGGCCCAGTGTTGTGGTTCGTGTTTATACTCGTCGCTACCACGTGACGTCATCGTAGTCGCCCCGACTACTCCGACTTAAAATCAAATCAAGTAATTGATTTGATTTTAATCAATCAAAAAGTGCCTTTTTCAAGGCAAATCTCTTTTCTTAAACAGACTTTCGTGAGTAGCTTCACTAGGCCCCTTCTGGGTAAAACCACAGTTTCGTGGTCCTCGGTTGAAACCTTACGGTGCCAACGAAGCCGAGTGGGGTGTTGACCCAATCACACCCGCCGAACCCCTTCAGGGCGAGGCAGTTAGTTGGACGGGTCCCAGATAACCGGCCTTGGGGGATCTCCTAGTCGGCTCTGGTGACAGTTTTGCTTTTCAGCTACTCACCTAGTGTCTTTAGGGTGTGTCTACACCCTTCGCGCTAGACTGGTCAGGGCCCCGTTCGCACATTAAGACTGGCGACGGGTTACAAGCTTAGGGCTCACCAATAGGTACTCACCTCTCTGTCTACACCCGACTGAGAGGGTCACACATCCCCGGGCCCATCCACCCGGGGAGATAGGTTGTTAGGTGTAGGTAATTAGGCACAAATGAGTCAATATCTCATTTGAATAGATTTCCCGTTACCATGACGGACGCTAGCATCCTGCTAGCATTCGTCAGGAATGTCCTCCTAAAGGACCCCGACATCCTCGCCAAATATGGCAAGGAAATTGTTGGTCTACGCCAACACGCTACTCCGTCTCAAGGCGCACTCGGCGATTTCAGCGACGCGCTTGAAAGCCCGCTATCGCCACCTGCATGCGAACAAGGCATTCCGCCTTTTGTTCCGGCAGACAATGTTCCGGCCGAAAATTCGGCCCCCATTGTTTCACCCGCCATTGTCTCGGCAGATAATACTCCGGCCCCTATTGTCTCGCCCGCTACTGCCCCGGCATTAATTAAGTCGGCCGCTAATCCGGGTCCCTTTGTCGCGCCCGCTATTGTCCCGGCCGCCATTGTCTCGGAGACAATAAACCCTACGCAGCTGCGCACCGAAACTGACTCGACTCGCCCAGAGAGTATGGACACGTCAGTCCCACTCGCCGCGGACGAAGCCCGCACCTCCTCCTCCAGCGACGACGACTTCCAAGTCGTCGTCAAAGGGGGCAAGAGGAAGGCTAAATCCTCCGCCCCCGCTGGCCCGGCCTCAAAGAAACAGGTCACGAATACATCGTCCAGCACTACTTCCGCCCCTAGTCCGCGGGCCAGTCGCCCCGCCAGCCCTATGGCTTGCCCACCCGCTCCTACCGCGAGGAAGCAGAAGCCCCCTCCCCCGATATACGTCCAGGAAAAGTCCAAATGGACTGAAATCTCTAAAATGTGTGTTGATCGCAAGATCAACTATACTAACGCCCGATCCACCCTCCAGGGGATCAAAGTTACGGTCCCCACGACTGCGGACTTTAGGGACCTCTCCCGCGCCCTACGTGAAAGGAACTACTCCTTTCACACTTACTCCCTTCCGGAGGAAACCCCTACACGCGTCGTTATTAGGCGCGTTCCACAGGAAATCTCCACCGAGGAGATTAAGAGCGACCTTGTCTCACAAGGCATACCAGTTTCCGCCGTCCATCGCTTACATAAAGCGAGACAGGGCCTAGTCTACGACATGGTCCTGGTAATCTGTGACCCCACAGACGGTCACCACCCGATTTTTAAAGTTAAGTCGGTGTGTTCGCTCTCAGGCATCTCAATAGAGAAGCCTTACAGAGCTCAATTAATTGGACAGTGTCATCGCTGCCAATTATATGGTCACTCGCAGTCCAACTGCTATGCCACCCCTAGATGCGTCAAGTGTCTAGGAGAGCATGGCACCGCCGACTGTACCCGCCCTAAAGATAGGGAACTATGTTTAGAGCCTCCCAGCTGTGTACTCTGTGGCCAATCGGGACACCCGGTAAATTACCGGGGCTGTCCTAAGGCCCCGAAGTCCTCCTCTCCCAAACTCGCAAAACGCGCGAGCGACCGCCAGCACAGGGAAAGCCCCTGGGGAAAGCCTCCTTCCGCGCTGATGCCGGAGCGGCTCAGTCCGCAGAGGCCGTCTCCCTGGGCTAACCTAAATCACCTGAAGGCTCCCGCAGCTTCGGTGCCCTCTATTCCCGCGCAACCAGCGCAACCCGCTCAACTTCCAGCGCTGATGGCTTCCGCCATCCCAGCGCCTTTGGTAGCCCCCGCGGCCCCTACGGCCTCTCCAGCGATACCTCAGGAAACCCAGGGCCGAAACAGCGCCCAAATTATACTAAGTACATACGCGGCTCTCTTCACCACCGCCGCGGACAAAATGGCGGAAGAAATCGTTGCTGCAAACGGCAACGCACTTCGCCTTATGGAAATTCTCAGCGCGTATCCCGAGATCGCGCAAGTTCTACACTCACTCAAATATTAATTCTCAATGGATAATACGAGAGTAAACAGTAACAAACCCCGATCCCTTAAATTAGGCTTCTTCAACGCAAATGGCGTTTCAGGTCAACGCGATGAGATCGCCGCTTTCCTCCCCGACCATCAGCTTGACATCCTCCTCATACAGGAAACCTTTTTAAAACCGCATCACCGAAACCCGAATATTGCCAACTATAAACTAGTTCGCAATGACAGGTCTCGATGCCACAAGGGTGGCACACTAATATACTTTAGGAAATCTTTGTATTGCATCCCTATCGACCCACCTTCTCTCTTCTCCCATCTGGAGACCTCTATCTGTCGGCTTGGCATGACTGGTCATCAACCGATCACCATCATCTCTGCTTATATTCCACCAGACAATGGTCCGGAGGATCCCATCTCTCTCCAAAAGGACTTCACCGCCCTCTTCGGTATGAGTGACTCCGTCATACTGGCGGGGGATCTTAATGCCAAACACCCGGCGTGGAATAGTAGCACGACTTCTTCCAGAGGTCGGATCATTTCCAAGTTAGGCGAATCCCTTAACTTTGACGTCATCGCTCCAATGAGCCCGACACACTTCCCAGGTAATCCTAATCACCTTCCCGATGTTCTCGATGTAGCGCTGCTCAAGAATGTGAACCTCCGTTTGCAATCGATTGAGACGTTCCACGAGCTAAACTCTGACCACCGCCCTGTAGTCATGCATCTTGCACCCTACTCGGGCCCGATCGACCCCAACCGCCCCCCTCAGACCCAGACGATAACCGACTGGAGGAAAGTAAGCGAAAGACTGAAATCCACCACGTCGCCTCACTTAGACACCATCCCCGATCACCTAGTGTCAGTCGCCGACACGACGGCCGCAATTGACTCGTTTACAGAGCACGTACAATCCGTATTGACGGATTGTTCACGGGAAGTTCCGGTGATGGAAGACCATCGCTGGAAACTACCTACTGACGTACGTGACCTGATAACCGAGAAGAACGCGGCCATCTGTGCCAACGACTCCTTCCCTTGTGACGCGAACAAAGCCCACATGCGCCATTTACAGCGTGCTGTAAAGAAACGCATAGGGGAGGTTCGCTCTGAGGGCTGGAACAAGATGCTCAGTGAACTCGAGCCCACTCATCAAGCCTTCTGGCAATTACAGAGGAAATTGCGTTCCTCAGAAGAGGTCTCTATGCCTCCTCTCATCCGCCCCGACAATAGTGTCGCTTTCGACAGTCCCGATAAGGCTGAATGTCTTGCCGACAGCCTAGAGTCCCAATGTTCTCCCAGCTCCCAACCAGTAGACCAAGCTCACCTGAACAAGGTCGACGCTGAAGTCGAACGAAGAGCCTCCCTCCCTCCCGTCGAAGACCCTGATGATCCTCTGCCTCCCGTCACTCCAGACGAAGTGCACGACATCATTAAAGGGCTCCACGCTCGTAAGGCCCCCGGTTCGGATGGTATTACCAATAAGGTATACAAACTCCTTCCTGCCCCGCTAATAATGCTTATGACCGCCATCTTCAATGGCGCCTTGAGCAACAACATCTTCCCACAAGCATGGAAAGAAGCCACCGTCATCGGTATCCCAAAGCCAGGCAAGCCAAAGTCTGAGCCCTCCAGCTACCGCCCTATTAGCTTACTCAATGTCCTCGGCAAAATCTACGAGAGGCTTATTTATAAGCGTCTCAAAGACTACGCCGAAGCAAAGAGCCTCATACCCAACGAGCAGTTTGGATTCCGTAGCCAACACTCGGGCACCCAACAGGTCCACCGTATCGTAGAGCACTTATGCGCTGGTCTGCAGCGTAACGCGACGACGGGTGTGCTATTCTTCGACATAGCGAAGGCCTTCGACAAAGTCTGGCACAACGGCTTGATATACAAGCTCTACCAACTAGGAGTGCCAGATCGTCTCGTGCTCATCTTACGAGACTTTTTGTCGAACCGGACCTTTCGCTATCGCGTCGAGGGAGCACTCTCGTCCCCTCATCCTATTCGCGCCGGTGTCCCTCAGGGTTCCGTACTATCTCCTCTCGCCTTCACGCTGTTCACTAGCGATATCCCAAAAAGTAAAAAGGCTCAGTTGGCTCTCTTCGCCGACGACACTGCCGTTTACTATACCGGTCACTGTCCCAACGCTATAGCTCGTACTCTCCAAACCTCCGCAAACGTCTTAGGCGCTTGGTTCCGGAAATGGAGAATCGAGGTCAACCCCGATAAGAGTCAGGCGGTTCTCTTCTCGAGACGTCGTCGACTCCCTCCCCCACTTCCCAGCCCGATCACTATGTACGGCAAGCCAATCCCTTGGGAGAAGCAAGCCAAATACCTAGGCGTGATCCTCGATGAGAACCTTACCTTTAAGGCTCATATTAAGGCGGTTCGCGCGCGCGCCTCCTTCGCTCTTAGCAGGCTCCAATTCGTACTGACAGCCCGTAGTAAACTGTCCCTCAAATGCAAGCTCCGCATCTATACCGCAGTCCATTGGCCTCTTCCAAAGAAGGATGTAAAGGATGTGTGATGTCAAGGTGCCTGTTGCAAGCTCCGCATCTATACCGCAGTCATCCGTCCCATCATGACCTATGCCTGCGTTGTATTTGCGCACGCTCACCCACGTCATCTCCATAAGATGCAGACCCTCCAAAACCGTTTCCTCAGAAGGGTCACGGGTGCCCCCTTCTATGTCCGTAATATAGATCTTCACGTCGACCTCAAAATGCCAACCATAAAACAGTTCATGAAACGCTTATCAAAGCGTTTCATCGACTGCGGCATTAAACATTCTAACCCCCTGATTACAGCGGCCGCCCGCTACACTCCCTCTCGCATTAGCAGTATTCGCCGACCAAGGCATACTTTAATCGACCCCGACGACGCCACTACCCTCCTCCAGGAGAGTAGTAAGGCCACTAGCACGCTACATAAGCCCAAAACCCGATCGCCGTCCTACCGCCCTCGCCGCCGAGGCCCGCCGCGACGCCCAAATCGACGCCCCTCCCGACCCTTGCTCGAGCCAGCCCGCGCCGCTGAGCCTGTAACTTTAAATTCGTCCGTAAATAATATCAATCCTGATCCAGCTAGTCATTTGCTGCCCTCTTCCAGCGACGCCCTAAGCCGAGGTTCGTACCCCACAGGGGGTGCCCTTAGCGTTGTCGCTTAGTTTTAGTTAGTATATAAGTTTAAGTCCTGGCTGGAGGCCTTAATTTATTAGGGAATCCACAGGCAAGTCCGCTTAAGCAGACGACAACCGCATAGGTTGACCTGCGAGATGCCAAACAAACAAACAAAAAAATAGAAAGGACTTGTACACAGAACATGTTTCCAAGACGTTTAATTTTCGCTCAAATCGTCTTATAAACAATATTTATGCAATTTATTTATATAAGCACCTTTATAACTTTGGTACCTCTCAGGATAAAGAAATACTATACAATGCGAGACCAGCTAATACTGGAAATGTATAGCTTAATTTGTAGCCGTGTGTACCCACCACGTGGAAAATTCATGGAAATAAAATCTATAACTAAATGTATACTAATATTAAAGTTCATGAGTTTGTTTAAAATTTTTATCAAAAATTTTCGAAGTCGTAAGCGGCTTCTACACTAATGAAGTCGCGGGCAGAAGAAAGTTTGTTTGTATAGTAAAAGCTTTTTGACAAAACAAATACTAACGGTCTTTGTGGAATAATACAAGCTTGAATAAATATACCAACTCGAAATAGGAGTACATATTTTAATTAATTTGTTTAATAATACATGTTTCTAAGGTAAATAGAACCATGAATTTATTGCTTGTTGATTTACGATAGGTAATATTTGAGGACTCGTTTACTAAAACCTGCGATTAGATTAGGTTAGGGAAGGTTAAGTAAGCTGAAAAATCTGTGGGTTAAACCAAAAGCGTAGAACTCTCATTGCACTGTTGAAAGTGCATTCTGAATTTCAAAACTAGTACACTCGACTACACATCAAGCTATACATTCCAGTTTTAACTGACCTCGCATTGTTTAGGCTTTTCCTACAATGAGAAGTCAGCTTATACTGGTTAATGTATAGCTTGATGTGTAGCCGTGTGTCCATACTAATACTCAAATCAATCTGCCTAACCATTTCCCAATTATGTTGAGATCGGCTTCTTATCTAACCAAGCAGCTGAATACCAGTATTTAACATAGAGCGACTGCTGCTTCTGCCTTTGACAGTCAGAAGCCTCGACTTTGACAGTCAGTCGACTTTTTTTCTAGACAAAATCACACTGGTTGCTAATTGAATTTTTTATTTTTATTTTTTTTTACTTACTCACACACTGACCTATTCCTAGTTAATATTTTAGGAAAGTCATATATTTTTACAGTGTTTGTAAATATGTGAGCACAATGTACCTATCGCGTCATTCATTTATCTGCCTTTGCTATATTTTTAGTTCTTCTTACCACTTGTGGTATAGTATTTTTATTCTTGGTGCATCGTTTTCACATATAAAAATATAATTAATGTATACAAATATTGTATAATATTTTAAAAGAGTAACGGTGGAGTTTCTTGCCACTTCTTCTCCATACGAAACTACTTTTTGGAAGTGGCGCCTAGAATCAGTTATATTTTTATTGTAATTTTTTACGTTCAAAAGTGCCATTTTATGGGCCTATTTGAAATAAATGCTTTGACTTTTGACTTTTTTGACTTTTTAACGTGCTCTTCGAGACACAGAGAGGTCTCGATATGTAATGGATGGTCACCCATTCACGGGCCGACCGCGGCAAGAGTAGCTTAAACTTCGATCGACGCGTGCGACTGTTATTACATTTAATTAAAATAATAAGCGTCTAAATTCGGCCCTAAATCACTCAAACCCTGATCCAGCTAGTCCCTTGCTGCCCTCTTCCAGCGACGCCCTGAGCCGAGGTCCGTACCCCACAGGGGGTGCCCTTAGCGTTGTCGCTTAGTTTTTAGTTAGTATTTAAGTTTAAGTCCTGGCTGGAGGCCTTAATTTATTAGGGCACCACAGGCAAGTCCGCTTAAGCAGACGACAACCTTACAGGTTGACCTGCGAGATGCCATACAAAAAAAAAAAGAATAAATTCGGAACTACATGTCGATTCTGTACAAATCTCACCGTGAAGATTAGCGTGGAGTGAGTTGTCAGTGTCATCCCGTCTTGGCAATCCCTAGTATCAGTGTCACTGACTGCTCACTCAACGCTCACTTCACCTAAGTTTTCACGGTGATAAAGATGGGTGCAGAATAGCACTACTCCGTTATATCTCACGACAGATTAAGAATATTATCTCTGAAAGTATTAGAGCAGTAGTAAATCCAGTATTTATAAATTTTTATAATACCTTAATAGGTAAACAAACAAAAAAAAATGTTTATGATTTAGTAATCACAAGCATTTGTTTATTTTGCCCGCAGCTTCGGCCGCGAGGCACGTGGACACTACCGGAATAAAAGATTTTTTTTTTTTTTTTGGGTGGGAAATCATCAAATGACTTCTCCCGCTCTGGGTGGAGCGGGAGGGCGTGTCAGACTTTTACTGACTAAAACCCACCCGTGTTCCTTCAGTTGCCTGTGCCAGGGCCACGGTTTTCTCTGTGGAATAACCCGCGACCCGGAGGCGTCGGCCCTATCGGACCCCGTCACTTTGTGCTGACATCTCTTTGAGGCGCGCGTGGAACACAACGCGCCGTCGACCCGGGCCTGGTCCTTACCGGACGGCGAGCTACCCATTGCTCGCCATCCGCAAGCCCGCGCCTACGGTGGCCGGGAATCTGCAGGCGACTCCCGACGCCCAGGGCGTCTCCTGCGGCGGCTAGTGGGGGCGTGAGGGCGCAATGCTCTCTCCCTCACCCGCTCCGCCTCCTCCTTCGCGAGCATTACTGCTTCGCAGAAGGAGGTGACGGCTTTCCATTCCCTCTCGCTCCGTACCATGGCCTGGACCAGGGCCGGACGCGAGAGATCGCCGCCGCTCATCGCCTCCGCGAGGACACTGCGGTGCTCCGCCCAAGCTGGGCATACCTCCACCGTATGCTCCACCGTGTCCTCCGGGCGATCCACACAATGGTGACACCCGGGCGTTTCCTCCCGCCTTATGCGAAACAGGAACCTCCCGAAACAACCGTGTCCGGTGAGGACCTGTGTCAGGCGGAAGGTGAGGACGCCGTGGCGCCTCTCCAACCACTCCTCAAAGAGGGGACTTACCGCTATTGTGGCATGCCCAAGGTCTGCCCAAGGTCTTGGTCTACCTGTGTGCCAAATTTAATCGATATCTGTTCAGCCACTAGGCGTGAAAACAGACAGATACACAGACAGACACACAGAGTTACTTTTGCATTTATAATATTAGTGTGGATTCGTCGAGTTTGTTGACAGTAGGCACTAGATCTTTAGATTTTAATTAGAACAAAGCCGATTTAGCATATCATTATGTTTGAGTAATTCATCGAATGAATTTATTCCATTTAAGATTAGATTTGAAAAAATAAATGATGAAGAACAAAACTTTCAAATTAATATAATCATTGCTGACCGTGTACGCCTTTTAAAACCGTCTCCAAAGGAGAAAGCTCTCGAAACGAAATGTAACCAAAGCCACACCTCAAAGTTCGAAAATTTTAAAATATCACTTCTCCGACTACTGCCCGCGGTTTTGTCCTCTTGAAATTTCTTGTATTAACATAAAATATGTAGCTCTGTTCTCATTATTGAAAGAAATTACGACATCGCATCAGTAGTTACGAAATTTACCCCCTACACAAACTTACAAATTTTACCTTCTCATATATCTCAACATCGCGGGTAAAACCTAGCCGTGCCACAGTCTAAAACAAAAGCAGCTAAACAACTTCCACGCAGCTCTCACTCAGCACTCATTATGCGTGCAAATCCCTATTAATTATATTGATGACAAAAATAAATGCTAACACAACTATAAATCAAATGATTCCAACTACATTTATTTGTTTTTATATGAATGGAATCGTTAATTAATTAATTATACACGTTGTGGATTTCTTGGTTGTTTGACATGAATAAAAGTCGATTTAAATAAAATCTGAATCGTTAAGTATTTTTTTGTGTGTACTAAAATAAAAGGCTTTATAAGAAAATTAAGTAGGTTTAAATTTCTGTCACATATTTTTTACATACTTGTTGTAATATTAGTAATTTTAGAACCTTGTACACATGGCATTTAACCAAACCAAATTCAAATAACCTTTATTAAAAACTATTTACGATTTACACACCCCAGTGCATCTTCGAATGTTTAAATCCCTTAAAATTTTGGATTTATTGCATTGATGTTCACGTTAGCTTCGTAAGAACGCATAACCTGTATGATATAGTAGCAAGCAGTAACAAATAAAGAAACGAAATAGAGACAAAGCTTCTAAGGACCGCTGCTTAGAAGTTATGTCTCTGTTTCGTTTCTGTTTTTTTGCTTTTTACGCTAGGTTTGGCACAGCATAATAAAATTAAATAAACAAAACGTTCATCAGCTTTTTAATACTTAATACGAGATTTTTTTTACAAATTACATACCTACTTTACATATTTGTGTTTTTTTTTCATAATTTGTTGTGCCTTATAATTGAATGGTAAAGTCTTAATTTAACAAAGTTTTTTTTTAAAAATAACTAATGGAATATATCAAATGAACAATCTTGCACTCGTTTTAGTAAAGGTATAACTACAAATATTTATTCAGCGATTAAAACTTTAGCGAAATTTTTGCTCAAGCAATTCAACAAATGCAATAGAACGTTGAACAATTGAAGCGTTTAGTGTAGGTATAACTACAAATAATAACAATGTTTATTCCGCGATTTAAAAAAAATGCGAAAATTTTGCTCAAGCAGTTCAACAAATGCGATAAAATTGTGAGGAATATTATTAAATTATGCTTCATCCACACAGTGCTGTAAAACTATATTTCAACACTTACTGGTGGTAAAACACTATCAAACGTGATACAAAAACAAACATGACGACTCGCAGAAGCAACCCTGACTTTGGGCACTGGGCGAGTCAGTATAAACCGGTTTTTCTCCGTACGCGACGACGCCGCCACTGCTCACGCACACACGCAACCTTGTAGTAGTGCTACAAGGTTGCGTGTGTGCGTGAGCATATCATAGCGCGGTTGTATGAAGTTGTGCGGATTTGGGTGTCGCGGCGGGCCTCGGCGGCGAGGACGGTAGGACGGCGATCGGGTTTTGTGCTTGTGTAAAGTGCTGGTGGCCTTACTGCTCTCCTGGAGGAGGGTAGTGGCGTCGTCGGGGGCGATTAGGGTATGCCTTGGTCGACGAATACTGCTTATGCGGGAGGGAGTATAGCGGGCGGCCGCTGAGATCAGGGGGTTTGGGTGTTTTATGCCACAGTCGAAGAAACGCTTGGATAAGCGTTTCGCGAACTGGTTTATGGTAGGCATTTTAAGGTCGACGTGGAGATTTATATTACGGACATAGAAGGGGGCACCCGTGACCTTTCTGAGGAAACGCTTCTTGAGGGTTTGCATCTTATGGAGATGACGTGGGTGAGCTTGCGCAAATACAACGCAGCCATAGGTCATGATGGGACGGATGACTGCGGTATAGATGCGCAGCTTGCATTTAAGTGACAGTTTACTACGGGCTGTCAGTACAAAGTGGAGCCTGCTAAGAGCGAAGGAGGCGCGCGCCTCCTTCGAGCTTCCGAGGTTTTGATCGAGGATGACGCCTAGGTATATGGCTTCCTTCTCCCGAGGAATCGGCTTACCGTACATAGTGATCGGGCTGGGAAGGGGGGTAGGGAATCGACGACGTCTCGAGAAGAGAACCGCCTAACTCTTATCGGGGTTGACCTCGATTCTCCATTTCCGAAACCAAGCGACTAAGACGTTTGCGGAAGTTTGGAGAGTACGAGCTACAGCATTGCGATAGTGACCGGTATAGTAAACGGCCGTGTCGCCGGCGAATAGAGCCAACTGAGCCTTTTTTCTCTTAGGGATATCGCTGGTGAATAGCGTGAAGACTAGAGGAGATATAACGGAACCTTGAGGGACACCGTCGCGGATAGGGTGAGGGGACGAGATTGCACCCTCGATGCGATAGCGGAAGGTGCGATTCGACAAAAAGTCTCGTAAGATGAGCACGAGACGATCTGGCACTCCTAGTTGTTAAAGCTATGCCGAAGAATATACCAGCTCACAAGTGCTCTACGATACGGTGGACCTAGTGGATACTCGAGTGTTGGGGTCGGAAACCAAACTGCTCGTTGGGAATGAGGCTCTTTGCTTCGGCATAGTCTTTGAGACGCTTATAAATAAGTCTCTCGTAGATTTTGCCGATAACAGTGAGTAAGCTAATGGGGCGGTAGCTGCAGGGCTCAGACTTTGGCTTGCCTGGCTTTGGGATACCGATGACGGTCGCTTCTTTCCACGCTTGTTGGAAGATGTTGTTGCTCAAGGCGCCATTGAAGATGGCGGTCATAAGCATTATTAGCGGGGCAGGGAGGAGTTTGTATACCTTATTGGTAATACCGTCCGAACCGGGGCTTTACGAGCGTGGAGCCCTTTAATGATGTCGTGCACTTTGTCTGGAGTGACGGGAGGCAGAAGATCATCAGGGTCTTCGACAGGTGGGAGGGAGGCTCTCCGTTCGACTTCAGCGTCGACTACTGGTTGAGAGCTGGGAGAACATTGGGACTCTAGGCTGTCCGCAAGACATTCGGCCTTTTCGGTTAGGTCAAAAGCAACGCTCTTGTCGGGGCGGATGAGAGGAGGCATAGAGACCTCTTCAGAGGAACACAATTTCTTCTGCAATTGCCAGAAGGCTTAATGGGTGGGCTCGAGTTCACTTAGCATTTTGTTTCAGCCCGCAGAGTGACCCTCCCCTATGCGCTTCTTTACAGCACGCTGTAAATGGCGCATGTGGGCTTTGTTCGCGTCACAAGGGAAGGAGTCGTAGGCACGAATAGCCGCGTTCTTCTCGGTTATCAAATCACGTACGTCAGTAGGTAGTTTCCAGCGATGGTCTTCCATCACCGGAACTTCCCGTGAACAATCCGTCAATACGGATTGGACGTGTTCTGTAATCGAGTCGATTGCAGCCGTCGTGTCGGCGACTGACACTATGTGATCGGGGATGGTGTCCAAGTGAGGCGTCAATCATTCAGTCTTTCGCTTACTTTCCTCCAATCGGTTATCATCTGGGTCTGAGGGGGGCGGTAAGGGGCAAGATGCATGACTACTGGGCGGTGATCAGAGTTAAGCTCGTGGAACGTCTCCATCGATTGCAAACGGAGGTTCACATTCTTGAGCTGCGCTACATCGAGTACATCGGGAAGGTGATTTGGATTTCCAGGGAAATGGGTCGGGCTCATTGGAGTGATGACGTCAAAGTTAAGGGATTCGTCTAACTTAGAGACGATCCTACCTCTGGTAGAACTCGTGCTACTGTTCCATGACGGGTGCTTGGCATTGAGACCCCCGCCAAGATGACGGAGTCACTCATACCGAAGAGGGCAGTGAAGTCCTTTTGGAGCGAGATGGGATCCTCTGGACCATTGTCTGGTGGGATATAGGCGGAGATGATGGTGATCGGTTGGTGACCGGTCATGCCGAGCCGACAGATGGAGGTCTCCAGATGGGAGAAGAGAGGAGGTGGGTATATAGGGATGCAACACTAAGATTTCCTAAAGTATATTAGCGTGCCACCCTTGTGGCATCGAGACCTGTCATTGCGAACTAGTTTATAGTTGGCAATATTCGGGTTTCAGTGATGATCTGTTCCGTTTTTTAACTTATGTAGTAAAATACCACACTCAACTATTTACGCGATTAAATAAATACATACCACATTTTATGCAAATTAATTTTGATTTTGAATATTTACTTGTTTTATTTGTATGAAGTGTGGTAGTTATAAACTTGATTTTGAGCGTTAAAATTACTATCTATTACGTTTAAGATAATTTCATGACAATATGTTTTTTTTTTTTGGTCATGAATTCAATTTCAGTGGTCAGTCAACTCTTTTGCCATAGACAAGGCCAAAGTTGAATCTACAATATCGCGAATGTTATTTCTAAAGCTGTAGTGGTCGGTTCGGTCAAACCATATCAAAAATTGAGACGTAGCGTACCAACACTACCTTTGCAAAAGCGTCTTAAACAGCACATTGAAGTGATGGACCAAGAATCATCTTCTGGAGCTGGCAGAGCACCTTCATATAAAAGATATCACGTATGTCCAAGGACCAAAGACAGAAAAACAAAAGACTACTTGTTCAAAGTGTCAAAAACATGTGTGCAATGACCACATAATTATTATCAGCTAAACATGTGGGGAAGAAAACTAATATTTATCTATATTCTTGTTAAGATATTGTTTGTTTATTTATGTTAAAAATATTTTTTGATAGTTAATTTATACGTAAATTAAAATATTGTTATCATTAAAAGACTGGTTTAGCATGTATTTCGTATTTTATGTCTGGTGTCACTCTCCACGCGACCGTTTACGTAACTTTTAAGACGCGACCAATTAGACTGGGGGAAGCCTATGCTCAAAACTGTGGAAGGGTCCAGGGCCTAGACCACAGTTTTAGATCAACATTTTCATGCCCATTTCCCATCTGATGTCGATCTCTCCCTATCTACTCAACGGTCTTCCTCTTCTTCTCTCTCGGATACCATTCAGTTACGACTTTGGCCTTTCTCTGATAGTAAGTAACAAAATACATTCTATCAAAAAGGAATAAGGAATGGATGATTTGTTTATGGTTCCAAATTCTATTTCTTTGTTTTTTTTTGTTGTTGTTAGATTGGCACAACTGTTTTCCATTTTGGCGCGGAGTTTGAGTTGCATTTGTTATTTAGATTAAATACAGTGCTGTTTTCCTAAGCTCAAATTAATACTTCGTGGCATCCGTTTTCATTCAGTAGAAGACATAAAGGCATTGGATTATTCGTTGGGGTAAATGTATCGTTTCTGAAGGAGCATACTTTGAAGGCGATAAAATAAATTTGGATGAATAACTACCATTTTGTGTATTATTGATATTTTCCCGGTACTTTCTTGACAGAGTTTTACGTACGGCAAATATCAGGAATATAA
Organism: Dasypolia templi; assembly: GCA_963555695.1. NCBI lineage: Eukaryota > Metazoa > Arthropoda > Insecta > Lepidoptera > Noctuidae > Dasypolia > Dasypolia templi. The sequence goes on from OY743142.1 coordinate 14,279,546, forward strand.
GTTACATTGTGTTATTTATCACTTACAAACTATAGTCTTAAATAAACTTCATTTGAAGGGGTGGACAGCTTATTAAGCAAGGTATGCTAACAGACAAACGAACAAACATTATATTCACACGGACGTTTTTAGATAATAATAAAATCATACATCTTTGGGGTAAGCTTGGTTTGAGGGTTGGTCGGGATAAGTCCTAATTTGTGTTTTGTTGTGGCATTTTCCAAACAAGTTTAATTTTTTTAAATTGTTCTTATTAAATGTTAGATTATTTATTAATTTAAAAGAAAAAGTAAAAGTAAAACGTAACCAAGTAGAAACTAACCAACTTATTCTTAAATTAATGGATTTATAATTATAAAAATATAATATGTATATTGTAGACTGCTAAGTCAAAATTAAATGAAAGAATAATGTATGAGGTCTTGGTTTTGGTTTTTAATATAATTTTATAGCAGTAATAAAATTTTACAACAAGGAAATACACGTTAAACGGAATAAAACACAACGTATTTTATATTTTAAAAGAATTGGAAGACTAAAGAATATAAATTAAAAGACAGTAATCAATATTTAAAGTGTTTTTGGCATCGCTTTTAATTTTAAACAAAACATTTTATATTCTTTAGACATGCATTAACGTCTAAACTAAAAAACTTTATTGTTGTACACCCACGTGTTTCCAAAAACGGAATAAAATCTTACAAGAGAACCTATCGTCATTTTTTAAAATACCAGAAACATATCTTAAATCAGAACGATCACTTACTCTTTTTGTGCGACTGTGGCGAAGCCCCAAGGAGGATTGTGTCCACAGTTCTCCAAACAAACTCTTAATATACCTACAGCTTCATGTTTCAGCTGTTGAAGAATACTAGAGAAATCATCAGAATCGTCTAAGTATTTGCGTAACACTATATCAGTAGGAATGGCTTTAATTTTGACAGTTCAATAACATTCATGGCGTCAGGTATTTACGTTGTTCAGCAGACAAAGTTTTCGAAAATATGGAGCAATGGTGCAATATACTTCAAAATGATTGTGATTGGTAGTGTGTTACGCAGGTAGGGAGCAGTTTGCCATGGAGATATTATGTTGTTGAAGAAAACTTTAAATGACAGGATAATGTTGCACAAACTTTAAATTCAAACAAACCTGATGTATTTTTTACAAAATACAGAAATACTTCTACAAAACACATGTTTCCCTTAAAATCAAGCCCCAGTTTTTAGGAGTCACATGTAAACCCTACTCCATTCCATGGAAATACTTAAAGTATTGTTACAATACGCGGATGACGTCATCAAGGTGTTAACTATGGTAGCCCCAGCCCGTAGTCATTTTCCATATTTGTAACAGATCCTTATTAGGATTCTTTTACTTTTTAACACCTAGAAACGTGCCTTCTGTCAAGGTAACGATGGCTGCTGTCACTTTTTCTTTGTCATCATAAATAACTGTGTTTTACGTGTAAAAACTAAGATATGGTATACAGCGAATAAATAGTGTTTTTCCCATAGAGGTGGTCTAAAATATACATTTTTATTTTGTTACTTAGTAACATGTACACGCTGTTGATCGTCCTTGATCATTCGTTTGAGCAACTTTAATTTTCTTAATCGAGACATGGATAATCTAAAGAAGATGGTACGATAGTATTTTGATAGTTTTTGACTGTTTAAAAAACTGTACTAATGTTATAATTTTTTTTGTTTGTGAGTTTGTATGTAGGGGTAAATCTCTGGAAGTACTGGTCGGAGTTGAATAATTATTTTTGTATTTTTCCTTGTTTAAGCAAGCAATGGCTAGCTCGCCGACCGATAAGGACCAGTCCCGGGTCGACGGCGCGTCGTATTCCACGCGCGCCTCAATGAGATGTCAGCACAAAGTGACGGGGTCCGATAGGGCCGACGCCTCAGGGTCGCGGGTAATTCAATAGAGATAACCGTGGCCCTGGCACAGGCAACTGAAGGAACACGGGTGGGTTTTAGTCAGTTAAGGTCTTTTAAGTCTGACACGCCCTCCCGCTCCACACAGAGCGGGAGAAGTCATTTGATGATTTCCCACCCAAAAAAAAAAGCCTTGTTTAAGCCCGAAACCTATAACTACAAACCCTTCGGTCGAAAACGAACTCCAAAAAGTGGAACGACGAAAATTCCAGCCTTGTTCAAACAATAGATGAAAATATATGTTTCCAGTCAAATGAAAAACATCATACCATATGAATCGGTAGCTATGACTCACAGGTCAACGGAATCATGACCTCGCGCGTGCTAACAACTATTTATTAATATGCGTACGCGCATGTTTTCCGTTTGGTTATCTGTATGGATTAGATTGATCGTTCAAGGTGTTGGAGAGAGATTCGAGATTCTGGTATTGTTTTGTAGTTATGAGTTTTAGGGTTCCGTGCCTTTCCAAAATGTGAAAACAGGAGCCTGTGATCTAAGTCAAGACCGTATGTCTGTCTGTCTGCCCGTACGTACGTGTGTCGTCACACACAGGGCTGTATCTTTTTGACTTTAATATAGATTTGGAGGTACAAAACCCTTCTGTGCGGAATCCAACTCGCATTTGGCCAGGTTTTTTATTCCACCGCGTTCTGGTTAATTCATAATCTGTCCGCTCTTAAAAATGTCTCTTCAAACACATTGATAGCAACAAGGAACGGTAAATTTTAGACATTGACATAATCATTGCGTTTGCTGGATTTGTGTGGATTCTGTTTTTTAGAAAGGCCTCTTTAAAAGTTTCGCTAACGCTATTATTTGTTATGAAGCATCATTGTTTACTTCAGCGTGATATTATTTATGTCCTCGTTTATTTAAATCCTTTTTTGCTCATATTGCATAATTCATAATCAGCCTATTATGTTGTTCCCACTGCTGGGACACAGGCCTCCTCTCTGTGAGAGGGAGTGGGCCGTTATCCACCACGCGTGCCCAGTGCGGGTTGGTAGATGTCACATGTCTTCGAATTTTTGGTTCTAAGACATGCCGGTTTCCTAACGATGTTTTTCCTTTACCGTTTTGAGAGCAGTGGTGATGAAATAATTTACACAAAGTAAAGCGCCCGTCTGGGTTCGAACCTACGACGTACAACTCGTAAGTCGCGGCCGTTACCACTAGCCCGCCACTGCTCTCCAAAAATTCTCTGCTCTGCAGAAATCTTTAAATTTAGGTCAATATCCAAATTTTGAATACTGGTCCATCTTGTCTTGTCTTTACTGGATAAATAAGTTGATGATCAGTCCATTGGCCGTCCTGGTGGACAAAGGACACCACCAATTATTGTTATCTGCAACACCCAATGAAAACCGATACATTGCAGAATCTATAGACGATTCCTTCAAATTGGATACCCGTAAAGATACAGGGCGCCATAATTAGGTGTGTATGAAGGTAGAAACACTCTTAAAAAGTCTTCAGCCAATATTTTTGTTCAAGGTACTTACGTAGCACTTGTTGTCTACAAAATGTAAGCTTCAACCTGTAATAAAATTCCAAGTATTTTAATCATCGTAAAAATAGAAGCTATTATCATCGTAACGTTTCTTTGCGTCAAATTAACCATTGTCTGCGCTTAAACAAATTCACATTAATTGAGATTAATCTCCTGTATGTAAAGAACCGTTTTTAGATATCCTTTGTCTGTAAGGTTTGCTTTCTTATGTTCTTTCACCTGTTTTTTTCTTGAGAAAAGCCTTTATTCAATGGCTATTCTTATGTGTACTTACCTTTTTTTTTGGCTGGGAAATCATCAAATGCCTTCTCCCGCTCTGGGCGGAGCGAGAGAAGTTCCTGTGCCAGGGCCACGGTATCTCTTTCGAACAACCCGCGATCCTGGCAGGCATCGACCTTATCGGAACCCGTCAGTTAGGTCTGACATCTCTTTGAGGCGCGCGTGGATCACGAAGCGTTGACGACCCGAGCCTGGTCCTTACCGGACGGCGAGCTACCCATTGCTCGACGTCCGAAAACCTGCGCCTACAGTGGCAGGGAATCTGCTGGCGACTCCCGACGCCCAGGGCGTCTCTTGCGGTGAATAGGGGCGTGAGGGCGCAAGAATTACCTCTCCCTCAAGCGCCTCGCCTCCTTCGCGAGCGTTACTCTTTCGCAGAAGGAGGTGACGGTTTCCCATTCACTCTCGCTCCGTACCGTGGCCTGGACCAGGACATGGTACGGAGCGTCAGATCGCTGCCGTCGATCGCCTCTACGAGAACACGGCGGTGCTCCGCCCAAGCTGCAGACCTCAACCGTATGCTTCACCGTGTCCTCCTGGCGATCCAAACAATGGTGACACCCGGGTGTTTCCGCCCGCCTTATGCGAAACAGGAACAACCGGGTCCGGCTTTTTCACCTTCCACCTAACACAGGTCGTATTAGGTGAACGATGAAGACTCCGCCGCAAGTGTGGTGTGCAGCACAGCACTGGGTTGCGACAATCGCAACCTGAGACGCCATGAGATCCCGCCGGAGCTCTGTCCGCTGTACCGTGATTTCTCGCGGCAGCGTAGTAACACCCCGGCGTTTTGCCTCCTCGCGCCATTCCCACACGTGCACGAGGGATGTGAACTTACTCACCTGTTATTTATTACGACTTCTTCATTTTCGAGTTTTTCAATCTGCCTAGCCTTTACTCAAATATGTTGCATGAACTCCAGCGTTTTTCATGGAGCGACTGCCTCTGACCTTCACAATTCAGTCAATGGATAACACGATAACTCTTGGTAAGACTGGTTATCAGGCGTTTACGACTTTCAATGATCGATGAATGACAGCCAGGACCAATGGCTTATCGTGGTTTTCGAGGCACGGAGGGTTCTCAATATGTAATGGATTCACATATTCAAGGAACCGAATACTTCACTTTCAACGTGCTTAGAAAAATATTGCCTTTAAAACATCGAAGGAACCCAATCAACCGAAGCACACTAATTCTAATTCAGAACGGACAAAGACAAATTGACGGCCTCTGCCTACACCAGCCATAGCACCATTATTATTATTGTATCATTGAGACTTCGAGAGCATACACGCGTGCTGTTCATAATTCTTCACCTTTTTATTAGCTGGCTAGTGTATTATTATAAGTTACGCTTCAGTGGATAACGGGTTTAGCATACGGTAGTCCATTGTTGTTAGTAGGATTAAAAAGTTATTCTTTAGATTGATTTGAATTGTTTTGTTTAGTTTAGAGATTTGTCTATAACAGGTTGTTTATTATATTTTCAACTTGAAGATGTATTGCGAAGTGACATAATAAACTAGAGCAGGCGCAGGGGCGCACCGCCGCAGGCCGTGGTCATTTGCTTGCTGGCGCCCGAACGACGCGTACGTGTGTGACCTCTGCTGTTGTACAATTAATTGTTGTTTAATTTACCTACCCTAATACTTCCTTGATGTATCAAATTTTTTCGAATACTTCGTTAATGTTTCCTTGATGTTTTGGGGGCTCTTAAAGCACGTAGTCCGTAGTTTTAGCAAAAGTTGTGGGCGTTTCCTACTCCGTATCACCTACGGGCATAACAAAAGTTCGGGGCCCGAATTAATAATGTATAAGCAACACGATTTGGCAGTAACTGTGTTTACTCCCGATGTTTTTTTAAGCCCGGTCGAAAAGTTACTACATCGGGAGTAGGGTTCATTTCGATGTATCGAACTTGTATCTTCGTTGACAGGCTTAGAGAGTACGTCCCAAGTTCAGAAGCCCGAAAGTCTGACAACCTGACTTACCAAGGGGTATCATGGTACCCAGTAACTGGGTGGTAGAGGGCAGATGGGCAGTCGCTCCATGTAAAATGTAAAAGACTGGTGTTCAAAGTTGGGAAAAGGGTAGGCAGAAGGTAATGACTTCTTCAATTTCTTTAAATCTTAAGGGTCTGTGAAGTTTCACGAGTCAATTGTATCTATATTTCTTAGAATAATAACGCATAGAAACCTAGCCCGAGCACAAAAAGTGAAGAAACTCAAACTATACCTAATACGACATAGCTAGCGCAGCGAGCCGGCAATCCATTTTTTTTACGTATATATCGATCTCCAAATTAAAATTTTCATAACCAAGTTTATCACACTGCAGTGTTGCCAGTTGTTAAAAATAAAAGATTTTACTATCGAAAAACATGTTTAAATGTTCAAAATTATGCTGTGGACCAAATACATTAAATTTTACCCGGTTTTAGGGAAAATTAAATTCCTAGCAACATATGTTTATGTCTGTGAGCGTGTCAGCGGCCGTAATTACGTGCCGCACTCACACATAAATACCTTAGTTGTGTCAATTTTTTGTAAGAAGCGTATGAGACTAACCTTCTATGCGTTATTATTCTAAGCTATATTTGTCTACTAATCTGCCTAGCCTTTTCATTGTTCATTGGACTTCTAATTTACGTTTTTGATTTTCATAAACATCGACCAATGACCATAATTTGTTGTTTGCCAAAACCTTGACGTAATCGACTCGCAATTATTTATTCGCGAGTTGGACCAACCGACTTTGTTGCAAATCAGGGATAGTGAACCAACGGGGTTACAGGAAAAAGAAAATTAAATTTGTTCGTATTATAAATATGTTCATATTATAATATGTTCCCACTGCTGGGACACAACCCTCCTCTCTTTGAGAGGAAGTGACCTGTAATACAGGTTTTTCTAAAACCTACTTCAGGCACCAGCTCTCAAAATGTGACATCAATAGTTCAAACTGTCAACGACTACAAAACATTGTGAGAGAAAATAAATAAAAACTTATAATTATTATCTACCACACGGGCCGTTGGTAAACGTCAAAATTAAATTGCTAATCTATTTTTCAATTTAACTATCAGCATAGCACAGATCAGCCACAAAACAATCAATCATCATAATAATGGGCAGAATTATTCCACCCTCTGCTGAGTAAATGTGTTTTGTACTGAGTCTAAAGTTCAATAGGGTTTTATTTTGTATCCATTTTGCTCTAATTGCAAAAAGCTTTGGTAAAGGCTTTTCGACAGCAGTTCTAGATCACAGAAAATACGAACAGCCCGTCCCTGCTTCGCATGAATTTACGTCTTGACATCAAGTTTTATTTATTATGATTATGTAAGTTTAATATTTGTTTATTTTCCTCTATCTAAAGGTAAACCTTTGAGCTGTATCAACAGTAAGTGGATCAAACATGGATCAGAAGATTTCTTATTATAAAAATAAACCTTCCGGAATAAATCATCTAAAATGTCGGTTAAAACCGCGTCAAGTTCCGTTGCGTAGTTAAGAAACAATGCGGTCACACACACAGACACGGAAAACGACTTTAATTTATAATGTGTATAGAAGATTAGATGGATTTATTATTTTCGCTTTATAATTATATTTATATAAAGCCGGCAATACATGTTGGTCAAGCCTCAGCCAACGCGAGCGAAGGCAAATTGATACAAGGCGAGTGCCTTTGATTAGTGCAGAAAAACCGGCACTGATCCGAAGTGAGACGAGTCGTAGCGAGCGTTCCCGAGGCCCGCCAAACGAACTGTATACACGTTGGCGCTCGCCTGCACTCGGCCAGCTAGGCGAGCGTTGACGAGCAATGACGAGGCTCGACAAATGGTACTCGCCTTCGCTCGGCCAACAAAAAAACCAATACTTGACGACAGCAAAAAAAAAACTTGTCTTATAAAATATTTGTCAGTAGAAAAATAAAAACCTTTAACAAAAGGTCCACCACCCCTGTTGTATGGTATCGACCGATTGCAACCCGGCATCGAGATCTCGACGAAGCGATACCACACACGTTATACAATAACGTATGGACAGCACATAAGGGTTGTTTCATAGGATTTATAAGAGTCTTTTGAATAAGGGATTCGAAAAACCATTTTAGGTACTGGTCTCCATAATTATGGTTTCTTCAGCAGTAAAATTCGATAAAATTACCAAGCAAATTGGCCGACTTCCCTTTCTTGATGATAAATTTTAAAACATGCCCAGTAGGGTATGATTATTGATTGGTATTATGTTATGCAGCAAAAACCCAGCAGCTTTATTTATATTTAAATATTTATTAATTGCATTTCAATTCTAACTCTTAACTATCAACAAACAAGGTTCTCTATTGTATGAAATAAAGTTCTACCATCCCTTTGAATTTATCGAGTCTGAAATAGGCCTTACTGCGCCATATTGTGGCCTACTGACCTCAGTCAAAGAGTAGCCAATGAACAACGTATTTGTTTACTGCCTACGCGCATGCTGCTTTTTAGGGTTCCGTAGCCAAATGGCAACACGGAACAAAAAAATAGATTCAATGGACATAAGCGTGTATTGCTGGATGCCATAATTAAAAAGATTATGATGTTTCTGAGTCGTTTTGCTTTTTAGGTATATATTTTCGGTAACAACCGCAGAAATAAATTGTTTTTCATAAAAACAATTTCCAGAAATACCACAATACAATTAATACCGTGTGTGCGTAAATATTCATCTCAACTACGGAATTCTTCACTGTACATGGTCCGACACACTTTGTCCGGTTTTTTGTACACTCACTAATTTGTGAAGTACACTGTTGCACATTATGCAAGCGTATATTTACGACAGGTGAACAGAAAACTAAGCTACTTAGAATCAACCTTTTACGGTATGATAAGTACTTAGAAACACAGAAACTTGTTAAACAAGAAAATATGAAAATGTATGACACATAGATGAAGCACGAGCAGCTTATAGCAGACTTATGGAAGCTTTTTTGTTTTTTGTTTGTTTGGCATCTCGCAGGTCAACCTATGCGGTTGTCGTCTGCTTAAGCGGACTTGCCTGTGGATTCCCTAATAAATTAAGGCCTCCAGCCAGGACTTAAACTTATATACTAACTAAAACTAAGCGACAACGCTAAGGGCACCCCCTGTGGGGTACGAACCTCGGCTTAGGGCGTCGCTGGAAGAGGGCAGCAAATGACTAGCTGGATCAGGATTGGTATTATTTATGGACGAATTTAAAGCTACAGGCTCAGCGGCGCGGGCTGGCTCGAGCAAGGGTCGGGAGGGGCGTCGATTTGGGCGTCTCGGCGGGCCTCGGCGGCGAGGGCGGTAGGACGGCGATCGGGTTTTGGGCTTTTGTAGCGTGCTAGTGGCCTTACTACTCTCCTGGAGGAGGGTAGTGGCGTCGTCGGGGTCGATTAAAGTATGCCTTGGTCGGCGAATACTGCTAATGCGAGAGGGAGTGTAGCGGGCGGCCGCTGTTATCAGGGGGTTAGAATGTTTGATGCCGCAGTCGAAGAAACGCTTTGATAAGCGTTTCATGAACTGTTTTATGGTTGGCATTTTGAGGTCGACGTGAAGATCGATATTACGGACATAGAAGGGGGCACCCGTGACCCTTCTGAGGAAACGGTTTTGGAGGGTCTGCATCTTATGGAGATGACGTGGGTGAGCGTGCGCAATTACAACGCAGGCATAGGTCATGATGGGACGGATGACTGCGGTATAGATGCGGAGCTTGCATTTGAGGGACAGTTTGCTACGGGCTGTCAGTACGAATTGGAGCCTGCTAAGAGCGAAGGAGGCGCGCGCGCGAACCGCCTTTATATGAGCCTTAAAGGTAAGGTTCTCATCGAGGATCACGCCTAGGTATTTGGCTTGCTTCTCCCAAGGGATTGGCTTGCCGTACATAGTGATCGGGCTGGGAAGTGGGGGAGGGAGTCGACGACGTCTCGAGAAGAGAACCGCCTGACTCTTATCGGGGTTGACCTCGATTCTCCATTTCCGGAACCAAGCGCCTAAGACGTTTGCGGAGGTTTGGAGAGTACGAGCTATAGCGTTGGGACAGTGACCGGTATAGTAAACGGCAGTGTCGTCGGCGAAGAGAGCCAACTGAGCCTTTTTACTTTTTGGGATATCGCTAGTGAACAGCGTGAAGGCGAGAGGAGATATTACGGAACCCTGAGGGACACCGGCGCGAATAGGATGAGGGGACGAGAGTGCTCCCTCGACGCGATAGCGAAAGGTCCGGTTCGACAAAAAGTCTCGTAAGATGAGCACGAGACGCTCTGGCACTCCTAGTTGGTAGAGCTTGTATATCAAGCCGTTGTGCCAGACTTTGTCGAAGGCTTTCGCTATGTCGAAGAATAGCACACCCGTTGTCGCGTTACGCTGCAGACCAGCGCATAAGTGCTCTACGATACGGTGGACCTGTTGGGTGCCCGAGTGTTGGCTACGGAATCCAAACTGCTCGTTGGGTATGAGGCTCTTTGCTTCGGCGTAGTCTTTGAGACGCTTATAAATAAGCCTCTCGTAGATTTTGCCGAGGACATTGAGTAAGCTAATAGGGCGGTAGCTGGAGGGCTCAGACTTTGGCTTGCCTGGCTTTGGGATACCGATGACGGTGGCTTCTTTCCATGCTTGTGGGAAGATGTTGTTGCTCAAGGCGCCATTGAAGATGGCGGTCATAAGCATTATTAGCGGGGCAGGAAGGAGTTTGTATACCTTATTGGTAATACCATCCGAACCGGGGGCCTTACGAGCGTGGAGCCCTTTAATGATGTCGTGCACTTCGTCTGGAGTGACGGGAAGCAGAGGATCATCAGGGTCTTCGACGGGAGGGAGGGAGGCTCTTCGTTCGACTTCAGCGTCGACCTTGTTCAGGTGAGCTTGGTCTACTGGTTGGGAGCTGGGAGAACATTGGGACTCTAGGCTGTCGGCAAGACATTCAGCCTTTTCGGGACTGTCGAAAGCGACACTATTGTCGGGGCGGATGAGAGGAGGCATAGAGACCTCTTCTGAGGAACGCAATTTCCTCTGTAATTGCCAGAAGGCTTGATGAGTGGGCTCGAGTTCGCTGAGCATCTTGTTCCAGCCCTCAGAGCGAACCTCCCCTATGCGTTTCTTTACAGCACGCTGTAAATGGCGCATGTGGGCTTTGTTCGCGTCACAAGGGAAGGAGTCGTAGGCACGGATGGCCGCGTTCTTCTCGGTTATCAGGTCACGTACGTCAGTAGGTAGTTTCCAGCGATGGTCTTCCATCACCGGAACTTCCCGTGAACAATCCGTCAATACGGATTGTACGTGCTCTGTAAACGAGTCGATTGCGGCCGTCGTGTCGGCGACTGACACTAAGTGATCGGGGATGGTGTCTAAGTGAGGCGACGTGGTGGATTTCAGTCTTTCGCTTACTTTCCTCCAGTCGGTTATCGTCTGGGTCTGAGGGGGGCGGTTGGGGTCGATCGGGCCCGAGTAGGGTGCAAGATGCATGACTACAGGGCGGTGGTCAGAATTTAGCTCGTGGAACGTCTCAATCGATTGCAAACGGAGGTTCACATTCTTGAGCAGCGCTACATCGAGAACATCGGGAAGGTGATTAGGATTACCTGGGAAGTGAGTCGGGCTCATTGGAGCGATGGCGTCAAAGTTAAGGGATTCGCCTAACTTGAAAACTAACCTACCTCTGGTTGAGGTTGTGCTACTATTCCACGCCGGGTGCTTGGCATTAAGATCCCCCGCCAAGATGACGGAGTCACTCATACCGAAGAGGGCAGTGAAGTCCTTTTGGAGCGAGATGGGATCCTCCGGACCATTGTCTGGTGGAATATAAGCAGAGATGATGGTGATCGGTTGATGACCAGTCATGCCGAGCCGACAGATAGAGGTCTCCAGATGGGAGAAGAGAGAAGGTGGGTCGATAGGGATGCAATACAAGGATTTCCTAAAGTATATTAGTGTGCCGCCCTTGTGGCATCGAGACCTGTCATTGCGAACTAGTTTATAGTTGGCAATATTCGGGTTTCGGTGATGCGGTTTTAAAAAGGTTTCCTGTATGAGGAGGATGTCAAGCTGATGGTCGCGGAGGAAAGCGGCGATCTCATCGCGTTGACCTGAAACGCCATTTGCGTTGAAGAAGCCTAATTTAAGGGATCGGGGTTTGTTACTGTTTACTCTCGTATTATCCATTGAGAATTAATATTTGAGTGAGTGTAGAACTTGCGCGATCTCGGGATACGCGCTGAGGATTTCCATAAGGCGGAGTGCGTTGCCGTTTGCAGCAACGATTTCTTCCGCCATTTTGTCCGCGGCGGTGGTGAAGAGAGCCGCGTATGTACTAAGTATAATTTGGGCGCTGTTTCGGCCCTGGGTTCCCTGAGGTTTCGCTGGAGAGGCCGTAGGGGCCGCGGGGGCTACCAAAGGCGCTGGGATGGCGGAAGCCATCAGCGCTGGAAGTTGAGCGGGTTGCGCCGGTTGCGCGGGGATAGAGGGCACCGAGGCTGCGGGAGCCTTCAGGTGATTTAGGTTAGCCCAGGGAGACGGCCTCTGCGGACTGAGCCGCTCCGGCATCAGCGCGGAAGGAGGCTTTCCCCAGGGGCATTCCCTGTGCTGGCGGTCGCTCGCGCGTTTCGCGAGTTTGGGAGAGGAGGACTTCGGGGCCTTAGGACAGCCCCGGTAATTTGCCGGGTGTCCCGATTGGCCGCAGAGTACACAGCTAGGAGGCTCTAAACATAGTTCCCTATCTTTAGGGCGGGTACAGTCGGCGGTGCCATGCTCTCCTAGACACTTGACGCATCTAGGGGTGGCATAGCAGTTGGACTGCGAGTGACCATATAATTGGCAGCGATGACACTGTCCAATTAATTGAGCTCTGTAAGGCTTCTCTATTGAGATGCCTGAGAGCGAACACACCGACTTAACTTTAAAAATCGGGTGGTGACCGTCTGTGGGGTCACAGATGACCAGGACCATGTCGTAGACTAGGCCCTGTCTCGCTTTATGTAAGCGATGGACGGCGGAAACTGGTATGCCTTGTGCGACAAGGTCGGTCTTAATCTCCTCGGTGGAGATTTCTTGGGGTACGTGCCTAATAACGACGCGAGTGGGGGTTTCCTCCGGAAGGGAGTACGTATGAAAGGAATAGTTCCTTTCACGCAGGGCGCGGGAGAGATCCCTAAAGTCCGCAGATGTAGGGACGGTCACTTTGATCCCCTGGAGGGTGGATCGGGCGTTGGTGTAGTTGATCTTGCGATCAACACACATTTTAGATATTTCAGTCCATTTGGACTTTTCCTGGACGTATATCGGGGGAGGGGGCTTCTGCTTCCTCGCGGTAGGAGCGGGTGGGCAAGCCATAGGGCTGGCGGGGCGACTGGCCCGCGGACTAGGGGCGGAAGTGGAGCTGGACGATAAGTCGTCCTGTTTTTTCTGGGCCTTGGTGACCGGGCCAGCGGGGGCGGAGGATTTAGCCGCCTTCCTCTTGCCTCCTTTAACAACGACTTGGAAGTCGTCGTCGCTGGAGGAGGAGGTGCGGGCTTCGTCCTCTGAGAGTGGGACTGACGTGTCCATGCTCTCCGGTTGAGTCGAGTTTGATACTTCAGTGCGCAGCTGCGTTGTCTCTGAAACAATGGCAGCCGGAACAATAGACGGCGTAACAATGGCGGCAGGTATAAAAGCGGGCGAGACAATAGGGGCCGCGGTATTTACTGCCGGGATAATGACGGGCGAGACAATAGGGGCCGGATTAGCGGCCGGGGTATTATCTACCGGAACAAAGGCGGGTAACACAATGGGGGCCGAGATAGTTGCCGGAACATTGTGGTGCGGAACAAAGGGCGGAATGCCTTGTTCACTTGCAGGTGGCGATAGCGGGCTCTCCAGTGCGTCACTGAATTCCACAAGTGACCCGTGGGACGGAGTGGGGGTGGACCGTTGGCGTATTTTGGCGCCATATTTCGCCAAGAACTCGGGGTCCTTAAAAAGGACCTCTCTGAAGAACGCCAAAATAAAGGCGTCCTCCATGGTCGGAGGAGGAGCTATTTTAGGGAGGGAATGGTGGAAAAATATTTCCTACGTGGCCTAAACCCTATACCTATCTCCCCGGGTGGATGGGCCCGGGGATGTGTGACCCTCTCTGTCGGGTGTAGACAGAGAGGTGAGTACCTATTTGTGAGCCCTAAGCTTGTAACCCGTCGCCAGTCTTATTGTGCGAACGGGGCCCTGACCAGTCTAGCGCGAAGGGTGTAGACACACCCTAAAGACACTAGGTGAGTAGCTGAAAAGCAAAACTGTCACCAGAGCCGACTAGGAGATCCCCCAAGGCCGGTTATCTGGGACCCGTCCAACTAACTGCCTCGCCCTGAAGGGGTTCGGCGGGTGTGAATTGGGTCAACACCCCACTCGGCTTCGTTGACACCGTAAGGTTTCAACCGAGGACCACGAAACTGTGGTTTTACCCAGAAGGGGCCTAGTGAAGCTACTCACAAACGTCTATTAATGAAATAGGGATGCCTTGAAAAAGGCAGTTTTTTTGAGTTTTTAAAATCAAATCAATTTCTTGATTTGATTTTAAATCGGAGTAGTCGGGGCGACTACGATGACGTCACGTGGTAGCGACGAGTAGAAAACACGAAACACAACACCGGAGCGGGAGAGCGCACAAACACGTCCGTCCGCGGCGAGAGTCGAGCGTCCAATGACTTATGGAAGCATTAGAAACAGTTGGGTTATAGTCACTAGGAGTTAAAAAAAAAGATATATTTTGTTACCACGAGTATATAAATGTACACAGTACAGGGAGACCGGAGCCCATACTAAGTAAAACCTGAGCTACGGGTCTCCTGGTCTCCTTATCTCGGAAACATTATTACAGTTACCTTGGTTCTCTCTTCATCTCTAATTCGATCACGTAGGAAAACTCCAAGCCCTCTCTATTGCTCTTTGTGAGTTTCAGCCTTCTAATGAGGCCCATTGTGAGCGATCTCGTTAAAAATGTCAAACGAAGGTACTTGAACAGTTTTCGAAAGATTGAGACTGAGGAGCCCCTCTGATACGTGTTTCGATTAATCGCTAAAGGAAGGAAGTCTGGCATAGTGTCAAAAGCTTTCTTTATCTCTCCTTTCGGGCACCGAACTGTGATTGCTAATTCAAATACAGTTTATGTGTAACTACAGCAGCTCTGAGTAGAACCTTGTGTCTTTCAATTTCCTAAAACCTTTATTAAATAAGTTAAAGTGAACCCAAACAGCAAATCCGTTCAATCTGTGCACGAGGATCACAAATTGGACCAATGACAATTTTAGAAACTGCGGGGTAATTGTGTACACACACTTAAAATGGGAGTCGATAGCATTCTCTTTAATTTTGAAATCCATTGCTTCATAGGTTAGAAAAGTTCGTCTGCTTATCAACGTAAATAACGCAATGAATTAGGCTGAACATTTCATGGCATTTGATTTTTCTTACATAATTACCTATAGCTTTATTACCCGACTGTGGGCGATATTTACTAATTGCTAGGTTATAGCATTTTACGGCCTTAATGTGTGAATTTAATTAACTTGTAGCTGTGAATTTTATTGATTTCTTTTGAAAAGTGACTTTTCGTGTTTTTTTTTTTTGGTGAAACAGTTCAGTGTTTAGTGTGTGGACAAGAAATGTGTCGCTTAGGAAGTCAATACATATATAAATAGTATTTGAGATTGAAGTTGAAATTATTGTTATTGTTGGTTATCTATCGATAGGGTAATTATGGAAGGCAACTATGGTTATTGTCTAATTGGGATGATGTAATTTTTTTTTATTTTTGTCTATTATGACTGTTTGTTTCCAAATAGCGCAAACTATATCACAAAAAGTGTAAAAGCTTAAAAAATTGCCAAGTTATAAACGTTTTAAGATACTTGTTAGACAAGGACAGCACCATCGTAGAAATGACGTCACGAATAAGTAACTTCATACTAGCGCCGCACATTGTCAGTACCGCGCGACAATTACGGCAATAATCCCCTCCAAAAACTTTTAACGCGTGTATCTTCTTCAAATGTACACCGATTTAACTGATTTCTTTAATCTCATTTTTTACAAATTACAAGGTAGGACTGGATTGTTCTTTGGCCAAAGAATTAGCATTGCCATTCAGCGTGGCAATGCTGCCAGTCTTCTGGGCACGTTTCCAGATGACAGCGATGCGGACGAGTACTTCGACGCCTGAGTGTTTTTATAATAATAGTAATTAGTTATTTAGTCATTTATTTAGTTATATTTATGTTGTTATGTTTTAATTAAAAGTCGTATGACGTGCAAATTTTTAATATAAGTCATCATACCAATAATACTCGTAGTTTAGCATTGGCTAAGTTGCAAATTTTGTAGGTCCAACAAAGTAACGCTCTTTGTTGCAGTTCCATAATCGTAAGAAAAAACAAACACAAAAATTACTTCTAGCGTCTGCTATTTTGAGTATACTCTAAATTCGAGTCCAATCCAAAAAGTGACACTTCTTTTGTTAAAAACTATTCAGTAATTTCGGTTCTTTGATGTCTCAGAAACAAACAGTTTTCTTTTTCGTAGCCCTCCTGGTCAATAAAATTCTGAGTGTAGGCAGAAATCTCGCTTCCCCTGCTCGTCAACAAAAACAATTCCTATCTGCAAAACGAGCCCCAATCAGCCATTATTAGCAGCGGGAAGTGGAGACGCCCACGACTCGCCTTGGGCATCCGAATCTTTAGGAAACTCACGATTTATCTCCAACACATATTAACACACGTACGTTTTAACTTGCGATGAAAGACGCCGAATGCTCGCGGCGTATGTAAATTTTTTCTCGACAATTACTGAACAAGAATTGATTGGACTGGACTATACGTATAACTGCGAATGATGGAGAAATTCGCTAGAGGCGAAGGAAGAATATTCGGGGAACGTAAGCGAATGTTTTTCTTGAGTATTTTTTGGTATTATTGTCATTGAGGTATTCAAGAATGTTCCTTGAGGGAGCTATTAGGTCTTTTCGACCCAGAATTTAAATTGTTAAGGAATTTGTTAATAAAATAATCAAAACGTCAAAATTGGTCCTCGGGGCTCTCTATGTGCTCCAAGGATTGAAAGGCTCAATTGTTGCTGTGAGTTCTTAAGTGGTGCAAAGAATGCGACAACTGATGGATGGCAAACAGCCACCCACCTTGATAGCCTAAATTCTTCAGTCTGATTCTTCCACGTTATTTTTTTCTCCAAGTAGACGTGTTAGCTGTTTGAGTAAAGCATAAACGATGACGTGGTAAAAGATACTTACTAAGGAAACGCTTGTGTTGGTAGAACGGTTAAAACTGATGAGTTGTACCTCATTTTCATAAAAATTTCGCCTTAAGACTTTTCCTAAAGCTGGTTGCAGACCAAGAACTAAGCTATGTGCGCTCGCTTAGCTTAGGTCATTTTTGTACTTGTGTTTACAGTTTTAGATATTCACACAAGTATCAAAAACAACCTCAACTATGTAACCGACAAGCTGCACATAAGAGAATAACTTAATAATTTGCTGGTTTCTTTCTAATTCATAGAACATACATACATAACATAATCAGCATACACAGACACAGGCCTCCTCTCTGTGAGAGGGAGTGGCCCGTAATCCACCACGCGAGCCCAGAGCGGGTCGGTAGATGTCACATGTCGTCGAACTTTTGGTTCTAAGAAATGCCGGTTTCCTCACGACGTTTTCCTTCACCGTTTTGAGAGCATTGGTGATGAAATAATTTACACAAAGTAAAGCGCCTGTCTGGTCGAACCTACGATCTACAACTCGTAAGTCGCGGCCGTTACCACTGGGCCACCACTGCTCTCATGGAGCATATTTTCCTGGAAACACTTCTAGACTATGAAAGAGGACTCCCCCTTGCATCGTTTACTACGCAAGTTATAAAAATGAAACTCGTCGTGAAACTAGAACGTCAATTTTAACCAATAACGGTCGTCAGTAAAATGTTAGTAATCGGACATAAGCGCAAGCGCAACATGACGGTAAGGGGTAAAGTACTCACGACAGTCATGCCAAGTATGTTGATAACCGCGTGAAGTAACGTTCAGGAGAATATTGAAGCATAAGTACATAACGGTCGTCGCTACTGAGTGAGTCTCTCGGGTAAAGCTTGTTCATGCTAGAGCTTAAAACATCCGACACGACAGGCCGGTTCTTCAAAAAAATATAAAAGACATTTTAACAAGTGCATATCTTGGTTGTACACTCGATTGAGAGTGACAAAATAAGTATATTCTTATGAAAATAATAATAATCAACAACAAGTGTATTGTCAATAAAACGGTGAAGGAAAATATCGTGAGGGAACTGGCATGTCCTAGAACCGAAAAATTCGAAGACATTTGACATCTACCAACCCGCACTTGGCCCGCGTAGCAGATAACAGCCCACTCTCTCTCGAAGCGAGAAGGCATGTGTCCCAGCAGTGGGAACATTATAGGCTGATAATGTAGGGGTTAAACTCGTAATCAGCTGGAGGCCACCCTATAAACACGCATAAATCAAGTCACGTCTAAATTGGTAACGTCAGTCATTAGCAAAATTCTGTTTAATTTTTTACACATCTCCCTACTCGTAACAATGCTATTAATGAACAGTACTTATTAATAAAACTGCCTCGTTGGTCTTATGATCGGTCAAATTGTTATTAGGTTTTTCTATTTAGAATTACTCAGTACTCCGGAGTCCGGATTTGTACCCGGTTGCGCGCAAAAGGCTCGCCCCCTATTACATGGGACTTAAGCGTAACTGGCGAAATGCGGGTGTACTTTAGGTACAACTCTTCCTAACCTTTCTGGGATTACAGGCGTGACCGAACTCCACGCCCTGGACAGGAGGGTCCGTACACTGCTGACTGCAAACCAAATGCATCACCCACGGTCAGCGGTAATGAGACTGTATATCCCGCGAAATTGTGGTGGTCGAGGCTTTTTAAACGCTAAGACCCTACACAATCGCGAGATATTCAGTTTCAGGGAATATTTCCTAGAAGCCGACGTGGGGATGCATCGTGATGTGGTCGCGGTGGACAAGGGCCTCACCCCGCTCTCCTTGGCTAAAGAGAACTGGCGCAAACCTGTAGTACTTGACACTAAAGATCGCATGGAAGTATGTCCTTCTGGGATTACAGGCGTGATGTTATGTCATAATATTATAAAACTTTACAGTTACGTTTTTTTCAGTTACAATTAAAAATTACAATAACCACGGTACTAAGGAATTAACAACTAATTAGATTCGTTTAGCACACAGTACTAAACAATTAGAAAATGGAAAGTGACTTTACTTTCTCCTCGAGTGTATGATTCATCACGCCCACTGCCCAGCCTCTTTTGTAGCGAGCTTTATGGTTATGTAGATATGCCCTTTGGGTTATTGTTAGAAACTTTGTGACGTGGTTTTATGCTTAAAACTGTAATCTGGGATGAAAATTTTACAGTATTATTTAGCGTATTTTGAAATAGACTAAGGGTGGATTTCACCAATGAAACTGAACGCGTTCAACACATCTAAAACGCGTTCAAGAGCTGTCAGTATTAAAATTGTTATGGAATGAAGACACTGACAGCTCTCGAATTGGGTTTAAATGTGCTGATCGCATTTAGTTTGATTGTTATAGAGATTGACATTTCTTTGGTTGTCATAATATGTACTTCATTGATCATCAATCAACCCAAAAATAATAACGCTATGAACAATATGGTTAGTTTGTAACCTAAAATTGCGTCAAAGACTACGACGGGTTTCTGCGAGTTCTTTTTCACACTTTCGAGGACCACTGTTTAGAACCGATCACCTTATTTTCACTTTTTTTTTGTAAGTTCGCGGAGGTGACGTGCACCCTAATTGAGTAACACTATTAATCAAAATCTGAATAATTTTGAAGGATAGCTAATCCATCCATCCAGCTATCAGTAGCGATTGCTACTGATAGTGTGTAACAAAATTACACTGCTGCCAATGATGATAATGATGACCTTATTTTGTCGTTTCATAGGAACCGACTTGTTCTAAGGTCCGTTTCCAACCATACGTTCAGAAAAAATCTTTGAGACCATAAATGGGAAACAGTGCAAAGCTATCAAATATCGAGAAACCTGAAGAAATATGATGTTACTTACGACACTGAAAAGGGAACTCAGCGTTGCGGTAAGCGATTGGGGGTAGGGACGCGCATTCCACGGACCTGCAAACTTAGCGCGAACAGGAACTGTTTTGTTCCTGTTCGCGCTAAGTTCACCCGTCAAAACAATAAAACATTCGACTTCTAAAAAAAATTTACACAGTGAAAAATAACTGCAATTCCGGAAGTCTGAGTCCTCGGTTTTGTATTTGATTTTTTTGTCACCTTCTTTTTTTAAGACGGTTAAAAACATCCATATTTTCTCTACGCAAAACGAATAAACTTTTGAAATACGATACACTTACGAGAAAATTACGTGCTATAAAAGTTGTGCCACATGCAACCAATATAATTTATAACACTACTTAAAATTCTAAAAATAAAATATGAACCGTTTTCATACTTAAACTTCACGGCTTGGTTTTAAAAAGGAAATCCATGTAGAATGATAGGTTAACTACATTTTCATACATTTTACACTTTTTTGTTGAGTTATGTGACTTGCAACATGATGTTACTATGGCTACATTAAAGTTTCACATGCATGACCTCTTCGCAGTGACATAGGGACGTATAAAATGGTCAGAATAGTTGACAATGAAAAGGCCAGTTGCGGAAAAGTACGTGTGAATTGTTCAACTAACCCCGTATCAGTCAACTGATAAGCAAGATAACTCGTGAAGCCAAGACGCGATAAGTAGAAACAAATATTTTTTGTCAGTGCTCTCAAAAATTTGGAAAAGACTGACCAGAGTCCTTAAAGTACGGAAAAAGCAGTTTGGTCAGACTTATCTTGTAAAATTACCTTTGAGATAGGAGAGAAACTTTCTCGCTTTAGGCTTGAATGACGGGCAAGCATAGTATAGAGCGTTTCTCATTTAGAATTCATATCGCTATTAGGTAAAAATATACTCATCTATTCAGTATTTGTTCGAACATTTTGAATATTAGTTATCATCCTATTATTACACCCCCTACAACAACCTTGGTATGACATCTGTTTCCTCACGTTTAGTGGTAAAATAATAAAAACGTGCAAACATCACAAGCTATCAAACAGTGCCGCCATTATATTTGTATCTTTACAAAACCACAACATTTTCTCCTACAACCTCTCCACCACCAATCCTCAACCAAGTTCGCCATCCTCTTCATCCGTATGTTCTCCCAAGTGTCAAGTGCTCAAACGAGTAAACTCAATAATCTCAGTGTATTTGACGAACAGTTATCGTATTCGTGTGTCGAGTACTGTCTTGTCGTGTCGTGTCGGATAAATAACGGAAGAGGACATCAGACAGTGTCGTTACAGGCAGAGTGGGACGGTGTACCATAAAATAATGATTATGAACGTAGGTCGTTCTTAATACAATTTACTGGGCAGAATTTATGGCGAATAAGAACTTATTGGATGAGTCGGGATAACATCTGTCATACAAAACGCTGCTATCAGAGATTTTGAGAAGACTTATCGATGTAGCATTATTCTTATAAGCCTTTATTTCGTGAACAAACATAACATCAAGCCTATAATCCCAGAAGGGTTAGCAGAGGTGTACCTATAGTACACCCACATTTCGCCAGTTATGTTTAAGTCCCAGGTAACAGGGGGCGAGCCTATTGCCATCAACCAGGAACACATCCAGACTCCTGGCTGCTACTGATATATTCTAGATAGAAAAACCTAATAAGACTTTGCCCGACCTGGGAATCGAACCCAGGACCTCATGCTCAGCAGTAGCTCTTGCGACCACTAAACCAACGAGGCAGTCGCTAAGAACTAAGTTACTATTTAACACATGTGCAGTTATTAGATCTCCGCAAGTTATTAAGACACGTACCTTAATTAGGTACGTGTCTTAATCGTAACTTGACAAATACAATACACCACAGCCTTAAACAAAGGAACCTGTTACATACACACATAAACTTGCCTATGATGGGCATCTTATCATATATACAAGTACATACAGGTAAGTACAATAAAGTTACAAGCAGTCATATCAAGTCATAGAGCACGTTGCGCGGCCCATTAACATTCTGCGCACGCGCGGGACGCCAGTCACCCCTCCCTCCCCCTCCCTGCGCACACCTCCCCGCCACTCACGCGCAGCACCCCCGCGCTAGCCACCCGCTTATGATAGGTGCACATAGGCATGCTATACTACTGAAAGTAATAGCTCATGCTCAATTATCAAACTACTTTGAAAATTGCAAGAAATTATTATGATTTCTTAAATAATAAAATATGAAAAGCTAAGATATATATTTGTATATATTTTATGTTAAAGAAACACATCCTCGACGTAAATAAATAAAATATAATATTATTATTGTCTAGTGTTATACAACCTGTTTTTTTTATATCCCATAAATCTAGGGTATGATTGAGACCTTATTAAAGAATCAACTGGCATATGAATTATGTTTCAATCATCCTTTTTTTCAGTTTTCATACAAAATAATTCGACAAAGTCACGATTATTATTGTAAAACACCTTTTACATGAAATATGACAACGTCGCATTTTCTTATCTTTAAATATGAATGATTGGTTTGAATAAAAATGAATTACTCGTATTTATCAATGAAACTTAGATACCTAGACACATCGAGGGTCTATTTTGTACGGTAAGCAAACAAAATTGGCAACCTCGCAAAAGTAAAGATTCGTCATACTGGTGACAATTTTTTACCTAATTTAATTATGATTGATGATATCTCCGAAACTATGCATTTTTGGACCACATATTCTAGGAGTTTTAGTATTATTTTTTCCTACGGAATATAACCCTAGAGTTTTAGGATATATATAAACAGGTTGTATTGTGTGCACGGTGCTATAAAAGTGCTGATAAGAATAGCGCGCTCGGTGTGTACAACGACGCGCGCGGTCCGAGTAATTTACTTCGATGTACCCACTCTCCAGATTTATTAAAACAACAAATTTTATGACTAGCGAACTACACGACGAGCATCTTAATTACCATCTTAGTTATAACCTACATGTATTATTAAAACTTTGTTTCTCATTATGTGATTATGTAAATCTTTGAGAAATAAATGATATTTTAAACCGTAGATATGAAAATATCTGTCATTTGTTGGGGTATAAACGAAAGTTTGATGGAACAGATGGTCTCTTCAGATCGTTTGTTTGACAAACAAAACATCAGCAGAACTCAGTAAACCTCTTTTCTTGTAGAACTTTAGAGAAACTGCAAAGGGACGCTAGTGCCCCTGCTGCTTGGTCATTCAGCTTTACCGTTCTTGCATCATATCGACAACCTTCGGCAGTATACCTACAGGCAAATGATAAAATCCCGCACCTTCAAGCACGAAATTAAATCTACGTTGCTAAATAGATCTGTCGCTTGCCTCTTTCAGTGCAGCCGGTTCCTAAAATAGATAACTCAAACCAAACTGGTGTGGTAGCAACGACAATGGAATTCCCAAATTATAGCACGTTTGTACCGTGTAATGAGACAAACACGTACCTAGGTTGTCCAGCTGGGGGGTCACTTAAGATAAAGATTTTCATGGAAACCATTTTAGATTTTTTTACAGGTCGTGGAAGGCGGTTTCTTTGGCAGGTTTAACTTGTTTTACCTTCGACTTGTAACAGTCCTTGAAAATTATATAAGTAATTTTGGAATAAAATATACGAATTTTACAACAACAAAAAAACTCGAAATGGGATGTAAATTAATATTTCTTACGAAGAAAAGACATCAACGAGATCTTTAGATGTTTTTTTTTTAATTTAACTTCTGACATTTCGATAAAAGTAATATCATGAACATAATTATTTTTTTTATGCATTGAGGAGAAACCACAATATAATTAAAGCTATTGTTAATTTATAAAGTCGGTTGTCAATCAAACAACATAACGAGCGTATTAAATCTGTCATATTTATTATGTTTATCTTTATTTATTTGACACTTAAGCAAATATAATGTCTTTTTAAATGTTTGTAATCCTAAGTTATTTAATTTAAAACTATGTGTTCTATTTTTTGGCTTGTTTCCTAGAATATCTTATATCTAAAGTCGTGGTCATGTATGACGTATCATAGATAAAATATTACATGTTACCGAATACTAACAACAAACAGCACGCAATTCGTACCTTTAGATGTATAAATAATCAGAACAACACCCCCCAAATACGGGGGGGAGATCCGCTCATGCTTGTTCCAGACACAGTATGTTTTGTTCTACATCAAGTTTAAATATGTTTTTTGGTCTAAGGAATTCTCATGGAGCTTTAATCTGGAGAAGGTGGAGACATCCACACCGTCTCAGACACTAATCTACATCGTCCTCATTTGGCCTGACTAAGATTTTGTCTGAACTTTAAGAGAGACCGCTCAGTTTGCTTCGGTTGTTCTTTTCAGGGGGTTGTAATAAACACAGACCTCAAATAGTTTTATACCTTCATTTATTTTTGACGTGTAAAACTGTTTATTTGAAATAAAACACATTCATATTTTATGACATTATTTCTGACTATAAGCACCCATATGTATATCATGTTATAGCTTTAAGGAAGTTGAAAGCATTGGTTTTCTTGCTACCTTTAACACCAACCCAGATTGCTCTTATACCTTTAAAACTCGTCAATACAACAAGAAATCGAGTTTTCATCATCATTATCATTAGCCTACAGCAGCTCAATGCTGGACATGGGCTTTTCCAATCGCACGCTTTTCAATAACTCGATTCTCGATAACTCTCACCCAGCTGCTTCAGACCTGCGATGATGTCGCTCCACCTTACCTGAGGACGTCCTGCATGACGTTTGCCGATTCGCGGTTTCCATTCAAGCACATGTTCACCCCAACGGTAATTAGTTCTTCGGTTAATATGGCCAGCCCATTACCACTCAAGTTCTACAACAACAACAACAGAAATCAACTTTTAATTGCCACAATATTTCATACCATAACAATCCAATCTCGTTCTAAATACAAAACATAGATCGATATATGTTGAAGTAATCGTAATAATAACTATAAACAGTCGTGTGTTACGAAAAGTTCATACAATTCTGATTATTATTGTGTCATTACGCTTTGATTTGTTATTAGGAATTGTATTGTCTTTTGCATGAGCAATTTCGACGTTTAAAAGCGGTGAAAGCTAAACGATTATGGGTGTTATTGACAAGCAAGAAATCGTGAGTTCGATCCACACTCGTGACACGATAAATGTAAGGCCCCTTCTTTTTATGATGCTTGTGTGCATAATAAATACCACACCATTCGTGAAAACGGGGGTAATTATCTGACGGCATGCCCCCCCCCAGTGTAAGCATAATTAGCCACATTTCATTTCCAGACACACAGACACGAAGAGAAAAATAACAATGAACTATTTTTGCTAGTCAAAGACATTTGTATTTTATAAAAAGACATATTCCAAACAAACTGGGAAAGACACAAACCCTACCTACAGTACACCCACATTTTGCCAGGTATGTTTAAGTCCCATGTTAGTGAAGGTGCATGCGCCGACTAAAATGGTCGTCGAATATAACCTGAAGACGGCCATGCAGCATCCGGACGTAGTCGTCGTGGAAGCCTTGCTCAGGCTAGCGAAGTCCCTGGTCAGCAGACCCCAAATAAACACCACCTAACAAGTCCCCATTCCAACTCCCAATGTAATCCAAAACCAATCCACCCAAACTGTTAACCCACCCAAATCAAAAATTATAATATAAATAATTGTGCATGAAAACAGAAAATAAATTTATCTGTGTTGGCAACTTCGTGGAGCGAGCGCCATCTGTATTGTCGACCGGAACTACAAGCGTCACCTAGCTAACCGTGAAGTCAACATGGGACGACCGCGGTTGGTGGTGGGGAGGAGACCGGCTCAATCGGCGCGCCACCGCGCCCGGTCTCTTTTGGCTGGGACCGTACGAGGGACCACTCATCCGCATTAGTTGGAAGAGATTCTTAATATTTATTTGTTAAATCTCACAATTGATTCAACTAATTAGATTGTTTCCTCAATTCACTTTCCTAAAAGGTTTTGGTTCTACTTTAAATGTTTGCCGAAAGTTAATCTAATTTCTAGTTTGATTTATTTGATCAATAATAGTTAAAGTGCATAACTTTTAAACATACCCATCTCCGCTCACTAATAAATTAGAAATTGTGTATTAATATTGTTTTATTGTTTACATCTGTTACAATAAGTTTTTGTTTATGAGTAAGTATTGTGATGTCTTAGTGTGCATGTGTGTGTGTATAAAAAAAAAAAAAAGGATGGACTCACGTAGACTTAAGTTAGCATAAGTGTACTTAGAATAAGCATCCAAAGTAAGAGCATGGTAATTGTAATTAACAAAAAAATTGTAAACAATAAAAGCGCGGACCACCATGTCCGCGGTTCATAGTTATTCAATAAAAAAATAAAAAAAGTCCAATGTTATGCGAAGGGAGAGTTCGAAACCGTTTCTTATTAAATAGCCATTGTTTAAAAGACCACTCGATAACTTGATCAGCAATGGGAGTTATTACGAATTCGAGAGTCAACGCCATTCGGGTGCGGTTCCTATTAAACCAGTAATACTACACCTTTTTTGGACAGGCCTATAGCCAGCAGCGATCTAACAAGAAATTATAACAAAGCTATTGTACCGGAGATTGGCAAAGCCTAATGGTAATCACAATGATTTATTACCCGATTCACACCTCAATATAAAGAACAAAGATAGGTACATATTTTATCAAATCGACAGCAAAATTGACGCCCACGGAAAAATTCAATGTTCAAGATTTTTGACCTGTCTAAATGTTTAAGTATTATATACTTAGCAGTTTTGCCCCAGTTTTAATCATAAACAACCAACATCTGTTAATAACAAAATAATACATTTATTTAAAAACGATTTTGAAATGTAATAATATGTATGGAAATATTGGATTTGCAATAAGCAGATTATAATTTATATTATTATGTAGGCGTAAGGAGATTCTTTATTGTATTTACGAAATAGAATTATATCAGCTGTTCTATCAATGAATATGAATATGAGGTCAGTCAGAAAGGTTGCTGAATGGGTAGTAATATTTGTTCAAAGGCATGTGCTAATTTTTTGATTTAGTTAGTGGCGATACGATTGCAGAAACCTTGAGATAGATAAAATCTATTATTGCGTTTTATTCTGCATTTTCCTGTAAGTAAATACCTACTTCCCGCGGAGGTCGGAAATTCCTGGATAAAACCTAACTCAGCTCATGGTCCATCTGAGTGCCATGCTTTATTCAAACCCATTCAGCCGTAAAGGCGTGAGCAAACAGACAGACAGACATAGTTACTTTCGCATGTCCAGGATAAGTACGTGTGGGAACAGTATAGTAAATGACCTTGCTGGTAGGATGTATGCTACCAAGACCTATAAGTGGAGGTTGGATTTAGCTACGTAGACATATTTTTTTTGGATGTGTAGGAGAGGAAAGGCGTGAGTTTGTTGTATGTATGTATGTATGCCTTTTGTATTTTCTGTTTTTTTTTATGGATCATGTGGTCTGCAATAAAGCTTATTTTTTAAATTGGATTCATTAAACTAACAACGAGTAGATCGCGTACAATAGTGAGTTGTGTTTTCCTGTAGGCTTATAGTTTATATTTAAAAAAATAAAGGTTGCACTCCGGGAGTGCCGGCAGAAGTGAACACTTGAATATTAACGTTGTGCATTTTTGATATTTTGGAATGGTTAGGGAATAATTTTGTACGAATTGCTTTAATTATCAGTATAAAAGTACTATCATTTATGTGGTAGAATACAATATTTAATGATTGCGCTATCGTACACAAACATGACAATTTATATTACATTAAAAAGTTTATCTCTCAAAAAAAATCAATCAATAAAAATCAAAAATCAACAATCATCCGTCTTACGAATTTTCGATCAGGTCACGTGTCCTGACGCGAGATTAACATTTTTTACCCATTACAAAAAAAAGTGTACAACGCCGCTAAGGAGTTTTCACTTCAAAAAACTTTTTAATCTTTGTGGTAGTTCGATTCAAAGCAGTTACCTCGGTGAAAACCCTGATGCACTACGAAAATGACTACGCTACGACCAAAGCGATCGAAGCCACAACAATACCCATCACAAAGTATGTCATTACAGTCACGACTAATGACAAGGCACTCCTATTACGTTCAGTCCATAGTAACAGGTGCATATGACAGGTTCAACTAGTTTTATAATAGTAAAACATTCAGTAATGAGTCACAAAGTATAGTAAAAACTTTAACGTAGTGTAAACTAGTTTTAAATGTTTGTAGAGTTGTCGTTAATGGGTTTTAAGATGGTCTATGATTAACCGGAGTTTCTGACATAGCTTGCAGAGTAAGCAAGCTGAAGTGGCAGTGGGCTGGCCATGTTTGTCGAAGGACCGATGGCCGGTGGAGCAGACGAGTCCTTGAGTGGAGACCGCGTATCGACAAGCGGAGTGTGGGACGTCCCCACGCTAAATAGACCAACGATTTCAATGAGGTGGCTGGGACAGACTGGATTCGGAATACTAGGCGGAGTTGATTGATCTACTATGCTATTGTAAAGTTGTCTCGTGAGCTGCACGTTACAGGAACTGATGGACGCTAGTGATGACGCCAAACACGTAGCCGGATTCTTGGCAGAATCCATTAAGATTGCCATCGACACGCTAAGAAGAAGATTGTAAAGTTCTCTTGGACTCAAGAGACCGCACACAATTCGAACGCAAACTCTTTTAAATCCATCATCATGGATTCATAATGAGACACTGTTCGAATTTAGAAGTGATTTGATGTTCATTTGTTAAACTCATCGCCAAAAAACCGTACATATTCCTATAACACAGTTCAACAAAATCCATTCACTTTGATTGAAATGCTCAGGAATGAAGGGTTTGACCAAAATTTAATTATTCACATTTATGTTTGATTGCTTCATTCAAATTGTAAGGCAGAAGTAAACCTATGCAATTCCGGCGTAAGATTATACTTTATTGCCGTTAATTGACGTGTATCATAAGCTATATAGCGCAGGACATAGGCTTGCCCCAAAAAAGGTGGTATGGCCAAATGGCTGCATACCTAACACGGTGACTAAATGCAATACCTAATTTGATTGCAGATCTAGAATTAGACATTTTGGTTTCCTTTCTTGTAGAGTTTAATGCCTGAGCTATTATCTTCCTATGATATCAGTATGTTAATTAACTATGGCCAATATCACTTCGGACGAATATGAATATTTGGAAAAGTCGTATTAGCAATAGACTGCTTTTCGCAGTTTTTTCTAACTGAACAAACAGCTGCGCTGCTGAGGAGTTTGTTGCGCCACTTCTTCTCTCCAGTTAAAGCACTAGGAAGTGGTGAAGGCCGGCGTTTTTTGGCACTCAGCACTTTTCGAACGTCAAAATTACTTGAGACATTATGTTTGACCCTCGAATAGTGCTTATTCTCAGCCTAATTTGAATAAATGTCTTTTGATTTGAATTGTCATCATCAGTCGGCGTTTTTTTTTTTTTTTTGGTCCTTTTACTAGGCCGCTACAAGGAATCAAAAGCGAATATTGCCAAAATGAACATTCTCGACAAACAAGTTTTGATCAAATTATTGTTAGAGATGAGCAGAGAGATTGAGGGAAAAATTAAAAAGGAGTGATGGCTATTTTAATCTTATTTAATCTAGTCGATTATGTAAGATTTAAATAATTAAGCGGCTATATACAAAATAAATGTTGAAATTTATGTAGATCGTCGTATTCGTCAACATGACATAGGTTTCGGTTACATTTCTTCAATATTTCTGTCCTAAATGCGGTTATAAATGGGGTTGCCATTTTACCAAACGGCTCGAAAAGTTTTGACACCCTAGTCAGATCTTTGGCTCGCACTGAAGAAGATAATAAAATTATTTGACCCCAGTCACAGATCATATAATACGTGTGCCTTAAGCACACAAGAAAAACAGCAAAAACTTAGCTATAACAGTGTTGTATGCCCAGTTCAGCATAAATGCCAGACTATTAGTGCCTTATGTTACGATGACTTCAATGGTCATTCGAACTCGAGAATACATCCTCGAGAATCATCGTTGATTCAAGGGAATTAACAGTTTACACAATTTTTATAGACGGCAATAAACCTAGATGTTACATAAACGAAACAATTAAATAATTAAGTAAGACTCATTGACCTAAAAGCAGCAACCTTCGCGCGGAGTGCTTTGAATCAATAATTTTTATCAATCCGTTCAATATTATTGAGTCTCTATTTTAAGTTTCTTCATCATAACGTAACTAAATAAACTACTGTAATTGGTTACGTTATGATGATACTAGCAAACCACGTCCTTGTAGCCAGGTGTTTGTATGAGGGGGATAAAACTAAAATGGACTTATGGCGAATTTCACCAACGAAACTGAATGAAATCCGTTCATCTAAACCCCGTTCACGATTTGACCGTGTCATAATTCCTCAGCAATCCTGTGACACTGACAGCTCTTAAACGTAGTTTAGATGTGCTGATCGCGAAATTCAGTGGTGAAATTCGCCCTTAGCATCAAAAAATATACCAGATAAGATTTCGATTTTGTAGTAAAACTTTTCTCTTAATGAAATATTGCTTGTTCATACCCTCAAGACCCAGTTTTCGGAACCCTGACAAAATCTCTGAACAGTAAGTCTGCTTTAAAATCTCGACTAAGTGCCAATTTCACCAATGTAACTGAACGCGATAAGCACATCTAAACTGCGTTCAAGACCTGTTAGTGTCAATATTCCACAAAAAATAATGACACTGACAGCTATTAAACGTAGCTTTACTTTCTGATCGCGTTCAGTTTCATTGGTGAAATTCGCCCTTATTCGTTGTGATTGGCTGTCCCCAAAGGCTCAGGCAGAGGTGTTCCTACACCCAAATTTCGCCAGTATGTTAAGTCTCATGTAGAAGGGGGCGCACCGGGCACAAAAAGAACCAATCAAAACAATTCCATTATTTTTTGGCAAGCAAAGCCGAATCAAATCACTTGTAGAACATTGTAGCTGATTAACTTTCAAAAACCAGAGACAAGTTAACCAATGTTATAGAAAGCGACAGAAAACCATAGATTATTCTAAATCGATAGCATAAATCTTCTTGTGAACGTTTGGCACAAGCAGTAGCCACGTTCAGCCTATAGTTCAATCTAGTCTGACAGGTGCTCTGTTAGCATTATGGTCTAAGACTAGAATTATAATTTCAAATGCGCGGGTTTTCTTGATATATTTCTGTCACCTTGAGGTTTGTGAGTGATTGATTGAATTGTGTGTGTGTGTGTGTGTGCCATTTATACGTGTGAGTTAGTGTATTTGGATTATCCACGGAAATCACTTACATAATTCTCGAATCGGATTCAACCATAGGGGTTAGTCTATGTTCGGTATGGACCAGGCCCTGGTCGAAGGCGCGTTGTGTTCCACGCGCGCCTCAAAGAGATGTTAGTACTAATTGACGGGGTCCGTACGGGCCGATGCCTGCCGGGGTCGCGGGTGGTTCGAAAGAGACACCGTGGCCCCTGCCATAGGCAACTACAGGAACACGTGTGGATTTTAGTCAGTAAAAGTCTGGCTGTAGCGGGACTGACATTCCAGAAAGAAAGAAAGAAAAGTAGGGTTATTGTTCACAGAAACACGTGCATACAAAAAGATCACTTGCTGAACGCCTCTACGAGTTGTATATCTTAAGTTTTATGAATTATCACTCGTAGAGGCAATTTTAATAACATAACATCATGTCATCAGCACAGATGTGTACCTAATAAGTACACCCACATTTCATCTGTTAGTTTGAAGTCCCACGAATTTCCATGTAATTTTAAAAATGGATAAATGACACAAAGAAGGATTACCTACATTTGTATCCATTTCTGTTTGCAAATGGCAATATCTCAAGTCAATTAACGTTGTAAAAACTAACTAGATTCCGCTGATAATGATTGTTTAGCGTATAATATTTACTGGTGTTTGGACATGATATAATAGTCTTCCTACACGCACTGTATTATGATTATAATGTATTCAACGAGTGGATACCATGATAATTAAGGGCAAATTTCACCAATAAAACTAAACGCAATCAGCACATACACCACGTTTAAAAGCTGTCAGTGTCATAATTTTTTGTGGAATATTAACACTGACAGCACTGGCAGCTAGCAGCTCTTGAACGCATTTTAGATGTGCTAATCGCGTTCAGTTTCATTGGTGAAATTGGCACTAAGTAAAATAACTTTTTGTTGTGGAAATACCAGAGGTACACCGGTAGGTTTTACCAGTATTCCGGTACTGTCCGTGTGTGCTGAAGGAGGCCTTATGGGGTTTTCCTGCCTTTCCTCCAGGAAGATGAAGTTTACCCTCTTAAATCGATTCTGAAAATTGATTCTGAACTTTTGTTTGTTGTAAAGTTACAAATAGAAGCTTCCAACCGGCTTTCCATCGATCATATTTTAGGGTATTTTTTTCAAAGTTCTATGTTCGCTAGTTTTTTTTAAGTTCTATGTTCGCTAGGCACACGTGGGAGATGTAAAAAGACGCGAATCCACGCAAACTAGCGATTTACATATGATATGATTATAACAACGTGTTTTTTAACTGATAAATGTGTAAAAACCTGGAATTACGACTAACAAACGGGACTCGAGCTCGCGTAACGCGCGTAACGCGTAACGCGCGCAGGTAAGGCAGGTAATTATCTTATAAAATTAAGATCAACGTAGATGTATAATGTTAATTTTTGAGATTAAAATTTAATTAGTATTCCGTAAAGAAAATGATTTCATCAAACTAATGACTATGAAGATGTATGAACGTAAACCAAGCAAAATTTGTACGTAAAGATCGTAGCTAGTGGCGTTTTGTAGTTTCTGCCTACCTACATGGGAAAACGGCGAGTTTATGAAAGTATTAAAAAAAACTACTTACAACTTTAAGCCACATAGCAACCCAACACATGAAGGACATACAGAAAATAAAATCAAATTAAGTTAATACTAAAACAACTTATTTATGTACTAGCACAAGGTCGCAGCACACTGCACTGACTCAGCAGGCATTCATCATAATTGTCTCAAATTACCCCTATTTAGATACGGGAAAAAATAAACGACCCTTCAGATCCGTGTAAAAATAAAAACGGAATTCTGTACCATTATCATGTTTCTGCTCTTGTTTTGAGAATTATAGGAAAATTTTAAATTACTAGTGTGTTGTTTTAATGCTGGTGGTGTGTTAATGACCTGTGGGCGCTGTGGAGTGATGGTTCACTGCGTGAATACGGGTTCGAGTCTTGATGATCTGGACATTATAAGAAATTCTGATTGTCTGGCTACGTCGTAAAGGTTGGGACTGTCTCAATACAAGCCATTCGTTATTTGGATATTAAAATTTAGGGAAATGATTGAGCCTTACAGCTGCAAAATCAGCATATAATGTTCCCACTGCCGGAAGACAGTCCTCCACTCTGTGAAGCCGTGTCTTTGAATTTTCGGTTCTAGGACATGCCGGTTTCCTCACGATAGTTTCCTTCGCCGTTTTAAAAGCAGTGATAATGAAATTAAATACACAAAGTAAAGTGCCTGCCTGGGTTCGAACTCACGACCTACACTCATCTCAACATTCAGCTGAATTGATGTTGAACTCTTAAAATTTCGGAGAGTTAAAGTATGATTACAGTATTTAAACCTTCCTTTATAGGTAGGTATCCCTAATGATGACAATTTATTATCATTTATAATTGATATAAAGAAGGTAGTTAGGTACTTACATTGCTCCGTGACCAGAACCATGAGTCAGCTCATAACAGCATAATCAGCCTATAACGTTCCCACTGCTGGGACACAGGCCTCCTCTCTATGAGAGGTAGTGAGCCGTAATCCACCACGCGGGCTCAGTGCGGGTTGGTAGATGTCACATGTCTTCGAATTTTTGGTTCTAGGACATGCCGGTTTCCTCACGATGTTTTCCTTCACCGTTTTGAGAGCAGTGGTGATTATATTATTTACACAAAGTGAAGCGCCTGCTTGGGTTCGAACTCACGACCTACAACTCGTAAGTCGGGACCGTTACCACTGGGCCACCACTGCTCCCCAGCTCATAACATAACAATTGTTATTATTTACTCGAGCAATTTTCAAGTTAACAGTTTTATTAACTTCCTTAGAGTCATCATCGTAAACAAGTTGCTAATTTTACGTTTTTTTTTTTTTGGAGTTTTCATTTTGTCTCGTCTTGTAAAGAATAAGGTAAGTATTTATTTCCAACTCTATGTTTGAAAATTAGGAGGCATTGGGGGCTTAGTAAAAGTGGATTTACTTTCTCTTTACATAATGTCAACAAAACTATACGTACAAACTTACTTTTTTAATTGTAATTGTCTGTCTGTTAGCTGGCTCCGGCTAATCTCCGAAACAGCGGGACCTTGAGAAAGACATAAGCTACTTTTTATCGACCATACTTATACCACCACGATTGGAATATAAATATGATACTAACACGGTGTGTTTTTTGGTTTCACTATTCAACTGTCTTACATTTAACCAAAACACGCTAGTCCAGAATAAAAAGCTTCATTATTATGATATTATTAAAAGTCATAGATCGCAATATCCTCTACCCCTTCTACATGGGGCTCGAAACATAACTGGCGTACTATAGATACATCTATGCCTAACCTGTCGAGTAACACAGTCGTGATATTATGATAAGTAATAATTAAAAGTAATTTATTTGGGGGTATCATGAAAAAACAAAATTCATTCCATCCCTACGTATTATAAGGTACTGGAAAGTCAAGTACCTACCTATAACAAGACAGCCTATTGTGTTACCCTTTGTAAAATTCCTACATTAATATCTGTAATTTGTATAATGAACATAGTTTTCTATTCTATTCTATCACAAAACGTTTAATACCAAGGCAATTGCGAACAATACAACCATTAATCACAATAGATCAAAACCTGTCGTAATTATCAATAACACATAACTGAGTTTATGTTTTAGTTCGGTTTATATTTAAAACTTGATTGTGAAAGTGTGCCTTGATTGTTTACGTTTCGCAGTGGTGTTATAATACATTATTCTTAGGATTAGCCTCGCTATCAATAACGCAAGGACAATACTGACATCATAAAAATAATTGACTTAGCTTATTGATTGCTGCGACAATTATAGCAGTAATTATAACGAAGGAAAACATATTTTCCTTATAATAGACACGACTCAAGAAAAAACAAGTTCTTAATATTATTATAGAAACGCACATACTATACAAAACCGAATTATCTATAATACATACAAGCATTGAATAGTTTCCACGTCGTGATGATGCCATAACAATAAAGCACACCCAATTAAAACTAGCTTAAAATAATAACTCACCGAAAATTATCCGAAATTTTTCGTTGAACTTGTCGAAATATCCAAAAATATATGACACACAACACAGGCTCACACACACTTTGTATAATTCGTACAACAATAATACACAAACACAGACACTTTGAAAAAATAATTTTTCAAAAATACGTTCACGTGATTGGTCGGTTGCGGCGGCGCGCGACCAACTCCCGCGCAAGTTGGTTAGAGACTGGTGCGCAAGCGCGGTATAGCCGCGCACCTGTCTCACTAAAAACAATGGCAAACAATACACATAGTAGCATGGAGTTAAGCCTCATAGAGTGCACAGTTCAAAAATAATATGGATTCTAGAATAATATGGAGGTCATTGGATGGAGTTTGTAAGAGATCACGTTTTGATAATATATTGTATTTTATCTCCATATTCTTTGGTTACGAGTATTCTTAACATTATAGCACTTGTTTAGGAGGGCACCAACCTATTATCCAAATTGTGTATTTCCCATCTTCACATTTGCTTCTATCAAGGACTCGATTGGCTCCAAAATATCAGCTGTTTCATTTTCTTCAGGAATTGCACCATCAAGATTTATATACTTCCAACCAAACTGAATAATGAAAACAAAATGGTCATTTAAATCTGAAACTCATCTGTAAACTCTTCGGCCCATTTTCTGAAACAACGCACAAGCTTATTGGCAACTGAATATTTATTTAAAACTGGATTTAAGTAGAGGTTTTACGAAACATGACAGTTTTTAATTAAGAAAGACAACTCAGAGATGACAAAGGTTTAAGAAGTATTGTATTCATCGCCCTAAGGGGAATGATGAATAAGTTAAATAGATAACTGCTGTTGCCTGTATTAATCTGTGTATTTTGTAGTTCATCATTCTTTAATACAAATGTCTTGGAAGAAAAATAGCCTTATACAGGCTACCTTTTTGTCAAATTCCATAACGATCGGGTCAGTGGTATCGGCGTGAATAGTTAAGACAAAACAGAGTTACTTTTGCATTTATATTATTACCAGTTGTTACCGCATCTTCGTCCGAATGAAATTTCTTGTTCCCCCGACCCACCCCGTAGCATCGCGTCGCCTGGCCGCGCTTTTTCTTTATTTTCGCTAAGCGTTCTTTCTGACTTTTTTATTATTTTGCTCTGCTCCTAAGAATACTAGCGTGATGTTAAGTAGCCTATCCTCAAATTGGGCTACCAAATACAGAAATACTTTTTCGAATCCGATTGGAGGTTCCATAGCTTAGCGCGTTCAAACAAATAAACTCTTCAGCTTTATTATTGGTACAGAGAACAGATATGGATTAGTATGGATGTGACTTGGAACTTCACACTTTATAGGGTCAACTTGTCAAACTATCATCTACACAATTTCTCAGTAGCTCATTACATTAGCAATGGTCTTAGACTCTATTACATACACAGCACCCGTCGCCTCAGACGTAAATTATCGAGACTAGGTTCCTTTAGGCCTTCTATAAAACCCGTAATTGTCAATAGAGAGGCTTTTTGCATGTTTTATTTAAATGGTGTGAAGGTAATGATAGGACACCGTCTGTCTTCCTGTCAGCAGCCTGAGGGGGTTTGAAGAGTAAGTTAACTTAAGACTTAATTATATCGTTTTAAGTCCTTGAAGCACGGAGCTTGCAAAAAGTTTCTTACGCGAAAACCCGAGTCGTCCGCGTTCCTTCAAAACGCGAGTTTCAAAGTGAATTTATCGTTTTTATTTTACTAAATATGAAAAACGGAAGAGAACAACAAAGTACTTTTTTATTTATTTACAAGCTAATGCCGTTGCAGTGCCCTTTTTTTCAAACCACCCCTGAACAAGAGCGAAGAACACAAAAAAAGAAAAATAGACGAAGAAGATTAAATAATCATTTAGGTAGGTATGTACACACATTGACAGACGGACAAAATACGTACCAAGGACGTGATGATGTGTTTAGTTGACCTTAAACGCGAAAATCCTGGAAGTTGAATATTTGGAGCAGAACTCTCTAAAAGACGAGGAAAAGACGGGGCACTGAAATATGGGAATTTGGGGTAGCACCCAAGAGCCTAGATTATGTACAACCATTGGAAAGTTATCTTAAATAGAAACATAAGTTAATATTACAACTTGACTCAGTGATTTATTTAGTCCATTTAGGGACCTTACGAGATAGTAAATCACGGAAAAACCTTTTTCTGCAATGTTAAAGAAAACCCAGGGAGGTAATTTAGACCTCCCTATGTGTTAAATATAACAGCTTCCAAAATAACTCTTCCCATTTAACACTTCTTGTAGACAAACCCTTTAAGTAATCACTTAAACTTAAAACATAAATCCGAGTGACTACGCGTTGCTTGACTGACAACACAATGGAGGTCTCGCTCTACCACTCAAATGGTTAATGACTCAATAACTCACATAAACATTGTCCATTTGTTACTAACTTGAAAAATGTTCTAGAATGAGAGTTGACTTGAAACTTGAACTACGTGCATGTCCTTTGACCTTTGAGGTTCAAAACGGGGTCTTTAAATTGGATTAGAAGATGGTATTAGTTTTTGTCCTAAGCAACGCACAAAGAAACAAAAAAAAATTGAAAATTAACATGATCACTGTTGGAAACGATGTTATGAATAATAAATAAAATGATGATAATGGTTAATAAATATGTTAAATTTACTGTCAGCTGTGCAGTTGCCTTATATAAATAAATAAATAATAAATAAATAATGAGGAAAATTCTGACACGTGGGCACTTAGGTAGATTAATGAAAAAAACAAAAATAGCTAAATGAGATCTAGAGTGGAAAATGGGAGCAAATAGGAGACAATGATAGAACCTGTCGTACCAAGAGATTCTACCTCTCTGTTTAATCCATTCAAATGTCTCTCTAAAGATCGCTTTTAGCGATAAGACTGCCCATTGAGTCACCCTGTGTAAAATGTCCATAATTATGTAACTCATGTGGTGCGTACAATAAAAAGTATTCTATTCTACTTTTCAGTTCATGTACGTTGCTGGTCAGGTTCCAAGATGATTTTCTACTTTTCACCCATAAGCAATTACCAAGTATTATTTTTTTTTTCCCCTGTAAGCTTATATTTAGAATTAAGAGACTTCGCCATCAAAGTAAAAAATCATAGCGTTGATAGTGAATAAGATAATTAAATGCCAATTGTTCGACATAAACTTACAGTGGACGAAAGAAATCAACCTGTCTAGCCTTTTATTAACGGCTTTGGGGTCGGTAACACGAACCTCCTTCGACCAACACATGCGGCTGTTTACATTTTGCCACGCGCCCGTGGACGAAAAAATGAATGAATTTTTGACCTCTGGCTGTGAAATAAGGATATTAGTCACATATTTGCATAAAAATAATAAGTCTCATAGATAAAAACACGCAGTTATGGTCATCAGACAACTAACGACTTGATTTTGTAGACAAGTAATTATTATTTGAATACCCTGTCAAAAACAAGCCAATGGATCATAAAACACGTTTTTTTTTACCTAAAAACGAATTTAACAAGAACCTATAATAAATAAATAATCTTTATCATTTGCAAAATAAAAACACAGACGAGGTATATTTCTTAAAAAAAAAAAATTATCAAAATGTTTGATGCAAATTACATGGTGTTAAAACATGTGTGAGCTCGTTCTATACAAATTATTAATGTTATTAAATAGTTTTGTAGAGCAGTTGTGGCCCGGTGGTAACGGCCGCGACTTACTAGTTGTAGGTCGTAGGTTCGAACCCAGACAGGCGCTTTACTTTGTGTAAATTATTTCATCACCACTGCTCTCAAAACGGTGAAGGAAAACATCGTGAGGAAACCGGCATGTCTTAGAACCAAGAATTCGAAGACATGTGACATCTACCAAGGCGCACTAGGCCCGCGTGGTGGATTACGGCCCGCTCCCTTTCACAGAGAGGAGGCCTGTGTCCCAGCAGTGGGAACATAATAGGCTGATTATGCATAAAATAATGAAGTATCGTTATTCAAATATTTCTGGATGAAACACACCTGTTTTATTTGAGTTAAAGCAATTTAATAGTGTGAATCTCTTCTACCTAATTATTATTTGAAATAGGTTTTAAATAGGTGATAAAGAAAAAATATTGCTAACTGATAGGTTTCGTTCTACGAAATGACATCGAACCTTAATATTAAGTAGCTAATTATATGAAATTATTTATTTTAAATATTATTATGACATAGAAAAAGAGCAAACGAAATAAAAAAACACAAGCTCTAATTTATGACAAAAAAACTTCAATAATTTTTCTAATTTACTATTTTTACTTATCATCGTCTTAATTCTTAGTAAAACATTCAAGTACAAATGTGGCAACTAAGTTGAACTAACTAATTTCTAAGTAAGTCACGTGTGGTCTCAGTATTAAGTCCGAGTAACGTTAAGCAATGATTACCGGTATCTTAAGATAAAGTAGCATGATAAGCAACATTTTTTATACGTAATCTGCTGCAGAACTTAATTTAATTATAATTGTATTAATTTATGAGTATGCTGTAGTTTTTGTGGACGGTAGTAAGCAGGATTTCTGATGAAAGGTTATGTTTACTTTAGCAAGGAAATGTGGACTTTACTAGGTTTGGATTTTTTTTGTTTGTTTGTTTGGCATCTCGCAGGTCAACCTATGCGGTTGTCGTCTGCTTAAGCGGACTTGCCTGTGGATTCCCTAACAAATTAAGGCCTCCATTTTTTTTTTTTTTTTTATAAATGGCATCTCGCAGGTCAACCTATGAGGTTGTCGTCTGCTTAGACGGACTTGCCTGTGGATTCCCTAATAAATTAAGGCCTCCAGCCAGGACTTAAACTTAAATACTAACTAAAAACTAAGCGACTACACGCTAAGGGCACCCCCTGTGGGGTACGAACCTCGGCTTAGGGCGTCGCTGGAAGAGGGCAGCAAATGACTAGCTGGATCAGGAATGATATTATTTAGGGACGAATTTAAAGCTACAGGCTCAGCGGCGCGGGCTGGCTCGAGCAAGGGTCGGGAGGGGCGTAGATTTGGGCGTCGCGGCGGGCCTCGGCGGCGAGGACGGTAGGACGGCGATCGGGTTTTGGGCTTATGAAGCGTGCTGGTTGCCTTACTACTCTCCTGGAGGAGGGTAGTGGCGTCGTCGGGGGCGATTAAGGTATGCCTTGGTCGGCGAATACTACTAATACGGGAAGGAGTGTAGCGGGCGGCCGCTGAGATCAAGGGGTTGGGGTGTTTTATGCCACAGTCAAAGAAACGCTTCGATAAGCGTTTCATGAACTGGTTTATGGTAGGCATTTTAAGATCGATGTGGAGATTTATATTACGGACATAGAAGGGGGCACCCGTGACCTTTCTGAGGAAACGGTTCTGGAGGGTCTGCATCTTATGGAGATGACGTGGGTGAGCGTGCGCGAATACAACGCAGGCATAGGTCATGATGGGACGGATGACTGCGGTGTAGATGCGCAGCTTGCATTTAAGTGACAGTTTGCAACGGGCTGTCAGAATAAAGTGGAGTCTACTAAGAGCGAAAGCGGCGCGCGCGCGAACAGCCTTAATGTGCTCTTTGAACGTTAAGTTTTGATCAAGGATCACGCCTAGGTATTTGGCTTGCTTCTCCCAAGGGATTGGCTTGCCGTACATAGTGATCGGGCTGGGAAGGGGGGGTGGGACTCGACGACGTCTCGAGAAGAGAACCGCCTGACTCTTATCGGGGTTGACCTCGATTCTCCATTTCCGGAACCAAGCGCCTAAGACGTTTGCGGAGGTTTGGAGAGTACGAGCTATAGCATTGGGACAATGACCGGTATAGTAAACGGCAGTGTCGTCGGCGAAGAGAGCCAACTGAGCCTTTTTACTCTGTGGGATATCGCTGGTGAACAGCGTGAAAACTAGAGGAGATATGACGGAACCCTGAGGGACACCGGCGCGAATAGGATGAGGGGACGAGAGTGCACCCTCGATGCGATAGCGGAAGGTGCGATTCGACAAAAAGTCTCGTAAGATGAGTACGAGACGATCTGGCACTCCTAGTTGGTAAAGCTTGTATAACAAGCCGTTGTGCCAGACTTTGTCGAAGGCTTTCGCTATGTCGAAGAATAGCACACCCGTCGTCGCGTTACGCTGCATACCGGCGCACAAGTGCTCTACGATACGGTGGACCTGGTGGATACTCGAGTGTTGTGGACGGAAACCAAACTGCTCGTTGGGAATGAGGCTCTTTGCTTCGGCGTAGTCTTTGAGACGCTTATAAATAAGCCTCTCGTAGATTTTGCCGAGAACGTTGAGTAAGCTAATGGGACGGTAGCTGGAGGGCTCAGACTTTGGCTTGCCTGGCTTTGGGATACCGATGACTGTTGCTTCTTTCCACGCTTGTGGGAAGATGTTGTTGCTCATGGCGCCATTGAAGATGGCGGTCATAAGCATTATTAGTGGGGCAGGAAGGAGTTTGTATACCTTATTGGTAATACCATCCGAACCGGGGGCCTTACGAGCGTGGAGCCCTATAATGATGTCGTGCACTTCGTCTGGAGTGACGGGAGGCAGAGGATCATCAGGGTCTTCGACGGGAGGGAGGGAGGCTCTTCGTTCGACTTCAGCGTCGACCTTGTTCAGGTGAGCTTGGTCTACTGGTTGGGAGCTGGGAGAACATTGGGACTCTAGGCTGTCGGCAAGACATTCAGCCTTATCGGGACTGTCGAAAGCGACACTATTGTCGGGGCGGATGAGAGGAGGCATAGAGACCTCTTCTGAGGAACGCAATTTCCTCTGTAATTGCCAGAAGGCTTGATGAGTGGGCTCGAGTTCGCTGAGCATCTTGTTCCAGCCCTCAGAGCGAACCTCCCCTATGCGTTTCTTTACAGCACGCTGTAAATGGCGCATGTGGGCTTTGTTCGCGTCACAAGGGAAGGAGTCGTAGGCACGGATGGCCGCGTTCTTCTCGGTTATCAGGTCACGTACGTCAGCAGGTAGTTTCCAGCGATGGTCTTCCATCACCGGAACTTCCCGTGAACAATCCGTCAATACGGATTGTACGTGCTCTGTAAACGAGTCGATTGCGGCCGTCGTGTCAGCGACTGACACTAAGTGATCGGGGATGGTGTCTAAGTGAGGCGACGTGGTGGATTTCAGTCTTTCGCTTACTTTCCTCCAGTCGGTTATCGTCTGGGTCTGAGGGGGGCGGTTGGGGTCGATCGGGCCCGAGTAGGGTGCAAGATGCATGACTACAGGGCGGTGGTCAGAATTTAGCTCGTGGAACGTCTCAATCGATTGCAAACGGAGGTTCACATTCTTGAGCAGCGCTACATCGAGAACATCGGGAAGGTGATTTGGATTACCTGGGAAGTGAGTCGGGCTCATTGGAGCGATGACGTCAAAGTTAAGGGATTCGCCTAACTTGAAAACTAACCTGCCTCTGGTTGAGGTTGTGCTACTATTCCACGCCGGGTGCTTGGCATTAAGATCCCCCGCCAAGATGACGGAGTCACTCATACCGAAGAGGGCAGTGAAGTCCTTTTGGAGCGAGATGGGATCCTCCGGACCATTGTCGGGTGGGATATAAGCGGAGATGATGGTGATCGGTTGGTGGCCGGTCATGCCTAGCCGACAGATAGAGGTCTCCAGATGGGAGGAGAGAGGAGGTGGGTCTATAGGGATACAATACAAAGATTTCCTAAAGTATATGAGTGTGCCACCCTTGTGACATCGAGACCTGTCATTGCGAACTAGTTTAAAGTTGGCAATATTCGGGTTTCGGTGATGTGGTTTTAAAAAGGTTTCCTGTATGAGGAGGATGTCAAGCTGATGGTCGCGGAGGAAAGTGGCGATCTCATCGCGTTGTCCTGAAACGCCATTTGCGTTGAAAAAGCCTAATTTAAGGGATCGGGGTTTGTTACTATTTACTCTCGTATTATCCATTGAGAATTAATATTTGAGTGAGTGTAGAACTTGCGCGATCTCGGGATACGCGCTGAGAATTTCCATGAGGCGGATTGCGTTGCCGTTTGCAGCAACGATTTCTTCCGCCATTTTATCCGCGGCGGTGGTGAAGAGAGCCGCGTATGTACTTAATATGATTTGGGCGCTGTTTCGGCCCTGGGTTCCCTGAGGTGCCGCTGGAGCGGCCGTAGGGGCCGCGGGGGCTACCAAAGGCGCTGGGATGGCGGAAGCCATCAGCGCTGGAAGTTGAGCGGGTTGCGCTGGTTGCGCGGGGATAGAGGGCACCGAGGCTGCGGGAGCCTTCAGGTGATTTAGGTTAGCCCAGGGAGACGGCCTCTGCGGACTGAGCCGCTCCGGCATCAGCGCGGAAGGAGGCTTTCCCCAGGGGCTTTCCCTGTGCTGGCGGTCGCTCGCGCGTTTCGCGAGTTTAGGAGAGGAGGACTTCGGGGCCTTAGGACAGCCCCGGTAATTTGCCGGGTGTCCCGATTGGCCGCAGAGTACACAGCTGGGAGGCTCTAAACATAATTCCCTATCTTTAGGGCGGGTACAGTCGGCGGTGCCATGCTCTCCTAGACACTTGACGCATCTAGGGGTGGCATAGCAGTTGGACTGCGAGTGACCATATAATTGGCAGCGATGACACTGTCCAATTAGTTGAGCTCTGTAAGGCTTCTCTATTGAGATGCCTGAGAGCGAACACACCGACTTAACTTTAAAAATCGGGTGGTGACCGTCTGTGGGGTCACAGATGACCAGGACCATGTCGTAGACTAGGCCCTGTCTCGCTTTATGTAAGCGATGGACGGCGGAAACTGGGATTCCTTGAGCGATGAGGTCGCTCTTAATCTCCTCGGTGGAGATTTCTTGAGGGACGCGCCTTATTACGACGCGAGTAGGGGTTTCCTCCGGAAGGGAGTAAGTGTGAAAGGAGTAGTTCCTTTCACGTAGGGCGCGGGAGAGATCCCTAAAGTCCGTAGACGTGGGGACGGTAACTTTGATCCCCTGGAGGGTGGATCGGGCGTTGGTGTAGTTGATCTTGCGATCAACACACATCTTGGAAATTTCAGTCCATTTGGACTTTTCCTGGACATATATCGGGGGAGGGGGCTTCTGCTTCCTCGCGGTAGGAGCGGGTGGGCAAGCCATAGGGCTGGCGGGGCGACTGGCCCGCGGACTAGGGGCGGAAGTGGAGCTGGACGGTATGTCGTCCTGTTTTTTCTGGGCCTTGGTGACCGGGCCAGCGGGGGCGGAGGATTTAGCCGCCTTCCTCTTGCCTCCTTTGACCACGACTTGGAAGTCGTCATCGCTGGAGGAGGAGGTGCGGGCTTCTTCCTCGGAGAGTGGGACTGACGTGTCCATGCTCTCCGGGCGAGTCGTGTTTATTGCTGCGGCGCGCAGCTGCGTTGTCTCTGAGACAATGGCGGCCGGAACAATGGCGGCCGTGACAATGGCGGCCGGAACAAAGGCGGGCGAGACAATAGGGGCCGGATTAGCGGCCGGAGTATTATCTGCCGGTACAATAGAGGGTGAGACAATGGGGGCAGAGATATTAGCCGGAACAT
Source organism: Dasypolia templi (assembly GCA_963555695.1). Classification (NCBI taxonomy): domain Eukaryota; kingdom Metazoa; phylum Arthropoda; class Insecta; order Lepidoptera; family Noctuidae; genus Dasypolia; species Dasypolia templi. The sequence goes on from OY743142.1 coordinate 14,324,373, forward strand.
TGTGGTGCGGAACAAAGGGCGGAATGCCTTGTTCGTATGCAGGTGGCGATAGCGGGCTCTCAAGCGCGTCGCTGAAGTTAGCGAGTGCGCCTTGAGACGGAGCGGGACTAGAAACTTGGCTTATTTTGGCGCCATATTTCGCCAAAAACTCGGGGTCCTTTAATAGGACCTCTTTGAGGAACGCCAAGAGGACGGCGTCCTCCATGATCGGAGCGGGAACTATATTAGGGAAGGAATGGTGGAAAGAGAAAATTCCCTACGTAGCCTAAACCCTATACCTAACTCCCCGGGTGGATTGGCCCGGGGATGAGTTCCCTCCCTGTCGGGTGTAGACAGGGAGGTGTGTACCTATTGGTGAGCCCTAAGCTTGTAACCCGTCGCCAGTCTTATTGTGCGAACGGGGCCCTGACCAGTCTAGCGCGAAGGGTGTAGACACACCCTAAAGACACTAGGTGAGTAGCTGGAAAGCAAAACTGTCACCAGAGCCGACTAGGAGATCCCCCAAGGCCGGTTATCTGGGACCCGTCCAACTAACTGCCTCGCCCTGAAGGGGTTCGGCGGGTGTGAATTGGGTCAACACCCCACTCGGCTTCGTTGACACCGTAAGGTTTCAACCGAGGACCACGAAACTGTGGTTTTACCCAGAAGGGGCCTAGTGAAGCTACTCACAAAACGTCTGTTAGAGAAACGAGATATGCCTTGAAAAAGGCAGTTTTTTGAGTTATTAAAATCAAATCAATTTCTTGATTTGATTTTAAATCGGAGTAGTCGGGGCGACTACGATGACGTCACGTGGTAGCGACGAGTAGAAAACACGAAACACAACACTGGAGCGGGAGAGCGCACAGACACGTCCGTCCGCGGCGAGAGTCGAGCGTCGAGTGTCTCGCTTTTGAATTAAGGCCTCCAGCCAGGACTTAAACTTATATACTAACTAAAACTAAGCGACAACGCTAAGGGCACCCCCTGTGGGGTACGAACCTCGGCTTAGGGCGTCGCTGGAAGAGGGCAGCAAATGACTAGCTGGATCAGGATTGGTATTATTTACGGACGAATTTAAAGTTACAGGCTCAGCGGCGCGGGCTGGCTCGAGCAAGGGTCGGGAGGGACTAGGTTTGGATGTGCTTTGAACAGCTTATAAGGATAGGCAGAAATTTATGTTTCTTGATGTCTCTTTTCACAAACATGAATAAAAGTAGTTTTATACTTTTCTATAAGACTTGACAAAACAGTAAATACGATTTTCGAAAGGTATTATTAATGAATATACAATCAAAAATGCTATTTATGCTCCAAAATCAATTCAATGACCAGTTTATTTTTAAACAATTTCCATAAGATCTCAAGTTTCAATTTTGGTTCTATCAATACTCGATTATATTTATTTGGTCATCGTCTAACGCCTAGACAAACTTATAGACAGCAATTAAATATAAAGACCTAAACTCCAAATACGATCACAGAAATTAATTGTTAAGCAAATTGACACCCCCAACCATATGCCGTGTGACTTCCATACTAATACTACAAATTTTGAAAGTAACTTTGTCTGTGTTTGTGTGTTACCTTGTCTGTATGTTACCTTTCCTCGTCTAAACCACTGAACGAATTTCGATAAAATTTGTCAAGGAGATAGATGGCATTCTGAGGAAGGACATTGGCTACTTTTTGTCCCTTTAACAATTTCCCGTGGTAAAAATTCCGACATTTACGCGGGCGAAGCTAGTTTCATATACCTAACTGTCAAAGAATGACAGGTTTTGTTTAAGTAAGCGGACGGTTTCAGTTGGTCGTCTTGCTTAGCTATTTAATTTCCTGTTTATGTACATTCTACATATACATTGTATTGAATTCAGACATACAGGTTAATTTTGAAATAGAAATAAAATATGATGCGTCAAAGTTGAATTTATTAATAAATAAATAACATGCATAACAATCGACGTGTATTAGCATATTTGATCAAATAATATAAAATTAGACATAATAATCTGCTGTTTCGGTATTTTATTTGCGTTAATTTAAGTTCGGAAATGCGAATCGATTAAATTAATTAAGATTTATTAAGTTTTCTAATTTTTTTGACAGAATAATAGACATTAGATTAGCAATGCAATTTCTATCATTACGATAAACACATCCTGAATCCAAATATTTTTGTCATCAAGGTACAATAGAGTATACAAGATAACACTTAAATATATTACATACAAGTTTTAAAAAGGAAGAAAAAGAAAAAAAAAGGGATAAGCAAAGGAAAAACAAACAGTAAAAAAAAAGGTCAGTCAAGAAGAATGAAGAGCTCATCATCGCAGTCAATACGAAAAGTGCCCGCAAGCCTGGCAGGCTCTTTGGAATATAGATAGTCCAGCCCTCTGGTCACGTGAAGAGTCGACAAACCGCTTTGCGATGGTCCTGAAACCCTCGAGGAATGTCATCAAGATATACTAGCAATCTCATGTAAGTTATTCTGTACAGTTTTTTTACATAACTACAAAATCTATTGGACAAAGATGCAAAATTGCATATGCTCTGAAGAGTTTTTTAGAAATAGTTTTAGAAAAGTTGAAATATCTAAATTGGGTGTGAACCTTTCCCTCGCCAGACCTACCAATAAGAAAAAAAAACCGTAATCGCAAACAGTTCTCACAATCCGTCTCGTCAATAACACATCGCTGGAAATACAATAAAACCCAGTACCCCACTTAAAACCGTATAGTTTCCATTAAAGTTTACAAGCCGTATTACATCTTTAATAATATAAAAAAGTGATAAAATTTGTTTGTTTGTAAGTTTGTATGTAGGAGGTAATCTCGGGAACTACCAGCCGGATCTCATATTCTTTTTGCATTTCATCATGATCAGCCTATTATGTTGCCACTGCTAGGACACAGGCCTCCTCTCTTTGAGAAGGATTGGGCCGTCATCCACCTCACGGGCCAATTGCGGGTTGGTAGATGTCACATGTCTTCGAATTTTTGGTTCTAAGACGTGCCGGTTTCCTCACGATGTTTTCCTACACCGTTTTGAGAGCAGTGGTGATGAAATTATTTACACAAAGTAAGGCGCCTGTCTGGGTTCGAAGGACCTACATCTCGTAAGTCACGGCCGTTACCACTGGGGCCACCACTGCTCTCTGCTCTGCTTTTGCGTTTGATAGCTCAATATCGAGAAAAGCTATTATAGGCTATTTTACATCACGGTAGGACCCTTAGAAGCTGAGCTAAGTTAAGCTGTGGTTAAGCTAAAAAGTTAGAAAACGAAGTAAAAGCGATGCGAAGGGGTTTGGGTCGGGAGAACCAAACTTTTCACGCTTTTCTGATCTGTCTGTGTGACTGCATTCTTTTTCTAAACCACGCAACGGATTTTGATACAGTTTTCACCAAGATTTAAAGAATTTATTCCTGAAGGGTTTTGTGTTAAACACATTTATATTAAACTTACATTTAATAAAGAAATTTCGATGTTTTGTCAAGACATTAAAACCGTGCAAAGCAGGGTCGGGTCGCTAGTAAGATATAATATTACGCGGATTGCCGCTTTATAACACATTGTGTAAACAAACCAGGCTAATGTTCGTCTAAGCCGACATCGGTGACGGAGAGAATTGAAAATGACCGGTGATTATAGTTAATTAAGTGCATAGTAAAAGTTAGATGTGGTTGAATTGAAATGGGTGAAATTTGTTATTAAGCGATGAAGGACTCGTCGGTGGCTACAGCTGACCTCGTTGTACGGAAATTCAATAGAATAAGAGGCCAGCTTATGCTGGTGCCTGGTGCCTACTGTACCTTAAGTGCTTAATGGCCACCCATAAAATATTAACAAATGCTGCTTAACTTTCAGAGTTAGACTGCTCTCCTTCTGTTATCTTCTGCTGAAATTCGACTGGATTTTTACTGGACCCAACACTGTGATATTGCGACCCAACTACTTAATAAATTTCACTTGAAAGTATTGAAAAAAAATAATTTACATAGTCCACTAGGTATAGATTATATAGTGTAGCGAAATGCGAACGAAAAAGATGAGCTTTGCCACAAGATACGTATAATTTTGTAATAAATATTTTTTTAAACACACCGAAAATATAAAAGAAAAAGGTGAAAAAGACAACCAAAATATTACAGGAAGAAAACGTGAGAAATATTGCAGCATTGAACCATTTTTTAAAGAAATTAACCGAGTAAAAAACTATTGCAATACAATAAAAAATATTGAAGTTTTGAACAATTTTTTGAAACGATTAACCAAGTAAAACTTGGTGGTAGATTGTTATTAAAGCAAGTTATTTTGGAATTTATACCTATTGAAATAAATCAATTGCAATTGTTTTGAAAAAAAAGGCCACAAAACGCAAAATAAAACTTTATTTACGGTATGACGTATTAAGTTGAACCAGTGTGCACAGTAAAATCTAAAAACTGAATCAATAAATAAAAACTATTAACATCTTGAAACTACAATAATAATAATAAGGTAGATTGTGACTCCGAGAATCCGGTGTTTCTACGCCGTGCGCACGACATCGGAATCTTGAGCTTGTAGGTTGGCACCTACAAGCTCAAGATTCCAATGTCGTCCTAGCGCAAGCCGTGAGGGACCAACGCTGATAATACGGCTTCGGAATGGGTCATGAGCTGTTTACGATGTTCCAGCCCGTCGGGCGAGCCGAAATTCGGCTTGCAGTTAACAGACTATAGATAAATAAATATAGAATCAGACCAAGGATACGAGCAGAATCTTTGATAGAGCGAGTGAGGGTCAATAGTGGAATCAGACAAAACAATAATGAGAAAATTTACGGAATACATACCAGTCTTCAAAAGAACATAAGTAATTTACACCACATAGGCTTAGGAGGATAGAGGTTATTAAAAAACAAAGAAATTTAGTCGTATTGGATCAAATTGAAAATTAAATACTTCCATCGTTGATGAGATAAATTCTGCAATGAAATCCTCACAGAGAGAAAAAAAAGAACACATGTTTTTGACAAATTTTGAATTTTAAAATACCGAAAAAAATATGAAAGCCAATCTGTCCGAACAGGTTGCAATAAATATAAATAACGTTTGAATGTAGCAGTTCATGCTACAAAAGGTACTTACTCAAAGGGGTTCACTATCAAAACTATTTAACGAAACCTGCAGCCTAATTGCGTAACACATTTTCATCAAATGATCGAGAGTAATTGTCTTCGTTTAGACCGCACTCTGCTTGATTTTACGACTTTCGTATTGCGTAACTCCACTAGATATGAAAACAATTCTAGTCTGTTTGAGACGAATAGAGTGAACGATATGCCAGGAAAAATTGGGCAAGCGCCTTTATTTCGAATTGTGCAACCATTATGACAAGTGACAATTGGTTTGGATCACTGAAATGAAACCAATTACTAGTCGCCTTGAAACCGAAGTCAAGCTTCTGGCCGCTTTCGTTTTCCGATCCACATATTTTTGGATTTAAACCTATTATCTCCTTATATAATTCGAAAACATGTAAGTGGTAGTCTTCCTGATAAATTGTGAATGTGATTTAGTGTAAAACCTAAATGATAAATCAATATTAGTGGTGTTTTAGTTATCGGGTCGGCGAGGTGGATTTCTTGGAATAATTGTAAAAAAAATCTACATTATTATATTTCAGAAACGAGGTATGTTGGTGACATTTTAACTAAAGACAAATACGTACATAGGCATACGAGATATACCGTAACAAACTTATCATAAGCGACAAGCTTAGTTAGCAACCCAGTCGACAACTTCATTGTAAAAGCCAGAAGCACTGAGAACATAGACACCATACCTATTCCACACCATTGAATGTTTAAGGTATTAGCAATATTATTTTCTTAAATGTGTTGAACAGTGAATGTGCCCATTATTGGAATGTAAATATCCTATCTTCAAAGAAGCAAAAATGTTTTTGTTGTTACACACATTGTTTGATATGTAGGTACTGGATAATACAAAAATAGGTAAGGCACCACCAAACCCAACCCTCTTTGTATAAACCTAACCAATTTACAAAAATCTGTAAAAATGCCTACCCATTTATTAAATATGTATTTTGTCATAACCATATAGGATGTACCTAGTGTAAATCCTCAAAATCTATTTCGAGGATTTTAACATTTAATTCTAGCACCGCTATGATAGTCATGAAGTTATCTAATTAGGGAACTAAATTTGAATTTATTTTATGGACCAGAGGACCTAAACAAAGTTACATTCGATTTCCGACGACGCCAATAGAAAAGTCATAAATGTATAGGGGTTGACATAAGTTATCGATATGTCACGTGATCATAGCTCATAGCGTAGTATCTTAGTGGAGCGATAGCGATTGTAGAAAAGGAATCGCTCCGAAGCGAATGCCATTTGTCTAGGCCCTCTGACCTTACTCATACTGAAAGGTTTTCTAACTAGGAAGATTTTGAATTTCTGATCACTCAGCTTTCATCAATAACTTAAACGACCATTATGGCATTCGGCACTGGCATCGATCGTAATACTTCATTCTTGGTGTCCATAATAAGCGTAGGTAGTATCTTAACTACCAGACCGAAAATATTCAACGCCATTATTCACTACGCAACAAAAAGAGTATCGTCAATGCGTTGATAGAGACAACAGGTGCGCGTACGCAGCTGTTGTGGCGCGTGCTCTAGCGTAGATCCTTTAGTTCAGGGGTTGCCACAAGTAGGGGATGTAGCGGAAACTAATTATAAACCTATTTTTTGTGTGACTTTTTTAAATAAAATTATTTTAGGGTCAGGGGTAAATAATATTAGGAAGGTGTAGGTGTAGTAGGGGAATGGACTTCTTTAAATAACATTATGCGACAGGTAACCCAGTGGGCCATAGTTAATCATTATATTATTTTACTATCTTGTGCCTGCGAGTTTGCCCGCGTAAAGGACGAAAATTATCCCTTGGGAACGTTCGTACTAACCCATTTCGTGTGCAAAATAGTATCGAAATCTGTTCAGCCGTGAAGTGTGAACTGGTAACATACAGACAGACGAGTTACATGTTTAGAGTTGCTTTCGCATTTACAAAATAAAGTATAGTATAGATGTAACAGACAGTAACGCTTTCAAGGCTTAAACTAACTATTCAAATATACAAATACCTACTCGTCTATGCTAACTATCAAGTTTATTGAATCTTATTCTAAAGATTATAAGAAAATAAAATCGTTAATTCCCATTACTACTTCTTCTTAGGGCGGGTTTCACCAATGAAACTGAACGCGATCAGCACATCTAAACTGCGTTCAAGAGCTTTCAGTGTCAATATTCCACGATAATGATGACACCGGCATTTCTTGAAAGCTAAAGAAAATTTAGATGTGCTGATCGCTTTGGTGGTTAGTTTATTGGTGAAATTGTCAATTAGCGTATCGATAGAATGATACCCAAATATATATATATGGCCTGATAAGAACCATAGGTCTTGATAAAACGATTTAGAAGATACTAGTCAGGTGGTACTGGACTAGATGCGGAAGGCAGAGGACCAGTGGACCTCGACAATTGGCAATCGCTTTCAAAGCGTGTCGCATTTCATAAGCTTTGGATTGACTTAAGCTTTTCGGTAGCTTATGTCAATCCAACATGTAGAGGGCAACATCGAGAGGGCTATGCTTGGAGTTTCCCTACGTGATCGAATCATTAAGACCCACGGCCGATCCGATCCAAAGTGACTGACATAGGCCGAAGAATTGCCAAACTTAAGTGGCAGTGGGCAGGGCACATTGCTCGGAGAACAGATGACCGATGGGGCCGAAAGGTTTTGGAGGACGTAGCCTTATGAAGCCTGCAGGAATCCGCTGAATGCGGGAAGCAAAAAACCAGTCGTAGTGGCGGTGCTTAGAAGAGGCCTGTATCGTATATATATATATAAATATATATTAGAAGATGCTAGTCAGGTGGTACTACTGGACTGGATGCGGAAGGCAGAGAACCAGTGGACCTCGACAAACGGCAATCGTTATAAAGGCGTTTCGCTTTTCAACAGGATTGACATATGTAAGCAATTGGGTGGCTTGTGCCAATCCAATCTTTTCCAGCATCGTTAACGCTGATAGATGGTCTCTTTTTCTAGGCCCTCAGGTTTTGTTGCAGCACTAAGAGACCTCCTCAGAGGCCAGCAGTGGACTGCTATCGGTGCGTTGATTGAGTAAGGATGACTGCCCATGGTCCACTCGTAGATAATGTTTTAATACAGCACTATTATAGTTCCAATATATATATTATCACAATTTATCTTAGCCATGTATTTTCTTCCATACTACTATAACAGTCGTCAACTCAGTAATCACACCCTTTCAAGCCATATCATCTTTCAGACTGTCCTTCAAGCTTCTACTCTTAAAGCCATCCACATTAATTCTCAAAGCTTTCGTCATGACATTTTCTATATTCCTCCGTAACACATGCATACTATGATCACAACCAATAGTATTATCGACAAAGTTACTCGTATATAGCGGCCAGACAGGTGTCACTTGGACATGCCTCAATTTGCAGGCTACTGCGCTTATCTTAAACCAATTATTTTGTAAAATTATGTCCTTGGGTCCTTTGCATTGGCGTTGAAACCTTGACATTTAAAAAATGAGACGATAGTATTTAAAGAATGCTTTCAACTTGGATTACATTTTAAAATTATTTCTGTTTGTATTCCAACTGGCTCAGTATGATTATTTTGCTATTATAATTCAAAGACATTTCTGGGGGGCTATAACCGCCGGGCACGTCTTTGGTAGCCAGCCCCGCATCACCCTTGCTGTGTGGCTAATACTTTACTCTGACATGACCGATTCTCATAAAATTTGTAGTTCGTTGAAAGCAATGATGTCCCAGTGATAAAGAACTGTTGCGACATACTAGTATTCTTACGGCCAAACCCAATAACGTATTTATCTCCAATTCTGGTGTACTGGAGATAGAAAGACCGATCTTTGGTTTTAAAGTCCCAATTAAGCCAAAGTACGACCCTTTAACGTGTTGACAGATATTTGTTTGACAGTGACAGATGGAATTGTATTGTCTATCCGTTAGGCCGTTAGGGTAGTGGTCGGTAGGTTCGAATCCAGACAGGCGCCATTCTTTGTGGAAACTATTTCATCGTCACTGCTCTCAAAGCGGTGAAGGAAAACATAGTGAGGAAACTGGCATGTTGTAGATTAAAGAAACTTGTTCGGTCGGGGGACCCGCGTCAGCAAAGAAGGTCTCATACGCTTTTTCTTCAACTCTGAATGTAATTCGATGTGGAGATTTAGTTTTGATTTTCATTTTGATTTCACTCCACACAAAACTATGAAAACTATCACTCTCTCTTTCTCTCTGTCGCTTTCTATTATAAATAATAAAAAGTTGCATGGAGGGGGCACAACACTTTCGTTACGTCTCGATTTCAAAAATTAAAATAAAAGTACCGCAAGCTGCGTTACAGAATTCGATCCAAACCTCGAAGACGTGTGAAACCTACCAACCCACATTGGGTCCGCATGGTGGATTACGGCCTACCCTCTCACCGAGAGGATGCTTATGTCCCATCAATTTATTCATCAATTAAATCGCAAGCACAATGCAAGTTTTCTAACGAACATGAAAACGTTCACACCACCAATTGACCCTGCGGTCCAATCTTATATTGATAGTTCTCATTTGTTCTCATTTCACGGCCGCATTGATGAGAAATATATTCGATAACGTTTTAATAAAATAAAAAAATAAAAAAATTCAGGTCCTTGACCCATATAAGGTATAAAAACAAGACAATTCAATTTTGTCAATATTATAACGTTAAAATTAGATGACTGATGAGATGACACGATAAAAGTTAATGAAATGATGTAAATAAATAACAGATAAACAATAGATAAATGTCAGATCAAATAAATTTATGTAAAAGCCCGAAGCAAAAAAAATACATTATAATTTTTTTTTACAGTCAAATGAATTAAAATATGAAAATCAGATTATGTCATGAACAAAAAACTAAAATAAAAATTTGCAAAATAATACATAAAACACACCTATATAAAAAGACAAATCAAGCACCAGTTATATGCCTGCTACAACAATGCCCAATGTAAGGGCAATCCAGTCGCTGAGCAATCATCGCCAGGACAGTATTGGAGCTAGCCCGCACCCTGCGCACCAAGGACGCGCACCGCTTGCGCATGGTGGCGTGGAAACAGTCGGTGCGCGGTTCCGCAAACATGCCTGAGGCGCTGCAGAAGCGGGGCAGCCCCAACACTGCCCTGAACGCGTTGTTATATTGGACACGAAGGGCACTCTAAGCAGCTTGTGTGTAAGATGCCCATAGGCTGCACGTGTATAGTGAGGTGCAGAAAGCTTTGAACAGTGTGATTTTATCCTGATTTGAACAACGTGCAAATCTACGGGCTATCATATTTGCTCTCTTAGAAAGTGCCCTCCGCTCCCGCTCAATATCAACATGGTCTTTCAGATCGTCTGCTACCCAGTGCCCCAAGTATTTAAATTGGGTCACCCGTTCTACTGGTACACCATTCAAGCGAATAGGGGGCACTTGCTGTGGACATTTGCCGCCTCCCTGAAATACCATGTATTGGCTTGTCAAGACATTATACATAAGGCCATGCCCGCATACTCCTCACAGATTTTCAATAGCTCGCGTAATCCACAGACCGACGCGCTCAGAATAACCGTGTCATCTGCATAACTCAGATTGTTAAGACATACATCATCAACATGACAACCAACATGACGACTACTGAGCGCGACTATGAGTGCCTTCATGTAGAGATTGAAAAGTGTGGGTGAAGTTAACCCACCCTGTCTCACCCCACATTCAAGCCTGTAAGGCTCCGGTAATGTACCCGCCCATCTGACATTGTTAACCTGGTGTTCGTACGAATACTTGAAGATGTTAACAAGTTCATGCGGCATGTTTATGCCCTCAAGTTTTTGCCACAACACATCATACGATACCAGATCAAAGGCCTTGGACAGGTCGAGGAAACACGCGTACACTGGCGTTTCACGATCCGTGTAGTATCTGACGGTATGCTTGAGACACAGTATTGCACTATCTGTAGATAATTTGGGTCTAAACCCAAACTGATTATCATGCAGTGACACGTGTTTATTCAACCGTGTATCAAGCAAACACCTTTGCTATAATAGTAGCAAGAGAGATAGGCCTGTAGTTTGTTTTATAGGCTAGATCACCGGTTTTATTCTTCACCACAGGCACTACCACCGTTCTCATGAAGTCGTATGGCAGGTATGAATGGGTCAGCCATAGCGAGTAGAACATAGCTAAAACCCTAGACACATGCGGGCCGGCAAACTGCAGATGTTCAATACTTAGGCCATCATGGCCGGGAGATTTGCCTCTAGTCATATATTTTATGATTTTACCCACCTCACTGGCCAAAATCCTCGTCTCCAATACTCCCGTCCGCAGCGTTGACCTCCGCAGTCCGCCTTCTTAACTGAGGCTTTACAGAAATGTAGGACTTAAACAGACCAGCTATATCCTCCGATTCATTAACTCCTTCAACGCTCATCGGTAGGCCAGGTCTTAAGTTTGCCTTGTTGGTACTCTTCCAAAAACCACCAAAGTCACCGTTCGAGTGCTTCACAGCAAGGGTATCCATTTTTAATTGGTCCTGAGGATCTTGACACCACTTAAGCCTAGATTTCAACACCCTTCTGGTTACACACATAATGCGATACACCTCCCCACACCTAGGTTTTCCGCATAATACCCATTCAATAAATTTCCTTCTAGCCACCCGATGGGCCTCCCTGACGTTTTGTTCCACCCTACCACACGTGAGCCATCCGCACCCGACCTCCCGCTACCCCGACCCGCCAAAGACGCGTCACGAAGAGCAGTCACAATATCAGAGTACAGTCTGTCAATGGCACACCTATGACCATGGTCGCGGCAGTAAGCGTCAGCACACTGTATACACTCATTAGGAAAGTCAATAAGTCTGAGCCTCCTGTTACACTCACTTGTATACAAGGCAATCTGTTCATCCTTACGTACACCCCACATTACCCCCCATGCAACAAAACACCGTGACGCGCCGTCTGTGGAATCAGATTTAAATTACACTCAATAATAACGTGTCATACCGTGTCATAATCCACATACGTGTTAGTAACAGATTGCCTTGCAGACTGAGTTACCAAGCAGTGGTCCAGCCAGCTACACGACCCGTACACGTCACTGATAAAGGTAAACGTATCCGAGTCAATACCTAGCATTTCCACATCAACACATATCCAATACTGCTCAGCACAATCGCTCACAAGTTCGTTGAAAAATAAACCTTACGGCGTAGCATTAAAATCGCCTAAAATATAAACGGACTCAATACCATATTCTTCAATTATTGCGCTTACCATACTAAGACAATCCGTGAACTCAGCTAAATTGCCCGGCGCGTTCGTAGGCATATAAACGCTTAGCACTATCACTGGCCGGTCCCCGGTTAATATTTTAATGGCACATATACGCTCACTATCACAACGCAACCCAGACACCTGCTGAAATACGCTGCTTCTCCACAGCAAGGCCACTCCACCAAAAGGTCGCACACGCAGCAGACCTGCGGACGTGTCCACTTCAATTCTTTTAATTAATTAACGGAAACTTACACGTTTTACCAACGAATTAATTTTAAGAAATGCTTAATTTTGTTTGGAAATCTTGAGACTTATATTTTAATATCTTCTATATTTTTCGACCTAAATAAGACTCTCGTTTTGCTAACTCAATCATAATGAACACCGGGCCTTAATAAGTTTTAAGATCTAAGCATCGGTTTCTGGCATTTCAGGCGCTGATGGTCTTGTGACAATATTTTGATTTAAAAGTGTGTTCATGGAGTTTTTACCCGTTGTTCCCCATAGGAACCTACTACGCTTTGGAATAGGCAACTAGCTTAATTTTTCTGACTGACAGACCCTTGATAATTCAAAAGTGCCTGTAAAAATTGCCTGCTTTGAGTTTGAGTTTGGTTCATGTTTGAGTACTCTCATCTCAGTGTAGTAGGAGAAACTTCGATGTGTCAGCCCTCCATTTTCCGTAGAGTGTCCAGGAGGTTTTCCCACAGAAAAAACAATACTTTCTCAGTCCATGTTCTGTTCATTTTTGTTCGTCGATTGCTCGGTTTGATAGAGAGGTTGTAAGTGCGCATTTAACTAGTAGGAATTATGCTTTAAAGCAAGTTTAGCTAAGTTTAATCAACCCTGTTCGCCAAGTTAAATAATTAACTGGATAGGCCGATTGGGTAAACATTTAACTCTGTAATACCTACCTTAACTAAGGTTTAAACAGTATTTTACCCATTATTGTTTTAGAATAATATTTATTATTAATTCAACTTCATCTTTAGCCAAGTTGATTGAATAACTCGATAAGGTAATCATGAAACTCTAAATATTTATATATATTATAACTCTATATATTTTAATTTAATTTTGGTAAAGGAACGTTGGTTTCAAAATGCCTTGGTTTCAGTAGGATCTTTTCCAAAAAAAAACTAATTTATTTGGTACCAAACATCACGATGACTTGCTCTAACATATTTCGGTAATAAAACCAACATCGTAATGATAATAAAACCGAGTTCAGTGTAGCCTAACGCTAATCACACACGATCATTACACGGTTCGACTATCCGGGCGTCCAGAACCGTGACCGGACGTACGATATGGTGCTTTACTCCTCTGATTGATAAAGTGAATTAGAAATAATTTTTAAACATTTGTAGATTGGTGTAGGATTTACTTTCAGTTGTGAAGCTACCTCCTAAATTCAATTTTTTTGAACACATCCTGTGCAGACAGTCTTGCAACCATTATGCCAACTAGCTAATATATTTTTTACCCAGCCATGGGCGATTATTATATAGGTAACTAGCCCGCGACTTTGCTGCGTGAATGTTCTTGTTCTACCGACCCACCGCGTTGCATCGCGTCACCTGCCCGCGCTACACTTCGTTTTGAACTGAATGAATGGCCCCATAAATTAGATTATAGTACAACTGAGGAATTACTAACTCATCCAAAATAGTTCCATCCCGCTAATTTCCCTACATATATTATTGTTTGTTGTTTCTACTTACGTTTCGTTTTACTTTTTTATCTCTTTACTGTGAGTTTATCATTGATTTTATATTATGCCCTATCCCTTCACATTTTCTGATTAACTGATTATATTTACATACCGTGTGGTGGGACCCTGGTGATCTTCTATACAGGTATTCCTAGTGCAGACACCATTCTCTCACAAACTAGTGTCATATAGTTTTTAAGCTTGTCTAAATTATGTATATATACAACCATTGTTTATGAAGACGAATAAATTAATTTAAATTTGTTTTTGCTTAGCGTCCTTTCAGTCTTCTTTCATTTTCCAAAGTCCACCGGTAGTTCCAGAGATGTGAATGTAACTTCCTTAAAATATTTTAAAAGGATGAAATATTTTATATTCGTATGATAAGTAATTCTTCTAATGCCACTAACAAAATGGCAAATACTAATTCTACGTGAAAGATCAAGTAAGCAGGCTAAAAGACATAACAACCGAAGGATATTTGTAAGGAAATCGCACCAATTTTCCTAATTTTTCTTTAGATAAAGACCTGATTCGGAATCGAACATTTTACAACAAAAATTTACCAAATTGGTCCAGCTGTTCTGATGTGATGCGCTTACCAACGAACATCATTTATTTTAATATAGATTACGTTGTTACTCGTTGGTCTAGAGGTCGCAAGAGCTACTCGCAAGCATGAGGTCTTGGGTCCGATTCCCAGATCGGGCAAAGTTTTATTGGGTTTTTGCTATCTAGAATTTATCAGTAGCAGCCCGGAGTCTGGATTTTTGCCCAGTTGATGGCAATAGGCTCGCCCCCTATAACATGGGACTTAAACATAACTGGCGAAATGTGGGTGTACTGTACTATAAGTGCACCTCTGCCTATCCCTTCGGCGATAACAGGCGTGATGTTGTGTTATGTTATGTATATACTCGTAGATTATTAAGTAAGTAAGTACTTAAGAAATAACAAGCACTAATGACCTTTGCTTTCGACTTTAAACTGAGGATAAGTTTTGTTTCAGGGAAATGAGTTTAAACGTTGGAAAAACAAATAAAAGCCATTTTCTTTAACAGGGTAGCAACAAATTTTTTTTGACATTAATGACTTTTCTGTCACAGGAAAACTACAACCATGATAATAAATGATCTACCTTTTGTAAAGTACGTACTTACAATTAAATGTTCGGAACTAAATTATTAAAGGGATTGCTTTCCGAGGCCATTACAAGGATTTTCGTTGTCAAACTTTGATTAATTATACATGAACCGATTTGGTCAATAATACCTATTGTTGAGTCGTTCTATGGAGCGAACTGGCACCTTGATTTGATGTTGTTTTCTATACATTTGGTGGGGAATCTAATGGATTATCTACCTATACATTTTATGTACTGTTCATGATATTGTTGTAATTTTTTTTTTGTAGTAGAAAACTATGAATAGAAATAATTATTTGAAAGAGAATGTATGTAGGAAATGGAAAATGTATTGGACGAAGGCCTTCTAAGTGTTTTGTTAAGTTCCTGGTACCTGTTTACAGGCCTACACAGTTCTCCCATACTTATTAACACCGTAATTTGAAAACATTGTGAAATACAATTATTTGTAAAACAGTAATCGTGGAGTTTCTTGCCAGCTCTTTGCCTTATGAGACGACCAATTGGAACCGTGCACCTAGCTTCTGAAGTTTCATAAGTGCCCATGTAGGTGAAATTAAATCTAATGAATGAAATTCTAAAATGAAAATCTAATTGAAATGAAAATCTAATGAGAGAATTTCATTCATTACAGTTAAAAAATACCTTTTTTCCTTGTCCTTTATAGTTGCTATGGACAAAAATAGAAGCTCTTAGAATGGAACTTAAGTGTAGGTAACGTACGTAATACTAGAAAAAAATACTTAGAACCAGCCTCATGCTGCAAGTGTAACCGGAATGACAGGTTTTAATTTTATCTGACTAAAAAGGCGTCATTTGACCATTTTCTGTGAATATTGAACCACTACGTATTCCCTTCGAATTAACGCTGGTGTGTGTACCCGTTGGTAAGCAGCGTGCAAAGTGCTAAAAGTAAAGGCACCCGTCGCGCGACACGCGGTGCCTTTGTATCGCGCTGTAGCGTCGCGCCAGTGTTCGTGTCAACATGATTCGGCACAGTGTCAGTGTGAATATGATTCAGCGAATACCTTAGAGATGCCAAACGGAGTTCGCCGATCGGAACGAGCTAAATAAAAACCAAATATTGTATATTAATCGCTTCGGGTCCGCTTTGTTGTTAAAAAAAAGTGCCGATTTCACAAATGGAACTGAAAGCGTTCAGCACATCTAAACCGCGTTCAAGAGCGCTCAGTGTCAAAATTGTTATAGAATACTAACACTGACAGCTCTTGAACTTGGTTCAGAAGTGGTGATCGTGTTTTTGTGATTGGTGGAATTCGCCCTTAAACAAGTGCAGTCAAAATCAGTGCATGTTGGCGTGATTTTACAGATTACAGCGTAAGTTTGCGCTAACTTTCATCGTCCCTGTATCTTACCCGATAGGTATCTATAAACGTCACTTAGCTCGTGCTTTACCTTAGATACTTTAAATAATGTTCCCGTCTCTCGAGTTTAACAATTATGCGACAGCAACAGGATTAATGCTAAGCCTAAGAACGTGCTAAGTAGCGTTTATAGATCTCTGTCTTAAGCGCAGCTCTACGGTGTAAATGACCCACCAAAAACATTCTGTAAAAAACTAGCCAAGTCTCGATGGAGCTGCTTGTTTATCTCTAAAAAGTAATGAAATCTAGACAAAGTCATGCCAAGTATAAGGTTCCTTACTGCGATTTCTTTATTATTATAGTTAATGTTGTGTGACTTGGCCGTTGAACATTATTTTTATACGTTAGTGGATACAAGTCAATTTTGTTTACACGTAATGTTATATCTGTTGTAACTACCTATTTTTGATAAGCGAGATAATAGCCCATACTGGTATTGGTAATTTGACGCTAGCGTCTCATTTTAGGCTGTTATTGATTGTGCACACACATACATTCAGCATTGATAATGCTGACTCCTGCTCTCTTCTTTTTGGAGCGTCAAATCGACCACCGATTTAACATAAAATAGACGTACAGACGGACTTCTATCAATGATTAGAAGTCCGTCTGCACTGGAAATAATTTTCATACGGTTTGTTTCAGGCTCGCCTATACCTGTATTATTGAAATACGCAGCTTTATCAAGCCTACAATTGACTGGTTATTGAATCAACATTTTCCAAGTGCCAATTTTCCATCGTCAATGGGTAGCGGTTCTGGCGACAGATTGGTGCAATGGTGCCATGGAGCACCTGGTTTTGTACAACATTACATAAGCATAATCAGCCTATAACGTTCCCACTGCTGGGACACAGGCCTCCTCTCTATGAGAGTTAGTGAGCCGTAATCCACCACGCGGGCTCAGTGCGGGTTGGTAGATGTCACATGTCTTCGAATTTTTGGTTCTAGGACATGCCGGTTTCCTCACGATGTTTTTCTTCACCGTTTTGAGAGCAGTGGTGATTAAATTATTTACACAAAGTAAAGCGCCTGCTTGGGTTCGAACTCACGACCTACAACTCGTAAGTCGGGACCTTTACCACTGGGCCACCACTGCTCCACAACATTAACTATAATAATAAAGAAATCGCAGTAAAGAACCTTAGACTTGGCATGACTTTGTCTAGATTTCATTACTTTTTAGAGATAAACAAGCAGCTCCATCGAGACTTGGCTAGTTTTTTACAGAATGTTTTTGGTGGGATTTCACTTCTATTTGTAGTAACGGGGGCAAAGCAGAAGGGGAGGCATTCGCCCAGCAGTGGGACGCTATAGGCCAGATTAAATTAGAAGATGTGTCCCACTACGCTGGGTTTTTGCAATGACAGTCGATTTTTTATGTACCAATAGTAGAAGGGGGCATTACCATATCTCTAAAACAGCTGAGACCAGCTGAGGGTTCTTCATCAGATACTTCAGAGCTTCGATTTTTGACATCAAATGATGCGGCCCAACAAGTTGAATATTTTTTGTAAAAGCGGTATGTCGATCTCTAATAGTTTGGTTGGGCTCTTGTGTTTTCTAATCAGGGTCACCAGGTACTACATCACCAGGTACTTCCAGGTAAGTTCATTAGAGTAGAAGATACGCATAACGTCAACACTCGCCATAAAAAGAGGTTATGCGCTCCATCCACAAGAATAAAAATATTAAGTGATAGCCCGTATTATATGGCAATAAAAATTTATAATAAGTTGCCCAACATGTTTAAAACTGAAAAATCTGTAATACTATTCCAAAAAAGACTAAAACTATACCTAATCCAAAAATGTTTCTACTCAGTAAAAGAATATTTAGAGTCTAGCTTAAAATAACGTGTTTCTCTCATGTACAAAAGTGGCGATCTGTCCTATACAAACAATTAGATTAAGTCTATCCTATTTAACTTAAATATTGCTGTTTTTTTATTAGACTCATTGACTTTTAATTTTGACATAACTATAATTTATCAAACGAACTATACTATTATAAGGAAATAATTATGATATAATAATGTTTAATGCATGCCAATTTAGGATGATAAGAGCAGGCAAATGATAAAATTGCAATGCTTGTAAAAGGCTGCTAAGTCATAAGTGCTATCATAAAATAACATCTACATTGTACACTTAGTTCGCAATAAATTTTTGACTTTGACTTTTTTGATTTGACTACTCCAGATCTTCGATTATCCTAGTTTTTATAGTTTTCCCTTTATTTGGCCATTAAACCCTAACTCTGTACCGAATTTAAGCTGTCTGAGTTTATGGGAAGTACTAGTTCTATTCTGATAATCATGAGTGAGTGAGTGAGTGTCATAAATGCGAAACTCGGACCTAAATGACCTACAGACTTGTAATTTTGGATTTTAAGTATGTGATTATAGCTTACTGGATGACGAAAATTTCTGCGTTCTGGTCTTATCCATAGGTTCTCAAATAGGGGCCTGAAAATGCGGCGAAATGGTTCCAGTAAAGGAGGGTACGGCAGTGTTTGCTTCGCGCTCGACTTGGCGGGGGCACTGCCGTGCCCCCCGAATACCTTTCAAAAATTTGTATCCTCGGACGCTTAGGTTGTAAGTTGTCTATCGATCATTGAAACTGTTTCTTATACCCGCTTTATACTTACTAAGTTATAAATCATTTATAGTATTTTATCTCACGAAGCGACGCGTGCTTTATTTGTGGTAACAAACATGCTGTGTATGTGTCCGTAAAGACGAGTAGCGTCAGCACATAACAAACATAAGCACACACACACACACTTCACACTTCGCCATTGTCTAGGACGGTATCGAGAGAGCTCCTGCGCTTAAACACACATTCACAGCCTGTTTGTAAACTTGGTTATATATAAATATAACCAAGTTTAGATAAAACTACTGTACATTAGGTGCGATGCTTTTAAACTTAATACGTTGGATAGAAAATTTTTCAGTTTATGGCAATAGTAGATGTTTCAGCTGATCCATTTGAATGTTTGTTTTTTAAATTGTAAAAACTTGATAAAGGGGAATTCGTTTGGTAGGCAAATGAAGGTCTTCATTCGCCTACCAAACTAATTCAAACACTTTATTGAAACAATTTTGAATATCAATTCTATTTATGATTTAACTTCAAGTAACCTAACATTTCTGGTTCTACATAACAGTATTTAGAATTACAATTTAAGTACTTCTTTTGCTTTTCAATTCTATCACGAACTAGCGTTCTTACTGACCGACTTGTAACAACAAACCGTAAGATAAACGGAAACAGTTTCACGATTAACTATAAAAACTCTAACAAAAGTCTTGAGTGAAATGGTTTTTAATAACAGCGAAGTTAAATTTAAAAACAAAACAGCTAGTGCGATTCGGACTCGTACACGAAGAGTTCCGTACTACCGTACAGTATTTAAAACGATATATAGGATGGCCCGTAAGCCAACCTCAAGCCGGAATCGGGTGATAGGTAACGTCATAATAACTAACAGAAAAATATTTAAAAAAAACTTTCATATGTAAGTACTATAATACGGGCATTTATAAAAAAAAAACGACAAAATCTACTGTCCGTGACGGTCTTTTAACTCTTGTTGCTACTTTTAACTTCTTTTTTTTTCTGTTTATCTATTATGACCCGACCTATCACCCGATTTCGGATGACTGACGTCGACTTGGGATACCCGTATTAAAAATATTTTGTAAAAGAAAAACTCGTTTCTTGTAGGTACATGAAATAAAATTAAAAATTAAAGGGCGTCGCCATAAACGCCCTTTAATTTTTATGAATTTTATGTTTTTTTATTGTTATTGCGGCCATCTCTGTGAAAATTTCAAGAGTCGAATAATTAGTAGAGTTCAAAAGATACAGGCATGTGACAGTTGGACGGACGCGGACGGACAGCGGAGCCTTAGTAAAATGGTCCCGTGGGCATCCTTTAGGTACGGAACCATAAAAACTTCAACAAAAGCGTTCTAGTAAAATGTTTCTTTAATAAAAGCGAAGTTTAATAAAAAATAGAGGAAATGTATTCCGTTTCTTCGTGGTAGATTTCGTCATAATTTATTTAGCAGTAGGTGTTATTTTAGGCCTAATCTTGTTTTAAATCTTAGCGCTAAGTTTCAGCATTGTTACACGAAGCAATTTGGGAGACGTCTCTGATGATGAGTAGGTTGACACGGTTGATTGATTGATGTGAAGCAAATGGTTATTTAAAAGTCTCCTGAGTTTCAGAATCACTTCTTGCTTTCAGAATTTATCTTATCTTTAAAAGTGGGTTTGATTTATTGTTCTCGATTCTTATTATAAATGACATTAGCCCAATGGTTTAGCAACAGCTGTCATATCCCCCAAGCAATCAATGACTTTTTTTTTATGTTCCTACTACAATCCCAAGTCGGGATTGGAACGAAGTTCTTTTCAGTGTTTAATGTGAATTAAAACAGAGCCATCCAATACGGTCTCAAGTTTCAAGTGTCAAAAGTTTTAGTATTTTTTTTTTAGAAGATTGCTGTAATAAAAACAAAAAAGGTGGCGTTAAGATTTAAAAAAAAAACTTTACTCTACTTCAAGCTCCGATACAGCCACTGTCATAAGTCTAGTACGAGTCTCAATAAAAAGCTTAACAATCATTCAAGAGGTTTTAATTAAATTTCCAGCTAATTCGATATTACACGTAATGCTCAATAACCATACAATGGCTGGCATTATAGATAACAGCCGCCAGCAGACGGTGAAGCGAATGAAAATGAGATGCGCGTGAGATTTCCTACCGGAGGGGGTGTGGGCGGTTTGAAAGCTGCTGCAGAATACGCCTAGATTATAATTGTATTCAACTTTAGCGTGTGGTGACATCTACACTGCCACACGCGAACTACGCATAACACGACGCAAAATCCTGCATCGCGTGTACGCATAACACGACGCAAAATCCTGCATGTTTACCATCAATCGTCGGGCAGTTGTCCACCAGACACAACACCCATCTGGTCGAAGGATCCTCCTTTTTCTATAGAGGTGAACTTTACACCCTGTACCACATACCTATACAAGCGTTTAGAGAAACGGCTATTAAAATAAACGAATAAAAACTGTGAGGTAACGCATAAATGATAAACTGTGGAAACCAGACTGTCAAGGACTGTAAATGTGAAAAACCAAGCATAGAAATCTCGGTTATGGTTAGAAGCAGTCGCAATCAACATACCTACCAACCTATTACTGAGCTACCCTGGCGCTCGCATTAAGCAATTTAATCCGCCATAACTGCGCCCCCATCCTTAGGCGCCGGCAATCCTCGCCGCCGACATTGTCATTCAGCGCACAGCGGCCACATGACACAAGCCACGCTATTGTGTGACTAGGCCATTGTTGGCTAACATACGCCATGCTTTACGACCGTTAGGCCATCGAAAGTTATTGCATGTTCCTATGTTCATGTTTCTGGAAATATGAATAGGGCATAAAAGCAATTGGTTGGATTAACATAAGGATAATCTCGTCTCTAAGTTTTTCATGTTTCTGATTTGACAACATCTAACATAACATCATCAAGCGTATTACCCATAGGGTTAGGCAGACGTGCACCTCATATACACCCAAATTTCGCCAAATATGTGTAAGTCCCACGTAATAGGGGGCGAGCCTATTGCCATCAACCGGTCACAAATCCTGACTGCTAGAGAAAAATTCCAGACGGAAAAAACCCAATAACAACCAGGACCCAACTCAGGACCTCATACTCAGTAGCTCTTACGGCCAGAAGTGCTATTCTGTTACCATATCACCGTGAAAACTTA
The DNA here is from genome assembly GCA_963555695.1 of Dasypolia templi. Taxonomy (NCBI): domain Eukaryota; kingdom Metazoa; phylum Arthropoda; class Insecta; order Lepidoptera; family Noctuidae; genus Dasypolia; species Dasypolia templi. The sequence goes on from OY743142.1 coordinate 14,346,840, forward strand.
GGTGAAGTGAGCGTGGAGTGAGCTTTCAGTGCCACTTATGCTAGAGCTCCCTCCACGCAAGTCTTCACGGTGAGATTTTACATGAACACAGACAGACATGCAGTGGACCAACAGGCCTATTTGACAGATTACTATCTATAAGATCGATATTTTTTATTGATTATCTGTCGTAACAGGTGACTCCACTACAGATAAAATGCATTGTATAAACTCAATCTCCTTTGTATTATATAAATGCATAGCACAGGTGTGAGTACTATGTCCTATGGAGCTACCATTTACCAGGTAATATGTCTTTTATTGACTTGAATATGCAATGGCGCCTGATAGTTTGTCATGCTCACTCAAATGTCTCGCTGACGGTAACGCGTGTGTTGGATCATTTAGCTCCCTTAAAAAAGGTTGAGCTGAATGGTGCTGATCCATGCGTCATGTTCGTGAACGGGTGAAGTCAGTTGGGAGGGACTGGTCATCTCTTAGCTGTCACAGCTTATTTTAATAAATTAATTTTTGGATTGTTTTTATGATATTTTGCTGCATTCTGGACGCTTTAACGTGTACGTGTTTTTGTAACCATATTATTTAAAAGAGTGTCCATGACGTTTCTTGCCCGTTCTTCTCCATAGGTGCCTACTACGCTTTGGAATGGGCAACTAGCTTCATATTTCTGTTTTACCGACTTCTTGTCAAAAGTGCCCGTTAAAGGTTTAATTGAAATAAATGCTTTGAGTTTAAATGTGAGTTTGAAAATAAATAAAAAATTATTAATTCTGCACAAACACAACAAAAAAATGTCATAAAATACATGTACGTACAAAGTAGCCAAAAGCCTTGTATTCAACCTATTAAAATTTTAAAATTTGTCCATGGCCAGGGACCAATGAATAATTTATATAAAATGGTGGGAAACGGCCCCAGCAAACTGGTGGTAGAAATAATATGGTCACAGGAAGAAATCGGATCGAATGTAGATACACACACAACCTGCACGAAATACGTATTAGCATTTTTGGACCGCAGTTTCGCGGATTCAGAGGTTATAATAATTAATTTTCATTACAATAACAATTAATTAAAAACAAATTATATTTTTATATATATATTTTACAACAATCCACAAGTGTATGGCGAGACACTCAGTTAGCCGATTATCCAAGCAATAAAATTTATTATCACAGGTGCATTTATTATTATTGTATGGCATGTGGCAGTTCAGCCTGTGAACCTAATAATTTAAGGCCTCCAGCCAGGACTTAAACTTAAATACTAACTAAAAACTAAGCGACTACACGCTAATAAGGGCACCCCCTGTGTGGTACCAGATCGAGGGAGTATGGCTACGGCCGCTGAAATCAAGGGATTTGGGTGTTTGATGCCACAGTCGAAGAAACGCTTAGATAAGCGTTTAATGAACTGGTTTATGTTTGGCATTTTGAGGTTGACGTGGATTACCAAAGGTGCTAGGTTTTTACTATCTTATATACCCTACGTCCTATCTCACCTTCTTCATACCACGTCCAAAAACATAACTACAAAATCAGTAGCCATCACTGAGCCATAAGCCGCTGGTCAGGGCAGTAATGTTACGAAATTTCCATAATTCGGTATAAGTTGTGCCTCCCCCGCCCCCGTGCGCTGCCTACCCCCTGCCACTTCCGGACGAAGCGGCGCGTGACGCCCTGGTCACGCACTGCAGTGGTACAAGGTGGAAGAAATAGCGGAATCACTGGAAGATTTAAATGTAACATCAGAAGTAAAAACGGAAGATGGGCAGGAGACGTAACAACTTGGTATCCCAGAGAAGTCACGTCGGGGTCACCAGTGAAGAGATATGAGGAACAGGGTGTAAAGTTCACTCATACTCTTGGAAAAGGGAGGATCCTCCGACCAGATGGATGTCGTATCTGGTGGGCAACTGCCCAACGTTTGATGTCGGGAAGTTGTATGCTATCTGCGCGGTAAACTCTGCTTGCGCGATGCAGGATTTTTCTGACGTCAGTGTGATGCGTTGTTCGCATGTGGCGGTGTAGATGACGCCACATGTAGGATCGCTCTTTCTGCATAGACTTTGATGTAGGCTTGCGTTACAGCCGTTAAACCAAGCAATTTTTTACACCGAGATGTATTGATATGTTCCGTCTTGGATGTCGGTGATATGGCTTGCAATCTATCCATATCTTCATATTTTTATATATATGCATACTATAAATTAAATTGACTTTTCCTAGGTCTGTGTGACCACGTTATTCTTCCAAACTACGCAACGGATTTTGTTGCAGTTGTCACCATTATTTAGAGAATATTTTTCGAAAGATTTATGTGTATAATAAATTAATATTTAACTTACATTTATTGACGAAATCTCAATGTTTTGTCAAGTCTACACCGGTCTGTAGGCTTGTTCGAGGAAGTACCCTAACTCTATATGTTGCCAAGTAGCATTGGTTCGTTCCAGTTTGATGGTTCTGTGTTGCGACCATTTAAAGTTGTCTCTTAGGTAAGTACTGCATGAGTGAGCAGAGAGCATACATTGATGAGCAGGTGTCTAGAGGCGGAAGGGGCCCGGCCACCTGTTTACAAAATAAAATAAATGAATTAAAAGTAAAAAGCGATTTCTTAACATCATAAGGGTTATCTTAGGAAAACAATTTGTCTTGTTACATTTCCTATAAGCGTTCCTTAATGTTTATCTACATCTTGCAATGGCTTAAAGCAAAGGTACAATTACGGAATGTAGTCAACATCATGTTCATTTTATGCTCTTTTTTTTCAGGTTCTGTATGTTAATTGACAATAAAGTTTTATCACTCGTAGATTATTTTATTATTAGTCATTAATGTCCTTCCTCTCTTTCCACCTCTCTCTCTCTGTCCAGAGCTGTCAAGGATCAGCTCTTCCCGCCATCTCCGTATGGGCCTCCCGCGTTCTCCCCAGTTCAAGATGATATTAATTGTATTTATTAAAAGCATTGCTGATTAAGAAGTAATAACATTTTACTATTTCTAATTTATTTTTAAAGTTTAAATTGTTTTTTTTTTTGCAATTGTTATCAGTTATTTTAGTGATGGAACGGATTGTTGTATACTTAACCCGGTCCACATGTTTAATAACCAGAATACTCCGTTCATAGTTCTTTGGCAAACCTCGACCGTGGACCTCTGCTGAGAAAGTCAAAGTCAAAAACTTCCCAAAAGCTCTTCCAGGAGTTTTCCGTGCGTCTTACATGTTCCTTGTTTTGTCTTGCCTGGAAAGAGACTATTTGACCAAGATAGAGATATTCATCGACATATTCCACTTGCGCGCCACGCCACTCGCCACGGTGATCCTGCGATGCACGCTATTCCTTATCAACTTGATCTTTAACACATTCATTTGAATTCCGACCTCTAGGCTTGCCTGCTAAGATCTTCCAGCATCTGCGTCAGCTTGGAGACTGAAGAATGAATGAATGAAATGCACCGACCCCAGCGTGGTTTGACCAGACTCGATTAATCGAATGAACCCCAAGATTTGCACTAGCCCCTGAAGCCTCGTGCTTCATGGTGCTACAAAGACCATTGCATATCAAGGAATAGACCGGTACTGTAATGGTAGGGAAGACGTGCCCTTAGGATAGGAGGGATTAAGAGCCTACGGAGTATGTACCATAACGTAAGCATGGGATTAGTGGAGAGGCGGGTGATATTTGTCTATGGGATGGGCATCTTTTAACGACGTCACAGCAGGGTTGATTCAGGTCGAGCTTCATCGGTGAATCTTTAAGCGGGGTTCAACTGGTTTCTCGGCTCTTTTCTATGTCACTGCTCTGCTGTGATAAATGTTGCTGTTCTTTGTCTTCGTCTGAGTTCTCTCTACTGACCGTTTCCGGTTTTGGTACATCTCGCTAGCGGCGTTCTTGATCTTCCATCGTGTCCATCCAATAATTGAATACCTTGTCGAAATATTTTAAGCCTTCAGCTATCGTTCGAGTCTCTAATGTTGTTATTCGAACTATCCAAAAGTAGAATGGGCACTGTTGGGAATCGAACCCAACATAACACATTGCGCATGGTCTGCGAGTCAGCTTGGAAACTGAAGAGACGAAAAAAGGAAAATATCGTCGGCAAAGCGGGGATCGGATAGTCTCTTATGTCCAACTAAAATGCCCCTTTCAACCCAGCCTGCTACCCGAGTCTTTACGAATACTGCGTTTAACAAGTCTACCGCTATATGTGCTGGTGTGTACATAGCAAGTCGTTGTTTCTCTTCAATTAACTGCTTCGTTTGGTAACTAAGTTTACTCTCTTTGTATTTGTTCGTTTTCATTTTATTACTGACCATTATAATGCTGGTTTATAAATTGGTGTATTGAGTTTTAACGTCATCTGAATCATTTGTTTTTTTTTATAATCTAAATTGAATTTTTCTTGGTTTGCTATGAGAGTGGCTTTATTTATACTTCTAATTGAGGTTTTTACTACTTTTACATGTTCTATTTTTCGGCTGAAAGGTCGTGCGTAAAGGTTACGGTCAGAGCTGAACTTAAAATTATTAAAAACTTCTACATTAGTACTCGATTGTTTGTGTAGGAGACAATAATCTATTTCATTTTTGGTTACTTTCTCCGATGACAGCCATGTCCAGCGGCGATGAGGTTGTTTGTAGAAATAACTTTTTGCTAGGCTTAAGTTTTGACCAAACACGACCTGAAAAGGCTTGTACCGGTGTTCATTTCTCAAGCCTAGACTGTCAGTAGTGAAAACTGACTATGTTGCTGCTGTTGAGTTCTTGCCTAGCACCATCTTTGGCGTTGAAGTCTCCCTGTACAATTGTCCACGTGACTCGATTATTGTCACCCGCCTTATTTAGGAAGTCGTAAAATTCTTCAACTTCGTCGTCAGGATGGGATGATGTTGGCGTATAGACTTGAACCACCGCTAAGGTATTCTTGCCGGTTATACGGAATCTAAGGACAGGTATCTGAGTATGCTTTAAACACGAATGTGGTCTTTCAAATCCATGGAAACTAAAAATCCCACACCGTTTTCACCACCGGTTGGTTCCACCGCTAAAGTTAAAGGTGCTAGCGCCTCTTTCTTTAATTAATTTGATGGATTTGCCACTTATTTTTGTTTATATTCTCTTACAACTTACGCGCAGGAATAATACGTAACTCGTCCTTTGTTAGACGCCCTTTTCCACATCTTTTGTTTCTTTACTTCACGCTATCGTCTTGAGAAATGCGTAGGATTCCTACGTGTAACCATGGAATGATAAATCATGGAAGATTCTGAACCATTGACTGAACTTTAAATCTTTGTTACGTTGGTTGATTGATCTCTAATGATCGGAAATATATACTTTTTCTTTCCAGGAGAAAATGCAATAATCTTCCTCTATTACCTTGGCGAAGGGACGCTCAAAAAGGACAAGCTCTGACCTTATGAAATGTCCTTGTAAAAGGTTACACGCGCAAATATAGTTCCGAACGCACCCTTGTAAAACAAAAGTATAATGTGTATAGGTAAATTACATACTTCGTTTGAGGGTAGGGTCTTCTAAGGTGAAAGAGATGTAAGGGTTTGCACCTGGCTTTTAGTAGTTTCTTACACACTTTTCTCAGCTGCAAGCTTGCCTAATAAAATACTCCTCGCAAAATTTGACCATAGCGATTTTGATTCATCAGGGATCTAAATAATTTTCCCCAGTTTCATACCACCAGCTATTATGCCAGAATCGCGTGAATGAAAGTCAGTTAATACCCCAAAAAGGGAACTTATAATTTTCTTTCAAGACTATTACGAGAACCAAAATACAGTAAACCCTTAGTTATGATTAATGGTGTTCTTTTACGCATAAAACGTGGCGGTAAGTGGACGAAAATTTCTAATTAGTTCCACCCCAAGGTGGTGGAGGCAAAAAATAAAATTCTTTTAGCTTGAAGGTACAATCTGGGTTATATGAACCGTATCCTGTGCTGGACAGCGTGCGTGTGTTCGGCCGCTCGATAAAACTTGTTCGGGGGATTAGAGTGCAATTTTTTGGATGAATATTATAATGGCTGTACCTAAAAAGATGCACAACGAAGCTGAGATGCATTTGTTCTCCCCGTCATTGTGATAGTTTGTTGTACTGTACCCTATCTGCCTGAGAGCCTTCTGGTTACGGAGATATTGAAAGTAAAAGATATTACTTTTTTTTTTAAATTTTCATCTCTTATATGTGATAATTTAACTCCAAAAACCCCTACAACTCCTCTACCGTTACATGCATCCAAAATCACTGTTTTCGTGCGTTACATTGCGGGCTGCCGTAGATTAACAATTTTTAGTCTAAGAAATAATTAAAGTCGTTTCATAGCAATTTTTTTGGTCAACGTTACTTATTTTTATGTCCTGAATGCTTAGATAACGGCCTTATTGGGTCTTTTTATATCCTATATAACATCACTCCTGTTTTTCCCAAAAAGATTGTCCTCTACCAACCTTGTCAATCAAAATCAAAATATTTTATTTCACATAAACCTACATGGGCACTTATGAAACGTCAGATTCTAGGTGCACGGTTCCAATTGGCCCAATCATGTATCATTACATGCTTTAAGTAAGTACCTTTTGTCACTCTCTTCTCCTTCTTCGTGTCGCTCTTGACAGAGCGGTCGTGGTCACGATGAACTGTGTCCAATCGCTGGTGCAGTCGTTGCCCGCCTCACGATCTCTCGCCATCTGGTTCTGTTAGCTGGCAGTCTGGCGCATTCATAAACAGGGCCTCCAACTGCGGATTTGATTTGATCGGTCCACCTCATCGGTGACCTTCCGCGTGGCCTATTACCTTTTACTCTGCCCCGCTCTAGACGTTCTATGGAGTCATTATTCTGCCTTGACACATGACCAAAAAACTTCAGTATTCGAGACTGTACTAGTGCTGATAAACGCTGATTGATGCCGAGTTCTTTTGTCATTACCTACGCATCACCTATGCATTCATTCTGACCCTCTGCTACTGCACCTCATGGGAAAACACAATAACGCCTTAGCTACTTCGGAGTCGTACCCAGGACCCCAAGCTGCGATTTACGCAACAAAAACAGTATTATCAAAGCTTATATTTACTTACCGCTAACATCAACGGAAACAATCATAATTCCTGCAGACAAACGGGAACTATATCCTTGCTAAACACCTGAGATAGGTAGGTACAACAAGACAAGTCCTAACAAACACACAATAATAACCATCCTATTGAAATTACCATCCATTACTTCTAGTGGACGCCAGTAAGTCATGATCCCAACTGTCTTATTACATATTTTAAATCCATCACCATAATGTACATAGTAACTAGGTTAAATGGTTAATTTTCTTACTGTAAATGTCGTTATTAATTGGTGATTCAAAACAAACAGGAATCATTTTCAATAGTATGTGAAAACGATTCTTCGTTATTAAATTGGTTTATATATTCTCACCTTGATGGAGAAAATGACTGAAAAGCTAATTAAAACTAAACTAAAATTTACCATCGCTAGTAAAAATATGCAATAAGATGTATCAAATCTCAGATACTGTTGTTTGTTTTTACTTTAGCATTATTGCTCAAGTTTATCCACTGTTGACCCACAAAGTTATATGCCAACTTATTTTTAACGCGCCATCTATTATACCATGAAGCATCACCCACTTGATATATAGTAGCTTTGCAGACCGATAGATGTCACTGTACGCTGACGTCACGTTTCTGAATCGCGGTGTTATGACTCTCCGAGAATGAATGACAACCCCGATTTTTCAATTGTATGGTATCGCTTCTCGGCCTTTTGGCTAAGATCAAAGTGTAGTATCTGTTCTTTTCAGCTTAATATCTGAAAGTTCCCTCACTGAGGGACCAGTATATTAAACTGATTTTTGTAAGCTGACGGGATGTTCGGGGCTCGCTCCACTCCCGTCGCGGGTCGGCCCGGCATTGCAGTGCCGCCGGGATCGGCCCACATAAATAAAGATAAACACTAAACACACAGATAATAGAATTCACGTAATTCTAATCTTTGGGTCAGTATAATCTTGCGGCTCATTTTATACATCCATACATATTGATTTAAACACCATCAAGTGTTGCCAACCCGAATTTTAGAAAATTAGTAGATTATGTGCCGAATGTTGGTAGAAGTTGGTAGAATGTAAAATGTAAAATTGGTAGATCTACCACTTCAATTTAGAAGATTTTTTAATATTAAAAATGCATGAACTGTTCTTAAAATGTTTTTTTCTTGGAAATTATACATATTTTTATTGAACATTTTTAAATGTTCTGCGCTAGGCTGCCCGTTGTTTGCTATGAATCTTTTCGTACGCAACAATCCCTCTAGAGTCTCCGAGCAAACTGTATTTCTCTGGAAGGTTGGTACTTTCTTGAAGCCAACCTGAAAATTCCTTGTCTTTCTTCCATAATTTCGAATATTTTTGGTCATAGTGCCTTTTTCTAGCTTTTCGTGGCGGAGTTCCTAACCTAAAACTCTGTGCATCGCTTTCGCTGCTCACTGCTGTCAAATCCATTTTATAAATAAATGCACGCAACACAGAACAAACAGCAACCAGCACCGTTAATACGTAGTTATTTAGTTTTCAAAACAAAACAGGAGCAAAGATTCACCATTGATTCCGCAACAAACCAACCGGGAAGGGGGACAAAAAGGAGTTCTGTGATAATGTCCATGGGCGCGAACGGCGAACTGTTGCTGACGTTTTTTTTGTGGTTTATGGGCTGGACTCTGTCTCTATGTATGCTTGACGCATCGTCGCATGGCTCACGCAACACATCGCAACGTCGCTCGTTGATATAAAAATTATTCAAAGTGGTGATATGTCAAACTAATTTAAAAAATAGGTAGTTTTTAGGTCTAGGGTGGTAGATAGGTAGACTGAAGTGAAAATTGGTAGATCTACCAAAAAGTTGGTAGATATGACATCACTCCATCTGAAATTAATTCTCTAAATGCTTAATATAAAATCCTCTCAAAACTTATTGAATATTGTAATGGTGTTCGCATGAGCCTCTTTTTAACTTTCTTTTTTTAACTCTCTTTTTGAGAAGTGCCAGAGCATACAAATGAAAAACCAAATATAAGTCAAGTCATACAGATTAAACACTTGACCGTTATTTGAAGCTTACTAGATTGAGAGTGGCACTACTGGATTCCGCTATATTTCCCTCTCTTTTGCTCTTTCCTTTGTTTGTACCTGTCCGTCTCTTTCGCACACCCAGTTTCCTCACCAGGTGGCGCTGACAAATGTAGGCTTAGCCGTGGCAGTGAATCGCCGATCATTGGCGTCTTTTTCCGCTTGCAAAGAGGTTGTCGACAAAACCTTTTAATTGGTTTTCAAAAAGTGATTATAAGTGCATTCCATCGGACAAAATTGTAAGTAGCAATAAACTTTCATATAACTGTTCCAAGTGATGTGGTGCATGATCACTATGTTTTAAGGGCAAAGCTATTTTATTTTACGACGACGAGACGAGTAGAATAATTAACAGAAAGCGCACCTCAGCCACCGAATATGCCCCAGGAGGAAAGAGAAGTAGGTTCTGACAGACAGGATCGATCGATCGATGGAAGAAACTCGGAGCACCAAAAACCCTTCTTCGCATAATAAAAGGTTATCGTATACCTTTCATCAAAAAACCGCCTTTAGTGATACCCAATGCACAAAGCCCATTTCAAACGAAGGTATACCAGGCAATGTCAACTGTCATTTCTCAAATGATAACGCAAAGGGTGCTAGAGGAAGTTTCACATACTCCAATTTTCCTGTCCTCAATGTTTCTGGTCCCAAAAGCGGATGGCACCAAACGGCCTATTTAAACCTAAAGAATCTGAACGATTTTGTTTACACGGAGCCATTCAGGCTCATAAATGTGTTTCGTATCCCAGACTTCCTCCAACCAAACGACTGGCTGTGCAAAGTCGACCTGTCACAGGCCTACTTCAATTTGCCAATACACCAGTCACACAGACGATTGCTACGACTAAGTTACAAAAGAAGATTGCTGGAAATTACCTGTCTTCCTTTTGGCCTCAGCACAGCGCCCAAAGTCTTCGCGAGTCTAACAAACTGGGTAGCACAGACACTAAGAGAGGAGGGTATTCGAATACTCGTCTATTTAGACGATTTCCTCGTGGTTCACCAGGTACTACGAGTGCACGTCCAAATAGTATTAGATCGCCTACACTACCTAGGGTGGCAGACGAATTGTCAAAATTCTATTACTACTCCGCGCAAAAGCCTCGTATTATTAGGTGTTTTATGGAACCCATGGATAAACGAGAGATCATTGCCACACGAAAAGATCTTAAAAATAACAGAAAAAGTACTGGATCTGGTACACAAACACAATACGACGTTGAAAGCGCTACAAAGCCTGGTAGGACTTCTAAACTTCGCCAGTTTCGTCGTACCAAAAGGCCGACTTCACTTTCGGGACAATGATGCTCGCTATACTAAAGGCCATAGAAGAGAGAGGTCCACACATGTCCAAGTCAACTGTTCTAGTTCAGTGCGACAACAGGACTGTTGTAGTCTTTTTAAGAAACCAAGGCGGAACCAGGTCTCCTTCATTGCTGAAACTCACGAAAGAGATTCTTCAAATCCTAGACCAGTACCAAATCAACTTGAAAATCCAGCATATTTCGAGAAAATACAACTGTCACGCAGACCATCTTTCTAATCATCGTCTCCTTCCAGAGTGGAATCTGTTACCCCAGTGTACGGAGAAAATATTCAAAAAGTTCGGGGTTCCAGTGATAGATCTATTTGAGTCAGAACGGGCAAAAGTCGTGATAAATTATGTATCACTGGATCTGAACGACATTCAAGCAACGTATCACGATGCCTTCTCCCAAAACTGGGCTTACCCACTGGCTTGGGTATTTCCTCCGCCTTACCTAGTGCCCAAGGTACTAGCTCACCTCAACTCTGCTTCGGGTGTCTTTCTAATAGTAGTCCCGAGGTTGGAGAGAGTCTTTTGGAGAGCAGACTTAAAAGCCCGCGCGATAGCACCTCCATTCACAATCCGGAAACTGCTGATAGATACGGCCTCCCACCCCCAAGAGTCCGCGAGATGACATTAGAAGTATGGAAATGTGGGGGTGGTCCCAGACCTTAGTTGAATGGAATTAAGCACAATTACAGCTCTTAAAATCCTCTTGGCGGCCATCAACTAAAAAGACTTATCGAGTCGCATAGGTGGCTTACATGGACAAAAAAGCATCAATTGAACCCCTTCCAACAAACAGGTCAAGTTTTGGCTCGCTTTCTTGCAGATTTGAGTCTTATAGAGGGATTAGCTTATAAAACTATTTTATTGCATAAATCTGTGGTCTGCATGTTAAGCAACTCTGACGAATCTCCTAAATTAAGTTCATATACTAAAGTCTATTGCTTTAAAAAACCCAGTAGCTCAAAAATCTCTAATTTGGAACGTCGACAAACTAGCAGAATTTATGCGATGCTATTCTGTAGACGTTAATAATGTATTGGCTACTTGTAGACATACGGCCACTCTGTTACTCCTTTGTTCCGGCAGAACAGTTCATGATCTTACTCTATTAGCTGTAGACTCAAAACACCTGTCAGAAAATAATGATTGCCTTATCCTATGGCCAAAATTTGGATCCAAAACAGAAACTGCAGATTACAGACAGTCTGGTTGGAGACTGTCTCCTAATCCTACTAGCGAGAATTTAGACCCCGTATTCTGGGTGAAACGAACTATAGCTATATTAAAAGATAAACGCCAGTCAGGAACTCAGGATGTCTTAATAATCTGTTCCTTAATTTTAGAGGAGAATCAAGGGTCGCTTCTCGTGCAGTCATCGCAGGGTGGGTTAAATCTCTGTTGGTAGAAGTAGGAGTAAATGCTTCGCCTGGCAGACTTAGGTCTGCGGTAGCCTCTAAGAACTGGGTTAACAATTACACTTTAGATGAAATACTCTCTAGGGGTAATTGGCGATCGCAGAATACCTTCACCCGCTATTACTGCAGAGAAGTGATGCCCTGTATACCAACCAGTTCTGATTGCAATGTATCTAGAATGTTCAATCCTATTAATTATGTCACATGTAGGTGCCATTGTCTTGAGTATTGAAGTGTAAGAAATGTTAATATTTGCATAATGTTCTAGTAACAAATTAAAGTTACCTTAATCCGTCTATCCTATAATGTGATTATTAAAAGTCCTTTCTTTCGGACTAATGATTACCTATAAGTTATCCATAAGTCACTTAAAAGTCAAAACATTGGAATATGTTTTGACTTTATAATTTTGAATAGTTCTTTGTTGATCATTTAGTACCTATAATAGTGATATATTATTATTTCATTATGATGTTCATATTCCTGGGAATAATAAAGTGTATTTCTCTTTATGATCATCTAGTTATCTGTAGTAGGATATTTACACGTTCACATTGGCGTCATTTCCCACCGGGGTGATAACAAACACGTCTCAATCTAGTAAGCTTCAAATAACGGTCAAGTGTTTTACCTAAAATAAAACACATATTAAATACTTACCTTATTTGAAGCTTACATTTAATTCCTACCTGGTGAAGATTTTCGACACAATGATCGGCGATTCACTGCCACGGCTAAGCCTACATTTGGCAGCGCCACCTGGTGAGGAAACTGGATGTGCGAACGAGACGGACTACACGGATACAAACAAAGGAAAGAGCAAAAGAAATACGAATATATAAATAATAACGTAATTTAATAATTATTGAAATACTATTTAAAATTCCAAAATAATTAGCTGCATTATTTTTATGAAATACATGTACTAAAATACCTAATATACTACCTATATATACAAACCTAAAAATAAATATTTAAATACATATATTATTATACACCCAATTAAATATTTATAATAATTTAAATTAATATTAAACTGCTACTTAGCCCTCTTCCTCTCTCCTAATCTTTGCTGTGCCCGACAGGGTCCATATTGATCTTTTATTTAGTTTTTACCATTTATGTAATACATATGGAATGCAATAAAGTATTGAGAGGGAAATATCGGAATCCAGTAGTGCCACTCTCAATCTAGTAAGCTTCAAATAAGGTAAGTATTTAATATGTGTTTTATTTTAGGTAAAACACTGCTATTTTTTAATTGGTTTAACAAAAGTAAACATGAGGTTAAAAATCGATGGTACATTTATGTACTTCACTTACATTAGTGCGTTTTGCTGAAATGTAGTTTTGTTATCTGCATCAAAAAGTTAACAAAAATACCAATTCATTTTAGAACTTTTTATTACAGAGTTAGTAACTTAACTGTAACGCACTAATGTCGTTAAAGTACAAAAATGTACTCGATTTTTAACCTCATGTTTACTTTAGTTAAACCAATTTAAAAATCTGTAGTTTACCTGTATGACTTCACTATAGTTTTTATTTATTCAAATTAATTAAAACATAACAACGTATATTTAACTAAATTAAATTACTAAATAACTAACTACCTATATAAATTAATATAAAAACACTCAGGCGTCGAAGTACTCGTCCGCATCGCTGTCATCTGGAAACGTGCCCAGAAGACTGGCAGCATTGTCACGCTGAATGGCAATGCTAATTCTTTAGCCAAAGAACAATTCAGCCCTCTGGTCACGTGAAGTGTCGACTAGTCGGTGAGAAATTTGTTTAAAAAAGAGACGCGCACTCGGGCCCCTTGACCCGAGCGTTTACCCATCGCGCCTATTTACACAATATTCAATAAGTTTTGAGAGGATTTTATATGGTGTTTAAATCAATATGTATGGATGTATAAAATGAGCCGCAAGATTATACTGACCCAAAGATTAGAATTACGTAAATTCTATTACCTGTGTGTTTATCTTTATTTATGTGGGCCGATCCCGGCGGCACTGCAATGCCGGGCCGACCCGCGACGGGAGTGGAGCGAGCCCCGAACATCCCGTCAGCTTACAAAAATCAGTTTAATATACTGGTCCCTCAGTGAGGGAACTTTCAGATATTAAGCTGAAAAGAACAGATACTACACTTTGATCTTAGCCAAAAGGCCGAGAAGCGATACCATACAATTGAAAAATCGGGGTTGTCCTTCATTCTCGGAGAGTCATAACACCGCGATTCAGAAACGTGACGTCAGCGTACAGTGACATCTATCGGTCTGCAAAGCTACTATATATAGAAGGTTAGAAGTATTCCTGTACACCCACATTTCGCCAGTTATGTTCACGATCCACGTAATTGGGGGCCAGCCTATTGCCATCAATCGGGTACAAATCCAGAGTCCGGGCTGCTATTGAGAAATTCCCGATTAAAAATCCCAATAACACTTTAGCCGACCTGAGAAGCGTAATGGAACCGACCACTAGACCAACTAGGAAGATCTTTACATATAGTGTGCTTATTATGTCCCTACCTACAGTTGGTTGTTTGATTTTTTGCGATGGTAGTTGTCCGCCCTGTTTTTAAGTGACTGGGAAAATGGGAGGTGAATTTCTTCCCCCCATTTGTTAAAAAAAGTGAGACCAGTGGTTAAGACCTCGCCTCTCATGCACGAGATTGCGGGTTTGAATCCGGGCAAGTACCAATGTGAATTTTTCAATTCTTAAGTAGTTACACTGAGTGACTTCGTGACTTCGTGAAACCTGGACTTAAAATAAGTCTGAAATCGCCAATCCGCCTTGAGCAATCGCGGTGATCAATGCTCGTGCGTGTGAGAATAGGCCTTGGCCCAGCCGTGATACAATCATAGGCTGGTAATATCTGACGACGTTTTTGATTTATCTTTAACAACTTCACCAAAACATGTCCTCCACCAATCCTGACTAAATCATGCACCATATTCAGTCGTACAGCCAACACGTCGTTAGTTTCAAGTGTAATCTAAGCGATTGTAAGCAAAGATTACAAGATTGGCCCTTTGCGTGCAGCGCTGACCCGTACGGTTAACTGCACGACAGAAATAACACTTGAACTACCAAAACCGTCCTCATTACTACGAAATAAAAGTCCTGTAAAAGTCAAAATCGTCGTAAGTTTGACCCTACATAGCTAAGTATTAGTTGCTGCTATTTCGGCGACATAATTAATTTCCTTTTTTTTATTGTAATTTTGTGATTCTGAAATTTCGGTTTTATCGTTAATTTCTATGTTGAGTTTTGATGTGGTTTTGCTTGCGTGGCTGAAATGAGTGATGAGTTTTCTATTTTGAGTAGGTAAGGTTTTCTGAGATTGAGACATTCGTTATCAACATCAATCACTTGAATATGGACAGCGAGGCTATTATTGGAGTTTTTATTGTTTGCTTTATTTATGTTGTATACATCTAGTTCATCAATTTTCACTATCTTTCTGATGGTGTCTGTACGTAAACGCCACTATGTCAGTCCGACTTCATGACCAGACCTCGAAACCTATCCTTCTGCAGCGAGGTGTAAGACAGAGAGACGACGTTATCTCCCCGAAACTGTTCACCTGGAAGATGTATTCAAGGTTGTACACTGGAAAGAGATTGGCATCAATATCCATCCTGTCCCGAATGACTTACGAGTATCTATCTAAACTGATATTATAAAGGGAAAATATTTGATTTTATTGTATGTCTGTTTGTTACACTTTCATGCTAAAACGACTAAATGTATTTCGATTTAATTTGACACATGAGTAGACCATGGCCTGGATAAGGACAGAATATTTTTATCTCGATATTCCCATGGGGTCGAGACTTATGTGGGTGAAACTCCGGGGCGCACCTAGATCGCTCTTAGGCTCTCTTAACTGATTTTCTTAGCACCACACCTGTATACTTCGAAAGGTAAGGCAGAGGTGTCTGCAAAGTCCTTACACCACATTATAAAAGTAGGTATTCTAAGCAGTGAGTTAAGTTCCATGTTGTAGGACACGAGTCTATGACCAAAAAACAACCACTTTAGACTCCGGGCTTGCTGCTGCGAAATTCACATTCCGAGACATACATACCACATACCACATTCCGAGGATCGAACCAAGGAATCCCCAGCTCAAGATTCGAGATAGTGAACACTTGACCAACGATACATAGGTATAGCCAATTTAAGTGTGGCTATCATTCTATCACCATCTCTGCGACATTGCACGGTCAAGCAATCTACTGCAATCTCACACAGTGTTGTAAGAAACCGCAGCTTATGTTTGTGCAGTAACTAAACTAAGTCGCTATCTCTGACCTTCTAGCCTTCGCCTGGAAGTCGTAAAGCACCACAATGCTCTAAAGTTTAGAGCATTGTGGTGCTTTACGTCTAAGTCTAAACAGAACGGCCACATTTCCCGCCCACGCTTTTAACTTCGTGTTTGCTTAGCGTTGTTTCTTTTTGCTCGGTCGTAAGGGTTGCAGCGTGATGTAAAATAGCTTATAACCTTTCTCAAGAATTAGGCTATCAAATATCAAAAGATTTTTTTTAATCTGAACGGTTATTCCAGAGGTTAGCGCGTTCAATCAAACAAACAAACTCATCAGCTTCATTATTAGTACTATTGATCTCGAAAAGAAGTTAAGTAACTTTAGATTGTGTTTTAGTTGCTTCGTAATGTTTGCTGTTCGTAACAGGATGCATGTGGAATTAAGGAATTTTTCTTGACTACCGTGATTATGTAGGTCGACTTCTTCCTATTCACTTATATTTTCTCTTGTGGAAATGGCGGGAGAGGACGCCCTAGAAGGACAGTGACCTTATTGGTGATGTTCTTCAGAAAGGTCAGGTGCGTAGTACTTGCAACAGTCGCGCGAGTATGACCAGATGTATGAACGTAAGCGAAGAAAGAGGAGTATGTAAGGATCGTAGCAGGTGGCGTTCTGCAGTTTCTGCCTACATAGCCTTGCCTAGGTAGGCAGGCGTGAGTTGTATGTATGTATGCGTATTATATCTAGTTTAGACTGCCTCGTTGGTCTAGTGGTCGCAATCGCTACTGCTGAGCATGAGGTCCTGGGTTCGATTCCCAGGTCGGGCAACGTGTTTTTTGGGTTTTTCTATCTGGAATTTCTCAGTAGCAGCCCGAAGTCTGGATTTGTGCCCGGTAGATGGCAATAGGCACGCCCCCTATTACATGGGACTTAAACATAACTGGCGAAATGTGGGTGTACTATAGGTACAGCTCTGCCCAACCCTTCGGGGAAACAAGGCGTGATGTTATTTTGTTATGTTATCTAGTTTAGTTTGTAGGTAGTCATATCCTGGGTTCTATCTAACCAAGTTATGGATGATTTTGGGCATAAGTTTATGACAATTCGTCACTGTATTTCACTAGGAAAATTACTCTTAAATCAAACAATGAAATATTAATTTAAAATTTTTATTTTCATTTGTATGAATTGTATTGGCATTTTTACAAAATATAATGACCCCTTTATTTTAATGGAAGAATTAAAACAAGGCTTATATTAATTTGGCAATTCCAAATTCACCTCAGTAACAATTACACTATGTATAAAAACTCCAAGTAAATAATTATAATAAAAAATATACATTTTTTACAAAAATGTAACATTACGTAAAGATAACAGCTAAGAGACTATTGTATTCTTGTTATAAAAATACTTAACATCGACTAATATTGCTAAATAATTAATTAGAAATAATAATAGTCATAAAGTCAAAATTCAGATATGCAAATTCTTTTATAGAACGTATTTTTTATTCAGATTATTTACACAGATTTCATAAACTAGAATAATAATATTAAATATATGTACAAAATGTACAAGTTATGCTTACATCAAGATTGAGTACAAAAATATATCAACTTTAAAAAAAAAAACAGACAATTTTTGTAATTTTGAATGTGTAACCAAAAAATGTAATTTTTTTAAAAGTTGATATATTTTTGTTCACAAAACACTAAAAATAAATATCTTTTACTTATAAACGATGATATATTGTCCTTTGCTGATGAATTTGAGTAACAAATAAATAGAAAGGATTATTTTAGGGTAATTCCCCAAAGTGTCAACGTTTATAATTAAAGATGGCGTAATTTAAACATAAGAATGATAATGAGTGAGACAAAAATGTTCAGTACAAACTCAGATCTGTTAACACACATGGAATTATAAGCTATTGTTATTACGTTGTATATTGAACGTTTAAAACGACAATGTGCCCGGGTACGTTCGTGAGAGACCTAGAGAATTATAAGATATCAAAGATTTATTAGGCACGTACTTTAATACAACTTCTTATTTAAATATAATGAATATTTGTATAACAAAATAATTTTTGAATTTAATTTTAAAACAGTGTTTGTAATTTCAAATAATTTCTAGGTCGGTAGAGTTTGAAACATCACGTGTAGGGCAAGTACTCCACATATCTAAAGCCTTATGTACAAAGCTTTCTTTTTGGCCTTTCAAGTCCTATTTATTCGGTGGAGAGAACCCTAATGAGATATAACTTTTGCAAAAATTAAAAACGTAATTGCAAAGTTAGTCAAATTGCAATTATTTATTGTTGTTAATTTGAATTAGTCAATTTAGAAATAATTTAAAAATTTTGCAAAAATTATTTGTGTTTGTTTTATTTTTATTTTATCTACAGATGAACTTAGTCGGTGGGTCCGCAATTTTACGTATTTTTATTTACAAAGTGACCGTAACCCCACATTATGTTCTAATTACAATAAAAAAAATATGTTTGGCATACATTTTGTGACTCATCATACAACTACTTTGTACCTATTTACCCCGTCTGGCATGCCATATATGGCACAATCGCAGGCTTTAATATCAGGCACCAATAATTAAAAGGCACAATAATTTTACCCCTGAACTACAAGTTACATATTTTTTGACTTGGCTACATTTTTGTAGTATCAATAATAAAATGTTTTTCAAAATTTTGTATTACTAGTTTATCATAGACAACTTTAAATACATAAGCATATATATGGACGGGATAATATCAAATCATACTTGTTTTCAGGAGTTTCAATCATTCAAAATTTTGTTCTTTACTTTGTACATACAATACAATACATAATAAGTGGTATTAAAATGAAATAAGATTCAATATGTAATCTTAATTTTATGGCACTCTATTTGCACATATACGTACATGTATTAGAGTCCGTATATATATCATATAACCAATAACACATTTATAAGTTCTCGCTCAGTCTTCAATCCAGAAAATCTCAATAGGCAATAATGATCACAGTTATAATTAAATATTGTTTATTTGCAAATTTTTAATGGTGCCATATTTTGCCATAGGCCATACTAGAGCTGTTTTGCATCGGTTGGTTTTAAATAAATGTTTCTTTTAATTGATTTTGATTGTGAAACTGTAAGGTCAGTAATAATTGGGAGTAATTGCGCAGGAGTTGCGGTTCAGACTGATTTATTTCTTTCAAATCAACAGAATATTTAACTGCCCCCGTAACTCCTGGGCACCCACTCTCAACCTACTTCAACCAACCGCTGAAAACGCCGCACCTTTCAAACCTGTACACCCAGCACTCTATCAACCACAAAGTCATACCTCACCTCATCAGTCTTAGTGTCATCCTTCGCCTCCGTCGGCCCCTCTATGTTCAAACAGGGATTCTTGCACTCAACCACTTCAGCCACCTCTTGCGTAGTCGCTGGGAGGTCTCTACGTAGTTCGTAGGATGTTTTAGAAGACCGTCCGTCTGGTGTTCTTCGTTCTTCTAAGTCTTCTTCCCAGTCGTCTTCTGACAGTATTTCTTCGCCATCTTCCCCCGGTAGGAGGGGGATTGTGGTTTTGGTGCGAGTGAAGAAGGCCATTTTTTCTCTGTGGAGAAAGAATTTAATAATCAGTTAGACGTAACATTATTTTAGTATTATTGTGGAGTTTGATAGTCGAAGTGTTCCGACAGTTTTGATAGACATTTATATGATTATTCATTAAAATAATACCATTTGCTTGGTCATGATGGTGACCCTCAATAACATAGAAGACAAAATAAATATCAGGGATTGGAAGGTCAGTTCGGATAGTAACCTTGCCAATCTGCTCATGATTTTGTTTTGTATACTCTATACGAGTCCAAAACAGTTCACTCGCTGTTCTCCCATCGGGAAAAACTTAGGTGAAGAGAACTTGGAGTGGGATGTCATTCCACCTGATGCCAGAGAGACTAAGACTTAGGATACATTGGCAGTAATGGTCTTTGTGGGGATGTTACGGGGACTGTATAAGTGCTAGGACCTGAATTATAATGAATCATTTAAATACTCACTTGAAGGTGACGAGGTCAGGTTTCCGTCCGCCCTGGCGCGACTTTCTGAGGCGGTAGATCTCGCGACAGGTCCGGCTGAGCAGGCGAGAGGCTCGGTCTGCGGGGGGCTCGTCCGGCGCTACTAGACGACGCAATGTTTCGTCCTCAGCTACCCACGCAGCTACGGCTGGGTCGCCACGGGTCCAGGCTTCTTCCAATCTGAAAAGATTATAAATCATGAGTAAAGAACGTCATAGAGAATACGTTCGTTTTGTAATAGAAAGTGCCTATTATTCTTCTTTACATGTTGATGGTATTTGAAATTGAGTCAGCCCAGCACGTACAGTACAAGTTTAGCGTTAATTAATTCTAATAATATGCTGGTTACAGGGCACACACATACATGAAATCAACCGGTGCAGTTAAATACAAGAGTACGGGCAAGATAAGTTTGCGCGCGACGATTGATCTTCAAGATTATATCCTTTTAATCACTTACGGCATAGGTAATATTAATTAATTAAGGAGATTATTTTGGGAAAGATTTGGCTGAGCGCATACTTATTTTGCGCGCACTCTAGTTTACAAACACTAGTTTTTCTTTATAACCATGATTGATGAACCCGTCCAACGGTTTCTTATCAACCTGTGGACACAAGCATGAGTAATAATGTATAGGTTACCTCTTCTTGAGTGCAGTGAGGTTGGCGATGTCGGTGCGCAGGTGGTGTAGCCGGGAATGCTGCGCGCGCAGGTCTAGAGTTAGGTCCAGAGAAGTGCGCGCGACCTGCCAGCCTGCGCGCCCGCGCCCGCCGCGGCCACCCGAGCCTGCACGACCCCATCTGTGAGCAAAACTTACACGGTAAATACAGTAAAACTATGTTTTTGTAACAATATTTTGATTTAAAAGTTTAAGTGTCCGTGGATTTTCTTGCCCGTTTTTCTACTACGCATTGGTATGAGCAACTAGCTTCATCTTGCTTACTGACCAACCCCCTGCCAATTAAAAAATGATTAATTCCTGTGATTGGTTTTTTGATTTAATGCCTAAGTTTTGTTTCATGAGAAGTGTCTGTTTGTACGTCACTGGTCACTGTAATATAAACCAAATTTCATAGAAGTGATCTTGTTAAAATTTGGGCCATTGCCCGCATAGCATGATCAGTCTATGAAGAAGTGAAAACTGTATTTTGCAGTTCAATCATTGCAATTGAAACCTTACCTCATTGATATAAAAGTCACATGGTAGCATCCAACGTGTTGGAAAATTCTTAGCAGTAGTAAATCTTTTGTTTGTTTTGTATATTTTATCGAATGTTGGCTTTTGTTTAACATTGAGAAGCTGCCAGATTTGGATTTGGCAGTCTCTGTGTAAATATTTTTCCATTTCACCATTAAAAAATCCTTTATTTCTGAAGCTTTAATTTTTCATCGCGCAAGCAATCCATATTTATACAATGCACTTCTATCGTTCACACGACTAGATAATGCGCAAACCACAAACCTAAGTGAGCGTCGTTCACGCACGCTGCGGTCGAAGGGTATTCCGGAGGGGGGCGGCGGATGTGACGTCACACGACGTGCGTACGCAGCCATCGACGAGTCCGACTCCGAACGGTTCAGTCTGAGGAGAAATAAATTTAGGATAAAATTCTAAAGAGTCGTAAATATGAATTTTCCCTGCTCTTCGAAACTATGAAACTTTGGGTTATAACAATTCAGCATAAACAAAATAAAACATGAATTTATGCATTCGTCTCGTCTTCTTGTTAGTTTACTTCCCTAGAAACAAGACATTTATCCTTCAGCTGTTTTATTTTGGTCTTGAGTATTTTTACAAAAATCAAGTTACGTACTTGATTTTTGTAAAAATACTCAAGACCAGTAAAACATCCTCAAATATAACCAAGGGTAAAATACACCGTGCTGATCAGAGCTTTAGTCTTCACGGTCATTTTTTGGGGTAAAACGTGAATATGGAATTAATGTTTTACCCCAAAAAATATACAAAACTACGTCCTACGACTACCTGTGTACCAAATTTCATCGAAATCCGTTAAGCCTTTAAGACAAGGACAACAGACAGAGTTACTTCGCATTTATACACTACAAATATTAGTATTTAATTAAACAGTGGTCCTATTGTGAGTTTATTTTAACCGTCTCGATTTTACGCATCGACCGCGTTCGGCGCTCCGATTGGCCCTTGGCAATCGGAGCGCAACGATCGAATCGGAACGATAAAGTCGAAATGGTTAAAAGAAACTCACACTAGGGCGCACTAGTTAAAAACTTATCATGTTTAGGGATTCTGTAACTGTGTAGCATAAGCATCATCAACCTATAATGTTCCCACTGTGTCCCAGACACAGGCCTCCTCTCTGTAAGAGAAAGTGGGCAGTGGTGTCTCCACGCGGGCCCAGTGGGGGTTGGTGGTTGTCACATGTGTTCGGATTTTTGGTTCTAGGACACGCCGGTTCCCTCACGATGTGTAACGTGTACTGACCTGCAAATGTACTGGGCTTTGGCGATGCTCTGTGGTTGTGGCGAGAAAGTTTGTGACCTCTTGATGGTAGCCAGGGGCTCGGAGAGGCTGGCGTTCACTTGCTGGTTTTTTCTATAACGAAATATAAGTGTATTGTAGTAAAGTACAAAGTTGAGGGGAAGATTAGTATGTGCAGAACATTTTTTTTTTGTCAATTTCACAAGCAGATAAGAGTTAAGTTCCACGACAAAAGACTCTATCTGACGAAGCGACACACGATTTGCTTGTGTTTACCGAGAGTGCAAACACAATGTGAATGTGTGTGTAAGCGCAGGAGCTGTCGAAAGTATGTAAAGTGTGTGTGCGCGTGTGTGTGTTATGTGTAGCGTGTTTGTAAACTTAGGGCAGATTTTTCAATAGTCTGATAACTGTTATCTGTGGAATAAATATTGTGGTTTGCCAGCTTTTTTATAGAAAATAAGTCAAACTGACAGATTTTTTCCTAAAACAAAAGTTATCTTCATATCGAAAAATCAGCCCTTATTTACAACAAGTAAAGCGCGTGTCGCTTCGTGAGATAAAAAAAAACTATATCAGTGTAGATATTCAAATGATATCAAAATATTTCATGTTACTTTCTGGGTAAAATTAAACGGAGAACTCATATGACTTTTAGGTGAATGAAATTGAATAAAATAATGCATAAAACATACAAGTTATATCCACATTGTGCCACGTTTCATGCTTGTTCATGCACATAACACTTGTGTGCGATAATTTCATTTAAATATAACATGCGGGGTGACATACCCAATACATTATTTAATTATTATAAAATTCACACAAAAACAAGACAATTTAAATTCGAAAACTAAATAAAAATACTAACAATTACCGTATTTCTTTACAATTACCTAGTTTATATTGTTTATAAAACAAAAATAAAATTCATTGTTTTAAAATTCACAAACGATACTCAATTATAAGACTTAAAAAAAAATCTTTAAGAACCGGGTATATGAGTGACTTAACATTGAGTTTCGTTCGAGTACTTAGGCATATTTTAACTAAAAATAATCGAGCACATCACCCATATTAATGAAAAAGAAACACAAAAATATTGTTATGGCTATAAAAAGCAACCCGACACAATGTAAACATACCTATATACAACTATGTACACAAGGGGGTATATATTATTTCTCTAGCGGCGCGTGCTGCGGCCGACCGTCGCCTGCCGCGCGTCTCAACTTCATATATCTGAGAGGAAAACGTACAATGTAGCCCCACACCAAGGTTAGTAAGCCTCAACTAATTTTAAGAAATAAAGTAAGGTTTGAAGAGTCTCTTATGTCAGCAACTAGGATTTCATCTAACTGAACAGACAGCTGTGCTTCTGTGAAGTTTGTTGCGCCACTTGTTCCCAGCTAAAGCACTAGGGAGTGGTGAAGCATAGTGTAAGTTTGACGTTTAAAAAATTCATGATTCTTAGCCTAGTTTGAATAAATGAGTTTTGATTTTAATTGATATAGTAGTCAACAATGTGGCTTCTGATAAGCATCTAGATTTTTGTTGATAAGTTTGATTTGGATGTCATAATATTTAAAGTAATTATGTGAACGAGGTATTACGATAAACGAGGCACTGAGATTGCCTCGATTTAAGTAACTTTCAAAATTAAGAAAATAATTTATCCCCATTTTAATTAATTTTAACTACTCGTACTTATTTTAAACCGACTTAAATTGATAGTTTTTTTTTTCTTGTTATGCAACATAAAATATTGAAATAAATCTGAACTATTACAACTAAGGCAATTTACAGCTACAAAGAAACAACAAAAAATATAACCTTACATAAGAATACATTTTAGTCAAATTACCAACACCTTATAAAAATACTTTACCCAACAAAAAATCTACTTTACCCTGAAATTACTACAAAAAAAGGCACAGTCTACTAAAATTACTTCCTCCGAGGCACAGTATAAATAAAGAACCTCCTTTGCAGCAACCACCATTTATCCCAAAAAATATCTACTTCACCCTAAAATCAACTATAAAAAGGCACAGTCTAATAAATTACTTTCACGAAGGCACAGAGTACGTACCGTCTATGCAACTGCCTCGCTCCTTCGGGACAGAAGTTACACTCAGTGTTGGTCTCTTTCTCTGCCGTGGTGGGGTGAAGGTATTCCTCTTCTAAAACAATATCTTCTTCCGGAATGTAGTCCTCGAATGAATCCTCTTCCACTATCTGTAAGACATAGAGTATTGTTAGAAATTAGTTTTTGAAATGTGTATCCTATTACCATAGCGGCAATGAAGAAAATTAACAATACAAATCATTATTTTGTTGCAAACAAAATAATGATTCGTTACTTTGATATACAAACGTCCTATAGATGATTTATGTGTTGTGTTTTTGCATGTTATTTAGAATTTTCTAATGTTGAATTACCTGATTCAGTGGCTCTCTAGACTCTTCGTCTTCCGATGCTGAATTGTCATCACAATCAACGTTGCATTCCGCATTAGTCATACTTTCTGGTCCTGTAAGAAGAATACAGATATTTTGAATATCTTTCTTCTAGGTACCTGGCACTATTAAACCCAAATTTTACCGAGGGTTGCCTTCCACAGCACACTCAAATAACAAAAAAAGGCGTCAAAGTGTTTATTGCAGAAACTTGATGTACAAAATGCATTTAAAATGGGCCTGTGCCTCAATGGAAACATTGATTGCCCAATGAATTTCATGAAAATTTCCGCCACCAGGTGGCGCCACTTTGACAAAGAAGTCTTTCATTTCGTCAATGAATAAATTATACAATTTAAGATGACGGTCATTTTTTATTTCATTCTTCCGTTTATCAATATTGACACTTTTGACAGGTGCCTGGACCTGATGTCTCAGTGCCACCTAGTGACGAAATTTCAGAAAACCATCCATTCATTAATTCGATTAATGTTTCGTGTTCGGTACCTACATTACAAAACTTTTACATATATGAAAAAACCAAAATCAAGACTCAAATAATCCATAGAACCCGCTTACCTCGATTCCTAGTCAACGTAGAAGTCTGCGACGATATAACAGTAGACTCATCGGAGCTCTCATCTCTTCTCATACATCTGAAGCTAAGCACGTTGTACCATTTCTGAGACACAGAATCCGGATCGAAGTCTGCTAGGCTCACTTGAGCACAGCCCTGTAGGGTAAAGGATAAGGGTTAGTTTAAATTATGGTAAGGGTTAGAAGGGTAAAGCGTAAGGTTGTTCAGAGGGTAATCGCTCTCGCCTTGTGGGGTATTCACATGGCACTCGAGGCTTGAAGCCGAATACTCGAATTTGGCTAGTTGTCATCATTTTAAAATACATGAAACTGAAGAAATTACTTTTTGGTATTTTTTTAATTTACTTCACAAGTTTTTTTTTGTTATGAATCTTCAAACTATTTGGTTAGGAACTGTAATGATGAGGACGGTAATTAATCTTAAGATTTTTTAGAGCTTTAATTTAAATAATTACTAGCTGATTCTAATGTGCAAAGCCAATATATAAGCTTGATTGTCTTTAAAACCTAGCCTGTATTCAGCATTTTGGCTTCTGAAAAATTTCATCTTATCAAGGTTGTGGTTCACTGTATTTAACAAAAATTCGCATATACATTTTTTAATGAATCTCGCCGTGAAAACTTAGGTGAAGTGACCAAGACGGAATGACAATGACAGCTCACTCCACGAATGTCTTCACGGTGTTTTTTTTTACATTGACATTAAGAATGAAAACAGTAAAGTAATTCGTAATGTTGTATACTCACAAGGCACTCGGCGCCCGCCGTGAGGTTGACCTGCAGCGTGGCGGCGCGCAAGGCCCTGGTGCCCGTCAGCGGCGCGCGGCGCGAGTGTCTCCAGGCCAGCGCCGCCCCGCGCCACGCCGCGCCCGCCGCGCCCCACGCCACGCCGCAGCCGCCGCCCACCACCAGCGCGCAGCGGACACCGCTGTCGGAACAAACCTAACCTTATTAACATGATCATCATGTCAAAAGGAACGATTCCAACTTCTAAAGCCTTACGACCGAACCCATATCATATCTATCTCCAATTTTGGCGTACCCACGGAATAGAAAAAAAATAAGTGGAAGTGTCCGTCAGTGAACCCGCGTCGTGTCACAGTTATGCGGAAAAATGTGTAAACTAATAACAACTTTAGTCCGTTGTAATAAGTCTTAATTTTGTATGAACAACAAATAAGCTTTGCGTCAAAGTTAAATTTGATTTTCATACAAAATTAAGTCTTATTACAACGAACGAAGGTTGTTATTACTACATTATTTTACTACTATTGTTTTATATACATTCCGCATTATTGTGAGACGCGCATCTCGACTTTACGTATCGATCGCGTTCAGCGCTCCGATTGACTCTTGGCAATCTGAGCGAAATAACCGATTTGAGAAGAGCCAATGCATTGTTATTCATATTAATGATGTAGATAGTAAAGATAGTATGCATACATGTGAGGTCCATGTGAGTCTTTTTGTTATTATTTGGTTTTAGTGATGGTCTGTCAGTCGAATACCTTATGAAGCCTACCCAAATATCCTTACTTTGGTATTGTTTGTCGACTCGTTGAACAGTAAGTTGAGTCTGAATTGAACTACACGATTACTGACAAATGCGTGCACTGACTGGATAGGTCCACTCAAAGGAGTATGGGCAAAATTATATAGATAGCATTTGTTAGTGGTGGTCAGTCTCAAATCATTCTTTGAGACTGACCGCCATAGTAACAAATGACTATCATGAAAACAGCTTTTAAACGACATACGTTCGGTCGTTATTAGTCAGTGGGGATATAATGTCGCCTTGTCGGATTCTTTCCTCAATATATCATTTAGTCACTAATCTACATGGTCCCCTCGCACATGATCTGACCAAAATAATGTATAGACTTTTAAAGAAACTATTAGTAGTATTTTTGACGTATAAAAATGCGTGTTTGTATAAACCTTCTTACCGAAATAACATAATTTATAGTAACCATAATACTTACACTTCAGTGCCGATATCAATGAACAACGCGTGCAGGTTGCGCGCGCGCAGGATTCCTATCTCCAACGCGCTCTCTTCCACACAGTAGCGCAATTTGATCTCAATTTGGGCACTGTTCACTGTAAGTTAATATAAAATATTAGTTAAATAATATAATTATTTTCACCAGAAAACATAAGAAGTATAAAAACTACTCTATGTTATCTAAAAAATTGGGTACCAAACGCCCCGGAATTTCAAAGTTTGACTGCTCTTTTCGATGCTAAATGCTCATTTTCAAGATTTAATGCAAATTCTCAACAGACAGCTATCGAAGAACAACACAGCATACCTACCTACCATCGCAATTATCTTCAAGCTAAAACTAATCTTACCTACACTTCCCTGCCAATTAACTAAAAACCCTCCCTATTTGTATAGCAATAAGGCACAGTATAAATTACCTGCGTTAGAGGGATCGTTCGCCGCCTGCGCCGCTTCGAACACACCAGAGTCGCCCGCCACTGATTCGTCGCTCACTGCCGCTGATACTGATCTAGTGTTTGTTCCTGTAAGTTATGTAAAAACTTTGTTTTTTTATGCCTATGAAAGAAGTATGGACTTCGTCTGTAAAGAAAATCAACAGGACAACTTTCTTTGTTGGGTTATTGGGTCTCAAATCTGAATGATTTTTTAAAAGCCTAAAAAGTCTACATCACATCGTGTTGACGGAAATTTTGTTGCACAGCTTTTTCTCAGCTACATCACTGAATGTAGTGGTGAGGTACGGACATTTTGAAAGTCATAACTTAGGAACAGGAGTACAAAGACCGTCACAGGCATTCGATTCTTGAAATACATAGCAAAGATATTTTGAAAATACCAGTATATTTTCTGTTAACTATGATGACTTTGACGTCGACTTCTGGTACACCCTGACTAAAAATAGTTCATGTCGTTGTAGAAACATAAGACCATCATGGTGGTAACGGGGCTGCTGACTGGACTGGTCAGGGTGCATTTCAGTGTCATCACTGGTGGGGGCGATTTTAATGCACTCCGTTATAAGAACTAAACAAATCAATGATACTGACCACTAGACGAGGGAGTTCTGGGCGAGGGCGGTGGAGGCGTCTCTGAAATGGGTGATAGCGGCTCGCACGGCCGCCCGGGGCCTTGCAACTGCACTGGAACTAATCATACAACAATATGGTTAATTTACTTGAAGTAATCAACTCGAGTGACGATGACAGAAGGACGCTGTTGGTACTTAAACTCAAAACACAACAAAACAAGATGGCGGGGCGTTAGTTCACATTTTGACCGCGCGCCAAAATAAACTTGTAGCATTGTAGATATATTTGAGTTTGTGTTGACGTGTCTTTAGTGTCAGATAATAGTTACAGTCCGTTCATGTTTACTCTGAGTTTGCATAATTGTGGTATTTATTGTCATCGCAATAAGGTTGCTGTTGGGTTGCTGCCATTGACAAGTCAGTCAAATTCACAATGACCTTTATAGCTGTTACAATAAGGTTGTAATTGGGTCGCTGCTGTCAGATATGTATAGGGACTGATATCAAATTAATAGTCAAAGGGGACTGTTCATCGATGTAGGAAACTAAATCAAATATTTGTAACAAGTCTCACAAGTAATCAAAATAATTGTTTATTTTTATTACGTCATTGATATAAAAATAAGTTAGTCATCGTTTATCAATGTTAGGACTTTTATCTATTTATAAAACTGAATCATGATTTAATACAATGCAATTTAGATACGAGTTTAAAATAAACTTACTCGTGGCAAGTCCTGTGACTTCATTCAATCCAGTGGCGACACCTATCCTCATTTCTGCTAACTTCTCTTCCAACTCTCTCTGCTGCCGTCTTTGCCTTTCCACCTAGAAAATAAAATAATTGTTTCATATCCCTTAAAAAGGTTTTGTTTTTTGTGTAGGTACAGGTCCTGAACCTGTACCTACACAAAAAACAAAACCTTTTCAACAGACATTGGTTCCAAACTAATGATAAAACAATCGTAAAGCACCTCATTTCTCAGGTAGACGGTGTTTTTAGGGTTCGTAACACTTGTGTCTTAGACATCAGAACTCTCAAAAGCCACTTAATTTTATGACTTATTGACTTCTATCAATAACAGCATTAGCTAAAGGATTAGGAACAAAAACACATCGCTCAAGTGGCCGCGATTGCATATGACTTGATTTTAAACCTTATCACTCAAACGTAAAGTTTATTTTGTTTTGGAATATATTCAGTACTTTGATTGAAGAGAAAACATATTTTTGAAATAAGAACAAAAAAATATGGAAAAATAAAACATTTTACTAAGCAATAAGGTTGAAAAAGCTTCTGCTATTTGTGCGCTCATGGAAAACCAGTATTGGTTATTTCTTTATTATAAGCTATTTGGGTAACTTACTAAGTATTTTTTTCACAATTCACCTTGAAATGAAAATTATAACTGCGTCTTTAAATTGTGGTTGTAAATCCGACAAGTCTATTTATATAAAAAAAACAATTTTAATACAAGTGTGATGATTATGTCATACAAATATACTTTCTCATACAATATTAGAATGACAACAAATAAACACAAATCTTTCATAAAGTGAAAGCAAGTGACAGGCGCGCCCGAGGCGTTTAATGTGATTTAGCTTCTAAAAAAAAAACTGATAATGCTATGACTATTGCATATTTAATGTTCATCACATATGAACCAGAAATATCTACAGGTTTCTTAGAATGATGTAATTGCATGGATTGTGTATTTTTTTTTTACTTGGTAGACAAAACAAGATTAATGACATGTGGCATTTTCTGAATGTTAACCTTAGGAGTAAAAATCGAGACTTCTAAAATTATGTTCATGTAAAAGTAATCATATTTTTTATGGGCAAATAAATATCCATGTTTTTGTCATGCATATTTATTACAAAATAACCCTTGCTTTGACAATATCATTAAACTCTAGACCCGTCGAAATGAGTAATGTACACTTTTAGTTCCATTTTTAAATGCTATTCGAGGAAAGTGTATTGCACATTTTCTTTAAACATTATTAGTAGTTTTTCCCTTTTAAGTAATCATATACCTACCCAAAGGTAGGTAACGACTGTACGACATCAGATAAATAATTGCACTGCCGTCACCAAAAATCACAGAACTAAAAACGTTACGTCGTGTGTACACCTGAATAAACATTCGTCACACTGCGGCAAATTCATGATTGGCCAGAATATGACGAACGCCGATAAGTGTGTACAATCGTACGAGTATGTCATTAACAATCACACACGCTTTCATCTTTAAGGTTAGAAAGAGGTTGTTTAACGTAATACACAGATTAATATTTGTATTATGTTTAGTGGTGTATTTTTACTTTAAAGAGTAAACATGGGTTTTGGTCTACTTCAAGGAGCATCGTCCTTTAAAATATCTTGCCAAAATTTGTCCAAAAAATAAATGTATTAGGTTTTAAAATACCATAATCCTGCTGGAACCATATAACCGGACATTCACAACAGAAATTGTCTATTATCATCCTAAATAGTTCCTCCATGTAAATAGACTGTGGCGGCATCTACATCGCTACATGCGACCTACGCATCATACTGACGTCACGCAAAATCCTGCATCGCGCAAGCAGAGTTTACAGAAGACATAGACAATACAGAACCAATGATACCATAATCTTATAAATTCGAAAATAACTCTTTCCGTATGTTTCCGTATGTTTCCGTATGTCTTGGGGAAGGACATAGGCTAGTGAAAATTATAATTTCTTAACTTTGTTTTCGTGGGATAATTTCTGTCTGCGGATTCCGCCCGCGTGGATATATCCAAGCGGGCGGAATCTAGTAGTCAATTTACTAAAGGCTCCTCCATATAACCTAAAATTCAACTTTTAGGCAAAAAACAAAACAAACTCTTACACATTAATTAAAAAACATACCTGATTATAAGAAGGCGGTGGCGGTGGTGGACTGGCTGAAGAGAGGCTACTTCTTGGAGATAATGAAGGCTGAGATGGAGAACTGCTGGCACCAGGAGTTGCGCTCTCGGCGTTATAACTTGTGCCGCGTAGTAACCTGGTGAAAACGATTGTTTTTTTTGATAAATATTCGATCTTCGAAGAGTGGCTGGCAGCAGCTGGATGAGAGTATGTAGCTGAAAATCGTGCTATTGGAGGGGTCTATGTTCAATAGTGCATTGAAATAGGTTGATGATGCAAATTAGCTAACAATGGAAGTTGTATTTTAGAAGTATAGTATCTGTTGTGCAGGTTCATTAAATTTTAGAAAGAGACTGTTTTATGGGTATACAGAGACGATACTCTTCAATTAAAAACTTTTTTTTTTTAAACCTGATGTGCCATTTGAACAGAAGCGTACTGTTTGCTAGTTTTATTTAGTCTGAAGAACAAATAATTACACATTTTATGTTAGAACTAAATATAACAAAAGGAGTTATACAAATGTGCAACCAATAACATTCTCCACGGATACACAAAAAGACAAAGACAATGTTGATGAAGTAAAAGTCGGACATAGATAAGTACATAAAATAAAATACACATAAATTACAGCTACTGCCAAGGAACACTAGAGAGATGTAATATTATTCACATAATTGTAGATACAACTAGTCTATCATTATTATATAGAGGTATTTTTTTTGTTTGTAAGTCAGTATGTAGGGGTAATCTCAGAAACTACTGGTCAGATTTGAAAAAATCTTTTTGACTTTGATAGCCAAATTCTCGAGGTAGGCTATAGGCTTTATAACATCACGCTATGACCCTTAGAAGGCGAGCAAAAAGAAAAAATGACAGAAATAACGCAAAACGATGTAATAGCGCGGGCAGGTGATGTGATGCGACGAGGTGTATCGGGGAAACAAGAAATTTCACGCAGACGAAGTCGCGGGCAGAAGCTAGTTGAAAAAAAAACAAACCTAGCTAGTAGCTTTAAAAAAGTCAACATTTACAATACTATCGAATTAGTCCAAGTCCATAAACTACCTGTAAACTTTCAAAGCATGAGAACTCATAAAACAATAGTCAGTAAGTATGTCAAAACTTGTGTCAGTTAACCTTACATAGGAGTTGGGACAAGCGAAGATATGCAATGTAATGATTTTGTAATCCTAGGAGAAAGTCACATTGCACTACACAATCCTTTTAAGGTTGCGCTTGCAAATATTTGGACTGGGAAAGTAGAATCGATCGAAGAAAGTTCAAACAATTGCCGAAGTTCAAATTTACATCATAATCCTACTTTATAAAGGTCTTATATCGAGAAATTAGCATAAACCTATCCGGATGACGCATAAATTTGCTTGATGTATCGCCAAACGTGTTCATAATAATTTACATTGACGTTTGAATGGGGAAAAATAATTTGCACTCACCTTTCAACCCTTCGATGCAAATCGACCATATCGATAGGCTTGTCAGCTGAGAACGACGTCGCGATTTGCGGTCCACCGTAAATATCGGTAAAACTGATGCCGGAACTAAGAGAACCTTTACTACTGGCTGTAGACAGAGACCCTAAGCTTGAACTGCTCGAGACCGAGAGCGTACTTGCTGATAGCGTCTTCAACTGTCCCTCTAAGGTCGTCATTGATGTTAACGCGTCTTTCAACTGTTGTAATAACAGTTGTTTTTCTTCGTGTAACCTCAGTCGGTCAGCAATGCACTTGTTCGACATTTCGAAGGCATTTTTCAGGTCTTGCTCTAATCTCTTGCACTCCGTTTGGATTTCTGTCATCTCCTGTTTAGATCTTGTTCTTGGGGTTATACTCCTGAGTTCTCTAAGCAATTGTTCCTTCTCTTGGAAGAGTAGCAGTCTGTCCTTGTCGGATTCTGCTTGTCCAGGTTGCACTTTGTCCTCGAGGTCGGCAAGTTGTTGTTGAATCTGTTGTATTCTTTTCCTCGCTTCGTCATATTGAAGGCGAACCCGCGCCATTTCTGCTAGTCTCGTGCCGATGGGAACCAAGTCGGCACAGAGGTCAGTTTGCGAGGCAGTGCTTAGTTTCTCCTGAGGGAGGGACAGAGTTGATAGATCAGGTGATGCGTCCCCAAGTTGCAGTCTCGTCAAATCGTCTTTGAGTTTGGCTAAAGACTGCATAAGGTCTGCCCGTTCTTTCTCTCCGGAGTTGAGTGATTTCTGAATGTTTTTCAATTCAGTCATGATTGCTTGGGCTTCAGTGATGTTATAGCAGCCCTGTTGCGCACTGATCTTTTGCTCCACTCTGAAAAAGGGTATTTAAAATTAGTGAAAGTCGTGGTTAACACACAAATAGCAAAGATTATAATTAAATTTCTTAAAATCTCATTTCAAACCTTACTATCATGTAACGAAGATGCAGAAAGGCTCTGTCCATTTATTTCTTTATTTTCTTTTTTCGGTTCTACTGAGCAGACATACCTTTTTTATAATTGTCGATATTCAGCCTTACTAGGTCCTCTTCAGCTTCATCTTCATCTCCTCTTCACCTGACTTCTCCACCTAAGAACCTAAAGCAGTCCCACACAAGCATACTAACTCTGCAAGCGTATCGACTCCGCGCCGTGCACTGGCGACCTCAGCTCGGGCTTGCCTTAGCTCTTTGCGTAGCTGGGCTACCCGGCCGCGCGCCTGCGTCACTTCCGACCTCAGAAGGTCGGGGTCGTGCCGGGAAGTGGTTGACGTCGTTGTCATCGACGTTGTTGATGAACAAACTGCGATGAAGAAGAAGAAGAATAGGTAAACATTGGCAGCAGAATTTTGTCTTTTCGAGCTCATACAGTCCAGAAGTCAATGATGGTCCAATCAATTATGATAGCTGGGGTCTTATATTGTAGTGGCAGAAAATAAATGAACTTACTAAAGTTCTTATTCCGCTCAAACTCAACTCAAACTGAAAAATTTATTTAAAAAAAGGCATAGTAGAATGAGATAATCGAAAAAATCTGTAAAATTGATGGCAATATGAAGAAGCTACACGCTTTAGAAGTTTATTGAGGGGATTATTCCCGCCCTTGTCGCGCCGAACGGACAACAATCGTCTCAAAGTTCTAAGCGTCAAGGAAAGATAAACAAATTGTCTCCAACAATGTGGTACAAGTAAAGCCTGCAAATATGTCGTCGGGCTGGACTATTATTAAATTACATTTAATAAACGGACACGCAGCTTATGAGGCAAACTTTGCAATAAAATGTGGACAATATCTATGGAATCAGATAAAAATAAAGCTTTATACACTAGGTTTTATTTTCTTTTTATACCACATACCCTTCTTGAGCATATGCAAACGTATTAAGTACTTTTGTATGGATTACAATTTACTATCTGGTTCAGAATACGATGTCGCTAAGCTGTTTGAGCTCTGCATTTTATTAATTTATAAAGCGTCGGTCGATGAGCCTGGCTGTTAAGTGGCTTAGATTCTCTGCAAGTGTTTTCTATAAAGTTAAAAAATCTTTAGTTCATACCTATTTAAGGCCTTAGCTAGATTGATCTATTGAACACCTATCTATGCCTGATTTGTAAAGCTTTTTAATTAAATAGGTATTCCGACCAAAATACATCAATTTTTAATAGGACACCTTTTCATTTGAGTAAATATACGACTGGTGAGCAAAACGATCTGTTAGTGGTCAATTAAAACCAGGCGTATATTATAAAAGGAGTTAGTTACTAATACTTTTTATGAAGTTTTACTTTTTTTGCATTATTATTATTATGTATTAGGTTTACTTACGACTAGTCCGAGAGGCTGCGAGCGTGGAGAGCGCATTGTTCAAATGCTTGTACTCATCCTGGGCTAAACACAACCGCTGCTTCTTCACATCGTACATCTCCTTCTTTGCCTGTGGACAAAAAGAGATGGAATTTTATATGTTGTTACGACGCAGCTTCTTTTTGGGAATTCTAGAAGATGTTGAAGTAACAGTCAGCAGGCAACTTCACAATTCCTTTTCATAGTCTGGTTGCTGAACTAATTTTCGACCTTATAAGTGCGAGTATCAAGCTATACCATATTACCCTATTGTAATAACTGGAAACACTGGCTTATGATAGTATAAATAACGAGAATGATTATTTTGGACTTGAAATTCTGGCTTTTTGAATATCTAACTATTTATGCTTTCGTAATTTTGTACAAGTCTACGATCAGAGAGTGAATGGGTACATAATTTTTGCCCGAAGTATTTTGCTGCCCTCACTAAGAAAAAGGTTATCCACGTAAAGAAATTTTAGGAAAAGAACTGAAAACCTAAAAATACTAACAACATCCCGATTTAAATCTAACCCACTAACAGGATATCCCACTGACCAAATAACAACCAAATATTGGCCAATCGATCCGTCAATCGATCAGATTTGAAATATAAATTAAGAAGAGTCATGTACACGAATGTTAAAGTGCCTTACAGATTAATATTGCAAATCAATTATATTTGCATGATTTGCATCAAGGGAATAAAAGGCGGTGGACTTAACCTCTGGCTATAGTCAGCTCCCAATGCTATCGTTACATTCGAAACAGAATGTTATGCGTACGTTCCACCAACAAAGACCAATATCGGCAGCTGTAATCAAGTGCCTAAACAATTTAATTTCATCAATAAGAGGAAAATACTGAGCTCATTTGATTTAAAAAGGGTACTTTATTATGTTGATGAGTTATTAAGTTTTTGTTGGTAACATAAAAAATTATTGAATTACGAGGCGAAACCTCATATAAAAAAACTTAATTATTTTGCTACTGGTGCTCAACGATGTTTTACGTCAGATTTTATTACTATTAAATTGATCGACTGTGAAAAAATGTTTTACTTATCTACTTCCTGACGCAAGTGTAGCGATCTTTACAGTACATATATGTCCTAAAAGTGTTACCCGCTAGTCATCTTTCGCCATCTCGATCAATATTTAACAAAAACTTAACATATATTGTAACCAGCTTAAATAAACTTAG
The DNA here is from genome assembly GCA_963555695.1 of Dasypolia templi. Lineage (NCBI taxonomy): Eukaryota > Metazoa > Arthropoda > Insecta > Lepidoptera > Noctuidae > Dasypolia > Dasypolia templi. Next base: position 14,383,573 of record OY743142.1, read on the forward strand.
AGCTGCCTACGTGTTAAACAAACTGCTAATCTAACATATTTTCGCATATCGTAAAATCTTCCTATTCAACTTAACATTTGTCAAAAAATATTTGTTTTAAGACATGAGCTAGAATACGTGCATCATAAAAATAACAATGAAACGTAATAATTCATAAAGATAAAGTTGAAATCGCAATAGTCCATACGAAGTTCATCAAGTCATACAAAATTAACGAGGCATTAGATCAAAATACCGAAACACAAATTTTTTGCTCCAAGAGTTAAATGCGGTATTATAACTTGGGCAGTGACTTTTTTAGTTTGGAATTCGTGTAAAAACACCTTCGAGTCATCGTACGGTTATATCCTGCTCTGTAAAAAATCACAATTAAATAACTGAGCATTGTATTCCAAGGAATGACGTCAAATGCGTAGTGTGAGCATTTTTTGAGTGGAAAAAAGATTGACATTTACGGTGAAAAGTCGCAGCGATCCATTGGGCCTGTATGCTTGCTGCAGCCGACTCCAGGTGTGCGGTGGACACTGTGGGAAGGTTCCATTTCTGCTGAGCACCTGCGTGGCCACGTAACCTTGACCTTCGTAGTACGCCACTTCGGACACAGGCACTAAACGCACTTCCGCGGAACGTATCTGACGCACTGACAGTATGTTTTCGTAAATAGCTTCATCTTCTAGGTTCTGACCTTCGGGGCAGAGCCGGTAGCCGAACTCGCGACTGATCTCGTCGAGGTTAGCGTACTCGGGTCGCTTGCGCATCTCGTCTATGTTCTGGTACTGGGGTTCGTCGCGCACGCGCAAGCCGGCGGGTCGGACGGACGTGGGGTCGACGCGGACGCCGTATTCAGGCGGCTGGCGGACCATGCGCGCTAGTTGGCGGCTGCCGAAACAGCCGCGGCACCAGGTGTGCGCGCGCCCGCGGACCGTCTGCGTTTCGGGCTCAGGGGGAGGCGGCTGGGACCACATAGTGAGCGCTCGCCGCAACGGACACATCTTAACCCCCAAAAGGGCGCGCGTCGACTGGCGCGGGCGCGCGGAGCTCGGATGGCGCGCAGTGGAATGCGCCCGCGCCGCCGAAAGAATGCAATCTCGGGCGCATTTCGGAGGTCGATCTCTCCGAAGGGCCGGGGTCCGCGGGCGCTCCCGCCTCCCGGGCCGCGGCCATCTGTCGTAATAAGTTCGTCGAAACGAAACGCAGGGCCCGCCGAGGTGTCGGCGCACGGCGACGCACTAACGGACCATCACTGACCTCATCCCCGAAATAATTCACATCCATCACTCAAAATAATTCACAAAACTTTAATCAATTTAATTTAATTTTAGGACCTCAAGATGTTTAATTGTACAATGCAAAGGTACGAATTTTAGGGTGCATGCATCTATCGATATCACGACCAATTTCAATTGGGAGTTTGTTTGATCACTAGTATGGAATCGCCAAAAACAATGCAGAGACAGTAACTAAAGTCAAGATGAATCAATAAAACATCCGCTTACTCCTATTTAATTTCCTATTTCTGCATTATAAAACCTCATAGCATAATGTTTTTAATAATAGAAATTAAGTGGCAACCCTAAACGTAACAGTTGTTTAATTATTCAGAATCAGCTTAGGCTCGTTAACTAGGGGGTGATAAACAATCGTAATCGCAGCAATCCTCGGACGACCGCGGCGACAACTGCGCTGTGGAATGCAAAAAAGCCGAGCAATTTCACATGTGACACTGGCCATGTACCGGTCACGCGCTCGTAGTACTTAGCGCGCGATTTTCTCAGATTTTCCACGTAATCAATTTACATGGTTTAATGGCGGTATGCGAGGTTGAGGTGCGCGGAGGGGGCTCAAGGCGCATCTGCCGGCTGCAGGTAGACGCACACATTTTTGTTCCGGAATTCCTTTACACGCATTTGCAATCCCGTCCCGACTCCGAACCTTCGTATTGACCCGAAGTTCGGAAGTAAGAAAAAAATTAAAGCAAGTGAATTCACGTTATAAAGTGTTTTTGATCGGTCGATGCAGCCTGCTATTCTCACGCTGCTGGTTCGATGAATAGCTCGCATTTTTTCTAGCAAACTAACCGCATAATTCTAAAGCCACACATGTGCGCGCATGTTTGATTTTTCAATAGACACGCGAGCACGTTGTTCTGCAATGTCATTTTATGTAAAATGCATTATGAATATATCATACCATGAATTGAATACAATGCAAATAATTTAAAAATGTTCTTGAATAGCTTCTTCTTGTTAAGTCATTTTGTTTCGTAGCTATTAAAATTCAATGTTGAGCAGCATTAACCGCAGTTAAGTATAACGCACTGTCAGCTAAAGCTACAAAATAGGCAATTTTATTCATAAAACTCAACGTTAACGAGATGATGGGCCACACTCCACAGGCAGGTAATTTGGCACGGTGCCTACATTCCGACGTGCGGTATGTACGACTAATAGCACCATGTGTTTTTTGCTAACAAATACCGTTAAAATTTCAGGTAATTACGAAAATAACACGGCTAATGTATCTACGATTACTAGTTTTAATACTGAAGTCGAATTTCTTAGGAATTTCGTAGTTCAACACGAAGATTCAAGAGCGCAGCACAAAATTAGTCATCAAATTAGGTGAAATGATAGAAAGGAATCTGAAGCTCAATTTCATATTGCTGTACTCATTCGCTATAAGCAGAAATATTTAAATAATTCTGAAAAGTAGAACTCATTTAGGAGTTGTGGCAAATTGTCTATCGATCAACTTTATTTGGAACAAATCTTAGATTTAAGGACTTTATTTTTGTTCTTAAACATTTAGTTGTTAGACCAAAACATTAAAATAATTATGAGAAATTTATATTACTGTTTTTTTTGTGTACAATACTCTGCATGTGTGCTTAAATACCTCACAGGCAAAGGTTTATACCAAGACTATGTATGAGATAAAGCTCCGTACGAAAACTACGCGAAAGGTAATTTTATTTCCCATGCGAAAGCCAGAATCTGGATAAAGGCTTCACTGGAATTGTTTTTAATAATTATTTTCTTATTGTTGGAATCTGTAAGTTTGCCGTGGGGGTTTCTAGTGAGAGCATCTGCCTCCCCTGGACCGGTTGCTTTTCGACTCACTCTGCCATACTTGCATCTCTTTCTTTCTTATACGAGTTTACTTATAGAGCGGTCCTTATCACACCTGCAGCCTACGGAACTAATTTTACTTCTTTTTCTTCTCGTTGGCTATCTGTTGTTAACGACAGAGGAAGAGAAAGAAAACTCGAATGTGTCGACATTCGAGTTTTCTTTCCCTCACAAAAATGTTTAGTACTTACTATTAATGCACAAAAAAAAGATACAGTAAATCATAGAACCTAACCAAAAAAAACTACCTACTTAAATCTTATTTCCAATTTTTTTTTAATATTGAATTATTTATTTTAACTTAACCAAATCCAAACAAAACATTTGAAATTAGCACACGGAACATTTTATTCTTAATTTAACGCTATTTAAAATTCATTGTTCACGAAGCACATAATTTATATTTTAAAACTGAAAGTCTTGCTAGACAAAGTCTGTTCATATCCAAAATTCAAGCTGGTCCAAGGTTCCAAGTTTTGTTTTTATTACTTTCGGATGGCGGCCAGCGGCCGGGGGCTTGGATGCGATTAAAATTCCTGAGATACCTCACGCCTTCCTTCCCTTGAGCGTTGCGATGACCATAGACCAGACAAGCCGTGTAACTTTCCTACGCTATTGTTGCTCGGTACTAACAAATTGCTGATTCTCTGATAAAAGTGTACCTTTTTATAAAACAAGGTAGGAACCAGGTGTCTGCAGCCATGCTTCAGTAGTTATAGTAGAGAGTTGTATAGATCAGTGATGTTTTTATAAATCTATAAGAAAATTGTTCTGTTATGGCTATTTGTTGTAGCAGTTGTGGAAAAAAGGCAAAATCAAATTAAAATTATGATAAAAATAATGTTGTCTTGTCTCAACATTGTAAAGGCGAGACTCGCCGCGGGCCCCTCCGAGAGCAATCTCCTGTAAGAAGCAAGCCCACGGGCAGGCACTGGCATTACCATATTACAGAAATTATTACCATTACAACATAATACGACGCTGTGCTGCGACGCGTCTGACACGACTACGAATACTGATTGTTAATAATAAAAAATACATTAATAGGCAATCAAAAACATTCTAGAATGATGAAAGAAACATATGGTGACAAATGAAATGACAAATTTTACGTAAATTGTTATACCGCAATAATATTTAACTTAATAGTTTTCCTTAATGTGTTTACGTAGTTAAATATTTTATATCGAGGTGAAAATATAATTATAATAACTGAAATTATAACCCAAAATGAATTACAAAACGAAACATAAAGTAATTTTCAAAGCCAAAAATCATGAAAAATATGTGAATAATCAAAATGTAACAAGTGCCCCGCAAAGACATTCTTCTATAGAAGAAGAAATCTTTAATAGGAGAGACACAAATATTTCTTTTGCATGTTCTTAGAAGACTATGGCTACGTAGAGCACATCGTCTGTGGAACCATGCCGGGTTCGAACTCACGACCAACAGTACAGCAGTCGAGGCGTTTACGACAGCGCCATCTGCGCTATCAACAACTTGTTGAAAATTGCCTATACACTCAACACATTATTATTATTCCATCCAACCAATGAAAACAAAATGTTAAGCTATGAATATATTATTTATAATAAGGTAGATATTAATAGAACTGTTCTAAAACCTAATTTAGTATATCAATACTTATTTCAATCAATACATTTAAGTAATTTGATGGTTCGACAAAGTGTCAAACACTCATTATTACGACTTTTTAATTAGCAATTCCCTGTAAAAGTTATTAACACGGAATATAACCGTTAAAATCACGTGGAAAATAAAATACAAAATGGAGTGCGGACGTAAGAGCGTGGTACAAAAAAGTTATGTTACTATCAATACAACAAAAAATCAAGGACACGCATTCACACGAGTTTAATCTGATCCATCATATATACAGACGTACATACAAAGAGAAGAATGTACCGAATATTCTTAATAAACTCGAGTCGAATGCGGTCTAGCGTTATACACGATTATCCTTCCAGGGGGAAAAGAAAAAACGATGGTAAAAAAATATATGACAGAAGACGGTGTTGGGGGAGGCGAGGTGCGCGGGCGCACGAAACACGCGGTTTGACGTATTCGTTTTTTACGCTCATATTCTTATTATTGGGTCCAACCGCTCCCGGTGTTACGGGCGTGGAATGCGCCATAGATTGAACTCTCGCGCAGACGCGGCACCATTTTATTTACAAACCAAGATTTTATAATTTTGTTGTTTTTGGTTTCATGTCCATATAGATTAATAAACGATGGCTGACGCACTACGTGTTGATAAGTAATTAGAATCCATGGAAATTACCAGAGCAGAATAACACGCGATACGGTAAAACTAGACATAATCTTAAATTGTAACTAAGTAGCGTAAGAACCTAATTAAACACATGTTATTTATCTCATAAGATCGGAATATCTGGATTCGTATACGCTAACTTTAGTCAAATGTCGTGTTCTTGGTACTGAGTTAAAACTGCTACATTGAAACAGAACGAATACGAATAATAATAAAGTGATAATTTCCATGGAACCAATCTTAGTGGCTAGCTCATAACACCGTAGTTCAGTGCAACCTATTACAAAATTAATTTCATAGTATACGCCTTTTATCAATTCCATAAATATTTTTATAGTTATCAACCTATCAGGTTGGAACGCCAGTCCGACAGCTAAGTGGCTATTACTAGATAATTGTACGCACTAAACTTTATGAAATGACATTCAACACAGCCCTTACAAAGGTTGGAAGACATTTTAACAACTAAAGACCTTCATGATAATATGTTTAAAATAATGGTTTCGATTTTTCACACCTCAGTATTAGATAAATATGAATCGGCATAAACCTAGTTGAATTAATAATTGGTTGATTTCTCAAGCAAAAAAGGACCTCTGGGTATTTCCCCAGTAACACTTTTAAATAATTGTTGTAAGTTGTAAAGATACTGGGTAGCGAACGGTACAATAATATCACAAATAACCTAGCACTTATTTAACAAAGAAAAAAATTAAAAAGGGATACACACCGAACAAAAATACACAGCCAGGATGCAGATCTACCTACGACCTTCATAACGTAAACATTTCTGGAATTTGTTGAAAAAACAACAAACGAACGAACACCCTCGTGAGAAATGGTTAAAAAAAAACAGAGTTCCTTTGTCGTGGATGGGAATCGTGAGTTCCAGGAATTCGCGTGCCATCCATACAATAAATACGTTTGTTCATAGCACAGGCACCGCCGTTGTGTGGAGGAACGCACCAAGACTGCTGGAGACATAGATGGAAGGAAAAAACCGCTGGAGTTTCAATTAGATGATGAACATTCCTAGATTTGTTTTTGTTTCGCTTTGTCGGGTTTCCTTATCATAGTTTAAAAAACATGGACGATGATTTCCAAGAATCGGGCACACGACCGTTCATAATAATTGTATGTGTTCTCGAAAGATTGATCTCCTGGAACACTGTTTCCACGATCATCAATTTTGCTCAACGAAATCAGAAAATCAACAATATTACAATTTACTTGGAACAGGCAAATTACACTATGGGTAACAAGCTCGTAAATCACGCGTGTGCCTTTAGTAGGCAAGCACGAAGATGAACAAACGCTATACCCCAGGCAATGCGTTAAGCATCCCTTTATGAGGCCGTTGTTACCCGTGGTTACTACTAACCAGTTGCAATGTTGATAGTTCTTAGATCGATCTGGGTCGCTCATACAGAGGCGGTGAATCAATACGTGAAAGGAGGAAATGTGTTGAATATATCAATGTACATGTACAGAGGATTCAAACGAAACTGCACACTCACATGTAATTGGGACTGGACAAAAAACCTAAAAGGGAACGTTATGAATTAACGCCTCATTGGCAATCAAAATGAAAACCGATATTTTCAAAGTCTTTCAAAAACGTTTTTCTTTAGACAATTCTAAAACAAGGTAACCTTAACAGAACGTTCGAGCGTAGGAGGCAAAAACCTACAAAAGGCTGCGAGTAAAGCCAGAATTAAGGAGATTCTTCATGGCATTATTTGTGTTACGTTTCAAGTTTATGTATATTTATTCATACCGCTGTACTAAATATTGCCCACATGCGCATAGCTCGCGTAACGCAAACGCGGTTAAAGGCATGAATACACATAATTGCGAGTGCGTGAGTCTCCAATGTAGGGTTACCAGACAAAGAACTTGTCCTGAAAGTAAAGCCAGTTTCATTATAATATTCAGATTTCAAGTCGTACAAAAAATATTACGTCACTTTGGTACTTTAAAATCAAAGAAGTATTTTAAAATTTACATAAAATGTAAATTTTAAATACCTCAAACCAATTGGTCTACGTAGATGATATAATGCAAGCGTAAAACTCGATACAAAGACTCCAAAATTACAATTTTTGGAAAACAAATTCTCTGGTAACCCTACTCCAAGGTCCAGCGCGGAGGTCGTCCTGCGCGCACGCGTCTCCCGCTTCGAAAACAATCTCGGGTTACGAGCAGCCAGCTCGTGTGGGCACGAAGTACCAACGCCGAGACGACACGAACTCGCCCGATTAACATCCAGATTGATACGCCCGTGCAAAAAATGTATCCGTCCGAAAATGCAGCGGAGAAATTTCGTTCGTGAAAATATTTTCTGAAACGTGTGTTGTATTCATGAAGCGAGACACGTAGATCAAATCTGATCTATTAAGTGTTTGATTACTGATAATGCATTAGTATTCTGTAAACAAAGTTGAAATTGTTTTAATAGTTATGTTTACTTGTCTAGCCGGTGGGAATGGAACCAATGAACAAAATATTTTTAAATAATTAATGTATGGTTCCAGACGGCGTTATGTTGCAGACCTCAGACTTTAACTCAACAAACGGGATCGAAAACCAAGTGTAATAATTCCAGATTACTGGAAAACAGGCATGCAAATTCGTAAAATGTGAAAATGTGTCCGTTGGCTGGGAGCGTTGGTCACGGTGCGCGCACGCAAGTTTACGACGGGTGTAACATTAGCCGGGCGGTGAAACAATGGGCGCACGCGCTGAGGTCGATCGGCGGGTCGAGGACGGGCCGGGACAGCCTTCCCCGTCCTTCAGCCCTGCCCGCTTTATTGTACTTACGTGTTGCTACGGACCTATAGCCATAAGCTCAATATTTAGAAAGCTGGATTTGTTTCAGAACTTTGAAAGCCGGTTGAAACAGCTCTGTAGGAGATTCCAAAGTTGATTGGGGGATCTAAAAGGAATAAACTACAGCAAGGCAATATGATTCTTTGAAATTGAGAACCTCCTCTAAAAACTCTGATTTCAGTAAATATCTGTCCCGAAACCAAATAAAAGGCCTTGAAACACAAATTGTAATTCAAATGCCGATTATAAACCCATAAGAAGCACTGTTATTCAAATTCAAAATGAAATTGTGACTCAAAACACAGTCACGTAACAGATAATGTCCATAATTCAATTCGTGTTGAAACATTTTAGAGTGTTAGTTAGAAATGCGACGGCCGGGAACTCATGTCATCTTCTTATGATTGGGAGGACGCATTCCATCGTTGATGCACAACCGACGTCTTATGGGTGAATACAAATAGGATAGGACATGGGTTCCTTTCTGTTTTTTGTAAAATGTTATGTTGGGTTCAAACTCAATGTCGTGTAGAAGTGGAATACATTAAATGTATGATTTCTTGTAAAATGTTATGAGCCATTAAAAATCAACGTGACCACACGTTGATTTTTAATGGCTTTGAGAATTGAAAGATTTTGGGAACCGAAGATCCTTAATTACATAGTTATCATGATTTCTAAATGATGCAACGAGTTCAATAATCAAAATTTATTGGAAATCGCTAGTCTATGGAGCCATCTTTAAATGTTAGCTTTTAACACTCAAGGGCTCTAAAATCTCAATATTTTACTTCACAAGTTTCTTAGTTTCAACTACTGGTTCATTTACATCACCGGAGAGCCCGGCTCTACATACCGCGTCAAACTTGTTTTATTTTTATGACGGAGATTTAAAAGGACAATGTGTTTCGACTACTGAGTTACGTTGAGATTAGATAATATTAAATGATCCTTTGTGTAAACTCCAGCTCTTTTTTGTTGTTTATTACTACCATGTAAGTTGCTATCAATAAGTTATGATGTTGACTGTATAATCTTGTTAGGAATTTTGGGATTCTTTTTTTTAACGATTGCGGTATTTTTAGTAGTTATGAAGATTGTGATTCATAGACATTTTTTATGTTTCAAAATAGTACAAATCCCGTGTGGCTTTTACCAGCATAAAATTAAAAGTCATGTAGATAACGTCACAGTGATTTCAGTAGTCGGTGTCCATTATTCTAAGCATGCGAAGGCGCCAGTCCATCTCTAGTAATCTATATTTAATAAGCAATGTAACTAACCAATTTAAGAGATGGTAACATTACATTGCCATTTCACATTTTGTTCAATAAGGAATTGATAAAAAATCTTACTTTCACTTTGTATTATAATAGGAGATCATCAAATACCTCGGGCTAAACAAAAACGTAGTCTTAGCATGACTGAAGCACCAAAGATACTACAAAAAAAATGCTATTCATATTTTCAATGAGTAAAATGTTCATTTATATTTATGCTAACGAAATATCAAAATAATCCTATGGACCAGCGTGACCTTTAACGGTGTACGGCTTTGACAGATGGTGTCATTAACTGCACCGGCTTATGCGCACGGTGAAAAAAAAAACATTTTAAAAAGTTAGAAACGCGTCTATAATTATAATGAAGCATGAACGCATCGGGTCAAAAGAGTGTGGTAATGTCACTGGTTTAAAATAAAACTTATGGAATGTCTAATGAGAGAATTCTTAAGTTTACGACTGGGGATGGACTTGAATGCTGAGTTCGGGGTGGCTGAAGAATTGACTTACGTGTCACAAATAAACAATGTCATTCAATTATATCATAGAAACAAGAATGTTTGTGTCGACAAGAAAATACATAACGCTGAAATTATTACCACTAATATAAACATCTACCAAGACTAGTAAAGACTGAAAATACTAAACACTCCCAGAAAATTTCGATCGACTCTTAAATCTTCGACGAAACGAACCAGATGCGCCAAACAGGTATAATATTAGCGCAGCATTTCTGTTCATACCCCAACCTACAATTATTGGGGAAAGAACAACCCGTAATTTATCTACAGTAGCCTGCACGTACGTAATAATTATTTTTTAAATATTTAAAAAATACCGGCCCATGTAAATTGGACGGACGGTAAGAATCCTCATGAAATTGTATGCATCCTTAGTATTGGCGGCAGAGAATTCAATGTCATTTAAGGTATTTTACTTTGGTCTTACATGCCATCTTGTATTACTCATGCCATAGTCCTTGAATGTCATCAAACACACAAAATATTTAACACACGTGGTCGTATAGTCAAAACATGTAACAAAACATTTTAGTAGAAATAAGTTTGTATTCAAATTCAAAGGTAAATGAACTTAACTTATACAAGGAAGGGGGGATCGATACGCCTTGTTACATTGATTATCCATAGAAACAGCTATTGATTTAATAAAAACTGTTCCCCAAAACAAGGTTAATGGGAAGCACAACATGGCTCGTACAAAAGAAAATACTATCACAAAGAGCCGGTTGAAAATCCGATGCCTTAAAGATGATTTTAATGTTTCTCCATAAGTAGTCACTGTAGTTATATCTTAGATATATTTTTTAGCCTCAATCCAAGTTACGTCAGCACTCAATAAACGTAACATATCAACTGCGTTGGAATTTTCCCATAAAACTCTGAAGTAGATCTCGTCCAAGATAATTTATAATTATAAAGTGTGTTACATGTATTGTCGACTGGAATGCGATATACTCGTGACCCCAACGACCTGGGTGCTGCCAACATTTTTTATAGATTTATACAAGTATTTTTATGACAATCGGATTTTATAATACCAAGCTTGCTTTAGTGCCAATAGAATTTTCAAAGGCGGAGTTAACATTCTTTAATACTGAGCAAAATAACGTTTTACCATCCATTTAACTGTCTTTAGTTTAATAAAAGGACTAACCAAACAGCTTCCTTAATTAAAAACCAAAATTCTGGTTAATTTTGACATCGATCGCAAGCGTCCAATCCGCTCGTAAAATAAAACATACGATTCCCATATTTCATTTATCTCGAATGCATCGATCACATTTCTCGTGTAAGCCATTACCACAACTTTGGGCCCGAAAATATTCATTCACGATTACAAGGTGAATTTAAAACGCTACCGGGTGAAACATCTTGGTCCACGCGACTGTATCGAAAGGTACCTACTTCTTAAAATTCCAACATTCTCATGATAACGATGGCTTTACTCGTTAATATTATGGCCGTTACATGTTTTATACGAGCCAACGATAAAACTGTAGATTTTAAACAAAAGCCTTTTATATTTGATTGCTCAAGACACTTAAGTTTGCAGGAAAAAATATGGGACGAAAGTTAAAATAAGTTCAAAAAGTTTTAGTGTTGGAAATTGGCATAATTGGGAAGGAAATACCTTTAAAAACGAGATGTATATGCTTATCGACGTTGAAAAAGTTACGCTATGTATTAAAACATTTTTTTCTGAAAGTTATAGCATGGATACTGGACCAAATAAGAAAATACAACAATCCATTAAAGGATTTAAAAAGGACACGGAAAGAGATAAACAAAATAGGTAGCAATCGTACTGCCACTTCCGAGAGACAGCAAACATGAAATCTTAATTTGACGTAATAATCTTTTGAAGACTAAAACGTTACAAAAAAAAATTTCAAAAGAGAAATGTTACCGATGTTCTGTCATCGTATAGTACTTTCGACCTTTTTATTGTAAAACTGATCCCCATTCTGAACATTCCAAGGGTATGACTGTATGATGCACGTGTTTTAATGGCTGCAAAGGATTGGAAATGGTATTTGAATATGAAGGGGGGATTTGTACGTTGGTCTTTTGTGAGACTGTCAGCTCGATGTAGAAAGATGATATGGTTGACTGTGAAAAACAAAATTAGAGTTGTGAAGATTGAAGTGCAGTAAACATAATTAATAAGCCCGGGAACTCTCGCAACACACTTATGATAAAGAATATGAACTTTGTAAAACGTATGAGACTAACCTCAATTGATTACATTAAAAAATAAAAGTAACGTAAGACAAACAATATAAATTAGTCCACGCTAATGATTTCAAAATTCAGGTTAAATATTTTCATAGCATAGATTATAATCAAATATTCAAATCTGCCTACATTGAAGCAAAGTTACGCTTGCGTGGAGATTAAAATACATGTCATTGGATTCTTATGACAAATGCGTAGACCCAGACGATTTATATCGACGGTATTTTAATCGATTTAATCAATTCCCCTAGTGCACTGGTACGTTTACGATGAAAAATGGAAGAATCGCTTTGCATATTATCTAGATGTATCGTTTCCAACTGCTATAGAGTACGTTCATTTATTATGGGACGTGGTAAAATAATGCTTTTTAACTTTCTACGTGATATCTGTGAATGATATATTGTACAATTTAGTAGCTAGCAGCAGATGACCTGTGCAATTTGTTAACTTAAATTTTCTGCGGCCACGGACCATGAAATTGGCGTAATAACCCACGCTTCCTCGTAAATTTACAGCCCGAAGGCTGTATAGGGCGAGGCGGCGTGTAATACGAGCGGCAGATATATCATAATCAAGCCAGCATCTAGAATCAATATATTACCTGGGCGGTAGCCAGTCGAACGGTAGCCCAACGTTGCATTACATTAACAAACGACCCGTTTCTAACTCAGCGGCCTTTTATTTCAATAATATGCGATATTGTACATTCACTGTAATTACGTGTTGACCTGTTTTATGGTCAGCGAGTGTCTGGCCATCTTTTAGCCTGTGCTTTCGTTAATTCCTAGAATATGAATTTCAATGTTGGCTTATTTCAGTCTTTCATGGCGATAGTTACAACTACACACTGGTTTACATGTCCAAATGCTTCTTCAATCTCAAATGCTAATCCTTACCTGGCTTATACGTATTAAGAAACGTTGGCCCATGGTAAGGAATAGCGCCCAAGAAAGTTTATGCATGATGCTGCAACAGACATATGTGTACCACCGACCAGCCTGTCAACCTGACAACTTTACGACAGCGCTCTTCTTTACGATTTCCGATGGACAAGACCAAGATCGGCTGTATCCAATTAGCAGGTACATCAATTTCTGTGTCATGGTTATTACTGCCAATTAGGGATGGGCGATACCTACGTCGCCGGACCGCATACAGATCGACTTTTTAGAGCAAGTCAGGATATAGATCGGCTTCATACAAGTTCGTTTGCGCTCAAGTTTATCATCATTATCGATAGATATTAAATACAAATTGTATTGCATTCTGTTTCTCATATATTTTATTGAGACAGTATTAATACCATTAGTATTAAATGTTTCAATATAAATTGGCTCATCATGATCTTGTACTTCCTATTTGACGTTCACATTCTATCTTTAATGAGATATATTGCAATAAAAGTCAACAAAGAAAGTCTTATTTAATTGATCATTCGTACGCATTCTGAATATTCATTTAAGAATTATGTAGGTACATACTTCGAACCAACTAGCTTATGTAACATCTCGTTAGAAAGAATTGATTTAAGAGGCACAAGGAGAAAATTATAAAATTTATTACTAATTACTGTAATATCCGATTTAAATGAGTGAATTTAAATGGTATGAAATTGCTTTGATAGATTGCCCGCTGGTCACCGGATGTTCGGTTATATAATAAATGTAACAGGATTTTCGTAGCCTACAGATATGGTTTCAGATAATAAATCTAAATTGTACGCGATGTTTAATTGGTGAATTTTCAATAGTTTACATTCATTATTGCTAGCCGTTGTCGACGATGCTTTGATCAAAATATTACCTTCAACTTCACAAAAACAGGACCAATACATATTTTTGTTTTTACTTTTTACAGGTTGTTATTTGTGTCGGGTGTTATTTCATAATAAAATTTTGGTAACTTTTCTGCAATTTGATCCAGTCAAAACCACGAGGAGCGTCACACATTTTACGCAAACCGTTCAAGCTTTCCACGCATGTGTTACTTTATTACCTAATACTGATTGCGTAACCAAATTTTATGAGGATTGACGTGGTCTAAAAATGGCTTATCGTGTATCGTAATGTGCTACAATAATACATAGTAATGTTGGAGAGAACATTTCTTTGTTCTAGGCGTTTTCTATTGACGTGGGTTTAGATTTACGTTTTTTAACAGTATGGCATGAGTCAGTGGGAGAAATTGTTTGATGATGCACAAAGAAGTCGGACTTGCAACCTGAGATGGTTATGAATGGAACAATAGACGAAGTAGCATTGTATACGGAAGCCATAATATATAATTATTACACTGTAGACACTGTCCAAAAACTATGTGCTACCCACATTGACAATGCTTACTCAAGAATAATACATTTACAACATGTTTCTTCTTAACTTTGTTCTAGTATGATATATAGCTAGAGCAAATAATACCACGGATTATTTCAATAAATTCTTACCTCTACCGAAGCCGGCTAACGAATTGCAACCTACATAACTAATTACTGTAGCTGCAGAAGTAATGCCATTGAATGAGATTAATTAATAGTATTATGACATGAGTAATACCTAAAAACAATGATGCACCAACATTTAGTCATCATTTTATTAAACTCTTGTTTGACATAAGGTTGACGTAGAATAAAACTGACGAGCGTCATTGCAGATCATACTCATGTCAAACATGTTTCTAATGCTACAACAAATGTCTTATCAGTTGCAAGAAACATGGTAGAAACAACACCAAAATGAGTTTGAGTTTGAGTGAGTTTTCACGGAGAGATTCTTACAGAATAAATCGTTTGTGCGTTACTGATACAGTCCAATATATGTTAAAGTAAAACAGATAACATCACGTCTGTTTCTTCAAAGGGTCAGGCAGGTTTACCTATAGCCTATAAGTAGTACATCATATTTTTTTTCAAATGAAATTCATATGTTCTGTATAATTCACATCTAAGCATGGAAACTTTAAACATTTTACAGGATCTAAAACAAGTAATGTCAATGCGAATATTACAGCTATGTCCTTCATACAAGGATTTGGTGCTTAATCAAATGTATAGGCAAGTAGTTGGCATTTATCGCATTGTAGTCAGGTACCATCCCACAAGAAAGGTGACATTATCTAGCGACCAATCGTTTCATCACATTATAATAACCAGTACTTGAGGTAGAATACAAAATAGAACAGACGTCATTTTATTTGAAGAAATTTCTATTCACAATAAAGTTTTTAAAGTCGTCGAAGAGTACCTATTTGGAATGCTCTTAATTAAATTGAAACTTGATTAACTAGAACTTGAATCACTGGAATTCCAGTAAAGGTATTACGTTACGACAGACAAGGATTTTCTACGAATTTCCCAATGTATTAGACCTGTTTAGTTGATCAAATCAATATTAAATATTAAATTAAGTAAATTTTACTCAACGTATTTAATTTTTAAATGTTCAAAAGCCTTACAATTATCTTGGTTCTTGTATTTAACCACCGGCATTACGTGTCTTCAAAATACAGCCCCATTTGTTAGGATCTAATAATACCTTGTTTCATAAAAGGCTACATAATTGATGCTAATTTTCTTTTACCTCTAAAATTGTCAGTCTAGGAATAGACTCTGCAATTAGGGCCAATGAAGTGAGTCCTACAACCGGTTGATCGCATGTTCGAACCGTTACGACAAGGGACTCTGATTACCCCTCAGAAATTTAAGTATCCTATGTGTCACATTTGCTGATTGTTTTCTTTACAGGATGGGCAAAATTAATCAAATATCAAGCTAGGTGAATGTTTGGCATTCGAAGGGTCTGAGTTACGAGCTATGACCCAATGTTTTCTTATGAGGTATGGCATAACTTATGACCAGCAAAATATTTATAAGGATGCGGAGAATTCCTACTCAGCAGCATCATATATCCAATCATAACAAATGTCACGAATAAATATTGTAATGTAGACAGACAAACTTGTCTACAAAAATGTCCCGAACAAAATTTTAATTACGTCAAAAAGCAATGTTCCATACATGGCCACCCGACACCTCGAACATTACTGTTTTTTTCAATTAAAATATTTCAAGACCCAAAATCGAATGCGGATTGGGATTCCTCGGTTGAAAGCAATACTTCTGATAAATTATCGACTGTGTCGTTTATCACCGGCAACATTGTGGAGGCAATAAAAAACTGTCGGCCAAAGATGTGTATCTGTTGCTGTTGCGTTCGAAATCTGAGGTAACGCGAAAGTTCTGGTTTAAAACAAAGGATTTTTTGTGATATACTTGCACGCGACGACTAAAGTGTTTATGTTACTGATTGTGTCATAAAGAACTTAGTGAAAGTTCAGCGAAGGCCTTATAGTCACCGTATTTTACGCACATGCATTAATCCTTCATCAGGTTCATAATTCTATACCTCACCTTACTATTTCATTTATGCCAGATCTCTAGTCCTATTTTTGCTATCATTCAACATTTTTAAATCCTTTGATGCTTCCATTACATGTGTGTTAAGCACGTTACACATTCACTTGTTTCATTTTCATCATTAACTTCAAAATGGAGCTTTTAAATTGCATTACGCCATCTTCAGCCGAGTCCTTTTCAAAAATCACAAGTCCAATAAACATTTTTCATTCCCGCATTTGCCTGGTGAAACAAAGTGTATGCCACATCGCCCCGTGTGCCTCGCACAAGGCCCTCCATCGTACCTCTCATACTTTTTGCTTGCAGCGTAACCTGGTAGCTGTATCATAACTATTATTTATGGACGGTTTGTTTCGTTTTAAATTTAGTGTAATGATGAGTCTTGGCTACTGGCATGCACACTTCAGGTTAATCGGTACCCGTCTCGGTTGTGCAGGTATGGAATGGTGATGGTTTTGTTGGTGTACACCGGTTAATGTTGGAGAAAAATAAAAAAAAGGGAAAAGTTTATTTGAATTTTGCTATTTGGAAGCAACTGTAAGCGTCATTACAAAATTCAAAAGATAGGGATTTTTTTAAATTCCTTAGACTCCAGTCCTTTACAAACTTTCAAAACAACATTGTAACTTTTTAATCTCTATTCTTTCTACAACTATTACGATTTTGGTTTTGAACAGCAGCACTGCCTACGGCCAAGGTATAATTAACAAGTGTTGCCCAGTTTCAGTCATAAAGATTCTTGTTAATTTTCCCGGAACCCCGAAATCCGGATTCAGGATAGCCTAAAAGATATTCAGTCAAAAATAGATGGAACGAGTACAGTGGCAAGCATTCAAGGCAATTCACTTTTAAAGAAAGTCAGTATCACAGATGTTACGATACATTTCTTGTACAAATGTAGTAAAGCTTTTATGTATAACTTAATTGCTATCATCGACGACAAACATATGCATGTCGACTTCTAATAGGAAAGTTATAAATAGAGAATTTATCAAAGTTCATGTAAAGCCACTCTGTCTCATTGGACAAAGATGAGTGCTTAAGGAATGTCAGTGTTTCCTGTTATTTTATATTTCTGTGGCTACGCAGTTAAATAGAATTGTGTTTGAATAGCATTTATCTTTTTATGTTGTTGCTCATCCTCAGTATAAAGTGAGCCAATATGATCTAGAAGCGTTCCTTTTGGGAATCTAATGTGTAGGATGTGGAAATACTAAGCTAAGTACCTAATGATATTCCATATACATGTCCAGGTAATATAAGAACAACTTTTGGAAAGGCCAAGGTTTTTAAATTCGAAATCCAGCACCTTGCGTAACACAATCACTCAAAATCTGAATAATTTTGAAGGATATCGCTAATCCATTGCTTCATATGTTCGAAAAATGTGTCTGCTCAACAACGTTAATGACGCAATGAATGCTGTTGAACTGTCAAAAAGCTATTCCAACTGCTAGTGTGTTGCACAATCACCGCGCTAGTATAGTTTCTCAACAAATTCTGACACATTTAAGGCCGAAAAAATAGGATACCGACATTGTTTTAGGGCCTTGCTTTCAAGATTAACCTCGTCAGTTGACATTTGTCAGTTTGTAATGATAATGACCGTAATCGGGCGTTTCCGAGAATGTGGAGAATGAGGTCCTCAACAGGAAAGAGCCATAAACAGAATGCAAAGCGGACATCTTTTATGTAATGAATGTTTTTCACAAAAACGTTGAGGCAGGTTCAAGAACTTTGCAAGATTTGGTTTTAAGTGGAGTGTTTAGAAAACAGAGTATCACGTCGCTGGGTCGTTTTTTTTAACTATTAAAAAAAAAGTCAGCTTCACTCACAACAATTTCATAGTAAAACAGGTTTTGGTACACTGCCATCAACGTCAGACTGTACCCAAACATACCTTGCCTTCAACTCCAAACCATATAATTATAGTTCATTAAACAAAGCTACCATAAACCCGTATTCCCAACATCCGAAACTTCAAAACTAAAAAAACTAAACTACTTCTATGGTACAAAAAAAGGAAGCTGTGCCCCTCCCCTTCATCTGTGGTGCCTGGGGCTGTGGTTCACGTCGACCTTGGTTCCAGGAAAAACCAGGGTCAAAAATAATAACCGTTCGCAGCAACCATCAATTTTCTACCATCACAATCAAAATAATACAAATTATACGTATCCCTTTTTAGGGTTCCGTATAAAAACGGATAAGACGTATAAGACTAATGCCAGCGACGATTTAGGAGTCGCGTCATTTTCAGTTTTAGTCATTATTGGTGTTGCAATATCCCACAAGCTCGGATCAAAAGAAAACAATGAATAACTAGAGCTTTTAGCACAAAGACTCCGTAATACACTAGAACTCATAAGTTACATATTTTCATCTACCAAAATCTACGCGGGTCCCTCAAGGCACCAAAATGGGATAAGACCTTTTTCGAAAATTCGATTTCAAAATTGTGAGGCACGTAACCAGTTGTTGCGGCCGTACGGCGCATATAAAATGTACAGGGCGTGCTCAATTAAATATGTATTAGCGTATGTTACCGCTCACCATTTGAATAAATGCAATGCAAAACAGAATTTGCAGTTGCCTGCTGACAATGAAGCCAGGAGAAGTCTTCGTTGAATGGCAAAGTTTGTAAATATAGGGAACAAAGATCCGTGGACTTACATTTGAGAATGTAATTGTATTAATTAGACAAATCTTCACGCTGTGCTTGGCTCTAAATCTTTATTCAATTAGACAATTAGAAGGGCTTTGAAGAGTGAGTTGCTTTGCTACCCACTCGAATTGTTGCATATTTTTAAGAAAACGATGTTTTTTAGCAATACTAGACTCAGACTATGTTTATTAGGATTTAAAAAATCCAGATTTCAGATATAAACGGAATTCGATCAGTGTGGGAACCAGTTTAGTTTCCGATGACAATCAAATAAGTTATTCTAAAGAATGGAATTCGTATCATCATCTACACATCATTCTACACCAAGATTAAATTAAACAATGTTGTATTAACATACCCAAGGCATTCCATCTAAAAAAGATAACGGACAACAGTTAATGATACTGTTATAGGTTAAAAGAAAAATGCTTTACAATGACCACAATGACAAAGATAAAAAGTAAATATGGGCTCTATTGTTAGCGTAACACTAAACAAAGGTGACATCATGGTGGTACCGAAAGTGACGCTGGATGATCGAATTACCGAAGTGGAGATATGAAAACAATAGGCCTGATATGGTTTAATCCGGAATGCTGTAATAGACAGGAATGCTTTAGCTCCTTATATGGAAACGTGGTTTAGTATTCACTTTGATAAATCTTGATAAAGGTTTTTATGTGCGGCTTTATCGAACTTTTAAGCAGTCGTTAATATGGCTTTGACTATAACTATTGAAATCCTCTTTACATTAAGCAATTGTTAATCATAAGATTCTAATACACAAAAGTGATTAGTGAAACCAACAGCTTACAACAAGATTAGGATTAGAAACAATGAATAAACATGGTCTTCTTTTGAATTGTTTTAAGCACCTGCTTGCAAATCTCTTGTTATCGGATAGCGTAGTGGCACACGACCAGTGGCTCACGCGTTCAGTTCGGAGAACAAGCCAAATCTGTCTGGGTCCTTCCAGGAAATATTTTCGACTACCTAAATATACTCTCAAAGGATTAGGTGGGACAGGATTATTAATTTGTAGTAAGGAAGCAAAAAGATAGAGGATGGCATGCTTAAGAGGTGGTTTCTGCCAAGTAGTGGACTGGTGGAGCATGAAAAGGATGATGATTAACAATGCAAGAATCCGAAAACCGCCTTTTATGTAGGACGAAAGACATTACTCACATTACTGGTAAGTATTTGAAGTGAGACCTCAATACACGCTCAAATTTTGTATCATTCGAAATGAAATAATTGATACATAACATGCAAAAATGACGATCTGCGAAAGACTGCAGGCAGATGCTGGATGCGTCAAGCTGAAGACAGGGCGCTATGGCGCTCATTAGGGAAGGCCTATGTCCAGCAGTGGACTAATATAGGCTGATGATGATGCAAAAATATACATAATTCTACCTGAATGCTAGGTGAATAACATAGGAAATTAATTTCTAAAAGAGTGATACATTTTTCCGGAGCCACACGCAACCGCATTCCTTGTTACAAAATTAGTGGCGTGAGTAGGTTCTAGGAAGCGGCACGAGAAATTTTATGCTTCTGCGAAGGACTGATGTCTTATAGACCAAATCTAATTCTGTAATCGCACGATACGACGGAAATACCTGGAGTGAATGCAAAAATACTGTGAGTGCAGAACTAGATTTAGGGAAAATCTCCAGAATGGCGTACAGAATTGGGATGATGACTACTATTAAAAATGTTCGTAAAATAATGTAATTTCAAAGAAGGCATAGTAAAAATGAGATAATCTAAAAAATCTGTTAATTCGATATAAATATAATAATAGTAAATTCTTTCAAATAATAATAAATTATTTATTGATACAAAAAATATGAAGAAGATACACGCTTTACAAGTTTTTGGAGGGGATTATTCCCGTCCTTGTCGCGCGGTACGGACAATGTACGGCGCTGGTATGGAGTTACGCAGTCGTGACGTCACTTCTACGATAGTACTGTCCTAGTCTAACACTTATTTTAAAACGTTTATAACTTGGCAGTTTTTTAAGCTTTCACACTTTTTGTAATACTATTTGCACTATTTGGAAATAAACAATTCTTTGAGCTAAAAATAAAAAAATGTCATCATCCCCATTGTAGCTAAAATCGGTTTGAGGTATTGAAAATGTTTCCCTAATTTTGCATTCACTAATTCTATCAGGTTTGATATGTTGTCATTTCTTGTAATATACTTTGGTCTAAGCACTGTTCTCTTTCTCAGTACTTGATTAGGTAGATTTAACCACTTAGCTCTCATTAAAGCTTTTGGCCGAGTACAAAATACAATCGTACTACAAGCTTATAACAAAGATTAATCCGTTACTTTATTTATCACCTATAACGAGAACAATTATCACAGCAAGTTTCTATGTTACGTAGGCAACGTCCCAATTAAAATTCTATACGAAAGCTTATTTGCTAATTAGTAAGCACGGTTTTATTCATATTGGTAAACCCTTTGGGTATGCTAGCGCTAGTCACATCTTCCTTGCGCAAACGCGTCCATACTAGACTTAAGTGTATAAGTATACGACTAGGCAACTTTAATTTTCTCCTCGGAAAATATTAGGTCTCTTTCTATTCTTTGGGCAGTAGAGGTTGATTTTGCTTGTAGTGTATGTTGTCTGGTAGTAAAATGTTTTGTTTTAATTGTGTGCACATGCTTGCACGTCCCCATAGTGGCGAGGCTTCTGTACTATTACTCGAGATAAGTCGGTGAATTTTTATATGCCACTCGCATGTTGTCTGCTATTAGTATCTGTTAGAATTGAATTACTTTGTTATTAATAAGGTTGGTTGTAACATTCGAAAAACAAGTTTTACTGTAAAAGGAGACTCTACAGATGATGTAGTTAAAAAAATTAAATTGATGGAAACATTCAGGTTAACAATACTTTGTACGTCTAAAAGCTTCAAAAGTTTCAAGAAAGGCTAGAAATGTTACTAAATCTAAACGAAGAAACCCAAAGATAAAACAAAACCAATCTCTAAAAGCTATAGTCCACTAGCATTATCGGTTCAAAGCTCCAAGACGATTTGCAACTTGACTAGACGTCTCCTATCTCCAGCTAAGTGACTTTGATGGCCTGTTCAGCTATCTGCTATGATAAAACTCTCGTAAAACGTACAATATGCACAACTTTACTGCTTATGTCTTTGTTATCTTAAAAGTATGAAATGGGGCATCAAGTGTCGATACCGATTTACGATGTGTCGATCGTTTATGAGGTCATAAAAGAGGCCCGGTTATTGGTGTAGGTGCTATATTTTTACTTTCTTTTATTTATTTTTAAACAAACATCTTTTATCTACCAACCCGGGCTAAGGTCTATGTCACGGCTGTATGAACGTTATAGGCTGGTAATGCTTTGCTATCTTTTATTGCGGTACAGACAGTCGTTTCTATTTTTTTACGCTTCGTGAAAGCATTACCTCCTCCAGCACCTTCCCTTTACATTGTATTCTTATTAGTATCTTTAGGTTTATTTTTTACTACAAGCATAATTGTCCAATTATCAGAAACCAAGTTCACCTTGATTCGTTCCAACAATTCCAAAAAGAAAACTCATGTTTTATACCAAAATTAAAACACTCGCGAAAACCTGCGCTTGCGTCTATTCGCGGAACAACTCGCTACGCAGAATGGGAGCGCCTATCGAAAGATTGACTCACGCATCGGAACGCAATATCCGATCAGTTCAATGTGTTTGCACGCAATGTGTATTACAGTTTCGTGTTTCCCGTGTTACTAAGGGATTTGGCCATTGAAGAAGATAAAAACCGCCTTTTGGGAGGTCCAAATGGCCATTAATATCTATGGCGATTAATGGCCCGCGTCAACTTCATCTTCTTTACTGTTTTCATCCCTAAATCCAAGCTTATGGTGTATTTTTTTAATGTAGGTGATAATTGGGCCTGCTTTTAGACCTCGATGCCACCGTAGAGAAAAGCGATGGTCCACGATGGAACTAATGTGCCCAGAAGATGTCTGTTATTCGGGACGTTAATCATAACATCCTAATCCGTGATCCTTACCAATATTTTAAATACGAAAGTAAGTTTGTTTGTGACGCTTTCACGCCAAAACGGCTGAACAGATTAGGATGAAATTTGGCACAACCGTGACCTGGGTCACTGACGAAGTCGCGAGGAGAGCTAGAATGAAATGCAAGAAAAAACTCATTATATTAAATTTATTTTCTCCATGTGTTAAGCTAAAGATTCTAAGCTATGCCATTGATATCCTAATCTAAAGCAAACTCTGACCAAGACGGTCATATCATAAATCCTTGACTACAATGTCCTGATGTAGCGCGATTTTACAACGTGTTTGAGCATCTGATTCATGAAAGTTGTTTAACCTAATAGCTTAAAAGAGTTATGAGAAAAGATACCGTTGTGTGTTACAATTTCCTGGGCAGACATTTACCGTACCTACAAGTATGTTATTAACTTAAAGGAGAGTGATATTACAGTAGTTATGCACAGTCTATTAATTAACGAGTAGCTAAAGTTAAAGTATGTTTTTTTTTTGTTATACAGGTAAAAAAAACTCTCCTATATTACAAGGTAAATGAAGATCCCCAGATTAGGAAACCTACGCAACATGATTAGTTTTCACAGTTACTCAATTACAACAAAACCAATTTACCCAACCTGTAAAGGCAATTTTGCGTTTACACCATCGGTATGCTCAGTTGCTCACCTCTTCCGGCCACAACCCAACTTACAACACCTACTGTTTACATATTTTTGAGCACCAAAACACGTGGGGATTACGTAAATGATGCTAGAATGCCATTTTCTTGGTATTAAGACTAAGCAAACGTGTTATGCGAGCTTTATAGCGAGATAGAATAACCACAACTATTTTACAACATAGTTTTATTGTTAGAAAACATTGAGTCACGTTTTAAGCTCAAATGTCAACTTTCCTACGTATTATGAGGAGGATTTTGCTGAAATAAAATTGGAAGATTATTAATTAAAGCTAATAACAAGTGGTTTCTAAAGTTAATTAATAAACTTGAACATTGGAACGTTCAATGCCGTGGACGCAGCGACGTTTTAGCGAGCCGACAAATAAATATGTAAATATATACATTTTTAATTTTAATTACCATCAAATTCGCTGTCGTGCCATCGACGCGACAACGAATAACTTCAACATTCGTAAGTAAAACTAACAGAACAAAGCTCAAAGAAAGTAACCCACAAATTCCACATCGCTCATCAGATATCAAAGTAACTGAGAAACTATCAACCGTATGACATTTTGACAGAGATCATCTAGCAGACATGAAAATAATGACAGAGTGCATTATAATCTCCCTACTTCGAACAGATCCTCATCAATTTGCGCTTGCGCACAGGTCTAAGGTTACGGGTTACGGTAATTGATCACTCTAATGTATCTTTTTGTTTACTTGCACCAGAGTTATCAATCAATTGACGTCAAATGGCGGAACTGAAGGTTATCGTCGATGACTGCTAGTAGTCTATCTAACGTCTGTGACGTCTGTCGCATTCCTATTTGAAATTACTGTGCTGATTGATAGTTATTTGAAGTACATGTAGGTATACGAAAACTGTTGATAGCTGTGATGCTGGGGAGTTTGGTGCGCTACATCTTCTACCCAGCTAAAGCACTAGGAAGTGTTGAAGGGCGGGCGTTGGGCGTCTTATGTAATTTTGTCGTTTATAAAGTGCTGATTTTTAGCCTAAATTTATGATTTTGTTTTTGCTTTTGAGAACATACTCTCAACTGTCAAAATATTGGGGCTGTTATGTCCGAGACATATTAGATTTGCAACGAAGTAGGTAGTAAATTTTACGTCCGTTATATAAAGAAAAATGCTTAATATAAATAAGATGACCCTGCCACCCTGTTTCTAAGTTGTACCTTAATATGAAAATAACTCTGTACCACACACGCAAATATTGTGGTCAATTAAATTTTACAGCAGAAACAAAGCGTTCAGCTCCTTTTAAAGTTATCTGCTACGTCGCTGCAAATTCTGAAATGTCTCGGACATAGAAAAATGCTTAATATAAATAAGATGACCCTGCCACCCTGTTTCTAAGTTGTACCTTAATATGAAAATAACTCTGTACCACACACGCAAATATTGTGGTCAATTAAATTTTACAGCAGAAACAAAGCGTTCAGCTCCTTTTAAAGTTATCTGCTACGTCGCTGCAAATTCTGAAATGTCTCGGACATAACCGCCTCAGTATTTTGACAGGTTCTCAGAGCAAACTAATTGGAGCTAAAATATCAAGGTTCACTCGTTGAATTTGTGTTCATTTAAATATCATTTCCTTCATACTGCGGTACTCGAGTATTGTTCGTAGGTTTAAGGGTACATAGTAGGAATTAAGTTAATTTGGTTTGATATATCCACGTCCATTATAAAATCGAGATTTAATTGGAAAACAAATAGCTAAACTTGAGGTGGTTAGACTAAATGGATGATATTTTATAACGCCTTCTGGATCAATTTAATTCGAAACGCAAAAGCAATACTCATCAAAAAATCAAACTAGTAGATTAAGTTTTTCTGATGCAATCACGATTCTAGTTCTAAATAAAAATTTTGAAAATCTAACGCGAAGGTAAAATCACGTATGTTCTCGCTAAACGAATGCAGATTGGTCGTGATAACGGTATTTGGAGTGCGAATGTGGACGTGAGATGTTTGAAGTCCATAACCTAGTATTTGTAGGTAACAGGAAACTATTTCAAATGGTCTCACATATGGTTTTATCTTTTTCTCTGATTTCAAGCAAAAGCTGAGAAAGTTGAACCAAAAATTCTTAATCTTAAATGCCAGATAAGTATTAAGATAAGTTTATGTAAGTATACACAATAATTTGGAAATCAATTCAAGCACATACATATAGAATTTTAAATGCAGTTGCAATGACACATAAATTAAACTACCAAATATAAATTAACCCTGATTACGGCGCGAAAACTGTTTTGTAGTTATTATCAAAATTACAATCAGCAAGTTTGAATAAGGAAGTACTTTTTAACCTTTGCTTGTCATTAAAATTGCGATAAATATTATTCAGGCAAACAATTGTATGTAAAACCCTTTTATTATTGTTATTCAGTTAAGTGTTATGATCTTAGATCAACAAACGACTTTGACCTTCAGATACCAACTGTCAACTCAAGCATTCTTTTATAGTGTTTTTCTTTAAATGATGTCAAAGTCAAAGCATTTATTTCAAATAGGCCCATAAAAAGGCACTTTTGAACGTAAAAAATTACATTAAAAATAGAACTGATTCTAGGCGCCACTTCCAAAAAGTAGTTTCGTATGGAGAAGAAGGAGCAAGAAACTCCACCGTTACTCTTTTAAAATGTTTTACTATATGTTGTATACATTAATTACATTTTTATGTGATGCAATGCACCAAGAATAAAAATACTATACTACAATTGGTAAAAAGAATTAAAATAAAGCATAGGCAGATTAATTAATCACGTGATAGGTACATTGTGCTCACATATTTACAAACATAATAAGTCAGTGTGTGAGTAAAGTAAAAATAACAAATTATAAAATACAAAAAACAACTAGCGTGATTTTGTCTAGCCTCTAGATTGTCCTATGGAGCAGGAGCAGCATGTTTCCAAGCATTCTTATCTAGGATATAATCCTCTTATTTGTAATATGTTTGTTTACAAAGTGTTTTTTGACATGAGTGATGGATAGGTAATCACTCAAACTGGGTTTACTGTCGACTTTTGCAATCTAGCAATAATTTTGACAGCAATAGACATTTTAATGTGAACACTGTCTTTCCAGAAAAATCGATCTTCCCACATTATCAACTCAAACAACAAGCATCATTTTACCCCACTTATTCTTTATTTTTTAATCAAAACTATGAGAAATGAAAACTAAACTGCGTCTACGTACTTCCTCAGTGAACTTTGATCCATCAAGTCTCGTCTCATTGCGTGCTCAATTCGAAACAATACCGCAACCACTTATCTCTTATCTCTGTATCAGGGCACGATCGCATTCCATCGTTATCTGACGGAGAAGCCACTAAACGAGTGTTTAATGTGCCTTTGAGCACATTAATTATAGATAGCAGAGTTTCATTTAATTTCATCACATTTTTATTACTAGGTTAACCTTTGCTTGTGATTTATTCCCTGTTCTGTATCTTCAGTTATGGATTCATGTAACTGTATCATCATCATCATTAATTTCTGGTGCAAAAAGTTCTGTATCGATTTATTTTTCGTTCTCATCTGAACTAATATAACTCATAGGTATAACAGCTATGTATATTATTATTATGTGCATTCGTGTACGTCTCTCAACAGAGATAAGACTTCAAACTTTGACAATGTCAATATACATTGTATGTACCAATTGTTAACTATTAACTTGCATAATAGACAGTAGAGCGATATTATCACGTTTCCACTTTAGATAACCATTTCAAATGAATACGGTGCTTGAATAATTTTATATTCATCAACCTCTTATTACAGGAAATACTCGAACTAAAGTACACTTGCATGGTTTATTGAAAAAGTCCACGTCTTACATCAAGTGTCGAAAAGTTAAGAGGGATGGAAATCATCAAGGTGCATTAGTAATGTTACGGTACAACAGTAGGTAATGATACGGTGAATATAAATGAAAAGGGTCACGACGATGCCAAATGACATTTAAATCCATGAGCTTGATGGTTATGTACCGCTACAGTAAGTCCAAATGACACGCAAAACGAGGCTAATTCGGTTTTCTATTCCTATTGCTGTTAATATATTGTATTCATGTGCAGATGCTCCTCCCCCGCGAGTGGGTAGAACTTTATGCTACTCCGCTGTGTCTCTCATGTTAAATAATGTTTTTGGGCCAAGATAATAAGAACTTGAGCGAAAAATCCACATATATATTATGATGAGTTTGTCACTTAAGTTCTTAGTAGTTCTAGTATACGTCCACGATTAACAGATATGTAGACTGACCAGACACTGATCGTGAGCCCCAAGATTACATAAAAAGCATAGAAGTGGCGCCAACTTCTTAGCCATCTAGTGGAAACGTCACAAGTTAATTGAGTTAAATTTTAATCCAATGACATTGCTCCACTGATACAAGCTAAAGCGTTTAACGATGGATGTCCGATAAGTTACAGCTGCACTCGATAGACGATGAAGTCAAGTTGAAATTATTGACAACATTTCCTTCGTATCAGCACATTAAAATTAAACTGATCGATTGATGAACCAAGATAAACCATTAATCGATGCAAAGTAAGTGCTTTGAGACATGGACGGCAAATTGTCGCGGGAAATATACTGGATGGTAATGTTAAATTAATTTTTAGTACCTCAAGGTATGATTAAGTTAAAAATATGTAAAGGTAAAGCAAGGGATAACTAATTTGTAGGTGTTCATGTTGTTCTATCTATCCAGTTTGAATGGATATGAATATCTGGGGCTAACTAGACATACAGTTTTAGATAGGTTACCAAAATTCATACCAATCTTGTCTAGCGCACAGTGTTCTTTTTTGTTTTGTTTTTGTTCTCTCTCTTTATAAGTATTCGTTCTTAATTTATACTTTCTTCAACACTGTCTCTATTGGTATAGTTAACCCAATGATTATTTCCATTACGATAATGGTAGTGGTAAATTAGTACTAACCTCGAGAGCCTCCTGCGCTGTGTGGAGGTACTCTCTCAGCATCGCTTCCTGAATGCTGAGCCATTCTAACCTCGGGTCTTCCAACTGCGTCACCTCTGTAACAATAATTGGGTGTTATATGAGCTTTACATACAATAAAAATTCTTCAATTATTCTTGGTAAAACAAGCATTTTACATCACTCGGTAGCCGAGATTTGACGACCGAGATTTGACGACGGAACCTCGCTTTCTGTTCTATAATAAAGGTCAAATCTTACGCAATATTGTTTTTCTTAGTAGTCATTACTCTTTAAATCTTGTAAATAAATCCGTTTTCCCCGTGCTCAATTACTTGAGACAAATACGCAGCAACCGCAAGCCAATATGCGAACCAGATTAAGGCTGAAGAATTACTCATCATCAAACTATGCGATACGGTTGCCGATTACCGACTGATTAATGACGAGACCGAGGTAGTGTTTGATAATGGTGGCATTCAATAAACAGTGATAGCGATCGCTTTTACAGCCGATAATGACATTTGGGACGAGGCTTGGCGTGATTGTAATTCACGGTCGTTTATCTGAAAAACTGATTGCGAAGTAGACTGTGTTTTTGGAAGCCAATTCTGTATTTAGTTATAACTAGGTATCTTTTGAGATTATTACAATTTTGTCATAGATGTACTCTCAACAAAAACCAGAGATCAAGCATCTCGCACAGAACTGTGTACTTCCAAACATTATTCATCTGCTATTCTGAGTGACAACCAATCTTAATAAATATAACTGATCTTACTAGATGTATCAAATAAAATGACCTACACTAAGCAAATGATCCACATTTAGTCCTAAAGCATATAGCGACAGGAACCAATCATAGAGTCAGTCATCATCGGGCAGCTGCATTCCGCCATCATTCGCACACCGCGTGACATCCAATGTACGCATGCGGCGATCTTTCAATTATTATTCTCAATTCCGAACCCGACAAGGCCGGAACGATTTTACGGACAGATTGTTACTCACTTTATATCAGATTAGAGAAACAATGCCGTCGAAATTGCTATGTAATTTGGCTACTGTTCGCGATGAAGGTAAAGTAATAGTTGTTAATCAAATAGGTAACAAATAAGCAACTCATGGGTGAGATTATATCTTAAAGATTAAAAGTAGTCTATTCTTAGTATTTAAAACTGTTGACAAGATACTAATTGTTGTTTAATTCGTATCTGGGCACAACAAAGAAATATAGTCCAGTTACTTTGAATAGCTTACTCCTAAAACGTTTTAAATAGGTCCTGACATAGATAACAACATGGAATCAACTGTTAGTTTTTTTTTCTATCCTACACTGTCCCACTCCTGGGCAAATGCCTTCCGCCACTCCATCGACTGCGGCACCCACGAACCGAGTGAGCAGGTTCACTGTTCACCCATCAGCCCGCATTAGACAAGCGTGATGGGATAAACGTCTGAACCACTCCACAAACATAACACTGTTAGTATGCTAGCAATACACATCCAATAATGGAAACGTCCTTGTGTCTGACGAGAAAAAACGTGTCCTGAAAATATTAAAACATTAATAACACACATTTCAAGGTGTGAACAAAGGAATTAAAGTCACGTCGTACCTAATTATTCATAGAGCTCCTTTCGAAAACCGATAATAAACAATATCAAAGTTAAATCAAACCCGAAGGACCATAAACAAGCAATGTACGTGACTTAGATCCCTTTGACGGCAGGAATTGACCACACACAGCCCAAATTATTGATATTCAACGACACGAGGTATACCCATCTATAAATCTATGTGACTGAAGAAATACGTCTAAAAAGACATGCAAATGAATGCGATGCCCACGATTGTGTAATAATATGAAAACAATAACTGAAGATTCAATAATACACATTGAGGAATTCAATTAAAATAAATAAAGTCCTGTCGTTGAATATAGTTACATTATAAATAATATTATTAGCATCCTAATTGAATACCTACTACTCAGTTCTAATTAACCAAGAAAGCAATTCAAAGTATCAAATGAAATTCTCAACACAGCGCGGTGTAAAATAAAAGCTGGTATGAAGTGTATAAATATTACGGAATTATGCAGAAAATAGGTATGGGGAGATCACATACCTCGATAAGGAACATGGATGCTGTAAACTAAATATGTAAAGTGGAGGAGACATTAACAAAGTAACATATTATGCATATTTACACAGGTATGCAAACCACCAGGTTTAAAGACTTAAAGACTAGAAAAATATTAAAATTAAATGCACCGCTCATTTTAAACGAGTTCCAACTTCATAATCGCTTGTCCTTTTCTATAGAGAACTGTGATCCGATCGTTAATGAGTATATCAATGTTTTTTTTGATCTTGTAAGATTATTTCATTGCCAATTTGTCTATGAATAATGTTAATATTTCTTTTATTTATGTTAAGCTTCATGTGTTAAATAATCTTGGTCGGTCTCGGTTATGGAATGTCCATTATTTCTCATTCGCTGTGCTCTTTCATTTGCAATCAATGCTTTAATTACTATAAATAAAATCACTGTATTTGTTCGTTTTTATTTGAAAGATTTGAATTCTCTGTATGCACTATGCCTTTAGCAGGATTATTTAGTTACTCTAGCACGGTATTAATGTAGGATATAAACTCGATGTAGAATTTAAATTTTCTCTTGCAGGTTCTAACATTCCATGTGAATTTATATTGACTCGTATGCAGTATCTAACAGCACCAGCGTACAATATATATGGTTCTTGAAATATAAACTAGGATCCTTAAAGCTTTGTGTTTTTTGAATTGAAATTAGGAATTGAAAGGAGAATTAATTAATACACGCTTGTCCCAGAACCCCTAGATCCTAAGCACGATGAAACTAAAGAAGACCTATTATCTGAATGAAAGCTATCAAAATTCCATCGGAATACTGGAAAACTTGAAACCAGGGTGAGCCTATTTATACATTAAACGCTGCATCATTTAATGCGAAAAATGCATAGCTAGAGGAGCTTCGACGTAAATTGGCTTTTATTTTCATTATTACGCTAACGACTGGCCAAGTTAGTGATGAATAATGTTATCCGCAAGGCATTCTTCAAGAAATGAGCTTTTAAATGATGGGTGAAACATTTGTAGCGTCCTGCATTTTCAAATCTAATTTGACCGCATTATTTAGCCGTTTTACTACGCCACTTCGAATGTAATTCGCTGCTAAAGCGACGTGCTTAACTACCAAGGAGATATAATTCTGTACGTGTTACTGTTTTATCTGGGATTTCTTAACGATAGGCATATATTATAAGGAAAGTAATGGTACGGTAAATTCCTTTGGGTATGTTAATCATGAAGTAGTTTGATAATTGAGGTTTAACCTATTAATCCACATCATTGATTTATAGTTTATTGAAAGTTATTTGATCACTTCCTTTATTTCACTTGATGTACTTTTCAATTTCCTGGATAAGCTCTTTGACATAGTCCATATAGAAATCCTGTTAGTACCTGATTCTTCTGAATTCATCACCAACAACTACAGTATACTTAATCAACCCTAGAAGTAATGATAGCGATGAAATAAAACACACAATAAACGAAACTGCCGCCATAGCTAAGACCAAACATTAAATTGCAATAGAAGAGAAACTTAAAATGAGTAACACAGTAATACCTAATAAAATACAATCAAATAAATAGTTTTAATTATCAATTAACATAGAGGAGGAGGAGGATTTATGCGATGGCGTCGGGGGCATGGGTAAGCTATCGACGGATCTACACGCGTAAAACAGCATAGTACCTAAACGAGTTGGGAGCCATTTGCATTTTGTATTGAATATTGCAAATGGACACTGTAGGGCTACTGTGTAGGAATTTATGAATATACAAAGCGTTTTTTAGTTATTTTTGTACGGGAGATGTTTCTTGTGGGTTTATTTTAGTTTGTTAAACTATGTTCCTACTTTGATTCAACCTTTCACAAATCGTAAATAATTTTGTATGCATAGGAAAATATAAATAAAGTTGTAATTATGAATTCTGTTTTATTGTTTCGAATTATCTTTCCGGCCGCGGTAATTCGCTTGAACTGATATTTCGCATCGGTATGTGCAACAACTTGATTAATACATACAAAAACAGAAACCACATTCGTTGCCATAGCAACCCTGCACAACATGACAGAATAGTAAATGTGACGCATAGCAGCGCCGACGCATGCAGCCAACAACTTATGAGAATAGCACCCCACTCCACAACAAACTAAATAAACATCCAATCTCCTTCCAACACGTTTAAATTAAATTAAAAATATCTAAACTGCAATCTGTTAAGTAATGAAATTGACATAAATTTCGCCCAGAAAATGGTTATTTAAATCGCGTATAATTTTAAAAGCCCACAAGCCTGTTTGTCTTTTGTGATTGGATCTAATGAAGTGAACAGTAATGAAACCTATTTGCATCCTTTTGCATAATTTGTTCTGGATACATATGTATAAATTAGCTGTAGACAAATATTCGAGTCCGTGTATTTTTTTTTTTTATTTCAATTATCAATTTATTTATTCAATAAATATACAATGTTAACACAAAAAGTATCATCTGTAGGTACACTTGAGCTAATGCTAGTTAACAGGTAGGTGTTGCAACCAGCACCCTTACTAAGTTATAAAATAACTTTTAAAGGCAATGGTACAAGCCCATCCAT
Source organism: Dasypolia templi (assembly GCA_963555695.1). Taxonomy (NCBI): domain Eukaryota; kingdom Metazoa; phylum Arthropoda; class Insecta; order Lepidoptera; family Noctuidae; genus Dasypolia; species Dasypolia templi. The sequence goes on from OY743142.1 coordinate 14,417,360, forward strand.
ATTTCAGTTTCAAATAAAGAATTGCAGGTAGAACAAGTGTTTTTTAGAAAGTTAACACAAAACCATACTTGCAGAATTTAGAAATTAGAATTTATTATTATAGTTTGGATTATTCTTTCGTGTGCGTGTGAGTGTGGGTGGGTGTGTGTGTGAGTGTCTGTGTGTGTGTAATGGTGATGGTGTGAACATTGCCTACTACTCTTAATACTTTTAATAAGCTCCGTGTATTAATTTGCTTGAAAATACATATGTTTTACAGTCGACGACATAGATGGCAGCACGCCTTTTGAGGTTGCTACTCTACAAGTCTTTCAGATTAATTTGAGTAAATAACGGTGATGGGAATCAGGAGAAACCAAGATTTTAAAGCAAATATTTACCTGTGCAGGTTTCAGTGCAGTGTTTATTTACATAAAGTCAATATTGTTTCTCGTAAGACAAAGTTACTTTGTTTAATTTCAACCAACATGAAAATCAAGTACCTATAAACAAATATACAAAAACGTTTGCCAGGTGATTTGCGTACCTATACGTTTAGTTCACAATACCAAGATCTCTTAATAAATTCTTTAAGACCCCGTCGCGACAGTGTCTATTAAAAAAAAAACATTTGTAGATAGTATTTACTTCAAATAACGTAAGGTAGTCACGCAAATTCAGAGAATTTTATAAAACTATTTTAATCTTATCAGAGTAAACATTGAAAATATTATGTTACGTCGCAAACTGTACTTAAACAATAATTGCTGAAAACATATCTATTAATTCATAACAAATTGGCTGAATGCACAAACCGTGCGAAGCCAAAAGAAAGAAAAAAAAAACATAACAATATTGATTAATATTACATGACGTACTTTCATTAAGTACTAACGTATTAAGAGTAGTGTTGACGTCCGTGGAAAATTTGATGACATAACATTTCAGAGTTTTTCATGCGCATTAAACCGTCACCCTACGTCGACTCGTAAATTCACAATGCTATAGCCACCATTACGAAAAAAGCAGCGTGCAAGCGAATCCTCAGAAATTAGCACCGAAAAAACATAAACACTAACAAGCTACGATCAAAAGCCGATCCGATCAGCAAGAGTTGATGGGTGGTCTCGAAAAAAAAAGTAAGAAAATGGCGGAAAAGTTCTACGGTATTCATAAATAATGCATAGGAATGCGTGAGCGTCGTGCGAAAATGTACGCCGTGCGTTTGCGCACACCGTTATCGGGTGTTCGCGGGTCGTCAGATATCGCGCGTTTTCCATCTTATAGCGCGGTCATTATCGCCTTTTTGCCTTTTATAGTGTCCTTTAGATAGGTAACTATATTGTCGTGTTGAAAGTTTTCGACACTGAACATAAAGCTTGTTAGAAGTCATTTATAAACTGGATTTAAGTTGCTTCTTTAGGAATAATTTACTGTTGTAAATGTGGTTTTCTTATTTGTGTGCCATTGCTGAGCCTAGTTATAATATGTTCTCAGCATTGCTTTAAAAGGCGCAACGAAATATATGCGGTATTTTAGTGCGTTACATCTACAGAAATATTACTATTGCCATAATTTTAGTGTGCCTTGTTGGCATCTAGTTTTCAGGTCATGAGTTATTGTCATGACTTATGTGTGTCTAGGTAATTTTAATGATCAAACACATTTTCTGTTGTAGAACTCTTTATTCATAATATTCAAACTGGGCGTTATGGCTTATAGAAATGTATTAAAAATTCAAAACAACACGTTTATTTTATCTGCATATGAGATTACACGGTAGCAAAGCAATATCTATGCAACGACTAATCAATTCAATACGACTCACGAAGATGCATTTGCGTAAATAAACGATACGTAAGCATTCCATTCATAACACGACTTATTTAGTGCTCCTCCATAGAATAATCTAAGGATTCACAACATATTATATCCACGAGTCACGACTGCACGGACGTTCATCCGAATCCGAACACACGCGCAACGCCATCTATTTTTCGTGGTGTTACGTTAAAACTCTTGCGCATTTCGATTTCCAATATCGAATTCAAGATGGTTGCCGCAACAGTCGCAACATTCTATAGGCTAGACATGAATCAACCTGTTCAATAATTCAAAGGTAATAACTAAAGCACCGTGGGCCCGTGGTACTTCATAAGCCCCCCGCGTAGTACATTTTTCACCCAACATACTGAATAATCCAGGGGATAATAAATAAGAGTTAGCCTGTTGTAACCGGTACAAACAACTCGCTGTGCTAAAATGAAGTATTGCATTGTTAATGCAGGTCCACTATTTCGCTACTCAGTATGCTAATCTTGATATAAGTAAATTTATCGGACGAAAATTAGATATACTTTTAACCAATAAAACTGGTTTTCAAGATATAGTCAATGTCTTAAAATACTTTCTTATTGATACGCATTGAACTCTCCCAAATAATGAAGCGATATAACAATATAGTAGGTGACTTTTTGTTTTTTTAATAAAATATTGTATTTCTAAATCCAAAATCACATTTAACATTCCTAAAGACTATTAATCTCAATATTCAAAACACATGTTACTCCACAAAATACTAAGAACAGATTAGGGATCTGTGCTGTCGGAAAAACTGCCAAACAAACAGCAGGTGTTACTTACGGTTGACATGATTGATGTAATAACGTCCAATCTGTGGATCGTAGGCCTCCTCCCATCCAAGAGGCAGCTCATTGCCAATGCAGTCCGCGAATGTCTGTGGCTTAGTATATCTGGAACAATAAACGTTTTTTGTTGAGTCTAGGAAACGCTTGTGTACTGTGGTCTTAGAATTGAGACTGAGGGGAATGTTTTCTCGTGTAAAATATATGAGCGCTTTTTTGTGGCGCAGGAAATTTGTTTTAATCGGTGTAATATTAATTGGTTCTGTTATATTTTAAGTAGTTGTCAATTTCCTAAAGCAATCTTAGTTTTAATTTGAACTATCGTCCTTAACCATAACAACGAAACATTTCAGAAATGCAAAACTTTTATTTAGAACATACGGTTCAGAAAAGTCGAGCAAATACAAAACAAAGAAAACAGCTTCCCATAGAAGGTCTTACATCAACCCAGCGTTCTTCCCACGAACAGGGGCGAACCTATTATTGCGCTTCTATAACTATCATTACGGCAAACTAATAATAAGCTCCAGTTATTATTTCGAATCTTTCGACTGGATAATTTCACTGGCCATTCGGTAATGTGGACTGGTTGGAATGATTCCGTATTTACTCTGTGTGTAAACATGCAACTGGCCTCCTTTAAACCAACCAATTTTGTTTTAGACGTCTCTCAAAATTCCGACACAAATATTTTATGTCTTTAAGAGCTACCAGTTCGAAAATAGATAAATCACTAGACCGTTCAAATCGTTTAGCCTTCAATCAATTTAGAAGTTGCGGGATCAAGAGGACGCGGTCAATATCATTGGATTGGACGAAGAAATCGCCGTGAGAATTACAAGCGAGAACATTTATATTACATTAAAGATTTTCTGATTCAAAATGTTATGTTACGAAGGCGATGGAATTATAGATAAAACATAGTATCGAACAAAAAACAGGTGCAAGTTTCTAGATTCAAGTTGTGCCTAGGCGTGCAGATAATGCAGGCAGGTTGTGGCATGAGAATAATTAATGATGGGCGATGCGGGTGCCCGGGAGCTGGCGCGCGCAGGGCGTGGTGCGCTGGCGCCGGCGACCTGCTCCACTGCTGCTACAATTTCGATCATGATTCACGTACAACCAGTTCACCAACAAAAAGCGGACACACTCGCATTTCAGATGGTGACGAAATCAACCGAACGCCGCGTCTCAAACGCATCCCACTTAACGGTTTTCGTGACTTTTAATATGGCGTTTATACGGTAGTCGGTTATTAAATAAGATTCTTCGGTTAATTGGCCACGTTTATGTCCAGTTCGGTGTACGTCCAACTTTTAAAATCGACGGTTTCGATGTTCGCGTGATTCTGTTTTACCGTTTGCTGGTTGTTTTACAGTAAGCAATCAAGTAAAGGCTGTTTAATGAGTGCGTATAACTTCGTGTAAGGTTATATTAATAAACACCTTACAGTTTTATAATAACTATAATACATTCATTCATGTATTCCTTCAAAATGCATAATCCATTCAAACACTATTTTTTTAAATCAAGCGTTACAAAAACGCTACAAGTACCTACATCATTTCTTTTTTGTGATAGTTTATGGAGACAAAGTCGAGAGGGGTAAATCTTCAATGGGAATTCGTTACTCCTTCCGCACAGCTACCGAATGCGGCGTCCATTTCAAAACACGATCACTCTTATCGAGGTGAGGGCGCGTGCGTGTGCGCATCCAATGCATTGGTGTGAGAGCAAGAAGGAGATACAAGAGTAGTAAAAGTGAGCGAGACAAATAGAGAAACAATGTTGCTGCGTTATGGGAGAACGGCAAAACCAGTCCTGTCAGCGGGACGTCAAGACGAGTCGAGTTCTCGGAAACGGTGACCCGTGTCACGGAATCCCTAGCCGCACACACAGGCACACTTTCACACACACGCGCCCGCGCCCACGTAAGCGAAACACTGACTCCAATCAAATAACACTGCGACAGTATTATTGGTGCTATTATACTAGATAAATATTTAATTGTTTTTGGTTCTGTGTCGGAAAATCCGCCAAGACCTTTACACAGATTGTTGCAATTGGTTAGCAAACAACTCATTTTTACAGCCCAAGGTTCCAATCCTTAGCTAGCATTTTAGAAATACTTATCATAATAATTAATGTATCGTTGCGTTCAGTTTGCTCATAGAAATAAGTGTTAACGCCATCTTTGTAGATAAGATTTTTACAACAACATCTTTGGCATTCCTAAAATGTCGGAAGCACTTGTCTATAAATAAGAGTCATTCCAATGAATAGATTTAAATAAAACACTCGTTTGGCGATAATTTCAATGCAACGCCATCTACCGAATTGAGTTAGAATTTTTCAAACAGAAGTGAATAAAAACCAACACCAAATAGTTAACTGAGACTTCAGGACCAAAGGTTTTCATACTTTTTCATGTTGATTATTTTTTTCAACAGACGGGTGAACATTATAAACAAACTTAATTAATTTTATGGACTTAGTTATTATATTCAGTTTCAGACAGTGTGAAACATGCATTACCTAATTGCTACAGTGAACTTCATAACAATCACGTACCACATACTACCCAATGTGATAGCTATTAAAATTCTAGATGTCTTGTTTTGGTTTTTTATTAGAGTAACACCCGGGTCTATTAAATTAGAAGTTTACATGAGTTAGTAGGTATAATATTGTAGTACCTACATTATACAAAACGAATGAATAAAACATGAACAACTGTAGGAACATAATATGCATTATGAATAAGAAAAAACTTTGTCCCTTTTTTGCAATCACTCACTCGACTCACAATTAATATATTTTTTTCTACTTTACCTCACTCTCCGTACAAGTTTTCACATATAATACAGTTAGCAACAGAATTGAGTTCAAACACAGCTGTAACGCGTAATCGATGCGAATAAATCCGCGAGCTATGCCGTGCGATATGCCGCCAGTGCATCAGTCTCATTGGAAAATAGCGCGGTAGAAGGCCAATGTACCGCCGTTCAGCAGCCGCAAATAGAAACACGAAGGTTGCTGCCCGCTTTGGACTATTTAGTTACGTGCCCCTGCAGAATTCAACGCCATTGCAGGTGTAAAACCTCTCACACGATCCCATGTTCTTAAAGTCCAAACGTTATTTCAAAACAATATATCAGCCAAATCTCGTTAATGTCTTCCCAACACGCCAAAGAATCAAGAGGCTCACCGTAAATCTAAATGATTAGACTATTAGTCATGTATTATCCAAGATCATTTCGAAAGTCCAATGACCAAATCCTGGATTACGACAAACTTGGAGCACGTCTGGTCGGAGGCGGTGCCATGCTGTCTCACACATATCGAACGAGCGACAGACGAACACGCACACCTACTAATGCTCTATAAATACCGCCAGGGAAATATTTTAATCCGGATGGCCCGTTTAATGCACATTCCTTGGGCTTCGGAACAATCAGATTTTTTACTCCTTTACTGCAAGAGGGCATTGCCCTACATAGATTTTTGTCCGTAAGATAATCTGTCATATGAAACTGTGTCAGTAGACGCGGCTAAGGATAATAATCTTAGGTGAATAACCTGTTTCTTACAAAGTCATAAGTAAATTCCGACGGCGTGATGTCACGTATTCTATGTGCTTATTAAAATAAATCCTCATGGGTAGTGACAGGAAGATTACAAACCTTCCGATGGCCAAAAAAGGAATCGTGTTAGGGGTCAACGTGATATCCTCTCGCATTCCGTTGGGCTGACACATTCGTACAACGTTATAATCGAATTAAACACAACTTGCAATGGATTCGTCGAAGCATGTCGACCGGATGATCCAATGTGTGAATTTAAAATTTGTTTCTGAACCGAACCATGCATTAAAGTGACCACACATTTAACATTGTTCGCGTCTTGCGTCACGACCAATCACCAAACTTATCCACCAAATTTCCTCGGAAATTGTTCGAAAGTGGTAATTATGTATTGATGGTAAACGCAGCAGGCTAATGTGACGCTATGACGTCACACGTTATTCGATCATTGACAAACGACATTCCAACGCCTAGTGTGAACTGTGTTGTTGAAACGCACGTCACGTTATTCCCACCAAGGTCTCATGCTCGTCTTGAGAGACTTGAGAATATACACACATTAAGTGCTCCGATATGAATTATAAGGATCTCTTGACACTAACTGTCTTTAAAATCTCGAAATCCTTCTTATTTTAATGAATTCTGAGCTTCATATGCAATATCTCACGTAATGTTAAGTTGGTAGCGGTCATTATGAGGTCATTTTCCATGACTAAGATACTTTTTATCTACTATTTGAAATAATTTGAAGTACCTATCGTCAAAATATACTTGCACATCGAACGTAATTTATACAATTCAATGTTGCATGCTGTCTGTAGAAGTGACGGACGGACGGACAGCGGGTTGCATAAACACTGAATATATAGGGTTTCCGTTTGAATCACGCTGCATACCAGCCGCCTTCGTCACGCCGGCAGGCGGCGCGTGCGACACAATATCATGAGTATCACGACTCCGCTCACAAACATTCGATAATACGATACCTAGTCTAAATAATGTATATACAGAATGACGAATTGTCGGCCGCCCCGCTTATAATATCGCCAAGACTGTGGAATTTCTAATTGATACAGCATTGTGGTCACTCCCATTCTGTTGCGTGTTTGAGTAATAAGTACCTTCAGTCCGAATCTCCTTCAGATTAAACGCTATAAATCTCAGAACACGATGTTTTAAAAATTGTCGTAGTAAATCAGCTAGTACTCTAATTCGCATTAACAAAAACTTTGTGATCGTCGCCATTTATTATTTTATTTTTATTATTTTTAACGATGCATGCTAATTAATTAAGCGAATGTTACAAAAAACTGTCCATTCATCGACTTGACTGACCGGTTCTGAGATTTACATACGCAAAGCAGAAGGGTACGTCTAATATTGAGAAAACACACACATACACCAATTTTAACGATATCTGTGGCATTCAAATCTTCTCATTATGCAAATATGTAATGGTTACAGAATGTAGAAAAGCAATCACAAGCAGTTGCTCGTTGCAGCTTCGAATACCGCCCTCAAAGTATGGCAGAAATGTTGCTAATGGCTTGTAACAATGTTTGTCGGCAACTTCACGACTGCACAAATGATACTTTCCCAGCCGTAGAAAGTCAAACATTAGGTAGGAATGGCACCAAAGCGGCTCCATTCACATATCGTTGTTATTAGAGCGGTGTCAAGACCGGAAAGTATGGATTAAACAGAGGCCAAACAAGCAAATATCAATGTGCGCGAACGCATCGCCAATGAATGGGAGGCGCCGGGCTTCTGAGAGTGTTTGTTGAGGAACAGAATTCCTCGCTCCATTGTTTCGTGAATGATCGACCGCGTGAAATGGGGTCGGGGAAATATTTGCGAGTTTTACTGCTACACACTGTTGCCAATTTCTTTGGTAATACTACGATGCTGCAGGAAAATGTATTCAGCACTGTAAACGCATGAAGGCGAATAGATGCATCCATTGCAAATGGCTATACAGCGGAAACGAAGCGCTGACAAGCAGTAAAATAATTCGTAATCTGCAGAGATATATCCTTTTTACAGCAGTATGGGAAAACATAGGACAATATAAGCTTAATCATGGATCAAACTCAAATAAATGTAACAAGGGCTGGTACCAACATACATCAACAGGTAAAAAGTTACCAAGGGTAAAACTGTAAACGCAATCCATCGCCGCAAACAGAACACTATCACCTAATCGCTATGAAATACAGGTGTTTTCGCATACCACACCGCTTACGATCATTTGCAAATTCACAAACCCAAATAGCTTAGTATTGCTAAGGAACAAGGTACATATTAGAATGAGAAAATTGTTTGTAATAGTCTGTTGTCGCATATTTCGCCCACGCCCAAATGTCGGGTCGTCAACAATTTATTCAAAATCAAGGATTTGTGCCAGTTCGCCTCACCGTGCCTCTATTTATGGACACCTAAAAATTAAACCATTCACGGTATTAACATTGGCAATAAGATATGCAAAATGTGCAGATATAAGCCATACAATTTGAGAGCAAATAAATCAGAATAAATTAGGCGAAAGAACACCTGCTTGAATCTGCATAAGTTTTAGATCATAATATTTCAATGACCAACTCAACCAACACAAACAAAGAATCAACACCTTGATTTATATATATCTAAATTATTGCAAAGAATGGCAGACAATTTTACAATCAGCGTGGTATATTGTATCTTCATAATGTCAGGAATAAAGGAATTTTACCCATAGATACCATCATTAACAAAATATTACTGATGTTCACAAAATATTATTAAGTGCGTCGTTAATTACTTTCCCATAAAAAAGAACTTTCTTTAATGAATACACCCGTAAATAACTATATTATTTTTATTAGACGTTTTTAAGTCGAATAGCGGTAAAGTATCGGTTTCGTTCCATCATCCGACAGATTGGTATCGTACATTTTACTGTGGACATTAAATCGTCCCAAACGTTTATAGAGGAAATATTTAATAGGCAACATTCTTAAGCCAATGACGTCTGTGGGTCCTCCGATGGCTAATCAAACACTCTTATGCAAATCAAGCAAATAGTTATACAATTTTATGTGCGACAACTATCGTCAATTTATCACTCCCTATATGGGGGGACAAACACACAGAATTTCCATCCGACCATTCCGAGGCCCGCTATGTCGACACACCATATTTTGCAAGTTTATCATGGTTTATGCTAACTTCATGAACCTATGGGGCGGGCCCACTCTACAAATACACATTTGACCACTCGTAGAGTACCGAATGACAGAACTAAATAAAAGGTGTAACGTTGTAGCTAACTTCATGAACCTATGGGGCGAGCCCACTCTACAAATACACATTAGACCACTCTTAGAGTCCCGAATGACAGAACTAAATAAAAGGTGTAACGTTGTAGCTAACTTCATGAAACTATGGGGCGGGCCCACTCTACAAATACACATTAGACCACTCGTAGAGTATCGAATGACAGAACTAAATAAATGGTGTAACGTTGTAAAATACATGTGCATAACAATGAAAAAGTCACTACAAGTAGGTAAACAACTGCTTTATGACGGCATATAGATAAGAGAGGAATGCCAATTTTGATTAGAAACGAGAGCAGAACAGCTTTTATCGCATACTCACATAGATAACTTTTAAACATGTGTAATTTAAAACATATTTTCATTATAATAACGATAAGTACCTGAATGGGTTCGACTTCGAAAGATTTTTAACATAAGATACATTTCCTTTGGATGTTCAGGTGTTAATGTTGGAATCAAAATAAATCTGCAGTGTAGCCGGTGTCGGCGGCGGCGGCGTCGACGCGCTTTTATACACCCAGACGGGTGTATAAAATCGCCAAGGACATATTTATCTGAGAGGAATGCGTTAAATAAACAATGTTGTACGCTATTTTGCGTTCGTTCGCCGCCACGCGCCGCACCCTGCGGTACACACTCCAACGAAATGTTTTGTAAGTCTTCTTTGCAAAACATACATACAATTCTTGCACCTAATTAAATTGAATAGGTTCAAAATTGAACAAATAAACCTTTTTAAAACGCAGTCGATTAAAGTCAAGAAACTTAATAAAATGCCCAGCCCCTTCATCGTTACGCATGAGGGAGCTCAGAACTTGTGCAGTGCGTGGGAAGCACATACTTGGGTTACACAATCTTGTGAAGATACCTTTGTTAAACACGATTGATTTTATACGTAAAATCTTGCTTGAAAACTGTTTGACTGGCAGAGATTTGTATTAGCCTATAAATTTGAAGGAATAATAGAAAACAATAATATCTTGTAATAGTATCGTTTTCTTCAACAAAGTTGAGCATTTATGGAACAATTACATTATACAATTAGCCATCACGCTACCAGCTACTCGACCGCAGACATGCAGTTCGCATTGAAACATTCCAACCCGAGCATCCTTGTATTTCCCACATACAATTTGCCTGCACTAGGCAAGTACGCATATACACCTATGACACCAGATTTCACTCGCAACATAGAATTATGCATGAACGATCAACTGAACGCAACACTGCTATGCAGCAGAACAATGTACTGGCTTAGTGAAACTGCATTCAACCGATACAATTAAAGTAATAAACATCGGCGAACACAGGTATAAGTTCCCATTCGCTCGTTAATCGACGCTATCATTGTATTCGCCGCTTCCTTGCTTAAAGACACAATGAGTAGTTTTTCCTTAGTTCACAATGCGTAGCTGTCGAACAATTCAATGTAGTTTAGTTTTTCTATAACTGTTTACGCCGCTCATCTAGTTACGTATATCACTTGCCTTTGATTTCTGCGAAAACCGCAAAATGCTCATTCGCACGCAACATCTCGTTACAGAAGCATTTGAGAAGCCACTTATTACCGTAAATGTATAGTCTCGGCGCCCAACGACACCATAAAGATCTTTATCTTGTTAAAACAGCCATATATATCGAAATTCAAGGGCAAATATTTCGTTATAAACGGTGATCTCTCGTCGTCAAAATGAAACCATTACATCTGCATGTAAAAAAGCAGGTCTACTAAACTGACAACATTCTTATGGTAGGTACATAATTGCAGTCTGCCGATGGCAGTGAAGAGAGGACACATTTTTCATAGTACAACGTTTAGGTTTCGTTAATGGTTAATAGCGTCTTATGCGCCCGAGACGTGGCCGGGTTATTTTTAGCATTAATAAATTGGCTTAGTGGCTCGGTTTATTGTGTGCGCGTTTCGCACAAGTAGATGTCAACGTTAGTGACATCCGCGGTACCTCCGCTCCACGGACCAAATTCTAGGTCAATTTTGACTGCCGTTGGTGTTTTACTATACTTGGTCCAACATGGGCAATTTTGCCATGGTGGCTGCTTTTTGACCATAAGTAACTCCAAATTTTCCAGTACCAATAATTCAAGTTTTGGATCTCGAGTTTTGCAATATTATTTTTCGCTTTCAGAGGGTTTATCGTGTAGACCTGATAACGTAGGACCACAAACAAGAAAGTCACATCGTCGTATGTTCTGGAGTGCCAAGCTGGTAACCACGTCTCAAATATCATACTGTAAAGTCGACTGTATGGAATGCAGTTTGCCAAAAGGTTCAATAAAAATACTACTTTATGTTTCCTGTGTCAGCGGCGAATTTTATTGTGGTGTCAATGTACCGGTTCCAGATTCTCATGTGCCTTCTTAACTTGAATCAATTTAATCCACATTCGCATTTTTATGCAATATTTGTCCATTAATTAAGTTGGTTGTAAAATTAAACATTACCGAGATTCCCTGTGCGACTATAAGTCTGAAATAAAATACAAAATGACAATTGAATAAATTCATCCTGTTGCTTCAAGCATTAACTTGAGAAGTTTACATTGAATGTCCATTTGCAACTTTACGTTGTAAGTTAATTTGCAATTAAAACTGCATTTTATGTTATCAATCTGCAGAACATTTAACGGTTTTTTATAATACAAATCTTTATGGTAAATCTTATTAGCCCGGTATACAACACCATTAGACACTGACAGTTAGCCTTTTAGAATGTCTCATTTTCCTAATGAAACAGACATTACTACAGCTAATTGTTACGCCGTTTAGCATTCACCAAAGTGATAATTGTCCGGTTTTAACTGTAACCATGCATTTTCAAGTGCAGGTGTACAGTTTTTAAGGTTAACTTTTAAAACAATAGCGCAGGTGTCGGTTTAACTATGGTAAATAGATACGGCTAGATACATGATCGGTATTTAATAGGGATGTGTTGTGCAGCACCTGCAGCTTGCTGAGGTGGTGAAGGGGGTGTGGGGAGACGGCAGGGCGGCGGGGAGGGGGAGTGCGCCGCTTTAGAAAGGCGCGACCATCGCCGCAGGCCCGGGCCGCATTCTACGGGCTGTCATTCACACCGCACAACTTACCTATGCATTGCATTCCATCTCCCACCGCGTTCTCCACGCATCGACACCGTATACGCGCACCTTACGAAACCACCGACCGCACCACCATCTAGACAACATGCCACATTCATTCTTAACACATAAACGCTTCATCGAATTATTTCTGCCCAGTTCAGCCACTAACATTGCTATGAACCAGTTCCGTGGCCTCATTAGTCGCGTACCGAATGCACCGCTCACCAAATACGTACCCATACGAAAACAAGACCACAGTACACATTCCGAAGGATAACAAATGATAACCATAATTTTGTGTTTAGTTCATTTGTTGTCACTAAATAGTGGAATGTCGTGTGAAATCGAGGTTGACGCGCATTCTTACCACTAGAGAGCAGCAGCATCGCGGCGACGGAACAGTTTGTTTTTCACGATTTATTCTATTTTAAAGTTGCTTTAAACACTTGTAACTTCAACAGAACCAACTATATCACGAGCACTCCCGATTTTTACGACCACAACACTCAAATTCAATCAGAAAACGTTAGAAATCGCATTGGAATGTAAAGTTTTGACATGGGGCTCTTACGGGTTAACACTTCTCTTTGGAAAACTTACCTGTCTCGCGGGTCGATCCACGTCGTTTTTCTACTGTTGTGATCGATGAAATACAGTTTTCCGTCAAAGTCCCTCGCGTAATCCCATCCGTCGGGCAAGGGTATCTCACCGTTTCGTCTCCTTGGCATATTTCACTGATTAAATCCATTCAAACGAGTAACGAAGCACACTCGCGAACTAGCTACACGGCCATGTTGAATACCTCATTACGAGGTGTGACGTCACGCGGGATCGGCCAATAGCGGCGAAGGGCCCCCACGATGGAATGCGGCGCGTACGCGAGCGCGAACACACGAACCGGTTCCGTACGTCACTCGAGCGATAGGAACGATACACGCGACCGCACCACGCGACCCCTCGTCGCCAACTAAACCCCGCCGACTCGCAGCCACGTTATCACCGCACATGATAATATTCACTACCAGCACCTACTGTCGAAATGCATTCCTCGACCATCTAATGTTTACATTACATGGTCTACTAGTGCCGACTGACTGATGCTATGTACGGTGCGGAGACTGTGAAACGAACTGGCAATGTAAGCAAAAAGTAGGTAGATACTACATACCCATTCAATCTATTTACGATTCCGCTGTATAAATATGTATAGACGGGTGTATACGTATAGATCGCATTCCACAGTGTATGTACGTATATTTGTACATACAAATTACTGATATGTACGTCCATAAGTAAGTTTATCTGTCGCTATATAAATATTGTTGCCATATTATGTACGTTTTACTGTTTTGTGCTATGAATATCTTGTAGTTATATGTGACCTACTCATTTTGATCTAACACAAAAACTTATTACATATTATTATAAACATTCTCTGGAGATGTCAAGTAGGTACTAAAAAGTCTTCTACTATTTAAAGTCTTCTTTTGTTTTACAAACTAAGCTCATGAGTAGGTAGCTTAATCCCCCTAGCAAATACAACAAGGAACTTTTGTCCAAAATACAATAAGCATTTATCTCTCAACGTTTACAAAAATATTTGTATTTTCACGATTGTAATCCCCGAAGGATTAGGCAGAGGTGTTCTCATTCTGCTGCTAAGAACTTTCTGATAGAAAAACGCGCTTTACCTGACCGAGGAATCGAACCCAGGCTTAGCAGTAGCACTTGCGACCTCTAGACCTAAGAGGGAGTAATGTTGCTTTTTTTCACTAATTCCTCAGCCAGGTAGGAATCGAACCCAGGCTTAGCAGTAGCACTTGTGACCTCTAGACCTAAGAGGCAGTATTGTTTTGTTTTTTTTCACTAATTTCCTAGCTAGGATGTTCTTTTTGTTCCATAATATACTTTTATTATCCAATCGATTTAAGAGAACAAATACGTGAAGGATTGTTGAAACATAAAACTAATTCATTTTGCTGTAAAAAGATTCTCTTCAATTAGTTTCAACCATAAAAGCATTCACAATGGCAATTGACTACCTTTTAATTATCAATGTGGTTATTTAATAAGTTTGGAAATACAGGTTGATGAGGTGAAGGGTGAAGTTTGGAAATACAGGGTGAGGTTTGATGTTTTGGCACCGGAGCATCGTTACAAATACAAAGTAAAGAAAATGATAGGATAGGTACTTTAAGACGTAGGTATCCTGCGTTTAATTTGTTTGAATTTGTTAGTCACAGCCCCGAGTTTGGAAGTTGGCGGTGTGATACCCGAGTGCCTCGGAAAGCACTTTAAGTCGGTGGTCCTGCGCTGATCTATCTTCGGTCGTGTCCGATTGCTGTCCCATCGGACTATGAGACTGAGTGCACTTGTGCACTATAATATCCCCCGCGCCGAAGGCTAGTCTTCGTTAAGATTGGCCACCGTGGCCAAAATATACAAGCCGGAGAGGTGATAGGTCGGGGCATAGTAGTAATAGTTAACAGAAAAAAAAATTGCAACAGATGTTAAAAGACCGTCACAGGCAGTAGATTTGCTCTTTTTTTTATTTGAAAACAATTTTTCAAATCGGTCCAGTAGTTTCGGAGCCTTTTATTTTTTTGTTTAACTATTATGACTTGATGACCTACCACCCGAACCTATCACCCGATTCCGGCTAGACGTCGAATTACGATACGCCCTATATATATATTTCAATAGGCAAGTCTACGCATCTATGAACCCAAAAATTTCAAACTAATTTTCAATTTCAAGGACATAAAACACTTAGCACTGACTCAGGCACACAAACAACACAACATTGCAAATAATAAATTAAAATTAATCATTTAATTCACTTTGAGAAAGTTATGATTAGGTACCTATAATATTGTATACTTATGAATTTACCCGTAAAACTCTGCTCGAAGTACAGGAAAAACCCTCACAAACAGTTTTGTGGTATTATTTTCCCATACTTCCAGTTTTAATTGGGTTGGTATAAACGGTGCGGTAATTAGCAAGTAAACATTTTTTTTATTACATAACATCACGCCTGTGTTCGCCGAAGGGCAGTGCAGAGGTGTACCTATGGTAGGTAGACCCACATTTCGCTAGTTTTTGCCTAAGTCGCATGTAAAAGGGGGAGAGCCTAGGAGTCAAATTCAAATAGTTACAAATATTTTAATTCAGATAAAAATCCATATAATGTTAGTTGTAGCATAAGTTAGCTTAATGTTAGTATAACATTAAATTAATAAAATAAACAAGTAATGAAATCCAAACCCAAGACCAGAAGAAGAGGGGTTGGGGTTTCATTAGTTCACCCCGGACGTCATTCTGTTTCGCTTACGACTTCTAGACTAACGAGACAGTAATTATTAGTAGGTTTTAATTAGTAGGAGAAATACAAGGTGGCAGGGTCTAGAACCATGTGCTGAATTTACGATTGATTTCCATGCCACCCTGTAAAGTGGTAGCGTTAATCAAGACTCACTAGAACCAAGATCCTCAGAAATACTAAGAAAGGAAACTATTATAAGAACTTACTTATAATAGTTAATAGTGTTAGTTTTTCCTTAAATTTTGCAGGTTCTATAAAACAAAATGTTACAGTTCCGCTTACTAATATACGGGGAATCCATTATGGAATAGCTACGAGCGAGGTTGTCCTTCCGATCCGTAGGTGTGTTTCGATTCCTACCATGAGTCACTTAATTGCGAATAGGATTATAGTATTCCCGTGGTATGCTGTAAGGATCTCACTCTCCATTCTTATTGATGAGGAGAGACTGAGAAGGCGAGAACATAACACAACACACAATATTTCATTGTCCTTTTCTTTATCGCTCTTATAATGACGATCATGTGTTTTTGTATTACGAAGCGACGCGCGCGTAACCACGGTGTGTATGTGTGCGTGAAGACGAGTAACTTCAGCACATCAACACAGCGTGTTTGTACACTTGCTAACCACAAGTAAAGCGCGTGTCGCTTCTTGATTCGTGAGATAAAATACTATGAGGGGGATGCGCTAAGCTAATAGTTAGAATTGGCCTCAAATGTAATGATTTCTTGATACTGCCCAAATTCAATAGACAAATTAGGACAAGAGTTGTATTGATGGTTTTAATTATTATAATTCTTCAAGCTGTTAGTGCCCGGCGTCGTCCTTGGTGAATTTCATACAAAATAGAATCAGAACTTCCGACTTTACCAGTGGATTTACAAAAAAAAAACTTTCATACAAACCTTGTCCAGACAATATTACAAACACCTATAAAAAATATATACAAATAGGTGCAGCCGCTTTGAAGTGATGCGCTGACAAACATTTTTGTCTTCATCTTTCATGGGGTACTGTTTAAGATGTTACAATAAAATACCTCCCCACATACATCAACTACTAACACTATGCAGCCGAGCATATTATAAGATAGGGGATTACATTGCTGATAAAAATGCTTGGCTAATCGCTGGTCCTGCTCCTCATAGACGCATCAACTTAACAGCTGAAGATTAAAAACAAGAATCTTTGCATTGTATAAACTCAATATTTTAGTACTGTATAATTGCTATATGCCATATTATGTGAGTACTATGTACATGCTTTAAAGCTACTATTTACAGGGTACGTCTTTCATTGACTTGAATGTGTCCTGGCGGCTAAGAGTATGTCATGCTCACTTTAATGTTTCGCTGATGGTGGCGCGTGTGTTGGATCATTTAGCTCCCTTCAAAATGGTTGAGTTGAATGGTGCTAATCCATGTGTCATGTTCGTGAACGGGCGCCGTCAGTTGAGACTGGTCATCTCTTAGCTGCCACGACGTATTTTAATTAAATTTAATTTTTGAATTGTATTCATATTTATATAACGGACGATTTTAACGTTCTGCATCGTTCTCACATGCATAATTTCAACATGAATGATGTAACCAATCTATTGTAAACATAATTTGATTTAAAAGAGTGTCCGTGGAGTTTCTTGCCCGTTCTTCTCCATAGGTACCTACTACGCTTTGCAATGGGCAACTGGCTTCATTTTTCTGACCGACCGACCTTGACAATTCAAAAGTGCCTGTAATTGGTTTATTTGAAATAAATGCTTTGAGTTTGAGTTTGAGTCTGTCAATTGATTATTATTTATAAAGACACACTACGACACTTGTTACATAGACACTTACATAGACATTGTTGTTATATAGACACTTGTAACGTTCGCGAATCATATTCTGATCAGCATACAAAATAATACAAATCTGCATGTCTCGCGGGTAACATTCGGCGCTGCGTGTCTTCTTCAATTGTCATTCCTAGCATCTCTTTCAGCCGTCATGGCAGTATTGAATCACTTTTCTAGTCATATCATCTCTCACACGATTCATTTATCGGTTCTTTAGTCTTACCTAGTTAGTCATCCACATACAAAAACTTTATTTTAAACATATCCGCTCACATGAGCAGCAGCACCTAACCTAATATGCATATTAGTCCCACACACACGAAGGCCTCTTTTCAAACAGAGAAGGCATGAGCATTGATCACCACGGTTGCTCAAGCAAGGCAGATTGGCGATTTAAGACTTAGTTGTAATTATGAAGTACAGTTCTTAAGATGTCTTACTTCAACGATGTCAGTGATCAATCAGCTTGGAAAGTAAGTACATATGAATTGAAAAAGTCGTATGGTACTTGACCGGATTTGCACTGTCTGTGTTGTCCCACTGCAGGGCAAAAGTCTCGCTCTTCCTTTTCCTCACAATTCTGTCACACAATTTTGCTGTTGCCGGCCAGTACTTACTTGTTGAGTGGGACCCAATCGGTGGTTCTCTTAGCCCATTTGTAATCTGGCATGCGGCAGACATGTCCGGCCCAGTCCCACTTAAGCTTAACGGCTTTCTGGGTAACGTCCGTGATCTTGGTTTTGGTCGGATCGTTGTGTTGTGTTCCTTATACGGTCCGAAATTAAAACCCCCGATACTGCACTCCATGGCTCGCTGGCATGCCTCGAGCTTCTTGAAACCTCTTTGACACTTCTGGAGTGTCAAAGACCAGGTTTGAGCACCATATTTGAGAATGGGGAGATTACACATGTCTATTATTCTCCGTTTGAGGCATAGTGGTAAATCTCATTTTAGAAGATCTTTCATTGACCAATAGCTCCTCCAGGCGTTCTCGGTACGTCAAGCAACTTATTTGTCTTGTCGCGCCTGGAACGAAACTATTTGACCCACATAAATCTCTTCCAGATAGATAGTCTTGGACATCTGCAATCTCCTCACCCCAAAGAATCATGCCCACTTTCCATACATTGATTGACCTGTCACATGATTCGTTTTACAGGTCGCGTCTACCTACAACTAGTGTTGTCTATTAACAATTATTATTTATAATAACACAATATCATATCGTCTTTTCATTTAGAGGCCAGGGAAAAATACTATTAAGTAAAGAGGTTTTTGAGGTTATACAGCTGTCAGATAAGGTTTGACAGCTGTTTAGCCTCAAAAACTATACGATTACGATGTTAACATCAAATTGTTTTATAGTTAGTCGCTGAGAGAGTTTCGATTACTCTGAAATAAATCCCTCTTCAATGTAATTAATATCATTATCAAATCGGCATGAGGCCGTAAACAGCAGTTATATTCTCGTAATATCCCGCCGATACTGAGACTTCACATGTGATGATAGGCCATCCTTGTTTTCTACACTACATTTTGTGCAAGTTAGAGCAATCTATGATACCAGCCTATTACTATCCCACTGCTGGGCAAAGGACTCTACTCATTCAGAGAAGGCACGAGCATTAATCACAAGGCTTGGTCAAGACGGGGTGGCGATTTCTGACTTTTATTGAGATTGGTACTTGCCCGGATTTGAACTCACAGCCTCGTGCATAAAAGGCGAAGTGTCAAACAAATGACAGCCTGTGATAGAGTTCGTTTAAAGTAGTATAAATTGTAGTCATTTTCTTTCCACACCCATACATATAAAACATAAAAAAATCATAGCTGGTCACAAAATAATAAGTAAAGTAAAAAATGAATACCAATTGGTTATTAAAAACATTCAATAACAACATGAGGAACGAACAAGTTTTTCGTATTATTATTTCGTGTTTCCGAAAATGTTAAACATAGTAACATTGCTTTTTTTCTTGGCTTTATTTGAAAATTCAAGTATGTGATACGCAATAAGCAAAAAAAAGCATTTTTTTTTGATATTTTACATCACTAGACGCATTCGAAAATTTTCAGGTCAAGACTGAACATGATTCTTTGTAGTCTCAAGTAAAATAATCATAATATATCTGTATAAAAGCAAAAGCCAATGTTTAGAAAAAGTGCCCAGTCGCCATCGATCCAGTCGCAAATCAACTAAGTAACACGATCAGAGCAAGGTATCAAATCGCAAGGAATAGTGCAAATATGGGTACCTACTTATTGTACTTGTAACGCTAATAAAGAAGGGTCCAACTCATAATCGAACTAACGACACGCTAAAAACAAGCAGAATCGAACTTTTACAGACTGTACAAAACACAGCAGGCGGTTTGTACAATATAATTTAGCTAATAATTGAGTGTGGAACATATCAATATCGTATCCTGTTTTAACCTCTCTGATCTTTATTGCTTTAGTGACGCGCGTAAATTATACATAAGTATCGACAAATATCTAACAACAACCTATTTTCCTTTATTTACTTCTAATCTACGTCAGTCATAACGTGCCTTATGTAAATTATAAGCAAATTAAAAAGGTAAATTACGAACCCATAAAAACGATGAATGGTAATGTAGAGTAGAGTACTGGTGCCCTGAGACAGTGAGGCGGAGTTATTGCAAGCCTAGTAGGAGAGTGCGGGACGAACTGGATAAATTCCGTCAAAGCTGGAACTACACGCGGGATAGCGAATAATTTAAGGAGTGGAGGGAGACCTTTGCCCACGAGTGGGCCACCGCAGGCTAGTAAAAAACTGGAATTACAGTCCGGCTATCGAGATAATGCGTTTCTGTTACCTGTCAGTACGACAATTCTACTATATAAAGATCAAATTCGCAAAACAAGTTTTCGTTTTTAGAAAATTACGGGTGTCAAGAACGCCTTTTCTCGTCGGCCGGACTGTGAGACTGCGTTCGCACGGACGTAAAAATTATTTGGATACCTACCTAATCAAATCAAAAGCACTGAATTTGTAGAGCAACTTATAAATTCTGATCCATTTGTTTACATTTTCACTTTTGGCATAGACCATGCTTATGTGAAACGCGGTACCGAACTACCACGCTATGATCGCTCGAGCCGAAGCCTACTGAAGTAGGCTCGCGAGTGGTTGCGCTCGCGCATTTTGGTGGGTATTTAAACATAGCAATTAATTTAATCATTTTATCAAGATAAACTCAGCAAATAGGGATTTTTAAACTCAAAGAAATATTTGTTTCCAAATAGTGAAAACAAATTAGTAAAATTTAGTAAAAAATTGCCAAGTTATTAACGTTCTAAAATAACTGTTAGATATAGACAGCACTATAGTAGAAGTGACGTCACGAATATGTAACTTCAAACTAGCGCCATACATTATCAGTAGGTACCAAGTGACAAGGACGGCAGAAGTCCCCACCAAAAACTTTTAAAGCTACTTCTTCATATTTTGATCGATTTTACTGATTTTTACGATTATCTCAGTTTACCTTTGTTAGATAGCCGTAAGGCTATCCAGTGCGTCTGTCTAAATTGTTATTTTTGAAAACGTTAAATGTAGACAGTTGGAACCTGTAACGTTAAACTTGTTTTCAACAAAAAATTATAACTTTGACAGGCTCTGGGTGTATAAAAAGGCGGTTTATGGAGGAGTGGTGAGGAAGGTCGGATTCTGGACCAAATTTTTAGTAAACACAAACTCTCTTGTTCTTTTCATTCAAAGAACAGAAAATTATGTCTAAAGTCAAAGTCATTTGGGCTCACTGGAATATTTATTCGTGCGCCTGGGCCTACTGTCTGAAATATTCCATAATGGTTGTTACCACGACGACTTAACTTCGAAATTCTAAACGTGTCATGGAATTTTTAAATGAGTTAAGTGGAACAAAAAAACAATCATAAATGCCCTTCATAGTTATGGTAACCTACTTGTCCGGGAATGCGATAGCCCTTGAACTTAGTAAGATTTCGAAGTTAAGTATTTATTCATATTCAATATTAAGAAAACACAAAACAAAGGTTTTGCTTTTTTGTAATTTCCACATTTACTTCTAGTATAGTTTCAGCGCAGTCTAAAACATTTATATCCAAGCTTAGGGTTTCCGAAACATTTCCGTTACGCCCTTACAACACAACAATACAACATGATTAGTCATCTCAATGAATTAAAAATCTGCGGCGCGTCGGTCCTACTTCCGTCGAAAATTAGGGAAGGCAAAAATAACAATCACATTAGCTTATTGTTTACAGTTTTTTTTCTTAACTTTTTTTTTATAATGTGCGCTGAAGCGCTATTGGTGGACGAAAACAATGCAGGCGGGGGTAACGACTGGCTCGTGCACACCAAAATCGCCACTAATGGGGGTCATGCAAAAATGTCATCGATAGTACCTATAGGACTGTAGCCTACTTAAGGCTCCTAACAAAAGCCGAGGCACGCGATGCGAATCGCGCTACCTTCGATTAATTTGTGTCGCGTGCGATTTCTGTCCCGTGTCGCGCCAGTCTGCACGAGCCTTTAGGAAGGGCTACCTCATCGCAGCAAAAGTTAATGACCTTTTACGACACCCTCGAGAAAACACGGACGTTTATTCACGTAAACAGCATAGGTAAAGACAAAATTAGGTAGGTTGTTACTAACTTGACTTAATTTTCTTGTTCTCTTGGTGCGGCCTAGAACGCGAGCTTTGATCCCATCTTCCCGTAGCTATTAAGTTGGACTTTTGAGCTTCATCTTTCACCTAGTCTTTCCAAATATTTTCGCCTGCGTCACCGCTAGCAGTGCATGTCGCTGGGCTGTTGACTAGCCGTGTCGCAAGAACCAAGAAAACCCTAAAAGTAATCGTTCTAAGTTCTACTACAGGTAAAAATATATTGTCGTGTAAGAAGGTAGGTGGGTACCTACTTAAGCGGATTTACGGTTTAAGTACCTAGGTAATTCTGTCAATATCACGAAACGGAATGAATTCACGCCTACTTTAAAAGTAGGTAGGTAGGTAAGTTTGGAATTTTAACTTGGATGCCTACCTAATCCAATTGGTTTATTGGAATATTAATGACGATAGTGATCCAGGCCCTTCACAATGTCAACTAACGCCAACAATTTGAAGCTAAGAAGTTACAACAGGCAATACAGAAGAACGATAGAAGAAGTGTACCTTACGCATACCTAGGTAGGTTTGTGGGTAGGTGGGTACTTACCCGTAGAAATTACAGCTGGCTAATCACTGTGATTATGAAATCCCGACAAATTGCTGGTTATCCCTATTTGAACACAATAGGTACCTAAATATCAATAAACATGCATGTGAAATCGGTATATATAACAAATAATTAAAACAGACGTAAAATACTAGAGGTTCACAGACGAAGTAGAGCAGTTTGAAGCGTTTTAGTAGGTTCTTTTAGCAAAAAAACACGCATGCATATATTATATCACCGACAAGCAAACATGCGAAATATCACAATACTAGAAATTGTCATAATCAAGCACGCTAGTTCAAAGTAACAAATATAAACTTTGTCCAGAACGTATTTTGTTTCGTATTTGAGAAATTTTCTTTTTAATTTGTCTTTTATAAACACGCAGTTGTTTTGGCTATTCAGCTTACTCATTGCAACATTCACAAAGGCCATTTTATTAGTGAAATTAAAAATCGGTCTAACAGCATAATTGTTTGAAAAAACATTGTTTTTGAAATACACAATTAATCGTGATAGCAACCAAACAAAGAACTTTATGTACTTTTATTTATCATTTTTAAAATTCAACAATAATCCTAAATTGAGCATGACAGAAAACAATTTATTTATTCATGATTCTTGTGAAACGGAACGCGATCTTGCGCTGACTGTCAATGTCATGTTTTGTTGGCAGTTTTGTCAACACGTATTAGACACGAAATATTTCTATTTTCCTTCTATTTCACTGGTTTAAAAAGCAAAACAGTTGGTCATCAATAAAATAAATAATATAACAATGCCTACGAGTGACAGTGAGGACTTCGAAAGTGCTGATGAGGGCCATGGCAGCCCAGAAAAGAAGGAAAGGAAGAAACGTTTGTCTTCTTCAAATTACAGTGACAATGCATTGGAAACTGAACAGAAGCCTATGAATACCAATACAAGTTACAAAAATGATGAAAAGTTAGAAGAAAATGCGGTATGTATAACAGAAAAATAAATAAAAGCCATACAAAATTCTGTCATACATTTTAAACTTTTTATCAGTCCACTGCTGGACATTTCTCATCTTCGAATTTAGTCCAACAAATAACTTACGCCAATATTGTGTAAAAAGTACCACATAATTTATAATACCTACATTATTTAGAGGTACTATTAATACTTTATTTTGTTGATAACTTATCTTAAATTATTCCTGATTTATGGCTAGAAAACTTTATATACACCAAGTTTATAGATTTAAGTATACGAGAACAATATCTTCCAAAGATAGAACAATAGTTACAAAATTATTGGTATAGTAGGCAGCTATAACCTTAGGTGACGCCTTTGGTTTGCAAATTCGTTTATTTGTGTTACTATAATTAACAATAATAGATCAATGCATGCATTCAGTAATGATTCAACAAGTTATTTGGTTTTTTTATGATATTCTATCATCATTCAATATTTTTCCTTAACAACCTATTATGTATCTAAACTATTTAACAATAGGGTTTTAAATATGAAATTGCCGTTTTACCATACTGGCCACTTTGAATTAAAATAAAACCTGCATGGTGTGAGATTCCAGAGTGAAACTGTTTTCATAAGATAACTATTAACATTCTCAATTTGAAAAATGTACAACATTCATTTGTTTGTCTTTAAATTGTTTTTTCATTCAACTTTTAAAGTAAAGATGGATGCATTGAAAATGAGTTCTGACGTTGACCTAACACATCAGAAACAGCACTCAATATCATGCTGTGTCTGGAGAGAATACGGCTAATGAATTCTCCATGCAGTTTTGGTTTAATCACTTTTCTAGTGTAAACTTTGTGTAACAATGCAGTACAAGGCCAAATCCAAAAAAGTAAGCCAACCTATTTACACATGGAATGACTGCCTCAAACAGGACATGACTTATTTCGACAAGGAAATCAAGTTCGGGTTGGACACGGCTGAAGAACGAGATAAGATCAAGAAGGCTGCTAACGAGATTTACAAAAAACCGGATACGGATAGCAGCAAGACCTCAGACAAAGACATTGTATAGCAAAAACTGGCTGCAACATCTTTAAAAGATGCCAATAGATTATATCACCCATCTCTCCACTTCCAATGCTTACTCTAGGGTACAAACTTGGTAGTGGGCTCACAATCCTTCCTATCCTAAGGGCACAAATCCAATGGTCTTTGTAGCACCATAAAGCATGCGGCTTCAAGGGCTAATGCAAATCTTTGGGTTCATTTGACTAATTGAGTCTGGTCAAACCACAAGGTTGGTGCATTTTATTAATTCATAATCACTTTCATAGTGGATACTTCGACTTGAACAATGAACCCCGAGAAAGATCAGCCGTTATGGTAAATAATGAGGGTTTGTAAATACTTTATTACCTTAGAAAAAAAAATAGAATTTTGTAGTACAAAACGGCAATTTTATATTTATACCTCTCTATTATAAGAAAACAAAAGTCATTTCATCAGTAGATAAGTATTAGATGAAATATGTTCTGTTATTGTTGTAAGCAATCATTTAAATTCATAATCCCAGAAAGAAACTGACGGTTGGGATGACTTTGACATAGAAGAAGCCGAACCCATAACACCACAACCAGGTGCCAAGAGTAAGGTACCAGAGAAAACTAAGAAAAAACCAGAGCATAATCCTAGTGTTAAGAAGGATAGTCAAAAGTCTCAAGATACAGGCTGGGATGATTTTAATGACTGGGGTACTGAAGATGTTTCTGCTGATGTTCAGAAGGTATTTTTAGAGCTTTGTTGGTATTATAATATTAGTTACACCAAAATGTGTATTTTTATTTTCATTTGTTTACAATATAATCACTTTTGTTTTAAAAAGTGCTTTGGTTTCTATTTTTTAAAGTCTGCAGTCATACCAACTTTGTAAGCAAAAGAGAGCAAATTTGGTGTTGCATATAAGTAATAAATACAGACAAAATATATTTACTTACTTGCTTTTTATATCTAATAGTTTGGTGACTGGGGAACTGAAGTTGTGCCTGCTCATGAAAAGGTAAATTTAGAGCTTTGATTTAATTTAATACTGGTGTCAACATTTTTTTTTTTTTTCATTTGTTTACACAATTGAATCACTTTTAAAAGTGGTTTCTAATTAGAAAAGTCTGCAGTCATACCAACTTTGTAAGCAACAAGAAAGTAAGATTTGGTTTAAAAATACATTAACTTGCTTTTTTATAGTTTGAGGACTGGGGAACTGAAGATGTGTGTGCTGAAGAGAAGGTACTTTCAGAGCTTTGTTTGTTATTTCAATACCGGTTTCACAAAAATATTATTATTTTAATTTGTTTACAATCCTATTTCGTACTATTATTTCAACTATAAAATTGTTTTTTATTGTACTTACACATTGTTAATATTAAAAAGCGAAAGTTTGTGAGGATAGATGGATATGTGGATGTTTGTGACTCTTTCACGCAAAAACTACTGAATTTTAAGAAAAGAATACTGAAGTTTGTGTTGCATAAAAGTAATTAATTGAATCAGAAGAAAAAACATTAAAGTAAGTACTTGTTTTTTATAGTTTGACGGCTGGGGATCTGATGATATGTCTGCTGATGTTCAGAAGGTATTATTAGAACATTATTGGTACCTATTTGAATACTAGTTCCACCAAAGTATTATTTTTAATTTATTTTACAATATTAAACCACTTTTGTTTTAAAAGTGCTTAGGTTTCTATTTAAAAAGTCTGCAGCCATTTAAACTTTGTAAGCGACAAGAGAGCAAGATTTGTGAGGCATAAAAGTAATTAAATCAGAAGAAAAAATATTAAAGTTCTTGCTTTTTTTTCAGTTTGATTACCCACCAAAACCACAAGCGGTTGGTCCCAAACCAATAACCCAACAACCGGAACCTAACATCCAAGAAGTCACAGACAGACTGGCAGCGGCATCCGCAGGCGGTGGCAGCGGATGGGGTTGGGGCTGGAGTGTGGATTCTCTTCTGAGCTCTGCCACCGCTGGTCTTAGTTCTGCTTCGGCTGGTATTAGTAATATTACCAGTCAAGTGTCACAGGTAAACTTAATATACCTATCACCTTACTTAGGTATAGCCTATGAAACATAAAACACAATAGATTTTTAGGAATGGCATGTTGGAGGTCAACCTTGGGATGGCGAACCACTGTACATCCACGTGGCATTTTTCCAAATCAATATTGAATGTGGTTAAGATGTGCCATCAAACAATCTTGACCTAGTGACAATTGAAAAAAAAAACGATAAATATACCTACCTACTTTCACAAAAATACTCTTATTTACAACTAAATACTTCCACAATTATACCTTTATTATTGTACAGTAATGTTACCATTACTCGTTTTTTTTTTACATTTGACATTTGCTGTTACAAACTAGATGACTTAGGTACTTAAAATCCTGAAATAATGCCTTCCCCAAATTATTTTGTTACGTGCTACCAATGGCACTCGCCATTCCTGACCTAGGAGGTTGTCGGCTGCTTAACCGAACTATCCTGTGGGGCAGCCATGTCATAAAACTTATAGACTAAGCGACTACACGTTAAGGGTCCTGTGGGGTACGCACCTCAGTTTAGGCCGTCGTTTGGGCAGGGCAGCAAGGGACATGCTAGATCGCATAAAAAACGCAATAGTGGACAATCTTAACATTTATTTGACACAATTTAACCATTATATAAAAAGATCTAGTATACCTCAGAATATGTTGTTGAATTTCCCATACCCTACATATTATTTACTTAAGCATCTTTATTAAGTCCAGCACTTAAAATACAACTTTACAAAACTATTATTTTATTTAGGGTTAGGCAGAGCTGTACCTCTATGGTACACCCATTCAACCAGTTAAAATGTATCTATAAATACTTCCAGGGAATATCAACAGTTCTAGAAACCGGTATAGGCGCACCCGATCCAGAAGAACTAGCCAGGAGGACATCTAAAGACAACGAGACCAGAGTCACCCGGCCTGGGAATGTATCAACTGGTGATAAAATAACAGTGGTTGGAAGTGAGGCGGCTGGGGCAAATGCTGGAACCAACGCTGAGGCTAATGCTGAGGAGGCATTCCAGTTTGGCAGTCTGTTCTCTGGTGTTACTAAGTTTGTTGAAACTACTGGTAAGGAATGTATTAAATTTCTTTTGAGATTGATGTTTGTGGACTGGAATTGCCTCAGCCTTTGATGACTCCAACTCACTTAGACCTGCAAGCCACCAGTCTTATCCTGTAGACTTGCTTGGGACTTATTCTAGTCTAGACTAATAGGAATTAAAAGAAAAAGTATGTAACAATCAAATGAACTACTGCAGAAACCTGTTCAGATTGCATTATAAACAGCTCTTCCATCGAATTTATCACTCAAAAATATTAAAGCTGACATAATATATCCCGGGCCGAAGGCTAGTCTCCGTTAGGATTGACTGCCATGGCCGAAATACGGCCTGGAGGACGTTTTAACCTCATTAGGGGATGAAACTACAAAAATCGGTTCTAAGTGCTCAAGCTACGTTTTATAAGGAACTCTTGTGCAAAATTTCATGCTTCTATACCCAGTAATTCGTCTCAAGACCAGTGCGTGTTGCGAGTGATCACATTGGCACTGAAACGTGGTTGCTCACAATAGGCCTTATTAGAAGGCTCAAAGTCACCCAAAGGGCAGTAATGGAGAGGGCTATGCCTGGAGTTTTCCTACGTGATCGAATCAGAAATAAAGAGATCCGCAGGAGAACCAAGGTAACCGACATAGCCCGAAGAATTGCCAAACTTAAGTGGCATTGTTTAGGGCACATTGCTCGCAGAACAGATCGCCCGATAGGGCCGAAAGGTTCTGGAGTGGCGACCGCGTACCGGAAGACGTAGCGTTGGAAGGCCTCCCACAAGGTGGACCGATGACCTTGTGAAGGCCGCAGGAATTCGCTTATCAAATAGATTCTATCTTCATTACTCTTTTTACAAATATTTCAGGTACAAAAGTAATACACGGTGGCCTAGATACATTAGAAACCATAGGAAAGAAAACCATGGAAGTACTTCAAGATGGTGACCCGGGTTTGGCCAAGAAACGTGCTCTACTTGGCCTGGGAGCTGGTGACAAACCAGTACTGTCCCAAGTCCTGAAGGAAGCCAAGGCTAAGGCAGAAGAGGATGATAGAGTGAGGGAAGAGAAGAGAGAAGCCAAGGAGGTGCACTATGAGAATCTGTTTGATGATTTTGAAGGTAAGGTTCTGAAATAATAAAAACATCATAGGACTTTTCTCTAGAACAAGAAAGTTTGAAAATAGCCATTAAACTTCTGAACCATCTCAAAGAATGTCCATTTTTTTGTTCACTTTACCTATGTTGTCTCACTGCTGGACCAAGGTCTCCTCCATATTTTTTCACTTTTCTTTGAGCTGTGCCTTCTCCGTCCAATTGGTGAGGAACGAGTCCAAATCTTCAAGCCAGCAAGTTAGGCCTGCCTCGATGACGACGCCTGTTTTAAGATACTCACAGTGTGAAGATTTTGTCCCATCTGCCTGGATGCATCCTATAAGTGTGACCCAATCAGTTCCACTTCAGCTTGGCAGACATATCGCCAGTTCTTTTTTAAAGTTTTGTTTAATTAACTATCGTTTACATAAGCATCTTTTTACAAACAGCTTTCGTGATTGCAATGGAATTCGTTATTTATATGTATAGTAAATTGTTTGGTCAATGTTATTTATTACCGGTATCGAATTCCATGCAATATAAAGATTTTTTCCACTCTAACTGCAGGGTCTGAGAGTGCCAATAACCGCGGCAACTTAAATAATATTGCTTGAAAAACTTATTTGTTGGTGTGTATTGTTATTTAATTGTCTTGACTGGGTGGGTGGCGAAATCTGTTTCCATGGATTCCGTACTTGATTCTGAACTATTTTTATTGCTGTTCCATACATTTATACCGCGAAGGTCAACCTAGGGGTCTAGAATCATGTGCTGATGAATTCATGGTCACAGTTCGCGCTTTGATGTCCTTGCCACCCTGTATATCACATACCCAGTCCACAGTCACTTGTCCTCTGTATTAGTCTGTATATATGTAAAGCCCTTTTTATCAAGATTGATTAGCTGATCGGATAGAAGCCTCGAGCTTAGTGTACAAGATTTTTTTGGTGCGAGGCCAAAATTGGTACTATTGCGGCCATCTTGTTTCTTCAATACTATTGCACTTATGTATTGCCAACAACGCCCCCCTGTTAATGTCAATCAAGCGCCAAAAGATCCTTGGGGCATTGTATGTATTTCTTTTTACATTAAATACATCAAATTATTTTTTTCTTTAATTCCAGGGTTAGTACATTTAGAAGCGCTAGAGATGTTATCGAAGCAAGTTAGCATGCGTATAGAGGAACGCGTACGCAGCGTTGATGCTGACAAGAGACAAGATATCAAGGAGACGCTGCAGCAAGTGGCTGGTATGATTCTAACTGGAACTTTATTTCACTGAAATATAATAATGAGTGGTTATTGCATTTTGGATAAAATCATAGACTAGTTAATGTTTAAGCTAGAGGGAAGATGTTTGTACTATCAACCCGTGTCCTAAGTTGATAACGTAAAAAAGATGAGAAGGATTAATTCTGAAAGTAAAAAGATGTCCAGAGAGAAACAAATCTTAAAAGAGTAGCATGATAATCCTAAATGGCAGATAGTTTGTAGAAGAGCAGTAGTTGCCCTATGGTAACGGCCCCGAATGACGAGTTGAAGGTCGTGGGTTCGAACTTAGCCAGGCGCTTTAATTTTTGTGAATAATTTCATCAGCACTGCCCCCAAAACGGCGAAGGAAAACATCGTGAAGAAGCAGACACCCATAGACAGGGTGTGCCAGACGTAACAGACTGTCGAAGTATATACGTCGCTCGGGGAGGCTCCTTTCGGGCATAAATTTTAAAAACAAATTAAAAAATATATTTAAATACTCTCAGATTCCTAAATCGAGCCACCGTGTAATTACAAATTGCCACGTACATACGACGTATAAAGGCTTGTCTAATGACACGTCAAAAAAATAAAAAAAGATTCAGTTTTGATTACAACATACTGTCCATCATTTTGGTGTCTTTGTTCTGAATTTGAATTCGCAAGCTGGATTTGTGCCCGTTAGATGGCAATAGGCTCGCCCCCTATTACATGGGACTTGAACATAACTGGCTAAATGTGGGTGTACTATAGGTACACCTCTGCCCAACCCTTCGGGGACACAAGGCGTGATGTTAAGTTATGTTATAAAGTTATCGATTTCTATACAAAAAGTGCAGGGTGTGTCGTTTTAGGAGTCCGGGAGTGTACTATATGTGTAATTCTTGCCAACGACACGCTAAGAAGAACGACATTCCATTGACAGAACTGTGCGAAATGCCAGAAGAAGATGAGGAAGACGAAGATTCTCCAAGCGCAGACCTTTCAAAGTCTGAAGTGTTCCATGAACGACTGCAGACCGCTACTCAAGACCTGGGTCTTAAGTTGCAGTTCCAGCCGCTGGTCAAGTAAGTTCATAAAACCATTTATGTTTCAATCAATATTCATATCATAATACAGAGAGTAAGTTAGACACCTATCAAAGTCTGCATTCCATTAGTGACTGCAGACCGCTACACAAGACTTGGTAACCCAATCCCATACAAAGAAATGACACCTCCCAAGTCTGGCGATTGAGCTGGCTATTCTTCTTCGTCCAAACTTTCAACAGAGGGCAGCATCAACGACTTACTAATTGCCAGAGACTCTAGTTTTACAGCGCCATCTAGGAGTCGACCTACTTTTGAAACGTTTCGTACTTTTTATTTAAAGTTTTTTAGTTCCGTGTTCAGAAAAACATGTTAAAAGATTTATTTTATATTTCTATGTAAAGTAATAGATTTTTAAAAAGTTGTTTGATTTAAATTAGTAACGATAGTGGTTACTCTGATGACAGAACAAATTGAGTAAAACGCCATCTATTGCAAAGAGCTCTAAACAAAATGATTAACAGATATTACACACTGCACACACCCAGACACACACACACACATACTACTTTTATCATTAAAAGGGTTCGAATTGAAGTTATAGGCTTCATTTATGTTTTTTTTTGCTGAAGGTACGTGCCATAGGAGTGTAAATAGATAAATCAGCATTGAACAAAGATGTTTAGATTTTACTAATCTTACTTCAGCCAAAATTCTGCTGTTTATCGCTTTGTAATGCTGCCATCTATGATTTGTTTTTGAAGACTAATTATAATGGGTTCGAGTTGAGACCCCATGGCTTAGACAAGTCGAACTGATATGACAAAAGACGAAACGTTTAGCCTTCGATCGAACACAGACACATCGACGGCTGAATGTGCTCGCCCCGTCGCAAATGGATGTTTAATCATTTTACATCTTCAACGGCTAATATCCGAATGATTCAGCTATTTATCCCTTACTAACTTAATTTAATTCATAGTCTTACTTTTTAATAAATTCACATACATGTACACCAAACATTTCGCCAGTAATGTTTAACTCACATGTAATAGGGGAACCATATTTCCAACTAACTTCTTACTTCACGTACCTCTCCTTCCAGACAATACAAAGAAATCCTCGACTACATGTCAACTATGGACTCAGAAGTCTCTGTGAAAGCTGTATACAAGCGAGGCGTGTCAACACTGGCACAGAGTACCGCGCTATCAGTGGAACAGTACCACAAGGCGGCTGAGATGTTACTCGTCAAGTCGCGGAGATCCACCGCTGATGAAGCGGACGCACTGACACAGTAAGTAGCGGATAGCCGAGTATGGCAACACTTGATGTCCGGCGTTCCCTGAGCAGTGAGCCCAGGTACAGCAGTAGGTGGTTTCTGCGTAAATTATCGGGTTGGCGATCAGCTTGGTTTTAAAATGCATAGAGGCGCCTTTTCTGACACCCACGGGTATAAATAATGTATGGTTATGGTTAAGCAGACGTTAATTAATACATAACTTTAAGCATCGTTTATTAATAAGGGGGAGGGGGAATAGTTGCTGGTATGCAAGATGCAAACTCCACTGCTGGACAAGAAAGTTGTTGTCACATTGGGATGATTGTTGAGGAACGTCGAGTCAACATTATTGCGACTGCGAAATAAGTAAATTCAGTCAAGCGAAAATTCAAAAGCTTTCAAACTTGTCTCGCCAAGCTCGCACTTATCTGTTTCAGAATGACGGTGGTACTCACAAAACACATCAGCGAGCTGGCGACACTTTTCACAGAGAAGCTGAACGCGCTGCCTACAGACAATAAGGAGCAAGTCAACACGTATATCACTAATATATTCTTAGAGGTAAGATTTTGAAACTACTTTAATAGGACTGAAAATCATATTCAAAATTACTACAACTCTCAAAAATCTACAAATGACAGCCGAGACCAACAGCTTATCGTGTTTTTCCGAGGCATGGAGGGATCTCGGTATTTAATGGATGGTCACCAATCCACGGACCGACCTTGGCAAGTGTTGCTTAACCTTGAAGACCGACTGCTGTTATTATTCAGCCACGTCATGAAGAAAAAATGCAATGGTCAGAGAGAAATGCTTAAAATGGAGTTTAATACACTACCTTATTTATCTATGGAATTTAATATCAGCACGTTAAGCGCTCATTTTAACATCATCATCGCCATCATCATCATCATAATCCAAAGCCCGACTTCACCCACTGCTGAACAGGCGTCTCTTTTCTTGTGTCAATAGGGATGATGACTGATATAGAAAAGTTCATATAGTAATTTCAAAGTAGGCATAGTAAAAATGAGATCATCGAAAAAATCTGTTAAATCGGTGTAAATATGAAGAAGATACACGCTTTTAAAGTTGTTGGAGGGGATTATTCCCGTCCTTCTCGCACGGTACGGACAATGTACGGCGCTAGTATGAAGTTACATAGTCATGACGTCACTTCTACGATAGTGCTGTCCTATCTAAAACTTATCTTAAAACATTTATAACTTGGCTGTTTTTTATGCTTTTTCACTTTTTGTAATTTTGTTTGCACTATTTGGAAACAAACAATTATTGAGATAAAAACAAAAAATGTCATCATCCCTATACCCCACGCTCCCGTGCCAGCCACATCCAGGTTCTTTCTACCCACGATGGTAGTATATCGTCCGACCATCTCGCCGCTGGATGTCCGAAGCTTCATCTCAAACTCAAACTCAAATAATTTATTTCAATTAAACCATTTACAGGCACTTTTGAATTGTCAAGGAATCGGTCAGTCAGAAATAGGAAGCTAGTTGCCCATTCTAAAGCGCAGTAGGTCACTATGGAGAAGAACGGGCAAGAAACTCCATGGACACTCTTTTAAATGATATTGTTGTTAAAAATATATTAGTTACATCGATTATTGTTGACACTATAAGTGAGAACGATGTACAAAAACCGTACACGTTAAAAGCGTCCAGAGTGCAGCAAAACATAATCAAAAACAATCCAGCAAATTAATTATTAAAAAATGCCGTGGCAGCTAAGAGATGACCAGTCCCAACTGACGGCGCCCGTTCACGAACATGACGCATGGATCAGCACCATTCAGCTCAACCATTTTGAAGGGAGCTAAATGATCCGACACAAGCGCCACCGTCAGCGAGACATTTCTTCCAGTCCTTGGATGATACTCGGTCACTGCCTTACTGGCCTTGTCATCAGTGTGCCTTGCCAGATGCAATTTTAACATGGTTTACCTCAAAAACCTTCAGAATGGATGATAGTGAACGAATTACCAAAATCCCTTTCATATTGATGGTCAAAGTAAATACGTAATAGCACGTTCATCTGCGTGTAGCTACCCGTTTTTTCACAACCTAAATATATAAATAAATTCATTTAACAACCCTCAGACTATACCTATACCTTTAATCAATTGCGTATTTACCAAACCACTCGTCAGTAGAGACAGGTATTCAGATATGTTTCAGTCATTGACATTTACCTATTTATATTTTCAGGCTGGCAACAGTTCGACCTACATCCAGAACGCGTTCCAATTGGCTCTACCGATACTACAAATAGGCGCTGTTTAAACTTAATTATTAATCATTTGACACTTGTGATATAGTATGTTAAAATGTTGTTACTAATCTGTACGATTCAATTTTTATTCTTCTATGTTTGAAAGTTCGGAAAGCTGTTTTGAAACCAATTGTTAGCTGTACTTCTTTTGCATCGTTTACGTTCATACATCTGGTCACGCGGTTGCGAGTACAGTATTTTTATATCACGAAGAAACGCGCGCTTTACATGTGGTTACCAAGAGTACAAACACGCTGTGAATGTGTGTATAAGCGCAGGAGCTCTCGGTACCGTCCGAGATAATGATGATTTGGAAGTGGGCGTCTGCGTGAGTGTGTGTGGCGTGAAGACGAGCACGTCTTCACGCGTGTTTGTACACTTGGTTTGGTCATACTACGCACTGGACCGAAGCAAAAGGAGTATGTAAGGATCGTTCCATAGTTTCTGCCTACCCCCATGGGAGAAGGCGTGAGTTTATGTATGTATGTATGTTAGCCGTATTAGAAGATAATTGATGTATATTGATACTTAGGTACACACTTCACTGTGATCAAACCTTACTGCACAATACTTTGAAGCAGTTGTTCCATCCACATCTACTCAATCCTTTGTATTATAACAAATGACTTTGTATTGAATCTGCTAACTCTCGTTCTGCGCTGACGCATACAGTTTTATACTATGTTGAATACACAATCACAGTACTCAAAGGCACATACCAATAGCTATTGGAACATACATAATATAAAATATGAACTTATTCTTCTAACAAATTGTAGACTGCTTTTAATATCATCTACGAAAACGTAGCGCAAGACTCATTTTTAGAAGCTCATTCTTATTCCTTTTGTTGATATCATTCACAATACCTAAAATCCTTGTGATGATTTTTATAATTATTTAGTAAACTGCAAAAAAACTTAACTATACAACTCACAATTGGTTACATAATTGTCCTGTCCATTTTTTACATTCTTGTAATTGTTCAAAATCATGAAAGAATTTCTTAAAATAATATATCATTAAATACGAATAAATATCTCTGAAGAAATAGTGGGCGATTATCTCGAAAATCTAATCTGGAAAAGTTTATATATCTGTGAATATAACTAATATATTATGCATTTAATAGTCAATTTTTCATTGAAATATGCTGTTGTTTCATTTAAACCAACCTTTATCGACAGAGGCGCCTCGTAGTACGAAGGTAACCTTTAGAGAATCGGTAATCTTGAACCCAAAAACAAAATGCTGGGAACGATCTCCTGAACAGTTTTTTTGTGGTGGGACACATGGATTGACAAGGAACTTCTACAATTTCGCCCGTCGGGCTGCTATGTTACAACGGGGTAAGCATCATTTGGGATATCATTTTGAGAATTTCACAACACTCATTGAGTGATTTACGTTGTCAAGGCAGAAGATTTTTTGAAACATATGAAGAAATGTAATAATAGGAATAGACAATTTGACTGTTTTTTTTTCATTTGATTTTGCGATACCTAGAAATGTATTATGCCACAGTAAAATAAAAACACTAGGGATTAAATCAACGTTTTTTTTTGGCTAATAGTAGTAATAAACGTTTTAAAATAACTGTTAGACGAAAACAGTACTATCATAGAAGTGACGTCACTACTATTTAACTTCATACTAGCTCCGTACATTGTCCGTACCGCGCGACAAGTAGGAAGTAATCCCTTCTAAAAACTTTTAAAGCGCGTAGCTTCTTCAATTTTACAATCGATTTTATAGATGTTTTCGCTTATCTCATTTTACTATGCCTTCTTTGAAATTAAATTTTTTGTGCCAGCATTTCTAATAATAGTCATCATCCTAAGTGGGGTCCAAATTATCTACCAGATTCACAAGAGCCGTCTCTCGTTTCAACTCGAGAGTTAACTATGGTGATGTGCGAATGAGAAACTTTGATAGATACAGTATTTTTATCTCACGAAGCGACGCGCGTTTTACTTGTAGTGACTAAGTGTAAAAACACGCTGCGAATGTGTGCGTGAAGACGAGTATTGTCAGCACATAACATAACAATTCCGAATTCGGGGTTACCCTTGTTTCAACATAAAAAAATACAAATTATCTCTTCCTATACAATTTTCCTCATAATTTTATTTTCCAAATGATTACTTAGCAAATATACTATTTACAAATAATTGTAACGCAAACTAATGTTTGGCAAGTGAATGTTTAATCTATAACTTGCTTACCAACTACACTCGGTTCCAAAAATAACGGGTCAGTCACATGTTCGAATATCTACAAAACTGTAAGAGTTAGATCAATGAAATAAAAAACAGAATGAAGACTATTTAGTTGCGCTTCTTATTACATACTTTTTATACTGGTTGATGAATGAAACCTATAAAAAAAAAAGAAGTAAATCTTTGAAAACAAAATTTTTGCTTTATGTCATTATGGTTTCTTTCCAGTTCTATTCTGTCACAAAAAAAATATTGTGAACGACTTCCACGTGCATAATCAGTATTCTGTGAGGTGGAGCATGGCAGTCACGTTAGATGATTAAACCAAAAACCTGACTTTCTTGGAACTTGGGCGGAGCCAGCGTTAAACAGCAAGAAACATTGGTGTATCTATGTCGACTGTTCAGCTGGTAGTCCAGCGGTACCGAGAGACCGGATCGCACCTTCGGAAACCAGGAAATGGCAGGCCAAGATGCACAACGGCCAGGGATAGCAGATACCTGGTAGCAACAATGCTCCGAAATGGTTTCAAACTGCAGTTGGTCTAAAAAACCACTTTATTCGCTTTGGTAGCAATTTAAGCCCACAACTAGTGAGGAGACGTCTTGCTGAGGCAAACTTGAAACCATTAAGGCCCGCAAATGGCCCCAAACTGGAACGGCAACATCTAATTGTAAGACGAGAGATACGTGCGCGAGCACCAACACTGGACGATTGATCTAGGGCAATGTTCACGGACGAATCGAAATTCATGATTTACAAGCATGATGGTAGACAGTTGGTGTACAGAAGCACAAGGGAACGCTTCCATCAAGACTGTGTGGAGGAAAAAGTGGCACACGGCGGAGGCTCAGTACTTGTTTGGGCTGGAATTTCTGCCGAGGCCCGCACCGAGCTCGTGCTAATTCAAAATGGCACTCTTAATGCAGAGAGGACCTTTCATGGCGAGGATGGATCGGGATGGCATATTAATGCATGATAATGCGCGTCCCAATACCGCCGGAATTGTACCTACCTTGGAGAGGTCGGTATCGAACTGATGCAGTGGCCAGCGCGAAGCCCTGATTTAAACCCCATAGAGCATGCATGGGACGAGCTTGAGCGTTGCGTAAGACGTCGTAACTCCCCACCAATCACGTTACCCGAGCTCAGACAAGCACTAGTGAAAGAATGGGAAGCCGTTCCTCAGAACCGGCTCCGAAATTTGGTGTTCAGAAGGCGATACGAAGTATTAAAATAATGCATGTAATGAAAAAAAGCAAAAAAAAATCTTACAAAAATTTTAAGTTTCAGAAAAAAATGTCTTACTTTAGTTTTTCATTTATTTTGAGAATAAGAATGAAGGTACACATAAGTTTCAATTTATTCATTTTTTGCATCATTAAAAGCCCCGTTAGCATATGTAGTTCGGGAGATATTCGGACTTTTGTGACTGACCCGTTATTTTTGGGACCGAGTGTAGCACTTTTACCAATTTTACTGGAGCCAAATATTTCAGTTGGTAGGTATATCATATTTTGTGCAAAAAATAATCCAAATATTTGTTAACGTCAGTTTTCAATTAACCATTTCTATTCAGTCTATTGCTTAGTCAATGACAAAAGATTTGCATCTTTATGTCAGTTGCACAGAATAAAGTAGGTAATACAAAATTTCGAATTTTTAAACATTATGGCTACCTACTTAAGTTTATGGCAAACGCGTTTGGATAATGATTTTCGGACAAACAATTACAAGAGAAGAAAGGGAGTACTCCCTTTCCGTTTCTGGCTTTGTGTGGTCACTGTTTCCTAGCAGTTTCATATTAAAAATCACTAAACTCTAAGAAAATTATAAACTATACATGGCAAATAATATTATATAATATTATAATGGATTCTAACCTAACCTACACTTCTTAGATTGTGAGTTACAAATATTTTGTGTTACTTATTAATATGATTAATTAAAATAAAAGTGCAATTATATATTTCCCAAAAAATCATATTTCTGTCATAACAAATTATTTGCCTAATTGTTTATTTTCTAAAGATTGTGCGTATTAAATCATTCCAAATATTGCATTGGTATAAAAAACATTGCTAAAATTTGTTTAGTAAATGAAATTTTATCAAATTTTAGGAAAACGGCAGGATCCCCCGAATTCGCTATTGTCTCGGACGGTACCGAGAGCTCCTGCGCTTACACACACATACACAGCGTATCTGTACATTTGCAAACCACAAGTAAAGCGCGCTTCGCTTTGTGAGGTAAAAAATACAGTAAGTAGGTACTTATTTCTTGGTTTGCAAGATTATGTGAAATTTTTGACGTCAGCTTTCTACATAGGTAGATAGATAGATAAGATAACTTAAGCTTTCTACATCAATGTTACTTAAAATAATATATATCATTGCTCACAGGTAACGCGTATATTTCTGAGTCAGCAGCCTAATTGAGTAACACACTTGCAATGGCAATGCCTATCAATTAGACAATTACGCAATATTCAGTGCATTATTTACGTTTTCGAGCAGACGAGTTTTTCAAACATTGAAGTATTTTTTTCAAATAAGTAATTATTTCAAACATATGGATTTCCTTGCAAAACCTTCGGATTGTCATTACAATAATTAAACAATTTAGCAAAATGAGTGGGTTCCTGAGTACGTATCGTCACACATTTAATAAAACTATAAGACACATATTATTAAAAACTAATTATATGAAGATAAAAAAAACAACTCATTATTAAGAATCTCATCCTTTTAAAAGAAATCGGTCTTCTTTTCTATTCTAATCTTAAAATTAAATATAGCAAGTGAAAAGAATTTACTCAATAATAATAACATAATGGCGGATCATGGCGCGAATATCGGGCATTGTGCCGACACCTGTTGCGCCTGCGCTTCTAACGGTCGATGTATTAGTGTGGATGCGCCTTTTTCTTTAGTACAGAAAGAAAGCTGTTGAGTCTTGTACCGTGTTGTAGCAAGCAGATTCAAGGTTAAACCAACACTTTTCGCTACTTCTTCAAGTCCTGCATAAAAAAAAGATTTTTGATCAAGATGCGGTAATCAAAAAAATTTATCCTTGGTTTCTCGACGAGATTCTCTCCTTTTCCTTTCTGTTAATTTTGAAAACATAAATAGACAAAAATCTTGTCCAAAACTTGCTTCTAAAAATAAAAAAATAACCTAATGGGTATTGTGCTTCATCCAGCGGATTCCTGTAGCCTTCACAGAACCGGTCGACGTGGCGATACTTGGGGGAGGTCTTTATCCAGCACTAGCAGTGGACGTCTTTCGGCTGAAATGATGATGATGGTGGTGATGGGCATAGCCATATATGAAATAAAAGGCAAAACATAACAACATTTGAAATAACATAAAACAGAATTTGATTATACAATATGTAACAAAAACCCTGTCCGATCCAAAAAAGGCGTATTCCCGGTTTAACATACGTACTAGAAAAAATAGTAAAAAAAATGTTATTCATAAAAACCAAAAGTTATAGATTTTTTTATTTTTAGTTACCATGCGAAATGTAACACTAAATATGGTAAATTTTCATAAGTTGACAACACTCCACCGGCCGGCGAAATCTTTTATTTTTTGCCTATTTTTATTTCAAAGGACACCGCCGTGCACTAGCCGCACTGTAGGTACTCATAACAAGTCGTCGACCCTTTGATGTAGCCGACTGGTTGCCTACTGGCACGCTACTTGTTTGGCCACTTCGCCAGTCTCACGTGGAGATAGCTTGCGATCGGATGTCCGTACGTATCACGTGCCGCTATCGTATCGCGAACAATGTCGTATACTAATAAGGAATATTTGAATATGTTACTTTTTATTTGTGAGTGAGTGTGATTCGGAAATCGAAGTAAGAACTCGGATTGTGGAAGCTTTCGACTCACTGAAATCGTACACAAGTGCGCTGCGAAGGGTACGTGCAAATTTAATAAAAAGGTGTCGAATGTGTACTAATGTTCGAGATAGACTGGAACGCAAAATGTGGAACACAATCTCCGAGGTATGCAACAAGTAAATGTTTTAATAAACTGATACCTACAGTCGGTACATTGCCAAAAGCACATCACAATAACTCAATAATAATTATTTCTTGAAAAACAGAAATCGGGGTCACTATGCGTCTATGCCTACAATAAAATATCAGCTGATACCTACGCGTAGGCAAAACGTAGGTTTCTTTAGTCATAAGTTTGTTTGGCGGCATGCGACAAAGCACCACCGCGCTCAGGCGACTTCTTTGACACAAAAATGTAGGTGAACCCTGTCGAGCGATCAGTGTTGCCTGTGGTATGATTATTTTAATTTTTAAATTAATTATTTTCATTTGGGAAAAATAATTATCTCGTATCCATTAAATGATTACGTATTTGTGTACGCAGTACGATACCAAATAATACCCTTCAGGATCGGACAGGGTTTTCGTTACATGCTGTATAATGTCTCCAATACCCTAGAGGTAACTAATGTTAATAGTACCAGTTATTACCAATAATGTATTACATTATAAGCGAACTGTTATTTTAAGTTCTTATGAGAAATTAAATTCTTTATACCCAAATAGGCGCCAACTCAAATTCAAAAGTTTTCATCCGAATTTTACCATATTTTAACCCTTCCACGTTACATTTCAAGTCTTATCCACACTACTCTCAATTCAACAAAAGCTCGCCGCACAACCGGTGGATTCTACTCCGGAGCACATCTGTCCCATGGCGGACATCACAAAGGATGCAAGGGTTTAGAGTTGCTCTCTTTATGCCGTTTGCCAAATATT
This sequence comes from Dasypolia templi, assembly GCA_963555695.1. NCBI lineage: Eukaryota > Metazoa > Arthropoda > Insecta > Lepidoptera > Noctuidae > Dasypolia > Dasypolia templi. The sequence goes on from OY743142.1 coordinate 14,459,418, forward strand.
AAGACCTTGACATGTGCATGATTGATTCGATAGAAATGTTGCTGCGTTTCATCCTTTGTTGGTCGGAACTGCGATTTCAGAGCCATATTTGGAATGGAACACCTTTGTATACATTTTATGTTGCCTGTAGTTTGCACAGAATAAAATTCCAATCCATTTTGAGCATACGTACTACCCACATACCTTATTTAGGTTAGGTAGGTTATAAGAGAAAAAAAATAGGATAAATAGATAAGTCAAGTCTATCATAAATTCTGGGCTGCATTTACGTAAGAGCGATGAGTACAGTGAGGGGTTGTTGAAAACTGAAACAGTTATTCTTCTAAACTAAATATCTACTTCCCACTGTGCTGCAAATATGTAAGCACAGCCTTTGTTTTGAGTAAGTCACTCAAAAAGACTGAGAAATGTAAATAAATATGTAAAACATGTATCATAGGTACTTATTTGTAAAAATTTGCAAGCGTTTAAGTAACTGCTTACATCATCATCGTTTCAGCCGAAAGACGTCTAATGCTGGACGTAGGCCTCCCCGAAGCACCGCCACTTCGATCGGTTCTGAGCTTCCCGGATCCAGCTGATTCCTTCGGCCTTCACAAGATCATTGGTCCACCTTGTGGGAGGCCTTTCGGCCCCATCAGCCATATGTTCTGCGAGCAATCTGCCCTGCCCACTGTCACTTAAATTTGGCAATTCTTACTGTCTTACGAAATACAAATTCATTCATTTGAAATTGTGCCTATTTTAGAAAAAGATGTTCCTTGATGTAGTACCTAAACATTACAGATTCACGGTTATTTAGTTAGGAAATCGGGGGACGAGCCTATTGCCATCAACTGGGCACAAATCCAGTCTGCGCGCTGTTACTTGGACAACTTGAATAAAAATGCCCAGCCTGCGAATTAAACTGGGTCGAAGTAGTTAGGTATTGTATATATATCGGTTTCAGTTATATAGCACAATCTGATTCAAAATAAAATTAAACACAATTTTAAACCATAATTCGTATTCGCCTAGTAACTTTATTTTTTTGTAAATTATGTAGCTACACCAGTCTAAGACCATATTGCCGAAATAACCAAGTTTTCTGCAATAATCGTAGTTAGCATCATCATAATCGTAGTTAATATCATAATAATCGTAGTTAGCATCATCATAATCGTAGTTAAAATCATAATAATCGTAGTTAATATCATAATAATCGTAGTTAGCATCATCATAATCGTAGTTAATATCATAATAATCGTAGTTAACATCATCATAATCGTAGTTAACATCATCATAATCGTAGTTAACATCATCCTAGCCTGTACCATACTATGTTGTAGTCGACTTCCAGTCTAACGGGATGCAGCAGAATACCAGCATTTTACATGGAGCGGCTTACCAAGGGGTGTCGTATTAGTGGAGGTCAGATACTCCACTAATACGATACCCTTTCGTAAGACGGTTTGTCAAACTTTCAGGCTTCTGACTATCACGGTCACGACTGTTAACAATCTACAATTGACAGCCGGGAGCAAGCTTCCCGAAGCACGGAGGGAACTCGATATGTATCTAAAGGCGGTTGGTGAACCACCCACGGAACATCATCGGTAAACGTTGCTTAAAATTTACGTACGAGCCCCTAATACTAATCATAGTGACCATAGTTAATAATTCAGGATATTATGGTCGCGTGCCGTGTCCCATTTTGTCGTTAATAATCAAAATAATATGTAATCACGATGATTGGGTATTTTCTACTTAATTATTGTATTGAAAATAACATGCCAATGCATTTCCGCCTATATCGTTGTACGGCTAAGGTATGCTTTCCCATGTTTATTTTTATAAGCTTATAATTTGACGGTTCAATGATTTTGTAATGATCACAAGTGACACGTGTTTTAATGTATTTTGGAAATTGATATCGCACCCTTTGTTTATTTTAAGCTATTGTTACGGCCGAACGCAATAACGTATCTATTTCCAATTTTGGCGTACCGGAGATTAAAAAAAATATCAATCCCTGTTTGTTTTTTTGGGTATGGCATCTCGCAGGTCAACCTGAAGGCCTCCAGCCAGGATTTAAACTTAAATACTAATTTAAAACTAGGCTACTACACGCTAAGGGCACCCCCTGTGGGGTACGGACCTCGGCTTAGGGCGTCGCTGGAATCAGGGAGGCATTGCGGTATCACCGGATGCCGACCCACCTCTGTCGCGTGGTCGAGGCCTATTTGACGGACAGGGCCGTCATCTACCCCGGTCACCGGGGAGAGTGGAACCGGCGAGAGATGTCGTGCGGTGTCCCACAGGGATCGGTCCTGGGGCCGCTTCTGTGGGATATCGGTTACGACTGGGTGCTGCGCGCCGACCTCCCGAATGGCGTCAGCGTGGTGTGCTACGCTGACGACACGCTGGTCCTGGCACAGGGGAGGTCGCACCAGGAGGCGGCCGAACAAGCGACACTCGGGGTTGCGACAATCGTCGAGAGGATCCGGCAGTTGGGACTCGAAGTGGCCCTGCACAAGTCCGAGGCCATGTGTTTTCATGGTCCTCGGAACGCGCCACTGTTGGGTTCCCAGATAACGGCGGGAGGGGTCCACATCGGCGTCGAGTCGACGATGAAGTACATGGGACTCGTCCTCGACAGCCGGTGGAACTTCGTGGAGCATTTCCGACGTTTGGCTCCCAGACTGGAGCGGGCTGGGGCTGCCTTGAGGCGGCTCCTGCCCAATCTAGGGGGTCCAAACGCCTCCTGCCGGAGGCTCTACGCGGGGATCGTGCGGTCCATGGCCCTTTACGGGGCACCGGTGTGGGCGCGTTCTTTGAGGCGCCGACCGGCCCGCAGGTTGAACGCGTCCCAAAGGGCCATGGCCATCCGGCTGGTCCGGGGATAACGCACGGTCTCATGCGAGGCGGCGAGCCTCCTTGCCGGATTGCCGCCATGGGATCTGGAAGCAAAAGCCCTCGCGCACGTATGGGAGTGGCGCGAGGAGGCAAAACGCCGGGGTGTAACTCCGCTGCCGCGAGAAATCACGGTACAGCGGACAGAGCTCCGGCGGGATCTCATGGCGACATGGAGGGTGCGATTGTCGCAACCCAGTGCTGGGCACGCCACAATAGCGGCGGTAAGTCCCCTCTTTGAGGAGTGGTTGGAGAGGCGCCACGGCGTCCTCACCTTCCGCCTGACACAGGTCCTTACCGGACACGGTTGTTTCGGGAGGTTCCTGTTTCGCATAAGGCGGGAGGCAACGCCCGGGTGTCACCATTGTGTGGATCGCCCGGAGGACACGGTGGAGCATACGGTGGAGTTATGCCCAGCTTGGGCGGAGCACCGCAGTGTCCTCGCGGAGGCGATTGGCGGCGGCGATCTCTCGCGTCCGGCCCTGGTCCAGGCCATGGTACGGAGCGAGAGGGAATGGCAAGCCGTCACCTCCTTCTGCGAAGCAGTAATGCTCGCGAAGGAGGAGGCGGAGCGGGTGAGGGAGAGAGCCTTGCGCCCTCACGCCCCCATTAGCCGCCGCAGGAGACGCCCTGGGCGTCGGGAGTCGCCTGCAGATTCCCGGCCACCGTAGGCGCGGGCTTGCGGACGGCGAGCAATGGGTAGCTCGTCGTCCGGTATGGACCAGGCCCGGGTCGACGGCGCGTTGTGTTCCACGCGCGCCTCAAAGAGATGTCAGCACAAAGTGAGTCCGATAGGGCCGACGCCTCAGGGTCGCGGGTTATTCTACAGAGAAAACCGTGGCCCTGGCACAGGCAACTGAAGGAACACGGGTGGGTTTTAGTCAGTAAAAGTCTGACACGCCCTCCCGCTCCACCCAGAGCGGGGTCGCTGGAAGAGAAAGAAAAAACGTTTATTTAGCACAGACTAAAAGCCACACAAAGCAGATAAAAAATATAAGAGTTACAATCAAAATAAAGATGAAAAAAAAAAAGTGTAGAGTGCGAAGTATGAAACTAGCAGGGTAGTGTGCCTCACGGCTCCGTCAAAAAGGCCCAGTTCAGCAAAAAAAAATGTCAGACAACTAGTGCCTGACGCTGGTTTTCAACTGGACCTGAATTGTTAGGTAACGCATGTAAATCAGGGACTAGCTGGATCAGGATTTATGAGATTTTGAGACGAATTTAAAGCTACAGGCTCAGCGGCGCGGGCTGGCTTGAGCATGGGTCGGGAGGGGTATCAATCTCTGGTTTTAACGTCCCATTATAGCCAAATTATCGTACTGTCTATCATTAGTAGCGATCTGTCTTAGGTTATTAGGTTTGACCGCAAGTTGACAACAGGGTCACTACAAGTTGGTATTTTGCTCAACAGCGTAAATAACCCAATTAATGTTGCTGAACTGTCAAAATGACAGCGATTAGGTACTACTAATAGTGTTTTACGCAATTACCCCGCTGATTATTTTATTTAACTCCAATGTGTTTTTCTGGTTAATAGTCAATAAATTGGCAAAGATGTTCCACTCAACATTTACGGCGTTACGGGGTTCTTAGTCCCCTCCAGTTAGGATCGAACGTAAAAACGGTCACTCCAAAAATTACCCATTACTACACGCACCGTTAAAAACAATAAACTACCATTCTGTTACAAAAAGAAAACACCAACACAATTTCCAAACAGCGATGTCATACATAAATTATACTATTTTTAGTACCGCCAGTGTACCAGTGTGTTGTGTAGGTACCTATTGTGTAAATTTCGTGCCATATTTGGCAGCATTGCCGTGCAGGAAGCTTCAGGTCGTACATTGTAATGAGGTGGTTCCGCTTCACTTACCTGTGCCTGTCAAATGTAGTGTTAGCGCACTCGTACAATGTCGGGCAGAATAATGTAGCAATCTCACAGCTATAGCTGCATCTATGGTTAACGTAACATCATTTGAATGACTTTTAAATGACTAGCTTTGGCTTGCGGCTTCTCCCGCGTGGAGTACGGACATTATCCCACAGGAATTTACCTACTTACGAGATAAAAAGTATCCTTTATCCTAACCTAGGTCTACATAAGCGCCGAATTTCAGGCGTGATGAGGTAACGCACACACAGAAAAAGTTACTTTTGCATTATATAGGTGTAACGTGTAGATTCATTGAAAATTTTAGATCTCCATTCATAACAAAACCCCGACCCACATTGCTATTTGCGAACCTTTCAATTAAAGCAATGAATTCCGGTTTCCAGTATACAAAAGGCCATTACATACTTACTTGAAATACTCAATTTTACCAAAGTTTATGTCGGTTAAATTCAAAACAGACAAATATCCCGCAGCCACTCAAATTCAACACCTTAGCCAAAGGTGTTCACGAACATCTGTAGATAATCCGTTAAACTTTGAAGAGCCCGCATACTATGCACTGTTGCCATAAATCATGGAATCTTTTATATAAATACTTAGGAATTGGGAAGAAAGGAACTGCTGGCAAAGTAGGTACCTTTTATTATTTATTGGTCTGTGATAGTGGGTAGGTTTTTAGGTTTCCTTACCCAAAAAGTGCCAACGGCAACCTATTGCTAAGGCTCTTTTGAACTGTAATCGGTAGACATTTGCAATTTGAACTACTACAGCAGCTATAACAACAAATCCCCGCCAACTGACTCGTTGGTCTAGTGGTCGCATGAGCTACTGCTGAGCATGAGATCTAGGGTTCGGTTCCCAGGTCAGGCAAAATGTTATTGGGTTTTTCTGTCCAGAATTTCTCAGTAGCAGCCCGGAGTCTGGATTTATGCCCGGTTGTGGGCAATAGGCTCGCCCCCTATTACATGGGACTTAAACATAACTGGCGAAATGTGGGTGTACTATATAGGTACACATATGCCTAACCCTTCTGGGATAACAGGCGTGATGTTATGTTATGTAACAACAAATAATAACATTAAAAGGGGATCTCCATACAAGAAACGTGTTTTTTTCGGAATTTTTTGCTCGATTTAATTAATTGTAAGTTGGTACGGAACCCTTCGTGTTCGCACTTGGCCGCTTTTTTTCTCCAGATTTGTAATGTGTAGAGTTGAATGAATGATTGGACCAGGGAATAGTGATTGATATGCCGAAGTAGTGTGGGATTTTGATAGGTTCTGGAATCAAGTTTTCGGATGTTACATCATACACGATTAGATCAGCTGCCACTTTCTATTATTATCAATATCCTGTTATATATAATATTCTATTTTTCATTAGTGAATTTAAACCTGAATTTGCAAGAATTTTTATTAACAATTTGCAGGAAAGATAACGGCGCTGGATAGCTTTTACCAGAAAAGGTCATCGTATTAGTGGTTGTGCAGCTTCAATATCATCAGGATTGTGCCGTGATATAGCAGTTCGTCATAGACGTGGTACAACAGCGGCTCCCCGAGTAGTATAAATACTAGATCTATGGGCTCCCCTGACCTCTTATTTCAGTAGGTAGGTTTGTACAAACACTTTTACGCGTCAATCATTTTTTCAAAACTAGATGAGGTCGGTCTGTCACAAAGAATATAACTACTCTCTACTGTCACCAGAAGGCTGCTGCTAGCTGCCACGCAGCCATCGATGACGCTCTGCTAGAGTGGTAAACTATACTGATAAACATCCAGTGTCACTCTTAACCGACCTCATCGGTGGTTCCAGTAAACTTCGTAATAAAAACTAGACGGCGGCGCCACTTGCTGCGCTGCGCCGCCGTCAAGCTTATTCAAAAGAAGAATTGCGAAATAATGCCATTTTCTCATCATTCAAATGAATCCGACTATTTCCTGAGACATCCCACGGGACAATAATAAAGCTTGTTTTTTTTTGCAGACAACATGGGGTCCTAAAGCAGCTGGTCTATTTTTTATCCTGTTATTTATCTAAACATTCTCAAGGTAATTAACTTTGTATTCTGAACAAATATGAAACAAAATAGCCTCATATTGCAGGGCAAAGCCTAAGTACTACTGTAGTGTATTTTCTAAACTACACTAGTTATGGAGGTGTTGCAGAGGGAAACGCACGTTATATAAGTATTTGATTGTTATTTTATATTGTGGGTCTACGTGTCTACATTGACGGGGCGATCTATATCTCTATATAATTGTTATTCCTAAATCATTTTCAAAAATTAAACACATTCAAGACTTAATCTAAACAAGCTAATATTTAAGCATGTACGCCATCCAGAAGTGCTATTCTGTAACCATCTCACCGTGAAAACTTAGGTGAAGTGAGCGCGGAGTGAGCTGTCAGTGCCACTGATGCTAGGGATTGACCAAGACGGGATGACACTGACAGCTCACTCCACGCAAGTCTTCACGGTGAGATTTTTACAGAATCGACGGCTCTCGCAGACAACCTTTACGGTACATACTGAATGAGAGGAGGAAGAAAGATCACGCTAGCTAGCCCACGATATGTTATCAATTTAAAATCTAGTTTCCCTCACAACAGGCATCTTCCTAGCCTTGAACCAACTGTTGGGATCAGCTTCCAATCGAAAGCTGAATTCCAGTATTTAATATGGAGTGAATGCCTATCTGACCTCCACAACCCAGTTACTGGGTAACAAGACATCCCTTGGTAAAACTGGTTGTTAGTTTTGAGCTTGACTGTCAAAAATCTAGGAATGGCAGCCGGGAACAACGGCTTAACGTGCTTATCAATCGAGGCACGTAATGGTCTGGTTAGGTATGTCATTGCAATGGATGGTAGGAAGCGTAGCGTAACCTCACAACATAGGTAATCTCAACCTCTCTCTCTTAGGTATCAACTTGTGATATACTCAATCCCATAATACTTACTTTAAAAAAAAAGCTTATTGACAATTTAATTACTTAATTACCATTACCGGTTGTAAAGGAAACCGAGGCTGGACGTCTGTCGACCATCCTATATATGACAAATGCGTGCACTGAAATCTGTATGTTTCTTTCCTCAAAATACCATTTCAGACACATCCCTACATGGTCCTCATATTGATCTGTTAAATAAACAATGACATGAATATTTACTTACTTAATTATTATTTAATTGTTATTATTGTGAATGTTAAGGCTATGTGAATCATTGTTTTTTTTATTATCTCAGTTAGTTTTAATCTTAATCGTGGTCTGGCGGTTTGAGTAAATATGGAACCTAGCCAATGTCTTTTCTTTGGTATTGTTCGTCATATAGTTGAGCTCCTTATGTTATGAGATGCGCTGCACGATTACTGGCAAATGCGTGCACTGACTGGACAGGTAGGTCCACTCAATCTGTGTGGTTCTTTCCTCAAAAGACCATTACAGACATCAATCCACATGGTCTTCACATGATCTGACCAAGATTATGTCTGGACTTTAAAAGAGACTGTGACCTCTGAGTTTGTTTCGGCCTTTCTTCTCAGAGTAGTCAGATAGGAAACGCCGACCTCATTTAGTTTTAAAGAAAATGTTTGACGTGTAAAAGTGTTTGTACAAACCTACTTAAAGAAATAAAATCATTTATAGAACGAGATAGTTACCTTTACCTTGTTCCTTGTTGTATCTACTACAGCATTAATTGTTAATAATCCTCTTGTTACTTGTTAAAATAATTGTCAATATTAGGTAGGCATCTGAAATGAAGGCCGCAGGAATACACTGGATGCGGGAAGCACAGAGCCGGTGCTTGGGGGTGGCCTATGTCCAGCAGTGGACGTCTTTCGGCTGAAATGATGATATTATCATGTTCAGCTTTATAAACAAACTACTTACTTAGATAAGTAATTGTCGGTTCCAAGAGAACACTGGATCAGAAAACACCTGCCAATTTGTAGTGCCACTTACAAATTGAGTACTTACTTTAATTTGATCAAAAATCAAAATCAAAATATTTTATTTCACATAGACCTACACGGGCACTTATGAAACGTCAGATTCTAGGTGCACGGTTCCAATTGGTCGTTTCCCATGGAGAAGAGCCGGCAAGAAACTCCATGGTTACTCTTTTAAAAATATGTCTTTTACAATGTTTTCCAATTACAGTGATTAACAGGTATGGGAGGACAGTGTAGGCCTGTCAACAGGTACCATATGTTAAACAAATAGACAATTGTCTATAATTTATAATCCACAGGGCCTACGACGTTCTCACATTTACAAAATATAAAATAATCTAATAAAGTAAAATCAAAAAATAATTAGATCATTTCGATTAGGTCCCTGTCTCATTTCAAATCACCTTGTAGATGTTTTTCATTTGTTTGACAATGAGGTTAATTTTGGTCGATGGTTTTTCAATTACATTTTAATAATATTATTCAAACAATTATTTTTGGAAAAGGTTGTGAGATATAAAGTTGAAATCTTCTAATACAGATAAATGTGTTACAAATTTTCTTTAGTGAGTGGAACAGGGTTTGCGTACACTTAATTCAGATACTTTTCAGACTATTTCTAGTTAAAGGGAGTATTGATTTCCTATCTGTTAAGTAACCAGAGTCCTCTTTTACGGCCGAACCCAAAAACGTATCTATCACCAACTTTGCCGTACTAGAGATATAAAAATAAAAATCTGAAATAAAGAAAATACATTTATTTAGCACAGAACAGACTACAGACTAGTTTCACTGGTGAAATCTACCCTGATTTCACCAGTGAAACTGTACGCGATCAGCATAGTTAACTACGTTTAAGAGCTCAGTCTCAGTATTATTATTTTCTATGGAATAATGACACTGACAGCTCTTGAATTCGTTTAGTAACATTGGTGAAATTAGCACTAAAAGGACACAATTTATTATTTAGCAGATAAAAATAAAAATGTGTAAAGTGCGATGTAATAAATTAGCAGGGAAGTCTGCCTCACGGCTGCGCCAAAAAGGCCCAGGACACCAAAAATGCCAGACAACTAGTGCCTGACGATGGTTTTCAACTGGACCTGAAGTGTGAGGTGACGGATGTAAATCAGTTAATATAAATCTCTGGTAATAACCAAAAGTATGCGTTCTTATAACATGTTGACAGCTTTTTGTTTGACAGGGACAGATATGTTTATACTGTCTATCATCATCGATAGCGATCTGTCTTTCACTGAAAATAGGTTATTGGGTTCCAAGTGTTAATCAATGTAATTAGAACACGAAACTAAATCTGGAAATTGTTTCATTTGAAATTTACATTCCAATTTTTATTGCCTCGTAGATTCATTTATCTGGCAGTTTTTTTTTTGTTTTTTTGTATGGCACCTCGCAGGTCAACCTATGAGGTTGTGGTCTGCTTAAACGGACTTGCCTGTGGTTGCCCTAATAAATTAAGGCCTCCAGCCAGGACTTAAACTTAAATACTAACTAAAACTAAGCGACAACGCTAAGGGCACCCCCTGTGGGGTACGGACCTCGGCTTAGGGCGTCGCTGGAAGAGGGCAGCAAGGGACTAGCTGGATCAGGATTTCTTTGATTTAGGTACGAATTTAAAGCTACAGGCTCAGCGGCGCGGGCTGGCTCGAGCAAAGGTCGGGAGGGGCTTATCTGGCTGAATTTAAGCCTGCCTATTTATTTCAGTAGCAAGGAACTGAATACATTTAACGATAAATGCGTAAGCAGGAATCTACTAGAGTTGTGGGTTCCTGGGTTGTAGGTACAACTCATTGACCACAAACTTTTCCTCACTGTGTCAATAACATTTAAAGTATACCTATCTAAATTAGAAGGTATTTTAATGTATTTTATCGTCAAGGAAATTTCTTCATGAGATCTTTCCCTATTACATAGCCATGGGACTAATATAAGTAAGTAATGTAATGCCAACCTATTCGCAATTCGCCTACGTTCGAAAGGACGATTTTTTTTGCGCACTGGATCTTCAGCGCCGAGGTTTGAAAATCCTACATTGTGTTTTTTCGACGCACGAAACACTCTGTTGAAATCTCAATGTTCGGTTCAAAACCGAGAGTTCAAAATCCGGAGTGCGCAAAAAAATTCGCCGCGAATTATTACGTCCGAGCAAACGTGGTCTTTCTGTCCCACTGCAGGGCAAATGCCTCTTCTCATACAGAGAAGGCACGAGCATTGATCACCATGCTTGCTCACGACGGGTTGGCGATTTTAGACGTATATATGTTCAGATTTCCTCACGATGTTAGCTTTCAACGATCTCAGTATCGTCTAGTGGTCGCTATCGCTACTGCTGAGCATGAGGTGGTTCTATTCCCAGGCCAGGCAACGTGATAATGGGTTTTTCTATCTGGAATTTCTCAGTAGCAGTCCGGAGTCTGGATTTGTGCCCGGTAGATGGCAATAGGCTCGCCCCCTATTAGATGGGACATAAACATAACTGGCGAAATGTGGGTGTACTATAGGTACACCTCTGCCCAACCCTTCGGGGAAACTAGGCGTGATGTTGTGTAATAAATTGAAAAAGTCACATTGGTACTTGCACGGATCAGAACCCAAAACCTCGTGAATGAGAGACGAAACCTTAACCCCTAGGCCATCGCGACATAACTGGCGAAAATGATGTAAGTTAGAACTACTCAATTTGCAACAGCTCAAACACTACTGAAACAACAGCAAAAAAGACTTTAATTGCAACATCCCGGAAACTTATGATTCCATTTACTCGTACCAATAAAGTACCCGTTAAATTGCAAAAACAGAGACAATGGGGTACAAAAAACACCATTAAATCCAGCATTAAAGTGCACACCATAGCGCATACGTGGGGCGTGAGACAATACGCCACCACTTCCGATTCTGACAATGTTTGCAGGTAAAACTTTTTGTACTGCTCGGCACAGAAGTGTTGGTGAATTTAAGAGTTGGTTAGCTTATTAAAATAAACCTAAATCCTGATAGTGAAACACGCTATCAATCACAATCAAGGAAATTGCTAATCCATTGCTTCATTTATTCGAAAAATGTGTCTGCTCAACAACGTAAATAACGAAATGAATGTTGTTGAACTGTCAAAATAAAAGCCATTCTTACTGTTAGTGTGTTACACAATTACCCTGCAGTAGCCAGCTATTAAAACCGGTCTAGATACTGTTGTTGTTACTGTGGGGTCGGGCTGCTGAGATTGAATCCATTTTTATTTTGCAAAAGAGAGCTGTCAGAGCCATTTACAATCTACGTCGCCGCGAATCTCTTCGGGAACTATAATGACGGTAAAGCTATGCTATTGTCAAGGAGGAATAAAAGACATGTTAAGTTTTCAATCAAAGCGAGGCTGAGACGTGCATCAGATTTTTCGCGGAAGGCTGAGAACTGGGTGTGCGTTTGGAAGAGGCCCAAGACAGTATATCAGTGGCCTGCAATGACCTGAATTGATACCCAGACTCAAGTGTTATTTTACTAACAAATCTAGTCTATAAAAGATCACAAAACCCCTGAAGTTCCAACTACAAAAATGTTTCGCAGCAGGTGTAAATCCAAACGCTTGTCCGTGCGACTGTATCGGAAGTCGGAGCCGTGCAAAGTACTCATTGTGTCCGTTTCCGCCATCCGCAACGCCCCCTCTCCGCGAGATGAATGAACTAGAAAAAAATACGCAATACCCTCCAATGTTACAGATCAATGCAATACGAATTCACGAATGCAAACAGTTTTTTTTTTTGTTGAAGAAATGTTATGGTCAACCTTTTTCCGAAAATTATTGTTGAATGATAGATGCTGTAATTTTAAATGTTCGTAAGTATTCATTTTATTGTCAGTTCTCAAGGTTGCTACTAAAATGTAGTGGTTACTAGAGGCAATAACACTTAAGTTTAATTGCTTTATTAGTTCAGATTTTCTTTGAAGATTTATGAATGAAGGAGCAGATGCTTGCTGTCGTTTGTTTTCAGAAGTGGACAAGCTGGTGTCTTCATTGATATTTTGATGATTGTTACATAAAGGTGCTTCATTGGTCTAGTGGTCGCAAGAGCTACTGCTGAGCATGAGGTCCTGGGTTCGATTCCCAGGTCGGGCAGTGTTATTGGGTTATTCTATCTAGAACTTCTCAGTAGCAGCCCGGAGTCTGGATTTGAGCCCGGTTGATGGCAATAGGCTCGCCCCCTATTACATGGGACTCAAACATAACTGGCGAAATGTAGTTGTACTATAGGTACACCTCTGCCTAACCCTTCTGGGGTTACAGGCGTGATGTCATGTTATGTCATGTTACATAAAGGTAAGGACCACGGTGATGCTGGGCACAGACAATGGTGTGGCCAAAGGGCAACCCAATACGTATCAAGTGGGTTGCTGTAGTCTTTTTAATAAAAATAACTTTGAAGAATATCGCTAATCCATTGCTTCATATGTTCGAAAAATTTGTCTGCTCAACGACGTAAATAACGCAATGAATGTTGTTGATCTGTCAAAATGAAGGTGATGACTACTGATAGTGTGTTGAGCATTTTGGGTGCGGTCTTGAGTAAGCGTGGTGATCAATGCTCTTGACTTTTCTGTGTGAGAGAGAAGAGGTATTTGTTCTACAGGGGGATAGTTATTATTCATGTGTTAATTAGGCTGCTATTATATTTAAATCTAAAGACAAACTTTTCCCGTGTACGGAGAATGGGCGGCAGGGTACATTTTCTTTTTTTAATTAAGCGATTTATTTAGCTGGCATCCGATCCTGCCCAAAAACAACAAAAACAAACTGCCAACCCAATACGAATCAAACCCGTCATTTCACCATTTTCATTACCACCTACCAATTCTGTCTACCCCAAAACACATGCCACTCACACGCACGTGTCACAACTCTAAAATTAATAAACAATAATTTTCAACAAACTAATTTGTATCGGAAATCATTACACAGCGAAATTTATTAATTGATAACTGCAAACCGATGATTTGAATCTACTACCGTGAAATTAGGGGCAAATAGGGCACCCAATCTGTTCAATGTGACATTTTATTAATGATAGAGAGTAATGACAGTGTATCCGGCCGTTTGTAATTTTTTTTTCGTAACTTCTGGCATTGGATTGTTATTATATTGCCTATAATTGTCCCAATGCAGTGCAAAGGCCTATTCTCATGCAGAAAAGGCACGAGCATTGATCCCACGCTTGCTCAAAACGTGTTGGCGATTTCAGACTAAGGAAGAATTTCACCAATGAAACTGAACGAGTTCAGCACATCTAAAACGCGTTCAAGAGCTGTCAGTTTCAAAGTTGTTATGGAATGTTGACATTGACAGCTCTAGAACTGGATTTAAAAGTGCTAATCACGTTCAGTTTCATTGGTGAAATTGGCGCTTAGGTATATTGATTACAAGTCCAGGTTTCCTCACGATGTTAGCCTTCAACGATGTCAGTAATGTCCAAGATTAACTCAGAAAATACTTTACATATATGTCATAATCTTCCAACTTCTCTCCATATCATCTTCAGACAGTCCATTAATCGTCTCTCTGGTCTTCCCCTACTCTTAAAGTCATCCACATTCATTCTAGATTTTCCTTATTCCTCTGCACCACTTGCCCATTCTTGACAACTGATTCCCACACAACTCTTCAGTCACCGGTGCCACTTTCAGACTTCCTCTTATAAACTCATATCTTATTCTATCCATTTGCGTAACACCATACATCCCAATGTATACCAAAGAAAACGAAAGCTAAAATAAGAGCGAAGAGACAGTGATCATTTGTGCAGCGACAAACTAAAGCTTGTGATATACTGCTCCGGTTCAACATTGCGGGAAACTGTCCCCCGCTGTTGAGTTCACAGTCTTAATTCGTTATAAACTGGTATATCACGAACCATAGTACTTAGTTTTAGATTAATTGTTGCCATGTGCCCTGTATCTGATTGGCATTTTTTGAAATTAGAAGTGTCCAGTTCGATCACTAGGATTGACTAGTGTAGACTACTGCGCCATTTCTTCTTCTCAGCTGAAGCACTAGGAAGTGGTGAAGGGCGGGCGTTTTGGGGGACTAATTTTGACGTTCAATTTATTAGTGATGGTTCTCAGCACTTTTGATTTTGATTTTTACTGCAACTTACAGTGATGAAATTAAAACAATTGAACGGTATAGTGATTCGTGGATGAATTACCAAAAATGAATCAATGACTTAGTATATTTTATTAATAGTGGGTGCTTAAATGAACACATACAGACAGCGCAACTATCTGCAGAATAAACAATCATATTTTCCGCGAGATACGAACATATACTCCTAAAACAGTCACCAAATCTCTCAGCTACTGTCCCAACTGAGCAACAGTGAAGTCATGGACGACAAAAGATGTCGTTAAACTTAAAAAAATTGAATTCACCGACCGCCTGAGCTTTGGTCAAGCCACTCTAGATTTACAATGCGGTTCTCAAAATGTAATATCTTTGGTATCATAAAGCTAAACAATCTGTAGGTACAGACATTATCTTTTTTCTCAGATCAACTTAATCCGGCAATTTGTTTCCAAATTACGCTAAGGTCATCTTGTGACATCATATCTCGATTTCATCATCAGTATGATAATAGATGTTTGTTCCTTATCCATATGTATTATTTGACACAATAAGATACTTTTGTCTTGGATTCCTGAAGACCTTTTTTGCCAGTCCATTGATACATTTCCTAACACACGGAATTTTGCATTAAATCTAAGGAAACATAAAAAAGTAAAGATATCCTCATGCATAGGCAAGACGGAGATAACTATATAGATTTGGACTTTTGGACTTGGTATTGGACTCTGATACTCGTATCTCTCAAAACTTTTTTATACTAAATAACTGTATCCCGAAAGAACAATCTCGAAACACTTAATTCCGAAGGAACACTATCCCGAATCACGTTGTTCCAAATGATGAATGAATCTTTATCGGCTCCTATACTTTACGTTGAAACTCGGAAGCTCCGAGACCTCCTGTGTAAGACGCAAGTGCATAATAATAAGCAATTCAAAAAGTTAAAAAGTAGCTTGCCAAATTGCCCCAGATGACAGCAAAAAAGTTTGTCATTCACCACATGACTCTCTAAAAATAACTTTGTCAATACCACCTCTACATACACCGATGAATACAGACGCGACGGTAATAAAACTCCAGTAGACAATTGGTCGACTCATAAAATTCAAATAATTGACTACACCCGCCTTCAGTTACTTCACTATTGTCTGTAATAATTAGAGGTCGTTTGATTAGTACCCTGTTATTATTACACCTACCAGTCTTGGCTTTATTGACTGGTAATTCTGATTGACCGTTTAGTTCAATGTTCTTTGGTTTGGTCATCGGTTATGGGTTTGTGAATGATGTCAGGGGCGTAGTCAGCAAGGTAGGTATAGGTAGGACTTTTAAGATTTGATTTATTCAATCGATTTGTTTCCCAAAGTAATGTGTCTTTTATATATATTTTCGTATATTCAGGTTGGCCCCATTAGGTAAGTGATAGTCAACTGCCATACGATGGTAGATGTTTCTACAACGTACTCCTACGCTTCGCCACCAAATAACTTTTAACACCAATAGTAAGTACATTAAGATACTTGTAGTCCAATATTGCACGGCGT
The DNA here is from genome assembly GCA_963555695.1 of Dasypolia templi. NCBI lineage: Eukaryota > Metazoa > Arthropoda > Insecta > Lepidoptera > Noctuidae > Dasypolia > Dasypolia templi. The sequence goes on from OY743142.1 coordinate 14,475,845, forward strand.
GAAATTAGCACCCGATTGGCACGGCGTATAAGTCACGAGTACCGTATACTATTATCCGCCATCTTTATAAGTATTGAAAAAAAAAGAATGATGAAACATGTTGTATGCTGATGTATACAATATTTTAGATTTATTAGGTAACTAATTAAATGCAACGTTTTTGGCCATTTCTCTAAATGCTTCTGGGACAACGTCACCACTCTCATCTTCATTTAATTCACTTCATGAGTGGTTCTTAAAATCACAGTGTTAACACGGAAAAAATGTGGTTATCCACGAATTACAAACTAGTTTAAGATAATATTACTAACTGAAAACCTTAACCAGTGGTAGGTTAGCGTTTCTGAAAATGCGCTGTCACTTTTTCTACAGCATAAAACTGATTCTTCTACAGCATGAACTAACCTAACCTATCCCTCTTTTGACATTTGTGCGCTGTGAATTTCTAGGTAGTATCTTTCCTTGTTTAAAAAGCATCTGTGAAATTCGCTGCTTGATTTTCGCACGGTGTAAAAATGGACTTCCTAAGTTTTAAGTGCCGGTTTAGGTCAAACAGTACTATAAAATATAAACGACATACTCAGATAGACCAACCTCTACCATATTACAATTATCATTTCGTAAAAAAAAATGGGAAAACTAGAGTAAAATTCTTTTGCAGACCCAGTATAGTTCCCTAGGAAAGCCTTATAATATTCCCGTAGTTTCCGTTATCACAAATTGTTGAATAACCTTACATACATTAGGCTTACAGTCCAGAAGTGTCAGTGGCAACATAAATACAAAAAAGTCCTACCTACCTGTAGGTACACCGTCTGTGTTGTCAACAGTAGAAACCTGTTCCTTAGCGTAAGACTAGAAGCCAATAATATGCTTTGCTAGTTGTTTTGTACAAAAACTGATACACAAGAGAACATTAGAATTAGGAAAGAATTAAAGGATATGTAGATAGATAATATATGGGCACATAATATGAAAAGTCAGAATTTGATGTTAAATGAGATAAGGTTCCAATTTGTCAGATTATCTGGAGAAGATTAGGCAAGATACTCCATAGTTACATACATTCTCTTTGGTCCATGGAAAAAGCCCTTTCTGGATTCAAGAAAAGTATCGGAATTGCAATATATAAGTTAGAAACAAAAAAGTACGATAAAATATTGTTGATTACTTTATCTAGAAATATTACTTCCTCGGTGACAGCTATGACAAATGCGATAAATTACAAATATGCATATTACGTCTCTATCAAAGTGGATTCAAGTCTGTATTGGTACAAAAATGTTCGTTAAAACGATTGTTATTGACTGAAGTCTCGTTTAAAGATTGAGTCATACTTAATAAAGTTCGTTAGATATTTAAGGTAGGCGGGAAAACATTCAGTCTTGATTCGGCGAGAGAATTGCAAGGCCATATTGAAGTTTGGCTAAATTACTAACGCAATGCAAGCTTCTTTACTTAAAACTTGGACTATATGTAGATGAAAGAGATTAGAGATTTGTTGACCTTGGATTAGCATACTTTAACCTACATACACACATGTTTAATCTTGTTTTTCGCGTTTTGCCATCCTAAGTTTCATTTAAACTAGTATTATGAAGAGAAGAAGAGAGATTATGAAGAGATAAATTAAGCTTTGATTTTGGTATGTTTGAATGAATTTTGGCATATGGGTAGACGTTGACCTGGAGAAGGACATAACCTACTTTTCAGCCGAAATCGCGGGCAACAGCTAGTTTTTATATTGTGTCAACGTGTGTTCTTGTGACATATGCCAAATAAACTATTTTTTTCTTGCATGTCTGCACTTCTGCACGTGTTCATTGGTTTAATCATCAGTGAAACCGCGTGTATCTCTTACAGATTTTGCTAGATGCCTGGACAGTAATGAACACATTAATGATATGTATGTAGTACCTACACGTAGCTTAAGTCCATTCTTTTGGGATAACTGAAAATAATGTTGTGTTTCTTAAAGCTGCTTTTGATTCTTTCTTTTTTTTGGTTCTTTGATTATCCAAATTCTTCTCCTAAACCGTTCGTTGCCGCGGCTTTTTCAAGGAGTTTTTCAAAACATTCACCATACATTAAAGTACCTTTTCAGACACCCATGACTGATGAAAATCACCACTTGTATAACCACAAGCGTGCTATTTGGTGCTTTTATGTCCACAGCATATTCTGCAGTATACAATGGGTGATAAATGAAATTGCTAGCTTCGGTAGTTGGGTCCTTTCAGAAGTTGTTCAAAGTCTTGGTGTTAAATTTCAGGGTGCATTATAGCTTCACGGGATTTTATAGACATAATGTAGTATTATGTACAGCTGTGTTTTTGGTAGTTATTTCAAAGTTATTGTTACGATTTAGCCTTGTGGCTTCTAAACTATATTATAGCAAGGCCAAGGTACTATTGTCCTGCCATAATTTAATCTCTTGATTGTCCATATTTAGTGGTCTGTTTTATTCATACATATATTTGGTGCTCCAATAGTTAGAGATAAAATAGTGTTATTCTATTAATTTATGTATATGTATCACGGGTGTAAAATATTGTACTGGAAAATGGCTACGGAAAGGTTGAAGGTCAAAATTCCAACTTTTACTCGCTTTTTGTTTACGAAACCCTAACTAAACCGAAGTTTTTAATGTTATATTGTAATAACACAATTTTAAATAACCCCGCGACCGCGACACCTGTTCAGTTGCATGCACCCATATGCACAATGTTTTGCGTTCGTTACGTGGCGCATTACCGTAAACAGCGATTTTTCACACCAATAATAAAATTCGTTACCCAGCGTGTATTTTAAGCCATGTTACTTAGTTTGATATACAGAATGAGTTGTTGACGGCTTTGTGATGCCACTTTTTAAACCATGTATGTTAAGGAAAAAAATACAATTTATGCGCAATTTACTGTAATCGTAGTAGTTTTGTAGACATTTAGATAAATCTAAAGATGATCGATAACACACGAATACGTAATAAGTGCTTGGTAAAATTAAAACAATTGACATCCATTAGTATTCTAATCAGTAATTAACTTTGAAATAAATAATAAGATTACTTTAAAATGTCGAGCATGTGGAAAATGTGAAAATCGAATAAGAAATTATCAAAGTTCATAATTTAAATGACCATCTGATCGATTTAGGGAAAACAATGTGGGTGAAAAAAAAACAGGATAGTAATAAGTACTAAAATAATTCCTATTTACTTTTATTATACCTAATACCTACCAATCGTCCACATTGTTACATGCGTCAAAAACCATTAATTTTATCAACGTCCAGTGCACAATAATAGTACCCAATTAACGTCTCCAGCATTTGTCACGAAATGTTTACATAAAAATGCACATTACAAGAATCGATTTTACCTGTGCATTTTAGTACAACCCGTTGGTGGTCGGCGAGACTAAAACCAAACACATAAATAGCAAGCTAGATTTTATTTAAAAAATCGACCTTGAATTTGAACTAAGACCTGTTGACACCAGAGTAGGTATAATAATATAAAAAAAATAGAATGAGTACTAATGTCCACTTTATCTTACGAAGACCGAGATAAGGACGTCACGTAAAACTATAAATAAATCGCGCGGGAAACTTCGCACCTATTCCTAAACCGACTATAATTCACTGGCGAATTGTAATTTATTTGCTCTACCGGTGGTTATTCTTTTCTTCCCCTTTATGAGTCCACCTGTATCCATATACAAAAAGCGTCCTTGCTTCCATTGTTAAGGTTTGCGCGCCAAGTGACTGCCAAAATCGGCGCACGCGGCGATGCGCGGGAAAAGACCGAGCGTCAGTCGTAGTTGGGAAGAGAGCGCGCGCACACGCTAGCCAGTTAGCCACGCCGCGCTTATAGGTTAGAATTGGCGCGTCCCGCGTTCGCCAGGTGCGAACCTCGCCCGCTCTAACTCACCGACACTCGTATCCTCCCTCTCGCACGCTACCTGCGGACAGCTGTTTTCTCTCGGGAGATTAGTCAGATGTTTCTCGCTAACCAGTCAGTGCTCACCTGACGCGCGATACGGTTATGGCGGCCGGAGGACGTACACCCAAGCAGAGGAGGTTCGAATTGTCAGCGGGAATGGCGCTGAGGACGTCTAATACTCCGAGGAGGAGGCGAGGGAGCTGCAAGTGCTTGTTTGGCGCGCCGGACAGGGACGAGACGAGACGGCTAATGGCCGAGCAGTACGCCAGAGAGAGGAAACGCTTCATCAGACGCTTCAATTTCGACATTGAAACAGAATGCACGTACAAATCCGCAAAGTTTGACTCTCCGGTAAAGTTTTGCGAAGAGGATAAGGAGAACGCGGAAAGTCCTGTAAGGATAGCTACGGAAGCGCTGGCGTGTGTTGGGAATACTACTGACCTGAGGGTCTTGGGGTCTCCATCAAGAAGGAGTGCTGGTAGTACTACGAGCTCACCCCGTACCCCGCACACCCCTAGAACGCCCCGGGCTACACGCACCCCGCGAACGCCCCGCACTCCCGCGTCCAGAAGACAGCTGCAAATGACAGGTATGTAAACACTATTGTTTTAAAAACTACTGTAAACTTACATTGTACAGAGGTAACAATTGAGGCAATTTTTCACTTCGTTATTTATAATCCCGTGTCAATCTTGCCCAACTCATTTTGTATTCAGGCATCGTCTTGCATAATGTAAGTACCAGCCAAGGGATTGATCACTGCATTTTTATTTTATGGGGCCATGTTTGCAGAGGGAATCATAATTGTGAAATATGGGCCAGGTTTGTGTTATCGTAGGAATTGTTCAAATAACTTGAATACATTTTGATAACTATTGATTATTTTACTGGCTTCTGCACTACGCTTGTGGCAATATTAATAAAATCTTTAGTTATTCTGTTAGTCTGCATTACATTTTAATGTTGTTCCTGGCTTTGCGCCAGAATACATTTTCCAACTACAGACTTAAGTGTATTTGCATCCGTGAATACTTTGACTTTTATTAATGTTTTCTTTTTTAAACATCTGTTTTCGTTTATCATTTTCATTTTCTTTGTATCATGCCAAAATATTGTTGAGTGAAAGTAATATAACACCAAGAAATGTTGTATGTCCACTTTCACAAAGTAACTTGCCCAACCATGAATGTCACATTTAATGTTGTGTCACTTTGACCTTTAAACTGCATTCTATACCGGTATCATTATTCAGTAGCCCTCATTATGGCAGACAAAAATTTCCATATTACATTCCATAGGTGTTTCAGAATGAAATATTCTATTTCTCATTTTCACATAACTGCATTCAAACATAATCTGATCTGAACCCAATACGAATACTCTATATGAGTTCCAATGGGGTCAATACCCTCTGTTGTTCTGCTTATGCTACTGCTACATCTACTCAAACGTACAACTATAGTACTATTAATGATAACTTGACTACAGATAATAACATGAAACGAGAAAAAAAAAAAAAAAAAACGAAAAATATATGAAATGTATTGTCAGTAGAAACCGATCACCTTATAGAAAAAACGTCACGCCACACGTGACTCTCAAACCTACCGAAACACTTATCTTTTTTAGAATGTGAGGTTTTTTATTTACATATTCCTCCATTACTCATCCATCAAACGAATATATCTTAGGTACCTAGACACAAAGAAGCAGTTGAAAAACCCATATAGGGGAACCTGTGTAGTAGATGTTAAAATAATAGCTGAAGCTGTTATATACAACACTCTACGAAATAGTATAATTGCTATAGTAAAAGTTATAGACATAAGTTGTGCAGCGGAGCTATCAATTGCAATAAACGATAACCCTAACACAATAGCTATTAAAGAGACCAGTCAAACTAGACTTAAATAGACCTTAAAGCAAAGATGATGAAGAAACGCCAGTATTCTTAAAACTGATGAACTTATACAAAAGCATATGCAATTTCAGAAGCTGTTTAGGTTTGTACATCATCTGCTGATAGAACGTGACGTAAACAAAGGTAATTAATCATTACGCCCAAATTGCCATCACATATTAAGAGAACATAACTAGTTAGATATGAGTACATGAATAAAAAAGGACTATATAACATGATTATGTTATGACTCAGAGTCATAACCGGCTATAGCGATGGTGGGTGTGCGTTCTACAATTTCATAGGTCTTAGGGCAGATTATGATGTGATTAGGTTAATAAAATAACCATATTAGGTAAGGATGTTAAAATGTAAACGTGATTAACGATTAAAAAATATCTTCTCCAAAAAGGATGGTTTAAAATCTAAACCAAAATCAAATCAATGCTGTGAAACACTTTTCGGTCGATTTTATACATATAGCGTTGTCTAAGCTTCTGGTTTCTTTCTTAATTTGTTTATACTTTGATCCAAATTAGTTTTACATTTCCGTTTCCGTCCATGTCCATTACTTGTTAGCAATAAGTTCTGAAAGATAAACAAACGCTCTTTTAAAAACCAACATTGTAAAATAAATCTTAGTAATGCAAGAAAATGTATTTTTGGCATAGCCACTTTGCCAACTGCAGCGTTGGTTCCAAAAGGCTTCAAAGCAAAAAAAAAACCGAATAAAGTACATACTTATTGGACTTTAAATAAAAGAAGTACAAGGCATTAAAGTAACTTTAAAAAATCGTCACGCGTCGCTTCTTCCTGGTTATTTCAAGGGCCGATGATGAGAAGGAATCACGACGCGCCTTCCGGTCCAAGCTTTTAAATTAGAAAGTCCAAGAGTGCATTTTTATTGACTTCAGTCTTACCTTTTGGGGACTGCTATGTTTCTTAGACAAGTATCATACTATTTCTCAAACAGCAAATTATTAATTCATAGTTCCACTTATGCTTAAGATAAATGCTTTTTATTTTCCCATGGTTATGAAAGTGACCTGAGAAATAGGGAAACCCCAAGCTTGGATTCCAGCTACTTATAGTAATTTAGCATAAAATACACATGCAAAACTGAACACAAATGATACGTTAATCCAACTTGAGTCCTTAGAATGCTTGGATACTGCGGCATATATAGCGTTCCTAGCGTACCTATAGCGTTTTATAATTAAGAGTGCTGTATCTCTTTCTTCACTGTAGATATAAACTACGGCACATCATTCCACTGGTGGACAATGTTCCCCATAACTTTCCAAGCCTCTTTAATGAGATCACTTTTTCGCCATTGATGTTGTTGATCGCAAAGTTACGTAACCTCTTTTTTTCATCCATGGGTCTATGAACCACTGTGTTTATCAAAAACATTATCTTTCTCTATACAATGATCAAAGATTCGAGTCATAGCTTTCGATCAGCCCATGGTGTCCCAGGTTATTGACCCGTTACGTCATCTAAGGCCCAACATTTTTTGTTTCACCCGTGGTACCATCCGACAAAATTATTTTTTTGTTACAATATAACTTTTGTTGCTCTAATTTGGACTTTATTGAAAGCCAATAAGAGGGTGGGTTGAGATTTTGAACTGGATTAGTTAGTTGTCGATCATAACTTAGTAAGTACTTGAAATATTGAAAATTACGGACCATTAGCAGCTTATTTATGATTTGAATCCTGTCCATGCATCGCTGGCTATAATGCTGGTCACTGCAGCAACAAAATCCTTATTATTATGTAAGAACCCAACATTACTTACTTACTTTAACACACACACATTGTTTTAGATAATAAACGAGAAATGATCACCTAAAAAACTCTTGCGCAGTAATTGTGATATTACACGGGTACAGGATATGTGTATGGAACCAAAGGAAGGCAATGAAAAATATGTTTAACATTACAAAAAAATAATTACAAGTAACATCGGCCATTTTCAACACAAAAAAAAATCTCTGAAACAAGGCAGAGCCTATTAAAAAAAATAGGCGGAGTGCCCATCAATTTGAACAGACTTTCTTACACAACATAATGTCAATGACCCATAGACCATCCTATGAGTTACCGACATAATTGAACTTTTTGTTGCTCCCTCTTCTTCTTAAGTTTTAAGTGGCAAGCGACTTAAATAAACACATGTGATGTGTCTCTAGGGATCATCCATAATTTAGAATCCGTTTTTCTTTACAACAAAATGTAGTGTTTCCAATTATAAAGTTAGCTTAGTGTCTAGTGTTTGTTTTAGAGCTGTACTTACAAAAATCAATTGGCGCATGGCAAAAAAGCAACTAAAGCCGCCATCTTGTTTTTAAGGTTCCCTACCTCAAAAGGAAAAAAACGAAAACCTTATGGGTTCAGTTCGTTGTCCGTTTGTCTGTCTGTCAGCCTGTCAAGACCCAATTTCTCAGGAACACGTGGAGGTATCAAATTAAATTAAAATCAGATACACAGGTTTGCGGTCTATAATGTAATAAATCGATTTATGCGACATATACCCACTACTTGATACCTACTTGCAAATAGATCAAAATCTAAACGATACTTCCCGTACCAAAAATCATGAAATTTGACAAGTAGCAAGGTCTCACAGCACAAGTAAAGGAAAAAATCTGCAAATAGCTAATTAATTTGTAGTTTTATCACTTTAAAAATCTTTTTTTTTACATTACAAACTTACATTTGCAGTTGAAGAATTGACCGTGACGTACTTACATAATATATCGATGTAGGGAAGACCATGTTATTCAACGACAAAGTTTGTTTTTGGGATTAATTCACGCTAACTATGGAACCCTTCATTGTGCGTGGTTCGACACGCACTTGGCCGGTTTTACAACACATTTCACAAAAACAAGAAATCAGCACCATCCGTTCAATGTCATCCAAAAGACAAAAGATTCCTGTATAACCCTTATCTGTTAGTGCTTTACACTCTACATCCATCTCTAGGTATTGTCCGTATACTGTCCGATTTATTTAACTATATTGAGTTTTCAGAACCGTTCTGTTCCAACCTATACTTTGAACGTATTCGTTTTGTTCATTTCTCATATGCACTTACATTTTTAGTTGATCGACAGCATCATATTGACTTATGCCATTATCATATTGTGTCTAGTTTGCCCAGACTGTCTGCCCTACTATTTGAAAATCTAGTTACTTCGTGTATACGTGAACCGCAGCGGACGCAAAACCGGCTAGAGGCGCTGCATGTTTAAAATTTAGTAACTATCTATTTCAGGTGACAATAGAAGCTTCGTCTAGACTCTAATCATGCAATGTCTAGGTTCCTAGATAGGCATGTTTATCACTAGCTTACATCTAAACAAATCGACATTGAAGTTTTTATTTACCATATTATTGAAGCTAGCCGGTAATAAAATGATCATCAAGTGCTAATGTTTGTTGAAGGAATTGCAAATTTTGCAATGGGGCTTATGAATATGAAACAGAAGAGAACCAATATATAGCAACAGTTTGTGCTGTATTTTACTATCATAATTTTTAACTTATTGTTGATATTTATCAAGACGCATTACCTGTAAGCCAAGACGAAGCTAGCTGGAAAACAGATACAAATGAAAATCCTAAAACATTTCATAAATGCTATGGTTTGTCTGTTAAAAAAACTGAAACAACAAATAAAAAGCAAAGCTATACACACAACAAACATCAGACAGATACGAAAATGACTGATCAGCTAACCTAAATACTGAACAGATAAAATGCAATAAGTCAAGTTTTATAGAAAAAAGTAAATATTTACTATTGATAAATTCCATAGTAGGTTAAACCACTAAACAGGGTGATTCAGAAGGACCACTGGTCCGATCCATACACAGCAGGAAAGCATACATAAATAAAGGAGAACATAAGCAACATTATAGTGAACATGATGCTACGAAGTATGATGCAAACATTGTGATCAATCCTACAAATAAGTTCTCTTGAAGTAACAATGACACTGTTAAATGATGGACCATCATTTACTTTGTGATTCTGAATAAAGGGCAGAATATTATCACAATCCATGATTCATTTATCATAATCAATATTCATCATATAGTTTTACATACACATCGATGCGCAACTTGTTAACATGGATTCAGTACAACGAAACCCATTGCGTTGAAAAATGACGGCGGTTGTAAAAAATAAATGCTGTTCCCACATTTCGACTGCAAATTTCTACGCTAGAATGATGTGTACTGCTAAGTTGTATTCATGTGCATTCCTAACATTTTTCGTTTCAACCTAATCTTCAAGCGAAAGCTTATCATCGGTAATTTCTAGTGTGCCTTCTGCAACACCAGTACTTGTCCTGTACAGATATTGCTAAAGCAAATAAATACGTGACGTGCACTGGGTGTGCCTACTTTTTGACCTCAATCGATTGCCAGTTGCCAAATGCCTGTAGGTAGGGCCTAATGTCACACCACCTTGTTTGTTTTTTATATATATATGTATATATAAATTAAGTTAAAAAAAGGAACACATTTTTTGGTGTACACAATTTTACACAGGGTTAATTACAATTGATCGTCTCTGATGACTCCGAAAACATTCCTCAAAAATATGTTGAATCTAGATGTCCCATTGCTTTGTAATACAACGGTATACAACAGCGGTTCACATGCGTGGAGTTATTTCACTCGAGCTTACGAGGAATGCAATGAAAGCAGAATAGAGTCACTAGAAATTGGAATGAATCATGAATGTAAAAATAATCCATATATGGAATTATATTATCCCCATCGCTTTAAAGTGTTCCAAAGCTATTATAGCTTCATTACCTTTTAAGCCGCTTTCATCAGCGCGTTTCAATCTTTTGTACAGTCGTCAAAAACTACGTCATACTCTTCGCTATCTCATTTTGCCTTCCATAGGTCTTTGACAACGCAATTATTAACCCGATGTCACCTGTTTGAACAAGTTCAAAACTTTGCTCTGACTCATGGTACCAAAAAGGAAACTTTCATTAGATCATCGGTTTGGTCATCGACAACAATGTTTGAGGAATTTCTTTGCGACGGTAGTTGAGTTTAACAGTACTTTAGATTTAATCGAGAACTTTGATGTACGAGTATGTAATAAACATAATCACTCACTATGCTCAATGCTGTTCTAACATCAACACCGGACTGTGACCTGCAGTCTAATTGCGTAACACATTTTCGTAAACGATTACGACTAATCTGTTTGATTTTGACAGTTCAACAACATTCATTGCGTTTTTTACATTGTTGAGCAGAATTTTTATGGAACTTATGAAGCAATGGATTAGCAATCTGTTTCAATTCGATTCAGATTCCGATAGAGTGTGTATTACGCAATTAGGGTACTGGTTTGCCGGGAGATGGAACAATTTGTGTCTTGAATGTTTAAGATTTTGTTAGAAGATGGATGAAAGATAATAATGAGTGTATAAATAATGTTTTTTTTTCACTTGATTGCATTCTGTTTTGTTAGTAATTTTGTTATTTTCACGTGTTTACATTTTTTTTTCTTTTTAATTGCATTTTACATAACCTACGTAAGCAGGTGTGTGTGATGTGTGTCACTTTTTAGTTTGTATTGCTCTGTATAACGCTTTGGGATAATATTCTGTAATGTTATGCATGTAAACTTAAATAAATAAATAATGTCATTAGAGTTTAGAGAGGGGTAGGTATTAGGGTTTAGAACATTATATATGGTTAAGAATAGATAAGTTAAGTTTTAAAGCTTCCTCTCTCGTATAATTGTGCCTGACTCTCATAATGATCTCATTAAATTTTAAGTTACCACCAACGAACACATTGTGGAATGCAATAAATGATTGAGTATTAAGCTTTAAATCAGGAACTTCTTAATTTGCTGCTTAAAGCAGGAAATTAAGAACTAATGAAACTGAGATTGCTAGTTATAGCAATAAAGTGTGTACCGTGTGTTGGTGCTCTGAAATCAAGAGCAATCAGGCATTCGATCAAGTAAATTGCAATTAATTTCGTAAAGACAGTTGCCACATGTTATTTTTGAAGCCACAGATTCTCTCGTCATTTGGACTCACATAGTCTTCAGATATAAGTCAGTTCAGTCGATTTTGAAAAGGAGCTTTCTTATAAACTTCCACAAAAATAGCTTCGCTCACATTTAGTTTATAATCAAAGCAATAGACAAATACGCCAGTAAAATTCTTCTTATAAAATCAAAGGGAAACGGCTCCGATGCTATCAGTTCACGAAATACAAAAACTGTTTGAGAAATATGTGGTCAGGTTAACAATAGAACAATATCAGGAAGTGCATGTCGAGCTTTGATACAAATGATAGAATATAGACATTTTGCCGGCTCTGTACATTGTAGAAAACATATTGAACATTATTTTATCATACCCAAAATTTTCCTGTCGTCATGGCAGATAATTTTGACTTTGTTAGGATAATATTGCTTCAAACTGGGGTGAGATTAGCAGCTGACAAAACTTTATAAAAACTGAGAATTTAATATCTTAGAACCCTCGTGCAAGATAAAGGGTCATTAAAAACGTTTGAAGACTCAAAATGCTCCATTAAGAATTCGTACGAATCGGAAATCCCAGGAGTCACTTCAAACACTTTCAAATCCAATGAATTTACTCCTACCACCGTTGAGCCACTCAGCTTTCCTCATCCAACACCGCCTTCACATCCAACCAATGACGTGACATCCATTCCCTCTTTGTCTGACCGTTAAATTTCAAAAAGCTTCTCATGGAGAATAATAAGAATGAAGCATTGAAATTCTGTGGTTACTTCAACCAGAACAGGCATACCGTGACGGTTTCCCTACGCATCCAACCGTGCCCTATGGGAGCACTTGATGGTACTATTATTATTTAGGGATTATTATTAACTGAAGTGTCTAGAATTGGACACACCCGCATATTTTGAACGTTAGATGTCAATGGTCTCAACTGTTGATAATTCATCTTCAATATTTGAGCCAGTGCAAGCAATGGAGTCCCTTATTAAGAAATCTTTGATTTGTTACCAGCTTCTACGGGATTTGGTCTTGTGAGATGGAACATACCTTAAGCTTAAAGTCTTCTTGAAGTTACTTTTAGATTTGCAGTGTTTAGCTCAATATTTCGTGCCATATATGATGGTGGTAAAAATTTCGTTGTACCATTCCTTCATCATCATTAAACCCTTCAGAGATGCGATGTACTGGATTTTACAATATGTATAATTGAAAGGGTTCTTAATATTTCTAATTATAAAGTTTCTACGAATAAAAGTTGCTATTAGTTCATTATTTTCAGGATTCTCGTGAAACAAGTTACTGCTTTTGATTATGTTAACTGCAGCCTAAAAGCAGTTTCGTAGATTGTATCGACAATCCATCAAATATTACAAGTTAAAATTCACGTAGCAGTCAATAAAATCGTATTAAAATCTAGTTGTCTGCTAGACATCCTTGCAATCACGAATCCTGCTTCTCCAAACGAAATAGAATCTTATTGAAAAGGATCAAAGTTTAAAATTGTGTAAAGGCATATTCATATTCGATGCATAGTATTGAAGTTTGAGACCTAGCTGTATATAATACTTAAACATTACATTATTATAATAGACAGACAAGTCACGTGACTATTCTAGAAGTGCAATGAACCAGTTTATCTTGTATTATGTCATCGTTTGCTAAATGCTGATGTTGAAATGGCAGGACAGACTTCGGCACACATTTGCGTATTTATTCTTGGTTGCCATCGCTTTTTGGCGTTGATTGACATGTTTTTCAAAAGATGTTGACACGGAATGTTGAATTCCTTTGAACTCCACCATATCAAAAACATTATGATCGATATGAGCATAGTTTCTTAAAAGATTTACCAAATGAAATCCCGTTATCTGATTCTGACTTTATAATCAAGTAGGCATGACTCCCGATTTCCTGAATACAAAAAAAAAAACTGAACACATCAGTCGTTGACTGACTCTTTTGCATACGATATCCCACACGGGACATAGCGTGATACTACCTACATTATAGTGCTTAATATTTAAACATCTTTGAACATGCGACACGAGTTGACACGACAGAACAATTTAGTGGATCCAATCGCATTATGTGAGCCGGAACTTAGCAATGATTTGAGAAGAATGCTGACGCTTGCATGTGGTTTCTTGCTGTCTATGTTACGTCTATTTGATGTAAGGTGACTTTTGAGGCCAAAGTTAATAGGACCCCGGATATGGTTAGACGTACAATGTTATCTTCTTATAAAAGACAATGTCTTGCATGTAAAAAGTGTGACTATGTATTAGGCAACTTCATAACAAACTTTAAGATCAACACTGTACCAATACCTATTGCAAATAAATGATTATGATTATGAATCAATCATTCTGCCTAGCCTTTCCCAACTATGATTCCTTTGGCTTCCAGACTTATCGGCTGCAGCTGAATTTCAATCTTCTTTTAAAAGACATTTCTCAGAAATTATTGTGACTTCCTAAGTATATCCAACCTTTGGAGAATTTTCGATTCCTCAGCAGTGTTTTCAAAATCGTCGAAAATTTACGCTAGGAGTCTAATTACAAAGCATTTACATAGTTAGCTCATTACGTTTGTAATGAGCTAACTTTGTAATTGTACTTCTCTCTTGTTAGGTACGCTAATTTTAGGACATAACTTTGGTGTAGGTACCGAAAGTTGGTCATCGACCATTTCTAAAGTCGAAACTAACGCTCTAAACTTAGATGTTTCGTAAATTCAACAAAAGTAATTTAAAGACAATTTAGAACATTGTCTTTAAAAGCTTTAATAACATGAAACATGTACTGTAACTAAAATGAACACGAAGTAGTTTTTAATCTTTTGAATATCGATAATGTAGGCAAAATGGTTATTATTACCTATAGTACCTACCTATTAACTAGTAACTGGTCGAGACGTGGGTACATGTTCAATACTTAAATTAATGATGATGATGATATAAATACAATACAGTATGTAGAAGAGCTTATAGAGATTGATGATCTTATTGGGACAGCCATATATGCATTTACCTATAAATAATAAGCTTTTGCTGGGAGGTGGAAAATTATAGCACGGGATAAAAAGACCCTACTCCAATGACTTATGGTCATGATCAATGCGTGTCCTAAATTTCATGCAGACAGACATACTGATCAGTTAATTATTGGTTGTTTATAATATTAGTACGGATAAAGGGTTTTCTTCTTTGATGATGCCTGGTTGTTCTGTCGTGAATCTGAAAAATAAAATACAAAGTTTTAATGCATCGAATCAAAAATCTATTGTCATTTTTTTCCGGCATTAAAAATGCACATTAGGATTTTTCCAAGATATATTACTTGAGATGATTTATTGTCGTACTAAACGTTTAGATTTAAGTCGCAAACTTATCACAGCGATGTCAAAAGCATGTCAATAATGTAGGTAATTTACAGAGTTTTTTGACAGGTTGTCACTGAGATAGATGAGAATGAATGAATGAATGATGACGAAACGTTCTTAAAATACGGGAATGGTCCCTCAGAACTCAGATGATTGTTCAAGATTGGCAGTGAAGTGCTTTTAAAAGCTCTTGCAAGTTATTCCCTTCTAAGGGAATCCATCCAAATAAGTGCATTGACTTATCTAAAAGGCGTATCGCTGTGACCTCTTGTTAATGTAACACAGGGCCTGGTGAAAGGTATTGTCGGGGTTCAATACCCGCTCGTGCCCTGATAACTGTCGGTTTCCTTGTTTGAGTTTATCCGATAACATACAATGACTCTGCCTTCGTTGAGAAAACACCCTCCATACATACATAATTTTATACCATACATTCAAAATGTATCCATGGTTTATTTGAATAAGAGGAGCTAAAGTTTGTGGAGTTAATTTGGAAGAAGAATGGAGGAATTATTGTTGAATGTTCTTTTATTGGGCTTGGTTTATATTTGTATGCGTATATTGGAACACGTTTTGTATGTCGTTTGATGATTGAAACTGCACTTGAAGTCAAAAGGGAGTTCTGACTTGTAAAGAATATTTCCTAAAGCTAAGTCTGTCCATAGAAGTAAAAGACAAATAAGCTTTTCAATAAATAATTGTATACAAAAGCTTAATCAGCTCAAAGTGTTCCCACTGCTGGGACACAGGCCTCGTCTCGGTGAGAGGGAGTGGGCCGTAACCTACCACGCGGACAGTGCGGGTTGGTAGATGTCACGATGTTTTCCTTCACAGTTTTGATAATTTACTTATACCAAATAAATTGTAATATGCACCCTAATTGCGTAATACACAATTAATCGGAATCTGAATCGTTTTGAAACAGATTGCTAATCCATTGCTTCTTAAGTTCGATAAAAATTCTGCTCAACAATATATAGATCGCAATGAATGTTCTTGAACCATCAAAATCAAACAGATTAGTCGTAATCGTTTACGAAAGTGTGTTACGCAATTAGGGTGATGGGTAAAATAACGATAATATCACAGAGCTTTGAAAGTTGTACAAACTGCAAAACTCACACTCAAATATACCGAAAACCGAGCAGTTTTAAGATAAATTAAATGTGGTTCTTTAGTTAGACCGAACAAGACCCCAAATCCTCTAAACCTCGTAGCACCTTTACACCAGAAGGCAAAGTAATAGTATGTTGCTCGTATGTTCCTGCTTTAGGCATCCAAAGTAATCTATTTCACTGCCGAAGAAAGGCACGGTTCCTTACATTCCTCATTCGTTGTGCCCACGGTCACACTATCTACTTTAACTGATTCTCCACACTGGTTCCCTTCATAGATCATATTTAAGATTATAGTGTCTTAATATCTTGGTAGAATGATGAGAATGCCGAGGCAAACAGATTCATGATTGTGTAACAGCATCATCAAGTATTTTTTTAGGAATTGACAGCTTTAAAATAAACATTTCTTTGGGGTAAGTTTTTTTTTATAAAGTTAGCCAATGATTTATAGTTCTTTAAACAAAATAGAAATAAAATGAGACAACATTTTATGTCTGTTTTGTTCGATAGTACGATTTCATACTCAATGGTTAATTTATTTTATTATTTATATTTACACAGAAAAATGCATAGAAATACGACAAATTACATTACAGTACAAGGGCACTTACTGGATGGTTCTTAAGAAATTTAATTACATCCGACCTGCGAAAGGTGAAGTATAAAACGAAATGTGCACAATAGTTTGTGAGAACAAGAGAAAAATGATAAATTATTGAATGTTGCCACTTTTAATTACAATTTAGCTAAGCTGCGCATACGAAATGGCTTATTTCCTGCTTTCAAATAATAGTAAGTCACGTTTAATAACTCTGCTACCTATATTTTTGTCACCATGGCTATTTTTAGGGGCCGTTCAAATATTACGTAAGCAGATTTATTACAATCATTTACCCCTCCATCACCCTTGTCAGCAAAAGTAAGCAAAGCTCTTACCCCTCCTAAACATTTTTCAATTATAAATGTATTTTTTTTTAAATTGTAATTATAATGTTATAATTATAATTTTAAAAATAAGAAAATAGATTTAGGATAAAGATTAGATTTTTGAAAATGCGTTTCGTTTTCAAGCATAGACAATGTGAGGGTTGCCATTTGTGTAAAAAAGTAAATAACTACCGATGACGTAATCATTATCTAGACTCCCCTACCCCCCATGTCATCCAAAATAAGCAAAACAAAGACCCCCCACCCCCCCATAGTGCTTACGTAATACTTGAACGGCCCCTTACAAGTCTAAAATTATGTAGAATAGAAATTCATTATTGTAGGTGTGATGAACATGAGAGGCTTGTGGCCAGTTGTGGCTAAATAATAACAGCCGCACGGGTCGATAGAAGGTAAAGAGACACTTGGCGAGGCCGGTCTGTGGATGGGCGGCCATCCATTACATAAGGAGACCCCTCCGTGGCTCTTAAAGCAAGTTCAACCATTGTTCCCGGCTGTCATTTGCAGATCTTTGACAGTCATTGCGGTAAGTCAGAAGACCAAATGTCTTACTGTGGGTTGTGGAGGTCAGTTAGGCAGTCGCTCAATACTGGTATTCAGCTGCATGCGCTTAGACTGGAAGCCGACCCCAACACAGTTGGAAGAAGGCTAGGGACTTGATGGGGTGAAATGGACAAGATTTCTTAAATGGACAAGATTGCTTAAATGGACAAGATTGCTTAAATGGACAAGATTGCTTAAATGGACAATATTTCATAAATGGACAATATTTCTTAAATGGACGAGATTTCATAAATGGACAAGATTTTTTATTGGGACAAGATTTCTTAAATTGACAAGAATGTTATAATTATTTTGAGTAGGGGGTATTGTATTTTGAAACAGACAGCTTGCAAATTAACGTCAACACAGTCAATATTTCCAATTAAGTATTTATTTTAAAAAAATGCATACAATACCGTCTTACACGGTTGCCAAACACTGTCACCGATTACAAAGTCCCGAAAACAAGTTCCACTTTTAAACACATAACCTCATTTTAAACTCGTCTGGTTAACAAACCTACATTACGTTTCAGGAAAGTTTCAACATTGTTGTTAAATGAATCATTTTACGAAGAAATCGGCGTATTATTTTGTATTTTGTTTACTAACATTTGCAACCGAGTATCTTACTCCTAACGGGATCTAGGGTGAACAACCGCCGTATGTAGATGTATGTATGGTAAATTTTGCGATGCTAAAAAACTTGACTAAACTAGTTTTAGTTCTAGTAAAAAAAAGATCTCAATCTATTTCTGGGAAGTTTTTAAGCAGAACGTACTTTTAAATTATGAAAAAGGTTTTATTACAATCATACCTTTGACAACTTATACCAGGCTTGAAAGTTTTAGTCGATGAAAGCTCAAGTTAAGACCGCGCTAATCACTAAATGGCGGGTTAAGTAAGCTAATAAAACTTACGCTAGTAAGTACCTACTTCAAGTTACTACTGCGCATGAGTAGCTAAATGACCTACTTTTGTACAAGTTGTGCGGAACTGATCGCAATAACACTGGGCTAGGAACGTAGTTATTACATTTTCTTAGGAGAAAATTACATCATGTTGAAGGAAATAATGAAAGCTTTACAAGTTCTACGTGGGTAAATTAAAGACAAGAATTTACCTAATTAAATCATATGAAAATTCTTCAAATTCTACATAATATCCTTGTCATTTTCATGTTAACTCACAGGGAGGAGGCCTGTCTCCCAGCTGTGGGAACATAATAGGCTGATGACGGCTGATCAATGATCATGCATGTTATGCAAATCGAAAAATTTGTATCAATCATGATTCAACTTAAAATTATGTCCAAGAATGAATACATTTTGATGGCAAAAACGCGGAACAAAATCAATCTCACAATTTCTTTTTGAGAATTTCAATAGTATTCAAGGATTTTCGAGCATTAATTATGTGACGCAACTACTCGTTGAATACTTATGTCTCTGCTGATCTTATAAAAGGCTTATCGTAAAGATTCAAATAATCTCATGTGCAATGCTCACATAACTTATTGTCCCAAATTAAAATCAAATAACATTTCAGATCAGTGTCCGAGCACGCTTCGCAGAAACTAAGGCTGCGCCCACGCATTGCAACATGCACGATCAGTAGCAAATCGATACCCTCACTATCAAGCACAATCTGAATCATTTTGGAGGATATACATTGCTAATGAATATGTTCGAAAAAGTCTGCTCAATGCAACTATCTTAATAACGCAATGAATGTTGTAGAACTGTCAAAATGAATTCCCATTCCTACTCTTAGTGTGTTGCGCAATTACCCCCCTGTTCCTTAGTAGCTTTTCTGCAGCAGCAGATTTCATAAACTATCAGAGAATAGTTATTGCAGCATCTGGTTACAGTTCATTGGCGTTAATTAATAATTCACATATAAAAATCGAGTCGTCGTTTTGAAGTGATTCGTGTGACTGGGGCAACCCGCCTCCTGGTAGTAACAAACCCTAAGGAAATCATCTAAGTAATTCATTAATCTACAATTTAAGGCAATGAATAGCCAGTACAATATAATAGCAGAAGAATTTAAATTAGCTGCTTCTGCGAAAAAGTCTTCGATAAGTGCTTGTCCTTGGCATCAAAATCATTCAATTCAATTTTAATTTCAATCATAGACTAGGCTAAAAATTAGCAACTTTTTGAAGTTCAAAATTGCATTAGACAGTCCCCCAAAATACCCGCCCTTCACCACCTCATAATGTTTCAGCTGTGAAGAAGTAGCACAGCAAACGCGCCAGCCATTCTTCAAAGCAACATTGGAATCAGTCTTTTATCGTCTATAATTTTGACATTAGCCCCAAGAATATCGAAAACCGATTGTCTTTAACGAAGCTTATATAGTTATAAAACATTGTATGTCCGTACCCTTACCGCAGCCATACATTAAATTTCAAAACACAGTGGTTCCCTTCCAGGAAACGTTTGGCAACACTTGCGCCTGCGCAAGTTTATGACTAACGTTGGGACCGTCTTATCTGATTCTTACTGTCTTACACGAGATTTAATTACAATGCATATTGTTTTATGATTTCTGAATTTAAATAAGAGTTCCTGGATATACTCATCATGGTTTAAGTACCTAATCGAAAATTGTGCATTTAGCTAATGTATGTTCCATTAAATTAGAAGTGATATTAAAACTTGATAAAATAA
Source organism: Dasypolia templi (assembly GCA_963555695.1). Classification (NCBI taxonomy): domain Eukaryota; kingdom Metazoa; phylum Arthropoda; class Insecta; order Lepidoptera; family Noctuidae; genus Dasypolia; species Dasypolia templi. The sequence goes on from OY743142.1 coordinate 14,496,397, forward strand.
CTTAATTTCACTGAAGTAGCAGCTGGGTTTGCATTTAATTGTATTATTGCAATTATATGTTCTGAGTAATGTTCGAAATATCCATTTAGTACGTATTTCTTCTCTCTTAACTCAATTTTCAGCATACTGAATAACTTTTTACTTTTACATGTCAAAAATGTGTGTCATGAATTTGGTACCACTTGCTTCTGCCTTCACCTAGGTGGATGTCGGAAAATATCCCACGGGAACGTTCTACCGGGACAGAAAATACCCTATGCCCTTCCCCAGTGTGCCATCTATCTCCTTGCCAAATTTTATCAAAATCCGCTCAATGGTTTAGGCGTGAAAAGGAACGGACGCCTTTGTGCCGCGCTGTAGCGTTGAGCTGATTTGAGCCTTTATGATAAATAAATGATACATGTTTTTATTTCTCTAAGCAGGTTTGTACAAACACTTTTACAGGTCAATCATATTTTAAAAACTAGATGAGATCGGCGTTTCTTATCTGACTACTCTTTTAAAGTCCAGACATAATCTTGGTCAGATCATGTGAAGACCATGTAGATTGGTGTCTGAAATGGTCTTTTGAGGAAAGAACCACACGGAATGAGTGGACCTGTCCAGACAGTGCACGCATTTTTCAGTAGGTAATCATGCAGCTCAACCCAGAACTTAACGGAGCTCAACTTTTCCTCAATGTTGCTTTCGAATTTATAATACATTTTATATTGCTGTTGCCCGCGACGTCGTCTGCCATCCAGGATAAAATGTAGCCTATGTAGCTTTACCCAGGTTTTGGTCTGTGTGCCAAATTTCATCCAATTCGCCCAATAATATTTTCGCCCGCTTTCTGCGTCGCGTCGATAAAAAGTATGTCTATCTTTTAAGTACCGCTTTATTAATGCATTTAGTGAAAATATGTTATTTTGACATTACAAACAGATTTATTTGTATGGATTAGTTTGGATTTTTGACGCAAGCTCCCCGAATATTTGGCAGCAAAAATGCATTATTTACTTAAAATTCAACGTTTCAACCTACCTACAAAACGCAACTTTGGCTAGACACCGGCTAGATTTACTTAAGCCATGCTTATGCGCTGTTAGCCTAGAATTTTAGCCTCTAGACGAGTATTGGTTCAAAAGTGTGTTTGCACAAATAGTGACACGTCTTTAAAGTAGTGACTTTAACTTGTCTTTTAAGTGGTAAAGTAAGCAAAACGCAATTAACTTGCTTATGGTCGCTGTAAAGTGCCCGCGGAAATAATCTTTTGCGGCAATCTCGACGTCTATATCAGGTGTTTAGAAAGTGTGCTTTGTTCCTTGGTTTTCCAAAGTAAATATTTGCCGACATTATTTTGAAAGTGATTAAAAATGCTGGCAGGGTTATAGTCTTGAAAGTCAAACACGCGCAGACTATCTTGCGCGCACCCTACCTTAGAACTTGTCCGACTCAAATATGTATAGGATTCTATCATTACTGGAATGGAATGATCATATTTTTGATTGGGTTAACTCCACCATGCTGCTTTTTTAACTGACTGCGAGACAGCAAAGATAGGGTTATGTTTTTGCTAGCCTATTCTGTCCCGCTCTACGACCCCGGCCACGACTTATCATCTAAGATCAAATAGATTTTTTTCTCTCATAGGTACAAGATAGAAAAAGACGCCACTGTTCCATGCCCAGAACAGTGGCGTTCCTTCATCTTTTTTTTTGTTTAACTTATACTGTCCCACTACTGCTGGCAAAAGGCGCCCCCGATGTACCTATGATAATAAAAACCTATTTGATCTTATATGATAAGTCGTGGTCAGGTAAAAAATATTGGCGTTACTGGTTATCGTAGGCGCTCTGCCTACCCCACAAGCACTCGCGTGATAATACAAGAAATAAACAATTACACAAAATCTCGAAGCTATCTGTTACTGCGCAGGAAACAGGAAACTGCACCAATTACCTGCGTGCTTTTAATTAGCGCAGTATTTTTTTATTAAGTAGGTACTACATAATTATGGAGTTTTTGCTGGGATTTGGGGATTACGTTTATAAATTAATAAAGATAAATAATAATTATAATTATGTAGCATTTATGATATGGATAACGTTGGGAGCTTCACATAATTAGGTAATATTTTATTTTTATCACTAGGTACCTGTTTATTACGATTGTGTGTTACTTTCTGTTTATTTTCCCGAATTAAATAAATAATATACAACTTTCGTTGTGTTTTTACAGTTACAGTGATTTATTTGTTGTTATAATAAGTATGAAAAAACTAAAAGAAAAAAAAAACTACGCGAAATTACGATTCAATCTATAAGTGAAACCATGAATTGAGACATACTTATTCACTTACCTTTAAAGAATTCTATGTAACGACCATTAAAATGACATACAAAACCTACAGCTTGAAATATAGTATCATCTTTAAAACATTCTCTTTTATGGGACGAGTCGCTTTTATTTACCAGAGATGCAACTCCCATTAAAATGTATAGAAATCCTTCCTTTTATGTAAATTGTGCGACGGCACCATAAAAATAACACATAAACAATAACACTCTGGTAAACCACGTCGGCCATTGTTGAACGAATGTATGCGTAAAAAAAATGAAACGAACGGTAAAATAACCTGTTATCAGACGGTAGCTTGAGGAAAACAGTCGTCTTTAAATACAATTACTTATTCTGTTTAAGAAAAAAAACTTCTCGGTCAAAAAATTTCATTGTCCTGTAATTTTGATAAACAATCAACATTATCACAAAACATCATTTTAGCAAAAAAAAAATCGGTCCTCATATTTCAAATCCCACGAAAACAATGTCGTATAAAAAAAAACACCAAAATAATCGAATGGTCGATAATTGGTGTTGCCACCCTACACACAAAGTTGGGTTCGCGTAACCCAGGTAGCTGTCCGCTTGGGCTCAATAAATACGTCCGTAGTACTTTTTGCTTTTTACCTTTTTTTATATATCTCGGTGTCAGCCGCAGTGGGACCAAACCTGTTTTTATTTGCGAATAGTGCTGTCTCTTTCTTGCATCTTAGATCGTTTTTTTTTCGTCTTTGAGTGGCCAGTTCACACTTCTTCAATTAAAGAGTGGAGCGATAATAATTATATTGAGATGCAATTTAGTGAAGAGAAAGCTTTGGTATCTGATTAGTTTGCTACCAGTAACTAATGTTAGTTATTTATTTCGGTAAATATATTGGTGGTGCATTCTATGAGAGAATGCAGTGTAATCCCTCCCCCACTACCTTATCTCTTTATAATATTAGTATAGATTTTACCACGCTATACCATTGTGAGCTCATCTTACCCAACACACGCAAGTCTCAACTAACAAAACGCCGACAGAAACAAATCGCAACAATGCGCGTAACACAAGAAACGCGAAAAACGCAAACGAAGTTATTGTTCACGAGACAAAGCGTTTTAAATATCGCTTGAAATCGACACCATGATGCCTTGTGAGTTGTGATATTGTAAACGGCTCCTGAGCATTTTTTTGTTTACTTGCGTATTGACACGCCAGTTTTGCGTGGTATGTTGGGGGGTTATTAATAAATTAATCAATCATAACATGTAGGTTACATACGGTCCATCACCTTAGTGTCGAAGATGCTGATGCTGATTGTAAGATCCTCTTGTGAACTTTGATCCTTAATCTATTTCCCAAAATGTGGTGATTATTCTCTTCAATGATATACTCTTTGGGAGGCTTAGAGAGGATCACGTTCTTAAAGAATCATCCTCATCTGCCTAGGTTTTTTCCAACTAAGGGTGGATTTCACCAATGAAACTCACATCAACACAAACCACGTTTATGTGTCAGTGTCATTATTTTGTATGGAATATTGACATTGACAGCTCTTGAATGCGTTTTAGATGTGCTGATCGCGTTCAGTTACATTGGTTAAATTGGCACTTAGTATGTTGGGGTCAGCTGAAGACTGGAAAGTCTAACCGGGCGCAGCTAAATAAAAATAAAAAAGTGAAAGAACGATCCCAGAAAATTTGTTCGAACTTTAACCTGAACAAATGCCCCAGTCATTCTAAAAAAAAAATACTTATACTAATTTTCGTTTTTCTTCTTTTACAGATTATTGGACATTAAGAAAACATGCCGATGGTGCCTCTAGTGACAAGGAGAATTAGCTAAAAATCTACTTTAATTATAAGTTATGAACTATTTTTAAACTTAGGATAGTCGACTAAAAGTTCAACCTTATGTAAAAAGCATGCGTTTATATAAATTATTAAAATAAATATCAATTTTGTTTGTATTTATATAAATAAATAATAGTTTGCAATCGTTTTAGGTGCCCTGTGTTCCTGAATTAGCTATTTAACATTTTTTATAATTTGCGACTTTTTTCGAAATATAGGTAACTAAAAAAAGATAAAACTTATAATATTGGTTTGGAAGTGTAAAATACTTTTAGATAATTAGAGGCTAAAAATTATTTGGGAAATTATAATAAAAAAATTAAAATAATGTAATTAATCTTTTAAGTGTATTTGTATGGGTTGCAAGGGAAACCTTCGCTGAAATAACCAAGAAATGTAGTTTTATGCCCAACTGCGAAGAAGGATTATGTTTTTGTAGTACATACAATTTACAAATACAATCGTTTTCGTTTTGGACTGTAATGCAAACTTTTAATTTAGCTTTTGTCCATTTTTTTGTAAAATATTGTAAACTTTTATGAACATTTATGCATTTAACTTTTGTAGAGCAAAAGAGTCCTTCTGTAACTATTTCTGTAATTGCTAACTAATGTAAAAGTAGATATATCTAAATAATTTATGAAGGTATTTTAAAAACGATAAGGAATCATCTTTTATTATGGAGAACCTTATTTCTCTACAATAAATGATGCACATTATATTTTAAAATCTGTTTCAATATTGTACAACATAATAATAAGGCTCAATACATACTATGTATATAATATCGCCAACATTGAAATGATACGAAAGTCATCAAAGCTTTTGACTAGTTTTCGTCCTGAATTCTGGATTACTATCTTTTCTGTTCAGCACTCGTTCCTGAAACTTTTTTCATCTCTTATAAAAGCTGCACATTGTGTCTTAACAGAGCGGTTAATTGCGAAACACACTAACAGTGGAATGGCTTTCATTTTGACAGTTCAACAACATTCATTGCATTATTTACGTTGCAAAACAGACAAATTTTTCGAACAATTGAAGCAATGGGTTACCAATATCCTTCAAAATCATTCAGATTGTGCTACGATTGTGATACGTTTTCTGAAAAGATAAAGAACAACGGGCATTTTGGACTAGGAAAAAATAGAATTTGTTACCGAGACTGGCAATTGGCATCAAGTTTTGCATGGAACGATTTAAATAGAGATCGAGGATCTAATCGACGATGCTGGCATAGTATGTACTGACCCTTATTTTTAAAAATAATTGTTGAAGATAATAATTGTTATTCAGTCATCTCGACTGACTCAAGATCTCAGTTAATAATTTCCTGACTGTGAATTTTCTATACAATTTTCGTCTGTTTTGAAGTCTATGTCAACACCTTCCGATACTGTTACCGATAACTCAAATACTTCCTAAAGGGAGATCTATATCCAGCAATTGAATGCGATCTAGACTAAGTTGATTCCATGATAAAGGAAGCAAACCAGCATAGCTATTCACAACGGTTCGATACGATTCCGTGCCGAATCGAACAAATTGATCAAATCCATGTTATCAAAAGAGTCCTGTAAAAGCTGCTCCCAAATCAAAAACCCGAAAAATTTTCGACCGCCATTCTTCCGAAATCTAATTGCTGTCGGCAAGGAAAATTTGCAATGAAAAACGTGCTATTTTCGATCCGACAACATTTCGTATGGTTTGAATAGCTACGCTGGCATGGTTTCTGCTGTCTGTAACTCTATAGGAAAGTGATGAAACAGACTCAATAGAACTGTCAAGATCACGTTACATTCATGATCAATGTTAATTAAGAATTCCCAACAAAGTAATACGCAATTAGGGTACAGTTGTAATTTGAATATACGGATTTGCTTAACAATTAATTACCCTTACGCTGTCACTATGTTTTGTAAAAAAACTAAAATATTAAGCTTAGTGTATTTTCATGTAGAATCTAGTCTATGATCTCTGCAATAATGTTGTCTATGACCGCTTTCAGCGGTCTTCGCTTCCTAATAATCTGTCCTTTAGTTCTAAGTGTGTAATATATTTATAGTTAGTTTTGAATTAAGATGTGCCTTCCCTAGTATCATTTCTTCATAGAGAACGTGAAATACTACAAGTCAGTAACGCATTCTATACAAAGTTTTATATTTAGTGACAAGTGACGAAAATAAATGAACTAAATGAAATTTTAAACATTGTTTTTCTTTTCTACAAAACCCACGAATCTGTTTACTGCTACTGAGTGAGAAGTTGAGAACCTTTCCAAATATTTGGGACAAATACACGTTTAAAAATAGTTGTACAACGCTTGGTGATGAACATAATCAAAACACATCAAAATATCAATATTTAAATGAAATGGAGGATCATTAAGGTGCTAATAATTCTAAAAAACATAACATAACATTCAACAACATATTTTTTTAAGGTTGGGAAATCATCAAATGACTCCCGCTCTAGGCGGAGCGGGTGTGCGTAACAGACTTGACTAAAACCCAACCGTGGTCCTTCAGTTGCCTGTGCCAGGGGCCACGGTATCTCTTTCCGAACAATCCGCGACCCTGGAGCACTTGCGACCTTAGACCAACGAGGCAGTAACTCAAAATAATGTCGGATAAAATGTTGGTGTTCTCACACTCAGAAGTGTGAGAACACCAACATTTCAAGAAACCATCACTTCAAGAAATGCAGTCGTGAAGTATGATGATAAAGCCAATGCTAAGCGGAGCGTTGAAAATCCAGCGCACGATATAATCCCGCCACGTCATTTTTACGTCCTAGGGTTGCCAACTTTTTTTAATATCAAATATAGTATTTTCAAAGGGTTTGCCTGTAAATGTGGGTGTACTATAGGTGCACCTCTGACTAACCCTTCTGGGATTACAGGCGTGATGTTATGTTATGTTGTGAGTGTTGCCTGTAAAAATATAGAGGATGGCATAAAAAAAAACAAGTCTTTTTGTCTTTATTACCAGGTTTCTTTTTAAATTTCTCCTAACAAAAAATAAATTATGGTTACCAAATACTGCTATTTCACCTTTTACGAAAATATCACTGACTATTGGGCTAAACTGTTCCAAGTTTATGGCCTCCACTTGTTCAATAATTTTAAGTGTATGACAAACCTTAAGTACGTGTTTTTTCTTTTGTACAAAAAGCTTTTTTCTTTTTTTTTAAACACGCCAATTTGTATTCATCACTGAAAATATGCGCTCAGAAAATGCTGAACGCTGGTGATTTAAAGAAAGAAGAACAATAATAAGGCCGCGAAATTTAACGTCAATGCGTACGTGGGTTTAGCGTATGCATGCGTCGCGTGAGGCTCTCAAAGCCAAACTAAAATGATTATACATTTATGTTGTGCAGTAATGAATACATGCATTAATCCCCTCCCTCCTGCAGGAGTCCATGTCAGGCGTGACAATTTACTGAGGGAACTGGGTGACCCTGACAAGCTGGCAATCAGCCAAAAGACTAGCTATGAGCTATGCATTTAAATTACTATTACTGGAATTTAGTTCTTTGGTTATTATTATGAGAGCGATGTTTCAGGGATGCTGGCTGGATTGAAAAATGCTGGCTGTTGAAGTATAAAAATCATTGAAAGAAATAAAGAAAAGAAAGCAAAATATTTTATTTGGTATGCACAGGAAATACAAACTATGGAAAAAAACGAATATTAAATCTAACAAAACCATTAAAACAATAAAAAAGAACATTATAGATAGATAGAATACTCTTTATTATATACACCTTATAATTACAGATATTGATGTAGAAATTATTAATTATTACTTTTAAGTAAGGAAGGAAGGTATGAAGGTGCATCAAAGGTAAGTTTGTTAGGTAACAGATTACCGTACAGAAATACTTTCTTGACTCATTTTGTTTTCATAACGTTGAAGGTACAAAATTCATTAGCATAAATATCCGTGGATACACCAATTTGCCTCACAGGTTCGAAGTCAGTAAGATACCAATCTGGGTATTTCCGCAATCTAAGAAAAAAACCTTTCTTTGTCTCAAACTCAACTCAAACTCAAAGCATTTATTTCAAATAAATCAATTACAGGCACTTTTGAATTGTCAAGGTCGGTCAGTCAGAAAAATGAAGCTAGTTGCCCATTCCAAAGCGTAGTAGGTACCTATGGAAAAGAACGGGAAAGAATCTCCTCGGACACTCTTTTAAATCAAATTATGTTTACAATAGATTGGTTACATCATTCATGTTGAATTAATGTACGTGAGAACGATGCAGAACGTTAAAAGCGTCCGTTATATAAATATGAAAACAATTCAAAAATAAAATTTAATTAAAATACGCCGTGGCAGCTAAGAGATGACCAGTCTCAACTGACGGCGCCCGTTCACGAACATGACGCTTGGATTAGCACCATTCAACTCAACCATTTCGAAGGGAGCTAAATGATCCAACACACGCGCCACCATCAGCGAAACATGAGAGTGAGCATGACATACTGTCAGCCGCCAGGGCACATTCAAGTCAATGAAAGACTAGAATTTAACAATTGTAAAACTAGAACAGACAAAATGACTGATAGAATAGACAAAATTACAGATTTCTATTGTTCATCTGTCACTCGTTTCTATAGTGGTCATGCTAGCATTGTGGCAGCAGCCATGCCCACAACAAAATCAATCTTAACTTCTTGTAACTATAATTTCTTACCGTGTACAAAAAATACTTATTCTCCCATAGAAACTGACAGACACGTAGACAGTAATAACATGTTTCGATCGATACCAGATACCAGATGACGCATAGTCTCAGAAACAGGTAGCTGGCTATCAGTCTAAACTGAACCATAGTCTGTAATCATAGTGTTTCATTACTCTCGAAATAAATACTGAGAATCTAGAAATAAAATTGTATATTTATACTTCCTGTAAGAAAATTATATATTATTAGTTCTTATATGTCGGACTGAAGAAATGGACTATACATACATATGTAAACTCACGCCTTCTTCCCATCCCGTCTTCTTCGCCCCCAGTAGGCAGAAACCACAGAACGCCACTTGCTACGATCCTCACATACTCCTTTTGCCTCGTTTACGTTCATACCTAAGGTCATACTCGCGCGACGACGGTTGCGAGTACGACGCAGCTGAGCTTTCTGACCAGTAAGGTCAGTAGGTATGTATATAACCCTGTATCTCAATCTCAACCCTGTGTGGACTGCACAGGGTTGAGATTTAGTCAGTGTAAACAACTTTTGCTATAGAAACCTCATCCGATTCGTAAAACACAAAAAAAAAACGATACAACAGTAGACAGACTATTTCGATGCATGTAGGATAAGTTTTTTTAATCAATCACAATCTGAATAATTTGGAAGGATATTGCTAATCCATTGCTTCATTTGTTCCAAAAAATGTCTACTCAACAACTTAAAATAATGCAATTATGAATGTTGTTGAACTGTCAAAATGAAATTGCTTTTGAGCTTCTTAGCGAAATTTGTTTAAAATGGCGATTGACGGATGCTGGGTGACTTAATCGCCACCTTACTAGACACCTTGACTTTTTAGATGTTAAAAGCCTGAAACGGAATGTTTATTTCTGTAAGTTAAGTACGAGTAGATTCTCTTAGACAGTTTTACAAGCCAATGTTTGGTCGACTTTTATGGTTCCGTACCCAAAGGGTGCCAACGGAACCCTACTACTAAGACTGTCCGTCCGTCCGTTTGTCTGTAAGCGGGGTATATCTCATGGACCGTAATAGGTAGACAGTTAAAATTTTCACATAGTAACAAATAATAACAATAAAATAAAGAAACAAGAAACGTGTTTTTTTAAATATGTACTTACCTAGTGTTAAATATTGTACGATGGTACGGAACCCATCATCGCACTCTTCAAAACAAGAGGCTCCGCTATTTCCTAGCTGACTGAGCCCTGAGAAGAAATGCCGAAACAATAGGATTGAATTGATCGAAACAGTCGAAACATGAGGATTCATTTAGTTTTTGAGTGAGGAGGTGAAGCTCCTTCAAAATACCTGCTGGAAATGAAGATAAGAAACTTAGTTAGATTTCTGGGTTTTGAAAACGTCACAAGAGTCATTGAGTCATTTCTTATTTCAAAAATCTTAAATTCTTTCGCTGATATACAACACACTGCCGAACTGCTGCAATGAATCTAGAAGCTTGAAATTTTGCACTAGAAGTCGTTTCACAACAAAGGTGAGCAGCACGGTTGGATTTATGAAAATTAACTCTCATGTAATTTTTATATGGAAGGCATTTATGCCGATGAGAAATCCTATCGGGCTTGTTCTGGATGAAAAAGGATTTTCCTGAAATATGTATATTTCTGTAAGTACTTGGTCCAATATAAAAAATCAATTGCCACACTTGCGCATCAGTTCAAAGCGGCTTCCTCTATTTGGCTAATTCTTTTTTGTTGTATTTGACAAGGTTTTTATGATAGAAAATATTTGATAAAACGTACGGAAACGTGAAAAAATTTAGTTTAAACATCTCTATAGATTTTTAAGCTTGTATGCTATGAAAGTACATAAACATATTAAAATTGCAGAATTTGATGCCACTTTGCCTCAGGGTAAAGATAAAGTATCCCTACACAAATATCGAAACCGCATAGGCATTGGTTCAAATAACACTTTCGCCCAGTGCCCTTTATCTGAAAATACCGAAAAAAAAACATTACTAATGGATATTAGGTAACTTTTTGAATTTAATACTCCGCATTCATTCAAAAAGTCATTTATTTTATTCGTAGCGTGCAAACATTCACACATTCATTTTGTACCAGAATTTACAATCTACAATCTAAACTTACATCGAATTAAACCTGAATTTAAAATAAGCGTCTAAACAAACCCGAGTCCCGAAATTCTTCACTCATTTGACTTCCTACAAGCCATGGGTTCCAAAATTTGGGAGCTCTCCCACGCAACACCAGCGGAATATGTGATGCATGTGGAAAAGGGTTCCGCATTTTTACGGCAAATATGGAAACTTATCTTTATTCATATTGCATTATGATTACTTTTACCGCACACGACGTATGTATGAGAAAGTTAACGGTACCTAAAAGATTTGTTTTGTTTAAACGAATAGGTTTTTTTGAATGCTTTAATAATAGCATTATCAGCCTATAATGTTGCTACTGCTGGGGCATAGCCCTGCTCTCTGTGAGAGGGAGTGGGCCGTAATCCACCACGCGGGCCAGGTATGGGTTGTCAGATGTTTCTTGACTTAGAATTTTTGGTTTTAGGACATGCCGGTTTCCTTAAGATGTTTTCTTTCACCGTTTTGAGAGCAGTGGTGATGAAATAATTTACACAAAGCGCCTGCATGGGTTCGAACCTTGCGGCCGTAACCACTGAGCCACCACTACTCTGATTCAACCAATATGGTTGTGTAGAGGTATCTCAAGGTATTTGATTATGTAAATGAGTGTTTTCATAAAAATAAACGCCACAAATTGGCACTACTACGACAAGAAGTCTTTTATCATAACAATGAGTGTAAAATATATGATGGCGTTCATCATTCGTTCATAATTAACGAGTGGAAATTTAAGAAGGCGGTTATACACTTTTGACAGGTGCTCGGACCTGATATCTCAGTTCTGCCAGAAAAAAATCATTTACTGCATACGCAGCCAGCCAGTTAGCAGATAGCTCTCATTATAAAGGCGCGATTCAATTAGGCAAGTTGCAAATTGCAGACAACTTGAACAAACCTGCATACAAGCTACAACTTGTATGAGGTAGTTTAAACTTGTAATGTTTTTATTCAATTGAAGTACAAATAGAACGCGCAAATGTTAGTTGCACGTTTGGAATTGCGAACGAGTGACGTTTACGTCTTCCACCCATGATAGGAACTAAATTGATGAACATGTACAAGTGAAACCTGCATGCAATTTTCACACTCTCGAAAACATATTTCCAATGCAAGCAACTTGTACGCAAATGTGACTTCAAACTTGCATGGAATCGCGGCTTAAAACAGTGGGTGTGTTTAGAAGCGAAAACATAAGTAGATGATTTTCTAATATTGACCGCGTAGTTTTGTTATCACTTTAAAAACTACAATACAAAAGCAAATCAATAATTCAATTATTCCCCTCGATTACAACATCATTCAACAAATAAATGATTCTTATTTCTTTAACAATGACAAAAATCTTGCAACAAATAAAATATAACAGCTCATTTATCTCATGTTCACATTCCTTACCTTTCTCCTCTCCACAATGCATGCATTAGTCATTGAAGAAGCATGACAAAAATGACTGATGTGTTACACGGAACCCTAAAAAGAGTAAATTAAAAAAACGTTGCACTGAGGGTGCGCGTGAGTCACAGTTTGACGGGAATGCTCTGCGGCTGACTCATGGAGTCATTGGCTACTCTGTTGCTAGGTAACACCGTATTTCGTAATATTGGTCATGTTTTAATAAAAGGTTGAACCTGCTGGAACCACCGTTGTGCAACTTTTTGAGTTGATTAACTTTCAGGCTGCGGCAGAATACCCCGTCCTCCGCCTTCCGCATCCAGTCTTCATTTTTTTAAGGAAATCTGAAGAAAAAAAAACTGTGTTTTGTTTATTATTTGACTAGGCTTTTGCGTTTTCCAGAGTTAAGCCCCAACATCAAGTCAGCTGGCACGAAGCTTCCTAATGAAAAACCTGATACCACTTTGCGGGGTAATTGCGTAACACACTAACAGTAGTAATCGTTTTCATTTTGACAGTTCAACAACATTCATTGCGTTAATTACGTTGTTGAGCTGACAAATTTTTCGAACATATGAAGCAATGGATTAGCAATATCCTTCAAAACGACGCCAGAGATTTCTCTGATCTGCACAATATGAAGGAAATATTTTTTAAGAAAAAACGTTAAAAAGCTAGTATGAACAATCTAATTATCTCACAAAAGACAAGGAAAACGGAAAATCCCTTACAATTATTTATGTTTCTTTTGTCATACGCCACATATCACTTATCGCTGCTGTTTTTTTTTTTTAATGTTCAAAATATTTTTTTTTTTTTTACTTAGGTAACGGTTCCTTTTACTGTTTCAGATCTAGACTGTTTTTTTTTTGTATCTTTTGTTTCTGGTTGTGTTACTTACGTCAAATAACAAGCTAGACATGACAATGTTTAGATTGATATGTGATGACCACAAATTGGTTTCCATTAAACAAAAAAAAAAGGAAGGGTAGACCGTTTACAAGATGGAGTGACGACATTGTACAAATAGCCGGAAACTTATGGCCGGGCAAAGGATAGAGCCACCTGGAACGGTTTGGAGGAGGCTTTCACCGCAAAAGGCGGCCCTTACACCTAACAATACTAACCTTATTTAAGTACAAAACTAACATTACTAACCAATAAATAAATAAGCACACAACACAAAACAGTACATAAGAACCACCTACATGTAAGGGATAAAAATAAAGCTAATAAATAAGTAACGGCTCCTTTTACTGTTTCAGATCTAGACTGTTTTTTATTTACACTATTCCATTAAGTATCATTTGTTTCTGGTTGTGTTACTTATTCAGTGAAATATCAAGCTAAACGTGACAATGTAAAATACCTATGGACTAATTCCGATGATGTAATATTATTGACTGTTTTAACAATTCCTGGAATACTGCGCAGTTGTGGCGGTAACATTATTCGTTGACAGTATTATTGTAAACGTAATATTTTATGATTCTTTTCTTTTCAGGAGTGCGAGAGTATATTGATGCGTCAGCATTTCTGGAACCCGTGCATAGTTTTAGGAATTTCAAGTTCCGACAAACAGGATGATTCTTTAGAAACAGTTTTATTAAACTATGCCGCAACATTCTGACAATATGAAGGAATAATATGTTGTATTAATTTTATTTGATGAGGCGTCAATTTTGTTGTGATTGATTTTGCATAAGTCATTTTTTAACTACAAGTGTTTGTCACATCTTGGCAAAAATGTGCATACGTTGAAACATGTCTACTTATAGTATCAAATTATTCTTTAGATCAATGTCAAACATAATCAAATGCCTTTCATTTGGTTGGCCGAAAGTGCGTTATGCTTAAGTCTACGCATTTAACCAGTGCCTGTCAAACATTTTAGAGCAACCAAGACAAACGTCTTTGGGTGCTAAGAAAGCTCAAGGCGTTGTCACTCGTTCGAGCTTGTGATTATTGTAAGTAATTATATAAGAAAACCCGGAAAATTAAGAAGCTTAAACTTTTTAAAATAAATTACAAGCTTTATAACAGAAACAAATATGAAACAACAGCTTTTAATGCCGTATTTGGCTTGTCTATGCAAATGAACATCTTAACATAACTCGCGCCTTACAACAGCGTCTTAGCAATTAAGATGTACGTCTTAACGTTGACAGAAAACTATAAGGCGTCTTTTCTAAGTAACCACTTACTTATTTACCGAACTTATACCTAGTCAGTACCAACTACAAGGTTTCACATTTTAATTCTACTCCAATACAGTTTGAATGTTATGGGCTAACTTTTAGATAATTGAATTAATCTAAGGATGTTTTCAAACCCCCATAATCTCTTTAGCTCTATTAGAGCCAAAATCTTCATTAGGGTTGATTCATATTTAAATTCTTAAGTCTGTAATTTTTCGATCATTATAATTTAATTCCCCGTCAAGTTATCCATAGAAAAACGCAACAAAGCTGATTGCGCTATAGAGGTGCAACACGCGCCATTTCAACCCCGTAAAGTAGTAACTCTTAACCCTTATGTCATGTGGGGTTACTTCATCCTGTGACAAAGGGAATTGCTTTTTATGTGACACAAACAACAAACCAGATATTGAAGAGAACTGGGGCTGGCTGGAAAGATGTCTAAAAATAGGTCAATCAAGGCACCTTTATGCTAGCAACCATGTTCCTTTATTAACATAATGACTATCAACAAACAAGCGTATTGTGTGCACAAGCCACGGCATCGAGCAAGGCACACAACCGGGCACCAAACTCCAAACAAAGTAACAGGTTTCTAATTACAATCTTTTTAACCTTTCTTCATTCCTGGCATGCAAATGAAAAGGTCACAAAAGTGTGAACAAATATTGGTAAGTTACGGCTTAAGTAAAGATCTGCATTTGGGCTGCAAAATTGCAGTGCAGGGAGGCTGCAGACCGATTGTGCATTCGGAGTGCAGTTCTAACGATTGAAAACTACGCAGTCGATGGACAGTTTGGATGCAGTCTGGTCAACTGCACTTAACCTATTCCAAACTGCAGCTTTGAAGCTAGCATGCATTAGGTACAAATGGAGACCATTTACTTTAGACCTTTGCATTAGCATCGTGAAGAAACCGACATGTCCTAGAACTAAAGAGTTGAAGACATGTGACATCCGTCAACCCGCACTGGGCTCGCGTGGTGGATTACAGCCCACTCTCTCTCACAGAGAGGAGGCCTGTGTCCCAGCGGTGAGAACGAGGTTGATTATAATACTGTTGGCATCCCTTATTATTTAAATGTGGAGGTCGAAATTGACAATCACTCTTTAATTTCTTATATTCATTATATGCAGACCGACTATAAGGCGACCTTATAATATTATTATGGAGGACAAGACACATTGATGTTATACAAAGGTAACAGTGGGTCATTAATTTATATTGTCGTCAACAAGTTCATTTATTCAATTGTCTTCTTTCTTTTTAGTAAAGCTTGGCTCGTGCTGAAGCCCTTTATTTTCATACAAACTTCTTCAATAGACAAATTAACACCCCTTCATAAACATTTCAATGCACAATGGCGTGGTGCACTCTGTCAAGGCGCCATAAACGAGTAGTAATTTCTGACTGATAGTAGGACCACCATGACTGTGTGTCGTGTGATTTGAAAAAGAATACTTCTAATCAGTAGGCCTAGCACGAAGCTACTCGTATGGTAAGTAACTTTAACTCGAACAATTATAAAATTGAAAATACTTGTTTCGCACATAATATTTTGGTACTTAAAAAGTACTTCGTTTTAATGTTAGCTACTCGTAAAACATGGCGTCAAAAAAAATCTCCGCATCGCTGCCGCTGTCGACTGCTAATGTACTAACTGGTAAATGAATAATTGATATATATTGATCTTATGTTTTTAATATGCGTTTATTGCATCTTTCTAAAGGCCATCTAGTAGTTAGTAAGTACCAAAGAGACTGGCGGCATTGCCACGTTGTATGGCAATGCTTAGCCTCTGGCCAACGTAAAAGCCTCGGCCGTAGGGTCCGAGTTCGAGGGTTTCAACCCCAAACGGCTCTTGTACTTACAATAAGGTTATTATTCTTTTACCTCTTGAAGTTTTCCGCAGCGCCAGCACAGCAAGCAGAGTCAGGAAGGAGGGAAGCCGTAAGATTATCGACAAACGCTGCGTCCCACACTTAAGGCCTTCCCACCTTCTATGGCGCTAAAAACAAAGGCATATGCCGTCCAGTCACTTGCCATCGTCGCGTGCCAAGCCATTGGGTTCTAATACAGCTGGAACGCCGACGGTGGTAAGAGCTCGTCGGATGACTAAGGGACAGCACTTCGGCTGCAAGACAGGCCATGGTGTAGCGACATTTTTAGTTGGGTTTTTATATTTTTACTACTTCATTTATGGGTGATACTAATCGTGCTTGACGCAAAAATATAAACCAAAATACTGCAGGATAATGGTATTTACGAATTAAAATTTCTTCGAAACTATCAACATCTGCTTACTTAGCTTGTTCGTACCAGGCCCAAGGGCCCCTGCTTGTCGATTCTGTAAACTTCACGAATTGCGTGGAGTGAGCTGTCAGTGTCATCCCGTCTTGGTCAAGCATCAGTGGCACTGACAGCTCACTCCACGCTCACTTGAGATGGTTACAGAATAGCACTATTGATACCAATGTTCTCACCTCATCATCAGCCTAGCCCTCTTCCAACTAAGTTTAGGATGGATTCCAGTCTAAACGGATGCAGCTGAATACCAGTATTTAACATGGAGCGACTGCCTAGCTGTCCACCACAACCTAGTTACTGAGCGTCCTTGTTCCATGGCTTTCAAAATGTTTATGGTAGGCTGATGGGCAAATTATTTCTTAGATACTTACTTATACATTTTTTGTTAGGTTAGGTATCGAAATATCGTTGTTTGCTGTAAAAGCTAAATTAATGTTCCCGTTATTTTAACGCCTATCAAAGTGGTAGATCTTTATTTATAGCATCTCATCGATAATATTAAAGAGGTTACCCTTACAAGCGTTATTTTATGAGCATTGTTTAACGTTACACAGTAGGCATTTAAAATAGAGGTACTTATGGTTTCTTGATTAATGGACTTCATTATATTAAAACTATTCGTGTGGGTTGGTTGTTTTCATAAAATTTCCTGATACTTAGGTACTGAAAGGGGAAATCTGGCAATAAGTATTGAGTGGAGAACATTCATTTCTGCCAAAACAAAATTTTTGTTTGTATAACATGCATAATCAGCCTATTTTGTTTCCACTGCTGGGCAGAGTGGGCACAGTCCTCCTCTCTGTGAGAGGTAGTGGGCCGTCATCCACCACACGCGGGACCAGTGCGGGTTGATAGATGTCAAATGACTTCGAATTTTTGGTTCCAAAACATGCCGGTTTCCTCACGATGTTTTCCTTCACCGTTTTGAGAGCAGTGGGGTTGAAATAATTTACACAAAGTGAAGCGTCTGTCTGGGTTCGAACCTACGACCTACAACTCGTAAGTCGCGGTTTTTACCACTGGGCCACCACTGATCTAATAATATTTGTTTATTTATGTTAATTATAACTTATCACAGTTATTTTATTCGATTATAACACAATCAGGCAACCCTAAATATTTTATATTAAAGCTGATAAAATGAGAATGTCTTCCCCATAACTACAATTTTGAAGTGATAAATAGTGTCAAAGTTCATGTAAGTAGATGATTTTTGAAAATGGTTACGAAACTTCTTCCTTTAACTTTTACCTGTTGATGTTTTAGAAAATTTGGTATCGTCGAAAACTGTGTTGAAGTAATAGCAATGAAGGATATTCAATTTGAGAGCTTAGAGAAAAGTGATATTTAGTGACGAATTCTGGGAAATTTTCAAACATACATAAATGTTGTTTTTCGAATCCTATGAGTTTTCGCATCCTATGAGTTTTCGCCTAGGCTTTAAAGGGTGATTAACTGTTGCAAATGGGTTATACTACGAAGTCCTGGAATATGTCAAATTACAAGTCACGTGTACCTAAATTCCCACGCCATTTCGGCTACGGTGACCATTTCCGTTTTTGAAGTAGCCTATCTTGGCTGAGAAGTTATCTTGTACTTTACTATAGTTCGTTTTTATGTATAAAGACACCAATCAATGAGCACCTGAAGTTTCTTGTTACACGAAAATGAAGCTAAGAGGTGATATAGGCCATTTAAGTCTTTCAGATACTTCGATCCAGAGCTAGCTAATTGCTTGTTTCTTTTGACTAGCTCGCCCGCCATCTTTCATGCTGTAAAAAATAGGCCAAAAATAACCCTAAAATTTAAATCGAGATCGGCCCGCGAATTTACAACATCTGGCGTTCCTAATACAATATGAAATTTTTGAATTAGGAATGCGTGGATGAGTGATGGCGCATGCGCGGGGCACGGGCCCTGATTGGCTATTGTCTGCGCAGCTTGACTGCATCTGCATTTCGCTCTATTGAAGTTTCAAAACGTATTTGTTGTTGTAATAAAGATTTATGTTCCGTTTATTTTGATATGTTTTTAATGGATTCGCTGTTTGTTGGTATATTTTGAGGGTATTTATCTTAACACATATTGTTTGCATGTCGCGGGCGGCAATTAGTTTGTGTTTCATGGAACTGCGACGGTCCAAACCTTTAGTATTATTTCAAATCTCCATATTTTCACACGGACATACAATAATTAATTTAATTTTGAGACGCTTCTTATTTAAAATGAATTCTTTTTCGATCCTAGGTTAGACGAGATGAGGACCAAACAAAGCACTTAAATACAAATACAGCTACAAATGATATTTGATCAATGACCGCCTTAAAAATAACAAAAAAATAGACATAGGTACAAAATTAAAAACTACCTGCCCACTCTTCTTCCATAAAATATAGCTGAATCAATCACAACTCAAATAATCTCACCTAAACAAGTTTTTGCACCAACAATTGTACGATGATTCTAAATTCTGCACTAATTTGACTTTTTTGGCTAATTCGAAATCAAAAATTAAAACTATTCCAAATTGACATTTCAAGTGCCCCTATTCGCCAACAGATGTCGCTACTTGTCTGATATCGACCTTTGTTTCGGCTGGTCACCACGGGAGGGCTCTCTAGTACGCATTTAGAAATGGGAGTAAACAGAAATATGAAGTAAACCCCTGGTGAGATTAGCGCTGGCATATTTTATATTATCACGCTATAGTATTCAAGGAGGTGAGCTGTTTAAGTGGCATTGTGTTGTGAAGGGGTAGACTTTTTATGATCATGCAATATTTCGGGGATTTTTAATCGTCCTTTGCTGAAAATTTGGGGGTTGTATTGTATAGTTAACTATTGAAGCGTTGCAGCCCCCAGGAGGGCTGTCAAGAAGAGTTGTTACATTAGTTGTATGTACATCAATTTGAAAAAATACTAGTTTCTGCCCTCGACTTCGGCTTGAAATTTATTGTACTCCCGTCCCAATCCGTCGCATCGCTTCGCCCGCGCCATTTTTTCGTTTTCGCTTAGCGGTCTTTCTGTATTTTTTCTCTCTGCACGGCTCCTTAGGGCCGTAGCGTGATATTCAATAGCTTTTATCCTTCCTCAAAAATTGATCTATCAAAAGCAAAAAGATATTTTCAAATCCTACCGGTAGTTCCAGGAATTATCCCCTACATACAAAGAGAAAAACACCTCTTTTATTATTATTCATAGAGAGTAGAGATGGGACTACCTTATCTACAACCAAGAACAACGGATAAACTATTTTATCATGGTAAATGCTGACTCTAGCTAGTAGACCCGGTCAAGTCTTTGATTCCATCATCAGTTTTTTTTTTTTTTTTTTTTTTTTTAAATTCATTCCTTTATCAAGTCAGGTGGAATATAATACCTTGACTTGAAACAAGTATCAAAATAATTATGTAGTCGTTTATACTACACCATGTTCGTGAACTGACCGACGTGACCAACCTAAGTACTTTTTAATGGCCTGTCCATTTTAAGTTTATAAAAAAAAAAAAAACAAAAAAATTGCCAATGGTGCCGATTCTCTTGTCACAAATGCCTCAAAACTAGACAAACTAAAATTCACACCAACACCTCGACTTCAGACGTGAAAAGAGGTACTTTTTTTTTTTTTTTTTTTTTAATTTTGACCCCCTTTGGAACTCCGAAACCTATAAAACTCCACATGTAGATATTTTCCTAGTATATTTTCCATACAAAAAGTAAAAACTTCCAAATGAAACACGTCGAGGCTGCCCCAGGCTGCCTCCGGCAACGCCTTCAACACCCTGCCCTGGAGCTGCATACGGGGAGGCACTGCGTTATCATCGGGTGCCTCTCTACCTCCGCCGCATCGTTGGGGCTTATCTGGCGGGGAGGTGTGTCACCTACATGGGACGTGATGGCGGAAACCAGCGCCAAGTGTCGTGCGGTGTTCCACAGGGATCGGTAGTGGGACCGCTCCTGTGGAACATCGGGTACGACTGGGTGCTGAGGGGCGAGCTCCCGCCGGGCGCGGACCTGACGTGTTACGCGGACGACACGCTGCTCATGGCCCGGTGGAGTTCGCACAGGGAGGCAGCGTTGCTCGCGACGGCGGCGGTCTCACTGACGGTGAGCCGCATACGGCGCCTCGGCCTGGAGGTGGCCCTCAACAAGTCGGAGGCCATGGTGTTTCATGGCCCCCGGCGGGCGCCGCCGGCTGGATCACACATTGTGGTCGGGGGGGTCCGGATCGCTGTCGAGCCCACCATGAAATATCTGGGATTGGTGCTCGACAGCCGGTGGGACTTCGGACCCCACTTCCGGCGGCTGGCGCCCAAGTTGTTGGGCGCGGCCGGGGCGCTGGCAACGCTGCTTCCCAATTTGGGGGGCCCGAGCGCCGCTTGTAGGCGGCTCTACGTGGGGATCGTGCGATCGATGGCCCTTTACGGGGCCCCGATCTGGGCGGCTAACCTGACGGCCGCCAGCATCTCTGTGCTGCGAAAGCCGCAGAGAGCAATGGCCGTCAGAGTCATAAGGGGGTATCGCACGATCTCCTACGAGGCGGCTTGTGCACTGGCCGGATCCCCGCCATGGGACCTAGACGCGAAGGTGCTCGCGTCACTTTATCGGTGGCGCGAGGAAGCGAGGGCGCGGGGCGAGCGGCCGATGCAGCGCCATATGGAGCAGCGTCGGTCGCAGCTTCGCGAGGTCCTGGTGGCGGAATGGCGGGACAGGCTTTCACGCCCTACCGCCGGCCTCGTCACCATCGAGGCGGTCCGGCCAGTGCTCGACCTCTGGCTCGGGAGGAGGCACGGCTCCCTGTCGTTTCGGGTGACGCAGGTGCTCTCGGGGCATGGTTGCTTCGGGAAGTACCTGTGTCGCATAAACAGGGAGCTGGACGCTCGGTGTCACCACTGCGTCGACTGCCGGGAGGACACGGCGTGGCATACGCTCGCAGAGTGTGCCGCTTGGGAGGAGCCGCGCCGTGCCCTCATCTCAGAAGTAGGCAGTGACCTGTCGCTGCCGACCGTAGTGAGTTCGATGGTCGGCAGCGCCGAGTCCTGGGACGCGGTGGTTTCCTTCTGCGAAACAGTCATCTCGCAGAAGGAGGCTGCGGAAAGGGAGAGAGAGATCTCGTCCACTCTCCCAATCCGCAGCAGGCGCACCGGGCGCAGGCGGAGGGCGGACAACGCCCTCTTCCAGCCCCCCTAAATGGGTTCAGGGGCGACGGATTCGGGGACATCCGTCGCCCCCCAACATCAGGACCCAAGTAGGCGGCGCGCATAGTGTTCCGTGCGCGCCGCTCACAGACGTTGCGGGGGGAGTACACCTCACTCCCCCCGCCCGAGACGGGGCCCGCGCAAGCGGGCCGGCACCAGCCGGGGATGCGGACGAATTATGTGTTCCCGCGACCCCGGCGTAGGTGTGAGATGGAACACCGGGGTGGTTTTTAGTCAGTAAGAGTCTGACAGACCCCTCCGCCCGCCCCAGGGCGGAGGACATCCATGAGGATTTTCCACCCCGGGAACAAAAAAAAAAAAAAGCCTGCCTCCGGCTCTAACAAAGACGCAGATAGGAGCAGAGCAAAAAGAAAAGAAGTCGAAGTGACGAAGCGACGTGGTGGAACCAGAAATTTCACGCGGACGAAATCGCGGGCTGAAGCTAGTTTTAAATATTCAGCTAAACCATACTGTTCATTAACAAACAGCTGATAGTTTGTTACCAACCAGTAGTACTCAAGACAAGGAAACGAATATACTCCCCTTGACTTGTTGAAATAATAATCGTTGCATAAATTTTACGCATCAAGACTAAGGGGGTAAGCAGGACGGCTGGCTTGTGGCTTGCGGTGTAGCAGTTTTACGCTAACGGTGAATATGGTAAGCTTTTTAGCCAATTAGGGAAATAAAGTATGTACCTAGTGTATGTGTTAAGTTTACCTTTGGAATATACCATAGACTACGTTCGCGTAAAAATCTCGCGGCGGGATTTTCAAACTCTCGGTGTTAAGCCGAGCGTTGAGAATCTAACAGAGTGCATCACAACCCGTCGAAAAAACACAATTGGTTTTTCAACTCTCGG
Organism: Dasypolia templi; assembly: GCA_963555695.1. NCBI lineage: Eukaryota > Metazoa > Arthropoda > Insecta > Lepidoptera > Noctuidae > Dasypolia > Dasypolia templi. The sequence continues at coordinate 14,519,366 of OY743142.1, forward strand.
CGCCATGCAGTGAGTTGAAGATCCAGTTCGCGAAAAAATCGCGCCGCATCGTTGGTCTAGTGTTCGCAAGCGCTACCGCTGAGCGTGAGGTCCTGGATTCGATTCCCTGGGCAGTGTATGGGTTTTTCTATCAGGAATTTCTTAGTAGCAGCCCGGAATCTAGATTTGTGCCCGGTTGATGGCAATAGGCTCGCCCCTTATTACATGGGACTTTGACATAACTGGGGCAACGTGGGTGTATACTAAAAGTAGACCTAATTCATTCTACCTATTTATTTATATTCCAATAGGTATTGAGCAGCAATCAATCAAAAGCATTACCCCACATTCACAATAAACATTAAAAAAACCTTAAATAATAATCGCCCTCTAAGGCATTTGACCTAGTCTGTTATGATAAGTTGTGGGAAAAGCTTGTAAAGCTGGATGTACATTTTTTTTAATTTTTATTGTGAAATCATCAAATGACTTCTCCCGCTCTGGGTGGAGCGGGAGGGCGTGTCGGACTTTTACTGACTAAAACCCACCCGTATCCCTTCAGTTGCCTGTGCCAGGGCCACGGTTACTCTATCGGATTACCCGCGACCCTGAGGCGTCGGCCCTATCGGACCCCGTCATTTCGTGCTGACATCTCTTTGAGGCGCGCGTGGAACACGACGCGCCGTCGACCCGGGCCTGGTCCCTACCGGACGGCGAGCTACCCATTGCTCGTCCGCAAGCCCAAGCTGGATGTACCGAGCGAGTTAATAAGTCTATTGAAATGTTGGTATGGCAATCAAAATAATCGGGTCAAGTGGGCGAATTCCTTTTCTGACTCATATAAGTTAGAGTGCAGTGTTAGACAGGGTGGGCTTACTTCGCCAACCATGTTTAATATTTATATTAACCGTTTAATTGAAGAACTCAGCAGCGCCACTGTTGGTTGCTCCATTGACGGTAAATCAGTCAATAATCTGAGTTATGCAGACGATATGGTGCTGCTGGGTCCTTCAATCAACGGAATAAGAAAATTAATTTGTGAAGTGTATGCGGACGCAAACGGACGATTTCTTTGCTATTATGCGAAAGAGAACTGCATCAGTAATGACTAGGGTGAGGGGGAGTACCAACGCCATCCTGATGACATTAAGGGACAAATTTGATAGTCCAATCGAGGGGCACTGGATGCACACGCATGTGCGTACACGGGGCGTGGCGATTGGGAGAAGTTTTATTAATTTTAATTGATTTAATTTGGTATTTATGATTTTAATTTCATTTAATAACGTTTTTATTTTTAATTTAATTTTGATTTTGATTTTATGTTTATTATGTGTACTAACATATTTTAAAATACTGTACCTACTAACAAAATATGGACTATTATTGTCCGAAATAAAAGTTTTGAATTGAATTAACGAACCCTGTAATTGCCGCTATATGTATGTAAGACAATCCGGTCGATGGGCGGTCGATTCAACCCCCGTACTTTGACTCACACCTGGTGGAACCATTACTGACAAGAATACACCTGGTAACGTGAAGCAAGAATAAAAAAAATACAGAACACGAATCAGGGATATTTAGGTCCACTTCTTGTATCTTCTTGTTCCTATAAATGATAAATGATTTTATTTGTGTAAGTAGGTTTGTTCCAACACTTTTACACGTCAATCATATTTTAAAAACTAGATGAGATCGGCGTTTCCTATCTGACTACTCTGAGTAGAAAGGCCGAAACAAAAGAGGTCACAGTCTCTTTTAAAGTCCAGACATAATCTTGGTCAGATCATGTGAAGACCTGTAGATTGGTGTCTGAAATGGTATTTTGAGGAAACAACCACACAGAATTAGTGGACCTGTCCAGCCAGTGCACGCATTTGTCAGTAATCATGCAGCTCAACACAGAACTTAAGGAGCTCAACGATTCGACGAACAATTTGGGTAGGCCGCATAAAGTACTCAAACTGGCAGACCAACATTAATAAAAACTAAAGAAAAAAAATACCCAAATAGTCCTCACATTCACAAAAAGTTTAATATTATTATACTATAAACAGTAAACATACATGTCATTGTTTAAAAAAAAAATAGAAATATGGGAAAAAAAAAATAATAGTTAAAACTTATACTTTTTGCTGGGTGTTGCTCGCGACTTCGTCTACGTGTATTTTGTTTCATTTATTTTTTTTCAAATGTCCAGGATGACGTCCTTCTCCAGGCTGTAAGATTTCATGAAGATAAGTTTAGTGGTTCAGACAGACAGTGACCGTTTCGAGTATTTCGAGTTTGTATTTTTATTTAATTGTTTTTAAAAAAATAGTACGGATTTATCTGTTAGATAGTTATGTACAGATAAACAACGTATAAGAACATCTGTATGTTACGGCTTAGTGGCAATTTGTTCAAATGAAGTGAAAAACTCGTTTAAAAAATAAAACTACGAAAGACCAGCGATTGTCTTCTGTCAATCTTTTTAAAAAACTGGTAAGTTTTTCCTGATGAATTACAAAATCAAGCCAAATATTACCATGAAAAGTCGAACAAGAACCCCTTATTTCCAAACCAAATTTCAATAAATCACCAATAACAACACATTGACTTAAATCCTTTCCTTACAAAAAAAGTTCTCAATAATAATTTCCATCGTCTATAACGGACCTTATAATTGTCTTTATCTGTAGCTAATATCAAAGACAATGGTCTACCGGACCCTATGCTACACCTGGCGTGACCCTTACACCCTCGCGTGCATCTGTACATAGCGCGGCGAAGGGTTAGATAGGGTATTTAAACACGAGGGTTTTAAGCTATGTTTTTATTCAAGAACAATCGATTTTGGTCGATTTGATGGTTTTCATAGGTTTACAAAATGGCTGACAACGGATCTATTTTAGATAATACATATTTACATAATACAGAAGCAAATAATAAGCACAAAGAAGATGAATATGAACAAGGAAAAGAATGCCCTTTGGGGCATAAAAAAAATTCGTCCATGTCGCTGTCCACAGGAATAGTGCCCATAAGGCTGGCAGCATTGCCACGTTGTATGGCGATGCTAATTCTATGGCCAAAAAATAGGCCAGCCCTCTGGTCACGTGACGAGTCGACCAACCGCTTAGCAATGTCTTGAATATCCAAGTGTTTCAACCCTAGTGTTTCAACCTAGTGTTTTCTTAGACATCACTTTCGATATGTATGTGGAACTCTTGCGCAAATTTTCATGCTGTCATAAATGTCAGTGAATAAATCAATTCAAGATTCTTATTAAGCAGATCATATTTTCTGCAAGTTAAAGTGCATTGGCATTTGCACGAAATTGGCTTATACCTAACCAAAGGTTGATTGTTTCAGCATGTCGATTCTGTTAAAATCTCACCGTGAAGACTTGCGTGGAGTGAGCTTTCAGCGTCATCCCGTCTCGGTCAATTCCTAGCATCAGTGGTACTAACAGCTCACTTCACCTAAGTTTTCACGGTGAGATGGTGAAAGAATAGCACTACTGTTGGGACTGAAAGAGTCTGTGAAAAAAGTGGCTCATCAAGTGCGTTTCTTTCTGGTATATCATTCATTTAGAATTACCAACTACCTAAGTAATAAGTATAACCATCTTCAACCTTATTTTCTTATTTTTTCTGTTTATGTGTCCGTTTGATGTCACTAGGTCCGACCCCTATTACATGGGACTTATACATATAAGGCAAATTGTGGATGTAATACAGGTACACCTCTGCTTAACGTTTTGAAGGATTACAAGCGTGATGAGTGTAGTAAAAACATTTATGATATTTAATTATTACATTTTTAAACTTGCCCATTTCTTCCGTCATAGATTCTTAACTCTGTACAAAGGTCGTGTCTTCATTACGCCTTCGCCTTGGAGGCGCGGCGGAGGGTTAAAATTACCTTTTTTCCAATTTACCCAACACCTGGAGTGTGGCTTACCCTTCAAGATGTAAGGCACAATGTTGCATCGTTAAATGTTATTTATAGCCTTAATAACGTGCATTTAAAAAGGGGTTTTTCTTATAAAACGGTTTCATAAAAAAAAAGCGGTAAAACGGTAACTTATGTACATGTATGGTTAGAAAAACATAATCAGACTATACTGTTCCCACTGCTGGGACAAAGGCCTTCTCTCGTCGAGAGGGAGCGGGCCGGAATCCACCACGCGGGCCCAGCGCGTGTTGATGGATGTCACATCACACATGTCTTCGATTTTTTGGTTCTAGGACATGCCAGATTCCTCACGATGTTTTTTTTTTTGAGAGCAGTGGTATTGAAATGATTTACACAAAGCAAAGCTCCTGTCTAGGTTCGAACCTACGACCGATAACTCGTAAGTCGCAGCCTTAAGATTTTTTTATACTGAAATTAGCGAAAATATAGTAAGCAATGTATGATTTCCCAATACTAAACTACTTTTAGGATGCATTGGTCAAAACTGGCTCACGATCGAGTTGAGTGGAAAAAGGAAAGGGAGGCCTTTGCCCTGCAGTGAGACAGCACTCCCTCTCACAGAGAGGAGGCCTGTGTCCCAACAGTGGGAACATATTAGGCTGATTATGAGACAACACAGGCTGATTATATTATATGTATGTATAATAATATATACCTTCGCTGCAGCAGCGTGTCAGAAAGGTGGTAGTGGACCCACTTTGCTAATCGTTGAGCCGTCACCATAGACAAAGTGCGGGTGACGGTGAAGATTACTTAAGAGTTAAAAAAAATAAAAAAAATATTTATCATGTTGTAGTGTAATTTTTGGGAGTCGGTTTTTTTTTCTTTCTCTTTTTAGGTGTGGTACGTAATCGACAGGAAGCTTTATAACATCATCACCATACACCAAGTGGATAAAATACGTATTATTGAAGCTATTTCATAATCTTCGTATTTTCGTAATCACGGAAAAATCGGTATAAATGTTGTAAAAAAATAACCCACTGAATTCATGACCTCCTAAGTAATTTTCTCAGCAATGGCACAACTAAAATTTGTCATACTATATTTGTACACAATTTCGGCACTCCGAGCCACAAGATACAAGCAACGACGCTTAGTTTGTGGTTCACCGATTAATGATGTGGGCATTGTTACTTTTCGATGAATAAACTTAATATTAGTATAACTAGAGAAGTATTCGGTATAATCGGTATCACAATTTCTTTTCAATTCCGTCTCAGCACCATTACATGTTCGCCGGGTCGCAAGTAGACTGGTTTTACTCTTCTATGCGAAAACGATGCACATCCCTGGTGCGCAGGGTTCGGGCTAGCTCCAACGGCATCCTGAGGGCATTCGCGGAGAGGTTTGATTGCCAGTACCTGATCAATTGCTGTCTGGTTCACATACTGATCAATCGAGATTTAAAGTATGTTTGTGTTTTATGTTTCAGTGTATGTCATTATTTTTATTTTTGTAATTTTTATGCTTATGACCCTTTGTTGGTCGAAATAAAAGTTTTCATTCATTACTTTAAGAAAATCCCCAAGTATCTGGCATTCTATGAAGAACATAGGCTCAAAAATTCAAACACCAACCGTCAAACACAAAAATCCCTTGTTGTCAATAAAACTGACATTACCAAGAGACTGCTATCAGCAAGACAATCATATTACACCCCAATTTGTTACCCCTGACCCTAACCACCAGACCCTGTCATTATAATTGTGCTTATCTCAATTTAATAATTATTTTAGACCCGTTAATTACCAGTACTTGCTCTTCTTTAAATCTAAAAATAGAAATAACTAAATTAGATTATTATGTGGGGGGTTGTTCTCTAAACGGTTCTTTTTAACTCTATGGTGGCTATATTGGAAAGTGCTTATAAAAAATCGGGGTGGGTTTCCTGGGGGTGAAATAGTTGTATTCTTAAACTAGTTTTCAGAACATTACGTACCTACTAACAGGCAGGTAAGGGGTAGTACAATTAAGATCAAGATCATAGTCACTGACCACTGGCGTTTTGGTTTTATGTCTGCTAATACCTACATCAAGCGTAAATGTAGCAAATATAAATATATAACATCACAAAACATAACATCACGCCTTGTTTCCCCGAAGGGTTGGGCAGAGGTTTACCTGTACACTCACATTTCGCCAGTTATGTTTTAGTCCAATGTAATAGGGGGCGAGCCTATTGCCATCAACCGGGCGCAAATCCAGACTCCTACTGGCTGCTACTGAGAAATTCCAGATAGAAAAACCCAATAACACTTTACGACGTCGACGACTATATAAAAAATGTCCTTGTAAAACATGTATTTCCAATCTTTGCGAAGGTTAGGTCGGTGCAAGACCCTCGATTGCCTGCAGAAGAGCAAAGAAAATAACTCTAAATGTTTAAGGTTACCATTCCTGTTAGAATGTAATTTTTTGTAGTTGTGTTACTGCATCATGCCAAAAGCATGACCACAACTGCCCTCTGGCCTCTTATCATCGATCACAAACCATCTGTATTAGAAATGTAAATGATCTACTACAACATCTGCCGCGCCACCTGGTGGTTTGCCACTGAATTAATTATGAAGCGCACGCGCCGCAAAGCGCATCCTATGTTTAAATTAACCATTTATTGGTGACAGTAGGTTTTTGATGGGTGGTTTTATTAAAATTATGGAGTGCTGTGTTATTATTCGTGTCAAGTTGGTCGAGGACATAGGATGGCCATAGTTTAATTGCCAAAAGCAATGATGCAAAAGCCGTTATTACATTGGAATTTATGTTGAGGAGGACATCGAGCGTTGTTGTTTAGAATCTATATAACACATGAGTGAAAAAAAAGGAAATACAAGTATCATCATCATGATCATCAGTTCAGCCGAAAGACGTCCACTGATAGCAGTGCTGGCCATAGGTCTCGCCCAAGCGTCGCCACATCGACTGGTCATGTGCTTCTCACATCAGCGGATTCCTAAATTCCCAATGAAACACCAATTATTTAATATTTTTTAAGTTATGTAGATGCAATATCTTTTCTCCCTCTTTTCAGTGCTCATCCTACCCTCAATATGAGTACTTAGTTCTGAGTGGAAACAACAAATTTCTACTTACCTTACACTCATACCACTAGCTTCTTCTTTACTTAGCTTCCTTTGAGCATTTTTCAGAGCGCGCCGAAAGTCCAGAACCATCTCAGCTCGAAAATTTTGGCGAAGTGAGCGTGGAGTGAGCTGTCAGTGCCTCTGATGGAAGAGTTTGACCAGCATGTCGATTCTGTAAAAATATCACAGTGAAAAGTTGCGTGGAGTGAGCTGTCAGTGTCATCCCGTCTTGGTCAATCCCTAGCATAGGTGGCACTGACAGCTCACTCCACGCTCACTTCACCTAAGTTTTCACGGTGAGATGGTTACAGAATAGCACTATTGGCCGGGATGTTCGTGACAGCTAACTCCACGCAAGCCTTCACGGTCAGATTTTAACAGAACTGACATGCAGATCAATTACAATCTGAATAATTTTGAAGGATATTGCCAATCCTTCATATGTTGCTTGCCTTGCTTTGTATGTTCCAAAAAGTTGTTTGATAAACAACGTAAGTAACACAATGAGTGTTCTTGAACTGTCAACATGAAAGCCATTCCTACTGTTAGTGTGTTACGCAATTACCCCGCTAAAACAGATTTTCTAATCTTATTACCAAGCCCAATTACCGTGTACCAAATCGGTATTTGAGTGCCGCCATTAATATAAGAAAGTTTTTTTATATCTATATTTCTATGAGTACGTGCCGCGTTTTATCCCGTTTCATTTGACAACTCGTGACCACCAGTCCTCGGTGTTTCCCCATTTTTTCGATTCCCGTCATCCTTGAAAGGGTTCGGAAACTAAGAGTGATTCTGAAAGTAGAAGTGTTAATAATTTTTGTACTTAGAGATCGTGAAGTTAAAAGTGAATTGTGATCGAATGACTGGCAGGAATCATTTGATCTGTATAAGGTTGACTCAGTTTTGAAGACTGTTTAGAGGACAAACGACAACACGCACAATGACAATGTATTATACTGGTGGTTTTATTATTTTAATAATTATGACAATTCGTTTTTTTTTTTATGTTTTTTTTCAGTTAGTTTAAATGATGGTCTGGCAGTTTGAGTAATTTATGCGGCCTACCCAAATGTCCTTTCTTGGGTAATGTTCATCGAATTGTTGAGCTCCTTAAGTTCCGAGTTGAGCTGTATGGTTACTGACAAATGCGTGCACTAACTGGACAGGTCCACTCAATCTGTGTGGTTCTTTCCTCAAAAGACCATTTCAGACACCAAACTACATGGTTTTCACATAATCTGGCCAGGATTATGTCTGGACTTTAAAAGAGACTGTGACCTCTGAGTTTGTTTCAGCCCGTCTTTTCAGAGTAGGCAGATAGAAATCGCCGATCTCATCTATTTTTAATATAAATGACGTAAAAAAGTGTTTGTAAAAACCTACTTATAGAAATAAAATCATTCACCATCATTTAACGGTGTTTTGATTAGATTATCTTGGGCAATAAAAAAATATGTTATTCTCAATTACAAGGCTCGACCGACCAAGCTTTCCAACTAAGTATACATAAGGATAAAAGGTTGTTTTGATAAGCAAACATTGATGCAGTGTATCCATGTTTGCTTATCAAAACAACCTTTTTGCTCATCGCCTTTAAGCAGTTCGTCATCGCGATGGGGAAGGCAACTGTCAAAATGGCGCTGTCGTAGCTAGTTCCCAACACAAGCTAATAATACAAGGCGTGAAGTGGTTTTATTTTATTTTTGCGAAAATTGACGCGATATTGTGTTCAAAGATACTCTGAAATTGGAGTGCACCATTTCCCGAAGAACCTAACATTAGAAGATTGTGGTTTAAAGCTATTCATAGAGATTTTTTTGAGTTCGAGTTTGAGTTGGAAACATTTTTAAAGAAAGTGATTACGAGGAAGTATTCAAGGTTTAAAATTCTGACACTTTCCATGTCAAGTACTTGATTTATAATACTGAAATCACCGAAAATAACGAAATAGTGAAATAAAATCAAACTCATGAATGAACACAAAATGGAATGAATGAACGAAATGTCAAATTTATTGAAGACCTTGGGGAACTAGCTATGGTCACGCCATCTACAATTAGCTTTGCCCGACCTTCCCCATTGAAACCCAAGAAATTTTTATAGTTATTTTATCTTGTAACACTGCAACTGTCTACAGTGTTGAACAAGAAGATAATAAGCTATTGATACTGATCCTATAGATTTTATCCCTAAATCCCGTGATAACTTATTATAGTTATATTTTCGTTTCCCTAGCTTTGTTTCCTTCGTAATGAAATAAACGTGACATTGGCTGAATGCACAAACCGTGCGAAGCCAAAAGAAAAAAAATGAAAAAATAATAATAAGCTAATGTCGGCAGTGAAACTTCGTTCCTACTCACGAAATATCGAAGAGATGAAAATGCTTAGAGAAATAACTATAGCTTATGAGATAGAAAGCACAAGATAAGTAAGAAAGTAGGTGCGAACATTAGAGTGACTTGCACTGACGGTTTCGGTATATTTGAAGAATGCGTTAATAAATATACCGAACTAACATGAAAGTGGAAGAAACATGCGATTTCAAATGACAGAAGTAATTGGCAGGAAATATGTTGCAGTGTTGTAAGTGCATTCCTATCTAATAAATCGACGTATCGACGCCCCCAAGCAATGAGTCGGTAATCGCAAAACTAAAATTTTACAGGATAGGTACTTGTTTTAGTGTTTTTGCTAAATATCTTTTCAACGAGTTGGAGTATTGAGGTCATTGATACATTAATCGAAAGCTATTTTATTGTGCAATTCATTTAGACCTTAGACTTAGGGTAGAAATTTCACGTCGTTTATTTAAAATAAAACTGCTTTTTCATAGAAAAGTACGCGGTCAAAATGTATGAACATTTTTTTTAAAAAGAACGGGCCAATAATTTCAACGCTAGGGGTTCATGTACTGAATCCCATATTAACAGATTAAGCCTCGATGTCCCAACCTGTATTGGTATAGGAAGATGTTATCTTTTGTGAATGTTGGGTGTACGTCAATATGACGTTTTGAAATGTTGCCACTACATAAAACGTAAAACGAATATTGAGGATGACATTCTCGTAGCTTGCATGTTTGTCTATTTATTTCTCGTTTTACTTTAATTTTTATGTCTGTTTAGTACATTCTATCACATTTTAATTTATTGTTATTTATATTTTAAGTACGCTGTATCGGTACAGAATCTTGTTAATTGTTTGCTACCTCTAATTGGGCTCTGTCTTGCAAAGGGTCGCAGCATTACCGTTTTGCGTGGATGTGACGCATAACCGTTTTGCGTGGATGTGACGCATATTTCCCACAACCTTTTATTTTTTAGAGTATTTGTTCTTTTATTGCGTCATGTTTACCGCAAATAAACGTTTTTTCTTTCTTTCGTTCTTTCTAAGATCTCATCTCATATATACGGTTGTGAAAATAGTTGGGAGTAAGCTGTGTTTTATAGTATCGCCGGCGATGAACCATGCCAAATTCTTCTGTTTGCTTGTGGATTTTGACGAGTTTTGAATAAATATAGAAACTTAATATTTTTCTGATTTTTCTCACACTAGCTTCTGCCCGCGACATCATCCGCGTGAAACTTCTTGTCCTCCCGACCCACCCCATCGCATCGCATACCTGCCTGCGCCTGCGCCATCACTTCGTTTTCACTAAGCGTTCTTTCTGTTTCTTTTTCTTTTTGCTCGACTGCCAATGGTCATATCATGATATTAGACGTGTCCTCTAGAGTTTGGCAATCAAATTGGAAAAATAATTGTTTAAATCCGGCCGCTGCTTCCCGAGATTACACCTACTACATAAGTATAAACTTACAAACAACAAAAAAAAACCTGTTTTTAATATTAGTACTAGATGAAGTCTAATTATTATTTTTTATTTAATTTTCCCTTTGGAAAGTTTCTATAACCAAACATCATTATGACGAATGTGAGATATGTAAATGCTTTTGCCACCCCTTAGCTTCCCCTAAAAGTTCTTAATGACGGTCATATAAATAACAGACTTCTTAATTGGCATGACATTGCAGCATACGATGGTCACCCGCTGGTGACGGCATGGTCTTCAGACATTATGGTCGTTTGTTTCTGACCCTCGTTTATAAGGAGTGTGTTATTTTTATTACAGTAATTTTCAGTCCTATTCTATGGCTGTTATTTAATTAGGAAGGTCCTTAATTAAAGTTACTTAACTGTTCTAATAGAGGTTATTGGCACAGTGAGTAATTGGCTGTTATAGTACGAGGTAGGTCTGAAAACAATGCCCTGATTCAGGGGAGGTTTTTGAAGCAGATGGACATAAATATTTTTAAACAATATCAGAGGTACTTAAGACAAAAGTGTCATACTAAACCTTGTACTAGATAAAAAAGGTGAGCGCGAGTGCTATTTTAATTATTGGGTCTACCTATAATTTTGTATGAAAACAATGTTCGAAATCTAACCAAAAGGTTTTTTTTTTGTTTTCTAAACAAACGTTAGGGTATAATTTTTTATGTTATTTATTATTTATTTACACATATAAACAGACAAGAAGAATAAAGAGAACAGAAAAGTACGTACACAGGTAATGCTTATTTCTAAAGAAATCTCTTCCAGCATACCAGCAATAGGAGAGTATATGATAGATGTAGACAACGTGTGTAAGAGTAAAAGAGAAAACAAAATACATAAAACGAAACAATTCACTAAATTAAAAGTAAAAATACAATGTCAAAATATACTTACATAGATACTTCTAAAATAAATAACACTAAATACATATAAATATAAAGTGATAAAAGTAAATATATATACATAAAATAGACAACGACTGCCTCGTTGGTCTAGTGGTCCCAATCGCTACTGCTGAGCATGAGGTCCTGGGTTCGATTCCTAGGTCGGGCAACGTGTTATTGGGTTTTTCTATCTGGAATTTCTCAGTAGCAGCCCGAAGATTGGATTTGTGCCCGGTAGATGGCAATAGGCTCGCCCCCTATTACATGGGACTTAAACATAACTGGCGAAATGTGGGTGTACTATAGGTACACCTCTGCCCAACCCTTCGGGGAAACAAGGCGTGATGTTATGTTTATGTTATATTATACAAATGCAACTATGACACAGTGGAAAAATAGTGCTCTTTCAATCTCCTCTTAAACACAGCAACAGTTTGACAGTTCCTAATATCAGGCGGAAGTGAATTCCACAACCGTACCGCGTGCACAGAGAAATAATAGGAGCAGAAGTCGGTTGAGTGGGGAGGGGATTTCTAAGGAGCAGGTGTTAGGAGATTTCTAAGGTGCGACCTGCACCTCAAAATCCCGATGCGCCTTGCATCAAAAGGACGGGCGTAGGTGAAGCGTCCCTGCAGATAGGATGGCGTTAAAGGGTTGTGGAGTATGTTAAATAGCAGACACAATATCCGAGAGTTCCTGCGAAGTCGAATAGGGAGCCACTTGAGTATCTTGCGATAGTTGAAACGTGGTCATCATTTTTAAGGTTAAAACAATATGTTAATTAGATATTAGTTTTTATTTCTGTACATTTCATTTTAAAGAAATACATCGAAACATAAAAATAAACGCTCTTTCAAACTAATAATACTCAATATTTTGTCCGTAAAAATAATATTTCATAAAAATTCGTACCAATCAAAATATTCAACCATTCATCAACAAAATAAATTGACATAGCTGTATTAGCATTTGCTATGCAAGTAAATGCGACGAGTGAATTACTGCGCGCGCGCATCTGCATACAATGGCAGCTATTTATTAGATCAGCGGTGCGATACTGTAGCACCACGTTGGTTTACTACTTATTTAAATAATAAATAAAGTGTACATAGCAGGGTTTTAGATTTACGGCTAAAAACTGGACACCACTGAACAATGAAACGGGATAACTTTGTAAAGAAACTTAAAATTATTGTCTGCAATCGCAAGCAAGTGGTGATAAGGTAATTATATGCACTTTCCACATCTGAAAACCTTTTCCAAAATACATACTTAATATTATAAAAGCGAAAGGACCTCGTCTATCTGTCTGCCGACACGATCAGCTCAAAATCAATGCCTTTATTTCAAATAAACTTAGTACAGGCACTTTTGAATTGTCAAGGGTACGTTCGGTCAGAAAGATGAAGCTAGTTGCCCATTCCAAAGCAAGTACCTATAGAGAAGAACGGGCAAAATCCAGGGACACTCTTTTAATAAAAAAAAAAGCAGTAAAGCATTCTTTCAGGTACTGATATAATAAAACAGAACCACTATACCACTTAATATACAAACTACTGAACTAGCCAAGTTTCCAAAAAAAATGGCGTTTCACTGAGGATGGTGAGTATCTATGGCAATTTATTAAGGACACCGTACGTGACAAAGGCTATAGAAGTCTGAGATGACAATATAGCCGCAGGAAACATCTTTGTAAGTAACGGTTTTTGGCAGACATTTTAAAATCAAATGGACAAAAGTCCATTCGATTTAAGCTGCTAACATAACGTCTAGAAAAACAATTTAAACGAGGTTCGTGTCCTATCAATAAGATCGTGACATATTATCGCGTGTGTTTCCGCATAAATTAAGATGTCATTATATTTTGACACCTCTGCGGGGCGCCAGGAGTAACTATGCGCAAGAGTGGCACGCGCCGTGCGTTCTGTTAAGGGGCTGGTTGCACGTCTATGTTATTAATGAACTAGCGTTTGCAAGCGGCTTCGCCAGCGCGGAAATCATCTCATGGGAACGTACAACCGGGATAAAGTATCTTATATTCCAACACAGGTCATGGTCTACCTGTAAATTTCATGGAAATCCGTTCAGCCGTTAAGGCGTGAAAAGGTAACAGACAGACGGACAGAGTTACTTTCATATTTATAATATTAGTAGGGTAGTATGGATTGCATGATTGGGCCTTAGTAAGTGCCGATTTCACCAATGTTACTAAACGCGTTCAACAGATCTGATTATGATATAATAACATAATTTCCCATAGAAAATAATGACACTGAAACGCAGCTCTTAAATGCAGTTTATGTTCTGATCGCGTTCAGTTTCATTGGTGAAATCGGCACTTAGATATAGTCCAACAATTACGACTTCAATTCTATTCATATGGTTATGGGTAAGATTAAAGCTCCATCGAGCGTTCGCGGTCCGGAAGAATGCATAATTTGGAGACGCGTCGTATGTTTTCGCGATCCTCAGCATAGAGGAAACAACCTAAAAATAGTGCTTGTAGTCAGTCTGGCTTATTGTTTCAGCTAATCTCTAAAACGGCTGGACCGATTTTTACGGGACTTGTGTAATAAGGAGTATTAATAGTGACATAGGCGTTTTGTTCCTGTAACACGCTCCCGTGAGATAATTTCCGACATCCAAGTCAGCAAAGCCGCCGGCAGAAGCTTAACATAAGTCTGATAAAGCTTGCCAAAGAAAACAATCTTACATTACATAAGACACCACTAACTGCAAACAGCTTCAAATGACATGTTTCCAATGCACTTCCACTTAACGAGTTGGCATTCGAACGCGTGCGCGTACGCAACAAGATCGTATCGACATGAGGGCGCATCTGTCGCTACCCTCCTATTGTTTTATGTTAATGACATTATCTTTACAGAAATTAGTTACGTTATTGTATTGTGGTTGGAATTTGGACTCTTTAGTACAGAACTGTTGATATCAGTTGATCATAATTATACCTACATTACCTACCTACGTTTATATCTAATATTATAAAGAGGGAAAATGTGTGTGGCGGCATCTACACCGCTACATGCGAACATCGCATCACGTCGGGGTCACCAGTGAAGAGATATGAGGAACAGGGTGTAAAGTTCACTCATACTCTTGGAAAAGGGAGGATGCTCCGACCAGATGGATGTCGTATCTGGTGGGCAACTGCCCGACGATTGATGTCGGGAAGTTGTATATACGCGATGCAGGACGAGTATCACGTCGGAGTCACCAGTGAAGAGATATGAGGAACAGGGTGTAAAGTTCACTCATACTCCTGGAAAAGGGAGGATCCTCCGACCAGATGGATGTCGTATCTGGTGGGCAACTGCCCGACGATTGATGTCGGGAAGTTGTATATACGCTAGCTGCGCGGTAAACTCTGATTGCGCGATGCAGGACAAGTGTCACGTCGGGGTCACCAGTAAAGAGATATGAGGAATAGGGTGTAAAGTTCACTCATAGTCTTTAGAAAAGGGCAGTTACCCACCAGATACGACATCCATCTGGTCGGAGGATCCTCCCTTTTCCAAGAGTATGTTCCTCATATCTCTTCATGAGTTTGTTTGTCCGTTTGTAAGTTTGTATGTAGGGGATAATCTCTGGAACTACCGGTCGAATTTGAACAATTCTTTCGGCATTTGATAGCCCAATTCTTGAGGAATACTATAGGAGCCGAGGAAAGATAAAAGAAAAGTCGGGAAGAACGCTAAACGAAAAGGAAGTGATAGCGCGGGCAGGTGATGTGAGGCGACCGGGACGGTCGGGGTAAGAAGAAGTTTCACGCGGACGAAGTCACGAGCAGAAACTATATTCCATAAAACTGCAAAGAATTAAGTGCTGAGTGTTGATGATGATTAAGAGAAGCTGTCTGTGCGATATCTCTATCATGAAAGCTTGCGAAGGAATAGAATCTGGAAGACCCTAATCTGCATCTAATAACAAATGTATGGCAATTTTTTCACATACAGGTTGCCAGATACATCAACGTTTAATCGGATACCATGGATTCAGAACGCCCCCAACGTTGAAATTTTACGTCGGTTATTTAAAAAAAATTGGCTGCTCCATACCATACAATTTTTACCGTGTAGGTAACGGCAGTTTTTTTTAATAATCGACGAAAAAATTCTTAATTACTTAACTACTTAAGACCGCGCTTACTAGTTTTTGAATCCACGGGAAACAAGAAAAAAACAGTATTTCGCAAAATTCTGAAAAAAATAACTTATTTAAAGATTTTTTTCAGAATTTTTGCGGACATGCAATTGCTTTTAATAAAACGATTAGATTAACTTGGGTGGATAGAAAAAAAAAAAAAAGTAACCCGTTTTCCTACTGTTTAATCAATCTCATTGCTACAAACAAACTTTTAACTAACGCTGAGTGTGTCCTGATAAAATTATTACTTAATACCTACCAAAAAGCGCGAGCGCAACCACTCGCGAGCCTATTTCAGTAGCCTTCGAACCAGCCTATAATGTTGGTGATTAAATAAATAACACAAAGTAAAGCGCCTGTCGGTTTGAACCTACGACCTACAACTCGTAAGTCGCAGCCAATTCCACTGGGCCACCAGTGCTCTGCCACCACCACTGCTGACGTCCATGTCAGCAGTGGTGGTGGCAGAGGTAGTAGTTATAATGTAACAAAAGATGACATCACTGATAGTGTCACCAAACTACTAAAGTTAAATTGCAAGAAAGTAATTTTGTGTGCTTTCCCATACTTTGAGCAATTGTCAAATAGGCAAAACAACTACATTCACATGCTAAATAATTACATGCATTTCTTAGTTAGTCACCATAGTGACAAGTTTGTATTTTTTGACATCAACATTTTTGTTGAAAAGCTAAAGTCGACTAGAGATACTGTGTATCTGCCGATTAGTTTTAGACGTCAAATAGCTAGACTATTAGCTTTTATTATTAACCCAGACATAAGTAGTATGTCGAAGTCACCTTTAGTTAGCACCACTATTAGTAATAGTACTAATGTTGAGGTGGTTAGCTCAGATAATTTAAACTAGTTTGTAAGACAACAGAAGGTACCAATAATATTATAGTTCCACTTAAAAACAAAAAGGTATTTTCTAGCACTACAATAGTTAACTGTAGAAAAGGGGCTAAGCAGAAATCCTTGA
Source organism: Dasypolia templi (assembly GCA_963555695.1). Classification (NCBI taxonomy): domain Eukaryota; kingdom Metazoa; phylum Arthropoda; class Insecta; order Lepidoptera; family Noctuidae; genus Dasypolia; species Dasypolia templi. Next base: position 14,536,263 of record OY743142.1, read on the forward strand.
AATTATTTCATCAAAATATTCAAGGATTTAACTCCAAACAATTGGAAATTGAATTGTTTTTAGAAAAAACAATGTTTGACATTATTTGCATAACTGAGCATTGGTTAAAAGATTCTGAAATGTTAATTAATTACGAGAATTATAATGTGGCCAGTTGTTTTAACCGAAAATCAATGCTGCGTGGTGGTTCACTAATCCTAATTAAACGTTGTATAAAATCAAAAGCTCGTAAAGACATAGTTGAACTATCGGTTGAACATAGCGTTGAACTGTCTTGTGTTGAGCTAGATAAGCATGTTATAGTGTGCGTTTACAGACCCCCAAATTATCAAAACTTCTCTATATTTGAGTCAGTAATGGAAGATGTTTTGGCTAAACTTGCAACTGGTAATAAATCAGTTATTATCTGTGGAGACTTTAACATTAATATTTTAGAAAATAATTCAAATACCAGTAGATTATTGAATTTGTTTAAATCATTCAATTTGTTAAATGTGTTTTTGGAACCAACCCGAACAACTACAACTTCTGTTTCATGTATTGATAATGTATTTTGTTGCTGCGACTATTTAGATAAAGCTATCGTTAATTATCTCCCTTCAGATCACAGCGGTCAAACCGTAACTTTTGAGTCCAACATAGCGATACAAAAAGTGCAGATACAATCCAGACCAATAACATTTGTCAATTTAAATAAATTTAAAAGCACTTTAATTTGTAAGTTAAGTAATCAGGACCTTACAATGAATAATGTTAATAGTTTGTATAAAGAATTCTTTTCGGTAGTTCAAACCGAGTTTAATAATATTTTTAAGAAGAAGTCTAAAAGTATCAGCCCTAAGTTTTTATTTAGTGACTGGGCAACTAAAGGACTTAGGAAAAGTAGGGAAAAACTTTTCGAGCTGTATGGCCTTAAGCCTTATATTAACACGGAAACTTTTAATAAGTATGTTGCTTCTTACTCAAAAATTTTTAAGAACACTTGTAAGGCTGCTAAAGCCTTATACATTAGCAACAAGGTAAAATCAGCAGACAATAAAATAAAGACGGTTTGGAAAATTATCAATAATGAAACGAACAGGATCAAAAAGCAAAATTCTGATTACACACTGGAGACGTCACGTGGTCTCATTTGCGATAACAAAAAAGTTGCTCAGGAATTTGTGAATTTCTTTACCAGTGTCCCACTAAATACCACTGAAATCTTAAATTCTTCGCCCTCGCGTGCTTTTGATTTAATGAGGGCGAATGTTTCTGCCTGCCCGATTGAATTTAACTTTAAGCATATTAACCCCTTAACAGTAATAAAATCTTTTAAGCAAATCAAGATCAAATTGACCGAAGATCTTTGGGGAATGTCTATTAAAGTCTGTACTTCCATAATTGAAACTATAGCACCTTACTTAGCCTTAATATTTAATTTGTGTGTGGATCAAGGAGTCTTCCCGGATCTAATGAAATACAGTAAGGTAATACCACTTTTCAAATCCGGGGACAGTAAAGACACTAATAATTATAGACCTGTGTCCGTGTTGCCGGTTTTCAGCAAGGTTTTTGAAAAGATAATACTTAATCAGATGCTCAATCATTTTAATACTAATAAAATCCTTCACGAGCAACAGTATGGTTTCACCAAAGGGCGTTGTACGACCGACGCTGGTGTTACCTTATTAAAACATATTTTTAACGCGTGGGAAGAGGCTCAAGACGCCATAGGAATCTTTTGTGACCTCTCCAAGGCATTTGATTGCGTCGATCATGAAACCCTGCTTTTGAAACTTGAGCATTACGGACTTGGAAAACTTGCGCTCAGTTTAATAAAATCTTATTTAAATGATAGACAACAGCAAGTTCAAATAAATGGTGTCAATTCACTTGGTTTAAAGGTAAAAATGGGTGTTCCACAAGGCTCGATATTGGGTCCTTTCCTCTTTTTAGTATATATTAATGACCTACTCCATTTATTAATAAATCAACCACAAATGGTGTAATTTGCTGACGATACTTCCTTAATTTTTAAGGTAGATAGACGTGCTTCAAATTTTGACGACGTAAATAGCGCCCTACTGCTGGTCCAAAATTGGTTCACGGCTAATAATTTAGTACTAAATGGAAATAAAACTAAGTGTATAAGATTTTCTTTACCAAACGTCAAGAGTAGTGATTGTGAGATAGTATTGAATCAAGAGAAGCTAGAATTCGTCGATAAAACGGTTTTCTTGGGGATCACGCTCGAGTCAAGGCTACAATGGGGTCCTCATTTAACGTCTCTAGCAGGACGGCTAAGTTCAGCAGCTTACGCTGTCAGAAAAATCCGTCAATTTACTGATGTAGATACCGCGAGGCTGGTCTATTTTAGTTACTTTCATAGTATCATGTCTTACGGTATTTTGCTTTGGGGACGGGCTGCAGACATCGAGTCTATTTTTATTCTGCAGAAAAGAGCCATCAGAGCCATATATAATCTCCGCAGGCGCGATTCTCTAAGGGAATTGTTTAAGGATATTAACATCATGACTGTACCTTGTCAATACATCTATGAAAACATCATGTACGTAAGAAAAAATTTACATCTTTACAGTAAAAGAGGTGAAAGACATAATTATAGTACTAGAAATCGGGACCTATTAGTTCAACCAGGTTTCAGACTGGCTAAAGTAGACTCATCTTTCATGGGGTACTGTCTAAAATGTTATAATAAAATACCTCCCCACATACTTCAACTGAATGAGACAAAATTCAAATCCTTTGTCAAACGCACACTATTCAGGCAGGCATATTATAGGTTGGAGGACTACATAACTGATAAAAATGCCTGGCTTAATGCCGGTCCTGCTCCACACCACAACTAATTAATTGACATTCGAATCACTGTTGAAGCTGCTGAAGATAGTAAGAATTTATTTGCATTATATAAACTCAATCTCCTTTTTATTATATAGATGCATTGCACAGATGTGAGTACTTTGTACTATAGAGCTACCATTTACCGGGTAATGTCATAGATTGACTTGAATGTGCCTTGGCGGCTGATAGTATGTCATGCTCACTCAAATGTCTCACTGACGGTGGCGCGTGTGTCGGATCATTTAGCTCCCTTCAAAATGGTTGAGCTGAATGGTGCTGATCCATGCGTCATGTTCGTGAACGGGCGCCGTCAGTTGGGACTGGTCATCTCTTAGCTGCCAGGGCTTATTTTAATAATTAATTAGCTGGATTGTTTTTAATTATGTTTTGATGCACTCTGGACGCTTTTAACGTGTACGGTTTTTTGTACATCGTTCTCACTTATAGTGAACAACATTAATCGATGTAACTAAGATATATGTAAAAACATTATTATTTAAAAGAGTGTCCATGGAGTTTCTTGCCCGTTCTTCTCCATAGGTACCTACTACGCTTTGGAATGGGCAACTAGCTTCATATTTCTGACTGACCGACTCCTTGACAATTCAAAAGTGCCTGTAAATGGTTTAATTGAAATAAATGATTTGAGTTTGAGTTTGAGTTTGAGTTTGTCAACCTTTTTATTTTGGGTGGGAAATCATCAAATGACTTCTACCGCTCTCGGTGGAGCGGGAGGGCGTGTCAGACTTTAACTAACTAAAACCCAATCGTGTTCCTTCAGTTGCCTGTGCCAGGGCCACGGTTTCTCTTTCAAATTTGTCAGCCAGTGTTTCTTAGGTAAATGGCTAGCAAAGCAACGTAGGTACTTAGGCTCGTAACAAAAAAAAACATTCAAACATCATTTCATCTCCAGCAAAATTTCATCATACCAGCCACAATATTAACCTCCAACAAAGGCCCGAACAACAGGAAACCAAACTAAAAGAAAACCATCAAAAACGAAAATGTAACAAATTCGTTACATTTACAATTTCGTCACGCGTTTTACTTGAGTTGTTGCATTCGTTTTAGTGGCAACACTGGTAACACCGGCGAGTGGTATTATGGCAACACTTTATGTGGATGCAACACGTTAGACTGATTTGTAACATTAATTAAAGTCACGATTTGGTAAACGACATTATACACACAGAAAAATACGCCTGCACTTACAGAAGAGGTAAGCAGATGTGATAGTCATATACATTTCTGTAGGAATAACCCAGGTCTCTTATTGTGTGTTAGCCAAATCGATTATTTTAATTTTATTATTATTTTTTCTATTTTCATATAAACAATCACATGATTATTTTAATTATGTGAATGTGAGGTATACGTGGGACATTGAATTTTTATTTTTTCATTTAGTTTTGGTATTTTATGCGGCCTACCCAAATGTCCTTAGTTGAGCTGCACGATACTTGACAAATGCTTGCACTGACTGGACAGGTTCACTCAAATCTGTGTGGTTCTTTCCTCAAAAGACCATTTCAGACACCTTCTACGTAGTCCTCAAATGATCTGACCAAGAATATTTCCGGATTTTATATACACATTGACATTGATGGACTTTATAAATACAATGACATGAAAGTTTACTTTGTAAATTATTTTAATATTTTAATAATTGTGAATATGAAGACAACGTGTTTTTATTAATTTTTACGTCTTTTTTTTCTATGTTAGTTTTAATCATGGTCTGACAGTTTGGATCCCTTCGAAACGGCGTATCGTTGAGCTACTTAGTTCTAGTTTAGTTGAGCTGCACGATTACTGACAAAGGCGTGCACTGACTGGATAGGTCCACTCGACCTGTGTGGTTCTTTGAAGACCATTTCAGACACCAGTTTTCATGGTCTTCACATGATCTAACCAAGATTATGTCTGGACTTTAAAATATCCTGTGACCTCTGAGTTCGTTTCGGCCTTTCTTTTCAGAATAGTCAGATAGGAAACGCCGATTTCATCTAGCTTTTAAAACATGATTGACGTGTAAAAGTGTTTCTACAAACCTACTTACAGAAATAATATCATTTACCATTTATCACGCTCCGGCCTGAAACTGAAAAATACTTCATGTATTTTGTAATAAATAGTTGTTGTAATTTGTTATTCACATACATGGTTCATGTTAGTAGATGAATAAATAAATAAAATTATAGATCCATTTTCCTCGAATTTCTTCGTGTTTGCGTTTTCTTGCTCTATTGACAGTTGATTTTACCGTGCCCTATTTAGAAGTTCAGATATTAGTTTAGTCGAGTTATTTATTTTTTACCCGCAGTTGCTTTGAAAACAAGTTTTCTATATGCTTACCAAGTGTTAGTACAATGTCAACAATAAGACACTGAAGAAAATCACTGGCCTCGCTTCCTACAAACCTGCAAAAAAATATTTCAAAATACTTTAAATCACATCGTTATATTTTTATAGTCATTATTTTAACATCACTAGCGTTTAAATTCACACCCAAATCAACGCAGTTAATAACAATAACGCAAACGCACCGTGTCATCAAAATAACGTAACACAGCACACGCTTTTTAAACACAAAGTCGTTTAAATTAAAGCACAATGTAACTGTCGATTACGATTAATCGTTTGGTTAAAAATAAATTAGTAACTTTTTTTGCTTTTAATCTTTTTTGTATGAAGAGAAATTGTTTTTCATACGAGTAGATCTTGATTCGCCCGCGTTTGCTGAATTATGATAAATTAAACTCTGTAGAAGACCTCAAGGTTTTTATTAAGTAATTGGGAAACTAGGAATTTTGAATGTATCGTTGTTGTGTTAAGAAACAGAACAGCGGGGTTAATAGCGATACACACAAAAATTAATTTAATTTTTGTAAATTCGATAACACACGAATTCCAAAATCCGTCGGATTGTGAACTAAGTGACTGTAGGCCACACGATTAATGAATATTTGTTTCGTGCAAGAATCGAACCCTCGACACCTAGTACTCTTCAATCTTACGCTATTCAACCTACTTCTCATCTATCATCATGCTGCTGCCAGTCACCCTGGGAAGATTGTCGCTCCACCTTTCCTGGGTTTGTACTTACCTTTTTGCCAAATGAATAAAAAAAAAATCTGTTTTAACGGCATAAACGTTATTTGATGAAATTGACAGACAGGGATACCATGATCGCAGTTCAATTGCGTAACACAAAAACAGTAGGAATGGTTTTCATTTTGACCAGTTCAACAACATTCATTGCGGTACTTACGTTGTTGAGCAGACAAAGTTTTCGAACATACGAAGCAATTGATTAGCAATGGTGCCGATTCTCTTGTACACCGAACTAAACTAACTAAACTATCACTAAAATTCCTTACTTTTTACTATGAAAATCTTGAAGCTATTCTGCGAAAAAAAATCTCTAAATTTAAAAATAATTTTGACACAACTATAATCGAATTTGACAATCGCGAGTCCACGTGTTTTTTTTTTCTTTTGATTTCGCAACGTCTTTGTTAGAGCCTGGGGCAGCCTCGACGTGTTTTCTATGGAAGTTTTGACTTTTTGTGTGAAAAATATAAAATTAAAATATCTACATGTAGGGATTTGGTGGTTTCAGGGTGACACAGGGGGTCGAAATTTTCATTATTTTTGTGATAGGACACACCGTTTTCGAGATATGAGCAAAATAAGAAACAGAAAGTTAAAGTACCGTTTTTACACGTCTGAAGTCGAGGTGTTGTTGGTGTGAACTTTAGTTCACGCCACCTAATTTTATTCCACACCTTTTTAATCGCGATTAAAAATAGTCAGATTCATGTTCAGATTTAGTTAGAGAATCAAATTTTTAGTTGAAAAACGTAAAATTCAGAATAGCAAAATAGACATTTTCACTAAACTATTAGCTCAGTGCAATCTTAGTGCTGTCAAACTAAAATATAGTTAAGTTGTGTCACTATAGTCAATTTCAGAATGGAAAATCGTCATTTGACAGAATTAAACCAAATTTTAGTGATTTTTAGTCTAGTTTAGACGCGTTTGTGACAAGAGAATCGGCACCAATGTCCTTCAAGATAATTCAGATTGTGATTTAACGTGTGTTACGCAATTGAGTTGCTGGGTTAAAACATAGGATAGGTTTTTAATCCCGGTAATACGTACACGAAATATGTTACCCGACCTATACGCTGGCGAAGAAGCGAACAGAAGCTAGTACTTATAACATAAAATCAGAATGTCCCCAATGATCACTTGATCACCCCTCTAATTTTGTGTTAAATACGGCAAGTGCTACAACAAAACCCACATACTTGATGATAATATGCCCGTATAGATGGCGCTACTGTAGAGTGGAGATTTTTATTCATTTACTTTTAATTGTGATAAAAAGCGGGCGCATACGGGGTGGTAGGGTTGTGTCCTTTTGTTACAGACATGATTGACATAATTTATCAATGTTATAGCAAAGATTTTTATCTGGGGAAGTCGCACGTTTATCTAACGTCGATTATGTTTTTAATCGTTGATTTTCACTCTATGGAAGTATTATATTTATGTATAACATTTATTTCAGGCTACAATGGCCCCATAGACATATACCTTACTAACTAATGAAGTATAAAACATTTTTTTTGTTAATAAATATAGCTTAAAACTATGTTATTAGCACTTCCCTAGCTTGTTCTTGTATTACCTCACATACTATCAATATAGTCAAAATAACCTTTACCTAGCCGTACTTCTCAGTTTGGGAGAACTTAGGTACATAAGTGTTATGTTATTATTCTTAAGATACATCAAAAAGGACAGAATTTCAAGATAGCTGAAACTCGTCCAAGTAACAGCAAGCACCTGAAAACTGAGTGAGTCGCACCACGTTAACACGTGTGGTTATTTTAGAAAGATTACATGCATGAAAACAAAAATATTAAACTGAAAACACACTGTCATAAAAATATAGTAGCTAAACACTAACAAACAACAATCATCCACTAAAATCCTAGCAATTTCCGTGACAGTGTGAGACGCATCAAACTCAAAGCATCGATTTCAATAAAACCATTTACAGTCACTTTTGAATTGTCAAATGATCCGGTCATTCAGAAAGATGAAGCTGTTGCCCATTCCAAAGCGAAGTAGGTTCATAAGGAGAAGAACGGTCAAGAAACTCCATGCACATCCATCCATTCATCCTTTATGACTTGGAAGTCAGCCATCAACACAAACCCAAAAGCAGGCGATGACTTGACAAAACACCAAGAGTAAATTACCTATGTAAATTAGCTACAGTAGCACTTTAGCTACTTATGGCCGATTCCTTTAATTTACGGACCGTTACTGGTTAAAATTAACGCTTATTATATCTTTACCAATAATGAAGCGAAGAACTCACAGCTTCGCATAGTAGACCCTCCGTAATGGAAGTAGCTATCACAGGTGAAATTAGCTTACGAATCTCTTTAAATGCTTAGTTGCCAAAATGAAGTGCTAGCATTGGTAAGCAAAACGATTCGTTTTTGTTTATGGGAACCGAGCATAAGTAGGCCTTTGGCGACTTTGTATGTGTGTTTGTAATTTATGTCGATCACTTTGTGTGTTTGTAATTTATGTCGATCACTTTGTGTGATTGTAATTTATGTCGTTTTTTTTGTAATGTGCGTTTGTTTGTGTAGAATAAACAGTTCTTCTTTTCTTCTTCATATTTTCTTCTTTTATATGTATATCGCGGTGGGATTTATTTGCGAACTGGATCTTCGACGTACTGCTTAGAGTCCAGAGTTTTAAAATACAATAGTGTGTTTTTTCGACGCGCTGGGTTGCACTCTGTTGGATTCTCAATACTCGGTTCAACACCGAGGGTTGAAAATCCAGTGCGCTATAAAAGCACGCCGCGTTATTTTTACATCCATGCTAACGTGGTCTAAATAGATCAACTAAATTGATTCAATTGATCTAAATGGGTTACCAGGCCAATGTGTGAAGGGCTGTCTGTCGGCTTAAATGGTTACTTGTGCGTTTAGAAGTAACACCCATTCAAAATAGTGGACCTATGACAATTTACTGCTACTGTAAAGATCTTACCTTATTGGTGATTTTCTTCAGAAAGGTCGGGTGCGACCGGCGTGCGTATGACCAGAGGTCTTACTCTGTAAGTCCGTCAAAAGAAGTTTAAAATTTTGGAGTGAACCCCCTACACCCGAATAACTAACTTTTACGGTAAAGGCTCGTACACAGGGGCGACGCGACAGCGCGACACAAAGGGACCACGAGTCGCGCGACGAGCGGAGCCTTGGTGTCGCGCTGTCGGGTCGCACTTGTTTGAGGGAGCCTTAAAACACATCGGGAGTAGGGACAACTATCACATCGTGGTGTCGTTCATTCTTAATTGTTAGGTCGGGCCCCAAACGAATCATATGTCCGTATGTGATACGCAGTAGAAAAGCTCCGTAACGTCGTCGGCCAAAACTACGGATTTCGTGCTTAGAAATTAGGCCTCCTGTTGCATGAACATAAACGAAGCAAAAGGAGTATGTAAGGATCGTAGCAAGTTTTGTAGCTTCTGCCTACCCCCATGGGAAGAAAGCATGAGTTAATGTATGTGTATAGGCACTGTGGACTGTGATAAACTAATTTGATTGATTGATTAAGGCGCCAATTCTAGTACTTAAAAAACGTTGGACCCCAGTCGTTCTTTTTTATATAGCTAATAATTGAGAAATTGTTTCTACAATAGCTGGGTACTAGATTCTTTAATAACACTGATGCTGTGCAAAAAAATCGTTGCAGGGTACTGTGTCAGTAGAAACATGCTTGCTGAAAATAATATTAAAAAAAGATAATATTTCTAGAAAAAAGTTCTTAACATAAAATGTCCGATAGATACCGTTTTGATAAAATAAAGAAAATAACAAATTGAGAGCCCAAAATGGTGAAAGTCTCTGCTACTCGGCAATAGATGGCGTTTCGAAGCAGTGTGATAATGTAAACAATAGATTGTTTACGTTTGTTTTTTCGTTCAAACTCTGTAAGCGATGATGACCAATTCATTATAAATATTATCATGTCTTTCCTGTAGGTCAGTAACTGATAATATTTCGATAACTGTAACCTATTTTTACACTGCATTTGTAGATTGCTGTATTTAATATTCCAGCTGAGCCTGAATTGAGGGTACTTGTTATGTTATTGTTATTGATGTTCAAACTCAACTACTCAAAAATATTAATGGCTCATCTCAAGTTGTTTGTTGTTGTCGGAGTGAATTCACAAGAAATACATTGTATATAATTAGTTATAGATGTTAATATAGTAAATTAAGTAAGTTGTACATGTATCGCATTGGGTAGTATCCTGTTAGATGTAAGTAGATAAATAAAGAAATAAATAAATAAAGTTAAGGCACTGCCCAAACGTAGGACACCGTAAAACACTCAGTTTTATGTCGCACAGCTTAGTCAGAAAAAAAAATGTGTATTCTAAAATGTTTAAACAAAAGACTTATTCAATAAAACATCATAAAAAAATGGTATCATGATAAAAAAAAAACGTCCCATAATTCTCAAAATATATTTTATGTAATGATAATATAGGGAATTCAATCAACGAAAGACATACATAAAATTATGCCTCGGGCTGTACATTTAATTCTTAATTTAATGTCGTTCGATTCAACTAACGTCGAACGCATCGCTGTTTTGAACCTGATTTGTTGCCGCGATGCGCTATTGACAATTACCTAAAAACTTGCGTCTTACTGAAACGATGAATGGACTGTGTGATAGATGATGTGGCTAGAAAAGGGTGACTACCGAGATGACGACCAATAGAGAAGCTTGTATGGAAGATAAAGATATGTTGCGTGTGCGCCGACTCCAAATTAATTGGGATAAGGGTTAGAGAATGAGAATGAGACGATGTCAAGTTCAAGAATCATAAATGGATCACAATCTTTGACAAGCACTTTGGTATACTTTTAAAATGTTGATAAATTCCTGCAAAATACTAGCCGCAGAAAAATAAAGGTCTATTTTGAAGTCCTCAGTTCGTAATGATACTACGACCACAACAAAACAAATGACCAGAAAAACAACTTTTTTTTTTACCTAAACTTTTTTTCCCGTACGGTCCCGTTTCCTTCGGCATTGACATAAATCATAGTGAATACGTTTACTTATCGCTAGTTTTTATTTAGTTTATGTAAAAACTATGGTCACATGCCAAGTCTCGTGTTTCAAACATCTGGGTAATGTTCTGTGGTTCAATATGGTGCTGTTTTTTTTTTGTTTTCTGGTATTTTTATGGTTTTAATCAATGTAGAGCAAGCGTAACTGAGATGCGTAGAATGGGAAACAAAAGTTTGAGGCGCTTGAAAAGCGTTTTGACAAGTTTATTTATTTATTTAAAATAAGCACACCAAAAGCACAGTCACTTCTTTCTAAAATTCTTTCTAAAATAAAATAACACTTAAATGTAGCATTTCAGTAACCATGCAAATAAAAGGTACTTACGCATGACATTGACATTATGAATATGATAGACAAACAGAAAAATAAATTGTGTCTCTAGAGGACCTAAATCTGTCCTAAATCTTATGTGTAGTCGGGAAATTGTTAAGCAAATGGACAAACTACGTCAATTTGCCAATTCGTACTACTGGGAAACAAACAGTTAAGTACTATATTGTCATTTGAAATATACGAACAAATTAAGTTGTGCTTTTGATGTTTATTTTTTTCGAATTGCATGTTTTGTTACCATGCATGTTTCTGCCTTGAATCGATTACGTTGTGCAGTCTGCGTTGTTGTCAATAGCATAGAGGAGGATCTCTCTGCATAAAATCAAGTCGTGTTTACTCATACTCAAACATTTATTTCAATTAAACCATTTACAAGAACTTTTAAATTATCAAAGAGTCGGTCAGTTAGTCCGAAAGTTGAAGCTAGATGCCCATTCCGAAACGTAGAACTCTATGGAGAAGAACGGGCAAGAAACTCCAAGGACACTCTTTTAAATCCATTTATTAACAAAATTCTGGTTACATAATTATTGTAGCTTCGATATGTGAGAACAATGTAAAAAATAAAAATAAAAATGAAAAATTCGAAATATAGTATTAAAATAAGCAGTGGGAGTTAAGAGATGACCGTCTCAAATACAATTACAAAACTTATTGATATTCTGTAATTTGCTGGCAGTTATTTTGCTCCCATAAAAAATAATGCCTACTCTCTCTCTCGACTACTCGCTTTTCACCTCACTCTGCCCAGAGCTGCCAAGGACCAATCTTTATTCAAGGAGTCCAGTTCATCCTGCCATCTCCGTCTGGGCTTGTCGCGATGTCGTTTGCCATTAAGGAACCCACTGGGTCGTAAGTTTGGTCCATTGGTCGTCTGACATTCGCCATATTATGTGTCCAGACCAAAAATTTTATTTTACGATTATTTATTTACAAGAAAAGATCGTAACTGCTGCCCAAATTTAATCTAGTCAGTTCTTAAAAACTCCAATTTTATCCATGTCAAATTCAGACTATTCTACCTACCTACCGGCTGTCAACATCACTGCTTCGAACCTTAAATCGAAGCTCAGGAATTCAGCTGAAAATTATATTATTATTAATTATTATCTTTTCCATGTAAGTAAAACCTAAATCTAACTCCATTAGTATAATAGACATTGACCCTGCACAATCCGTCTTCATCAATCAGAAACTACAATCCTTCATCACGACCGACTATTGTGCCCTCTACCCTAAAACTTCATTAAGGTGACCCCATAATAGTGTGTGCCAGGAGGATGTAATAGGGATCGAATTAAAATGATCGATATTGGTACGGTGAAAAACGGGTGCTAGAAAAACGGTCTCGACACCGTTTTTAGTACATCTTTAGTACAGTGAATTCGCTTTCGTTCGTTCGTTTTTTTTGTCTTTTATTTCTTTTTTCTTTGTGTGTGATGTTGCCCCCGACTTCGGCTGCGTTCCAAGATGAAAGTAGTCTATATTATTCTGCTCGTCATTGTCTACCCATGTGCCAAATTTCATCCAAATCCGATCAGCCGAGTTAGCGTGAAAGCGTAACAAACAAACAAACTTACTTATGCATTTATAATACTGATGTAGTAGTAAGGGGCATGGTTTTAATGTACAGTAAACCGCACGTCCGTGGTAACACCAAGTGTTCCAATCACTGTTGAAACTCTTGTTTCAATTTTGATTATTCGGTATTGTAGTTAGAATTGCATGTAGAATCGATGCTACCTACAAATGTTTGATTAAATATTAATTATTCACAGTTTATGGAAGGTGGAGCTTTATGACCCAGATAAATTAAAAAATGAAACAGTATTAATTCAATTAGATATATAATTATCTGCAAGCTGAAACGGCAAATTATCGGGAGCTGGTGAAACAGACCTTTAGTATATAGTATCGTATAGAAGTACCGACAATCCTCAAATATCGATATTTTTTCTGGGTTTAAAACTACAAGTTCACGTGACCTACAAATCGATTGGTTACGGTTTTAAGTTATTTCGGTCCTAATAGATGTGGATGCGTGTCGCCGATGTGTCTGCCCGGATTTAGGGATGTTGATGTTAATGTTGGAATTGTTGCTCTTTGTGGGCGTGGTAATGTTATTATTATAGCGTTGATACCGTGACTGTGTTTAGATATGGTTAATTTAAAGGAATTTTGAGTAATTTAAGAAGAGATACTCTCAATTTGGACTCAGCTAGAACAGGGTAGGTATAACTCAAATACTATGAGCTCCTGTAATCCATAGTTTTTTATTAGTACTGTTTTAGGTTCCCAGATATTTAATGTCTAACTGTATGAACTTAAACTCACCTCGTCGTAACGGACAAACACCGGAGACGACAACACTGTTTCCCCTATAAATGAAAGCAAGCGTGAAGATACGTTTTTATGAAATAACGACCGACATTTTATACTTCCGCCAAGAATCGAACCGGATACCTCGCTAATGGTGCGAAGAAGGATGCGTCTTGTAAGGATTCATAAGTCACCTGTCATGTTTTATTTACGACATTATCTTCTAGTTAATAAGTCAACATTTAATCATGTTTCGACGACGCACGTCAAAATATAGCGGCAGGATTTTTTCGCGCTCTGGATCTTCAACGCACTACTAAGCGCCTAGAGCTGAAAATCCAACAGCGTGTTTTTTCGACGCGCTGGGATACACTCTGTTGTGTTTTCAACTAGAGACCCGCCCCGAATTCGCTCGGGTGCAATGCTTGTAGTCTGTAATGTCTTCGAAAATATATTCAGTTAAATTACATGCGCCAGATTGATACACAGTGAAAAGATGACTATTGTGATGAATAAATATGAATAATAAATATGCTTTTAATGGGGAAAAAGGTGTGTAAGTTTCGATCTATTCTCTTTGCTATTGGATAGATAACTTTTGAATAGCAAGGAAAATTACTTTGTTATTGGATAGATAACTTTTGTATAGCAAGGAAAATTACTTTGTTATTGGATAGATAACTTTTGAATAGCAAGGAAAATTACTTTGTTATTGGATAGATAACTTTTGTATAGCAAGGAAAATTACTTTGTTATTGGATAGATAACTTTTGTATAGCAAGGAAAATTACTTTGTTATTATGGTTAACACTTTTCTCATTTACTACTAAGTGAAAAAGCAAAATAAAATATAAGATATTAAATTAATCGAATCAGGGGCGTCGGCCACAGGTGCCTTGACCATTGGGGCCTAAGCCACGGACCCAGTATTTAGTAAAACCAGTTTTTTTTTTTTCGAAAAACGTTCTTGTTATCACTAAGTCTAAGTAGTTAAGCTCTAAGGACTACCAAGTTTAAACCCAACAATCTTCACCGTTTTCAAACCCCATTTTATCATTCGACCGTTATTTCAAAAACACATCTTTTAATTTAATAAAAATAAGTCCACAATAGGGGTCCGCTATCAATTTATCCAGAGATATCAATTGTTCTACAAACAATTGCGTACTTGTGGGGTGCACATAACCAATGTAAAAGGCATAACTTTTTATTTTTATTGCACATCCTACTTTCAGAAAATGGCTGCGGCTCGTTGAAACAATTGTGGAATTGTATTTTGATAGGGAGCAGCGAATTTTAATAAAAGGCGGCTTGTTTGTGTTTTTTTACGAGATTTGTATCCGGAGTGAGTATTGGTCCACATATCGCCAGTTAGGTTTAAGTCCCATGTAATAGGGGGCGAGCCTATTGCTATCAATCGGGCACAAATCCAGGCTCCGGGATGCTACTGATAATTTTAAATGGAACACCCAACCAATGCGCGACTCGGGAATGGAACCCAGGATCTCATGCTCAGCAGTAGCGTTTGGGACCAGGGACTTAAAGACACCTTCATAAGTGTTACATTTAGAATTGATAACAGAATCAAATATGTAACACTCATAAATGTGTAACAGTACCTAATATATCTGTAACAGATATAAAAAGGGTTAACAGTGTTAATAAGTGTAACAGGTTAACGCGACTTTGCCAAAATAACCGCAATCCCAACTAGATTGAGGCTATTTTGGCTTCGCCGCGTCTGTCGGTCCGCCGCGCGTTCTTGCTTTACCGTGCCATTATACCTAAAACTGCTTATTTCTGTTACACATATAAAAGGTTACACTTTGAAACATTCTTGTATCTGTTACATTTATCAATGTTTCTTTTAAAACAGTGTTAAAAATAGTGAAAACAATTACAGTTTCGCCTGCTTGGGACCACTAGACCAACGAGGCATCGGCCCACATTCATCATATTCCAAAGTTAGTATTTACATTTACCCAATTACTTAAAGATTTGATTATGATACTTCAGCCCTGAGGGTTAAAGAACTTATTAATTTGTTCTTGTTTAAAAGAAGCTTCTCTGTGAAATCGGGCTTATAAACTAAGTATCTTCTTTTCTAGTCACACTCAACACTCTTAAATACTTACATAATCCTAACCAGTGATCTCCAAGATACTTTAATTAAAGTATCTGGAATACAAAATGCAAAATACTTTTTATTTAAGTATTTCGGATACCAGATGAAAATAACTTTCTGTAATGGTATCCGAAATACTAGATATGAAATACGCATCTTTTGAATACTTTTTATAGATTAAATACTCTTGGAAAAAAACAACATTCAATTTCATGAAAGTTTATTTTTTACATGTAAATCGCGTTTTTTGCGCAAACGTGACACAACATAATTTTATATTTGTAAGGGTTTTAATTGAGACTTAAGTAAAACTAGTTCTTCGAACAGTTTATCACAATTTTTCCTTCGATGAGGCCTCATGATCATGCCCCCAAATGAGAAGAGTCGCTCCACAGGGGCAGTACTTGGCACACAGGTGTTGTATTTGAAAGATTTTTTTTTTATTGTAGGATAAGCATTTAAGCTCTTTATGTTGGCAGCTTTATTATTTAAGTATTGCAATGTTTCTAAGTCAGCCGTGCTGCCAGCAGATCCGGTGTTTTCGGCACCTTGTTATGAAAAAGTCAAGGCTCAAGAAAAGACTGAATCTTATCATAGCTTCGACCAACCGACCGAAATTTTACGTGTCTGTCTCCCTAAAACACAACCTATTATGCGGAATAATTAAAAATGCATCAATAACATTTTGTAGAAAGAAAGAGTTGCCACGCCACCTATCAATTCGGCCCTAAAAGACTAAAGATTCAATAGCGCGTTCAGTTTTATCTACGACAATATTGATATTTAAAATTAATGTCACCTAAGATGTCACAATAGAATCACCAATTACTAAAAGTATTTTAGCAAACATAGAATCTACAAAACACTAAAATACCAAAGAACAGGTATTTAAATAAGTACAAGATACAAAATGGTAATTCACTATGCACACAGTAATTTAAGCCAATTTACAAAAAATTGTACCATTACAAAAAAAAAAACATTTATAATTTAAAAATAGCGTCAAAAAATTCCTCCGCATCGCAGCCGCAGCAGCAGAGCCAGCACAGCTCGCCGAACCAGGAAGATGGGATGGCGCAAGAGTGTCGACACACGTTGCATCCCACACTAGAGGCCTACCCACCTTCCATGGAAATAAAGACATGCCGTCCGGTCTCGGCCATCGTCGAGTGCCAGCCGTATAGCTGGAACGCCGACGGTGCTTCTGACTACCTACCCATGACAACTGTCAAATTTTTGTTCCGTATTTTAATTAATTTTAATTAGTAATATAAGTGAAATTAAGGTGTCTTTTTATGTCTAAACGTAGTATAATTGCATAAATACTCAGGATTATTGTTTTCCTGTAAAAATATAAAGTGAAATTCAGTGTTTGGTTACACACCGGTAACCTAAAACCAGCAGCTGACATTCCAACTGTGGATTTAAACGGGGAAGTATTTGTTTCCCATTTCTTTTTAATAGCACACAATCGTCACCATAACTCTGTTACACATCATCGTTAGGTATTCTATTAAGCACCCTGCATTGGGTCTAAATTGCATTGTTTACATTGTAGAAAATCGAAAATAAGCGAAGATTTTGCTAATCTCAATTTGATCTTTATTATTAATACAACAATAAAACGCTTATGATCGTTATTTTTGCATTTTCCTTATACTGTAATAACGAATAACTAATAGCTTTAAAATCTAGGCAACCTACCCACCTATGGAAAAGTAAAATCCTAAGGCAATAAAAGCATCAAAGTTATACATTCAATTTAATAATATAACTTTGTTAATAGCTGTTCAAGCCAATTCAATAGCCAACCTCATTTCTCCACTGAACTACGCTAACTTCTCCCATTTTCCCTTTTAATTTCCAGCTTTATTTCTCTATCCTACTTGTTCTTACCGTTTCTTTATTCTAATTTCAGTAACAAATCCTGAAACCATGCCTGTGATGACCCGTAAGGCTACTGCTCAGGATATGGAGCTTAAATTGAGAACGGCCCTCCAAAAACTTGAAGCATCAAAACTCCAATGTCAACAATTGTTACAGGAGAATGATGAAAGTGAGGAGGAAATCAAGAAGATAGTTGACAAAAACTCAAGCCTTAAACGGGAGCTAGTTGACCTACATCAGCAATATTTGAATATTGTTGAAGAACGCGATCAACTGAAGGTGGTCACGGATGGTTTCATTGACTGTAGTAATTTGTATGAGGAGGCTTTAGGCAAAATTAGGGACCTAGAAGATGAATTAATTCATGCTAATAGTCGTATTATCCAGTTAGAGAAAGAAAAAGAATGTACCCAGGTTAAAGAAACTAATCACTTATATAATGAATTGGTAAACACAAATTGTAACCCTCACTCCATAACAACTATTGATCTAACTGAAGATTCCTTGCTGAAACAGAATTATAATTGTAGTTATAGTCATAATGTTAGTCATAACAAAATAAAAAAATATGCAAAACTGAATCGAATAATTAAAAAATACCAGCAATTTAGGAAACAGCAAAAACACTTTTCTAAAAATATTCCACTGAGAAAAGAACGTGTTGATCTTATCAATAAGTTAAACAATTATCAGATCAAATTAGAAGACAGCAAAAAAATCTATGAAATTGATACACAGCGCTTACAGTCTGACATACAGGTACTTGAGGGCAGACTTAGTTCCCTTTACATTAAATATGTGGGTTCTCAGAACCAAATTAAAGAACATATCCTTGCAGCTAATGAGTTAGTTATGTGTCAGTGTACTTGTCAGAAGGTTTCAAACCCTGATGCTGTCCAGACTAAGTTAACGGATGACCCATCCCAGACTGAGAGTTTGTCTCAAGACTGTATTATTAACCAAGATATATCTGATATAGTGCAAGATCTATCTCAAGTGGTACAGCTTGATACCAGTAGCTGTCCATCTTTAAGTAGTCATCATTGTTATCATTCAGTTATGTTCTCAGATAGTATAGGAAGAGGTTTAGGTAAATTAATTAATAACAACCTGAGTTATTCTACTCAAAACTATTGTACGCCAGGGTCAACCTACAAACGAATAATGGCATCAGTAACAGGAAATGAATGTAATCCTGAAACCAACATTACTGTATTTGTAGGTAATAGTTCTAATGTCAAGAAAGATGAAATCACTGACTGTGTAACAAAGTTGTTACAGATAGATTGTAGTAAAATAATATTATGTGCTTTCCCATATTTTGAAAGACTGACGAATAGACAAAACAATTATATTCATATGCTTAATAAGCATATGCACTTTTTAGCTAGTCATCACAGTGACAAGCTTGTGTTTTTTGACACCAACAGTTTTGTTGAAACTTTAAAATCGACTAGGGATACTGTGTATCTGCCTGTTAATTTTAGACACATAATAGCAAGGCTATTAGCTTTTTATATAAACTCAGACATAAGTAGTATGTCGAAGTCTTGTGTTATTAATACCACAATAGTTAGTAATAATACTAAAAGTCACGTGGCGAGCCTGAATAAATGTAGCTCAAATGTAGCTATAAGTAATTCTACAAACTGTACGAAGGAGGTTCCATGTCCCTCACTCACTACGAGCTCACCGTCTGGTGGTGACATTCAAGTCTTGGGCTTAACTCCGGATAATCATTTAAACTAGTTTGTAAGACAACAGAAGGTACCAGGAAGAATAGTCTTATAACTAACAACAACAAGGTATCTTCTTGCTCAAAAAGATGTCATTATCAAAAAGAAGGTCAGCAGAATGCCTTGAAGTTATTTCATCAAAATATTCAAGGTATTTCTTCCAAATTATTAGAAATTGAAATGTTTTTAGAGAAAACAAAGTTTGACATTGTTTGTTTTACTGAACATTGGTTAAGGGATTACCAAATGCTAATTAATTATGAGAACTATAGTGTGGGCAGTTGTTTTACCCGTAAATCTATGCTGCGTGGAGGGTCTCTAATCTTGATTAAAAATTGTTTAAAATCCAAGCAACGCAATGACATAGTTGGTTTATCAGTTGAACATTGCATCGAACTGTCCTGTGTTGAGCTAGATAAGCATGTTGTAGTGTGCGTGTACAGACCCCCTAATTATCAGACCTTTTCTTTATTTGAGTCAATAATGGAAGATGTCCTAGCGAAACTTGCATCCAGTAACAAAGCCGCAATTATTTGTGGTTATTTTAATATTAATATTCTTGAAAATAATTCAAATAGCTGTAGATTACTAAGCCTTTTTAAATCGTTCAATTTATTTAATGTTTTTACCGAACCGACTAGAGTAACTCCAACTTCTGCTACTTGTATTGATAATGTCTTCTGCGATTTTGATTATTTAGAAAAAGCCATCGTAAATTTTCTGCCGTCAGATCATAGTGGACAAACGGTAACCTTTAGGTTTAAAACACCTTTACAAAAATTGCAAATACAATTTAGACCAATAACTACTGGCAAATCAAATAGTTTCAATAGTGCCCTAAATAATAAGTTAAATGTTCTGGGCCATAATATGGACGATGCAAATAAATTTTATGAGGATTTCTTTTCATTAGTCCACACTGAATTCAATAAAACTTTTGAAAAGAAAAAAAAAATATTTGCACTAAATTTATATTTAGTGACTGGGCAACCAGAGGTATTAGGATTAGTAGAGAAAGACTGTTCGAGTTGTATGGCCTTAAGCCTTACATTAATACTGAAACTTTCAATAAGTATGTTGCTTTTACATATTCCAAAACTTTTAGAAATACCTGCAAAATAGCTAAAGCCCTGTACATTAGCAACAAGATCAAAACAGCGGAAGATAAAATAAAAACTGTTTGGAAAGTTATAAATAACGAAACTAGTAGGAAAAAAATACGGAGCATTGAATACACATTGGAGACTTCACGTGGTGCCATAAGCTCTAACTTAGAAGTAGCTCAAGAATTTGTAAATTATTTTACTAATATACCATCTAAAACTACGGAGGCTTTAAATTCCTCACCCAAAGTCTCAATTGATTTATTAAGAGCGAACGTTCCAGGCTGCCCGGTTGAATTTCAATTTAAACATATAAACCCTATGATAGTTATAAAAGCTTTTCGGCAAATAAAAATCAAGTTGACCGAAGATCTTTGGGGAATGTCTATCAAAGTTTGTACATCCATAATCGAAACCATAGCACCATACTTAGCTTTAATATTTAATTTGTGTGTAGATCAAGGAGTCTTCCCGGATTTAATGAAATACAGTAAGGTTATACCACTTTTTAAATCTGGGGA
Source organism: Dasypolia templi (assembly GCA_963555695.1). Taxonomy (NCBI): domain Eukaryota; kingdom Metazoa; phylum Arthropoda; class Insecta; order Lepidoptera; family Noctuidae; genus Dasypolia; species Dasypolia templi. Next base: position 14,557,320 of record OY743142.1, read on the forward strand.
TAGCAAAGACACCAACAATTATAGACCAGTATCCGTGTTGCCGGTATTCAGCAAGGTGTTCGAAAAGGTAATGCTCAATCAAATGCTTAATCATTTTAACATCAACAAAATCTTACACGAACAGCAATATGGTTTCACCAAAGGTCGTTGCACGACTGATGCTGGTGTCACTTTACTAAAACACATATTTACAGCGTGGGAGGAGGCCCAAGATGCCATAGGAATTTTCTGTGACCTCTCCAAGGCATTTGATTGCGTTAATCACGAAACCTTGCTCCTAAAACTGGAGCATTACGGACTAGGTAAACCTGCGCTAAGTTTAGTTAGATCTTATTTACAAGATAGACGGCAAAAAGTTCAAATTAATGGTGTCAATTCACTTGGATTAAAAGTAAAATTGGGTGTTCCACAAGGCTCGATATTAGGTCCTTTCCTCTTTTTAGTATATATTAATGATCTACCCCATTTATTAAAAAAACAACCACAAATGGTGTTATTTGCTGATGATACTTCTTTAATTTTTAAGATAAGTAGACGTTCATCAAATCTTGACGACGTAAATAACGCACTGCTGCAGGTACAAAATTGGTTTACTGCTAATAATTTAGTATTAAATGGGAAAAAAACAAAATGCATAAGGTTTGCTTTGCCGAATGTTAAAAGTACTGATTGTGACATAGTATTGAATCAAGAGAAACTAGAATTCGTTGATAAAACGGTTTTCTTGGGGATCACGCTCGACTCGAGGCTGCAATGGGGTCCCCATTTAACATCTCTTGTAGGACGGCTAAGTTCAGCAGCATATGCTGTAAGAAAAATCCGTCAGTTTACTAATGTAGATACCGCGAGGCTGGTCTATTTCAGTTACTTTCATAGTATCATGTCTTACGGTATCTTATTATGGGGACGCGCTGCAGACATCGAGTCTATTTTTATTCTGCAAAAAAGAGCCATTAGAGCAATATATGGCCTCCGCAGGCGCGATTCTTTAAGGGAACTGTTTAAAGATATTAACATCATGACCGTACCTTGTCAATATATATATAAAAACATCATGTACGTAAGGAAAAACTTAAATATTTTCAGTAAAAGAGGTGAAAGACACAACTATGGGACTAGAAATAGGGACCAATTGGTTCAACCGGGTTTCAGGCTGGCTAAAGTAGATTCATCTTTCATGGGGTACTGTTTAAAATGTTATAATAAAATACCTCCCCACATACTCCAACTGAATGAAACGAAGTTCAAAACCTGTATCAAACGCACACTATGCAGCCAAGCATATTATAAGTTGGAGGATTACATCTCTGACAAAAATGCTTGGCTCAACGCTGGTTCTGCTCCACAAGGGCGCCTAAACAATTGATTAGCATTCGGAAATATTGTTGGAGCTGCTGAAGATTGTAAGAACTATCTTTGCACTGTATAAATTCAATCTTTTAGTATTGTATAATTGCAAAGCACACGTGTGAGCACTGTGTAGTACCTACTATAAAGCTACCCTATACTGGGCACGTCTGTCATTGACTTGAATGTGCCCTGGCGGCTGAGAGTATGTCACGCTCACTCAAATGTCTCGCTGGTGGTGGCGTGTGTGTTGGATCATTAAGTTCCCTTCAAAATGGTTGAGCTGAATGGTGCTGATCCATACGTCATGTTCGTGAACGGGCGCCGTCAGTGGGGACTGGTCATCTCTTGGCTGCCACGGCTTTTTTAATTTTTCTTTTCCAATTTTTATGTTTATTATTACGGGTCTTTCTACATCGTTCTCACATGTTTAATTTCAACAAGACTGATGTAAAAAAAAATCTGTAACCATATTATTTAAAAGAGTGTCCATGGAGTTTCTTGCCCGTTCTTCTCCATAGGTACCTACTTCGCTTTGGAATGGGCAACTAGCTTCATATTTCTGACTGACCGACCCCTTGACAATTCAAAAGTGCCTGTAATGGGTTTATTTGAAATAAATGATTTGAGTTTGAGTTTGAGTTTGACAAGTCGCCGTCGGATGATGTCGTTAATGTTTGCGTGCCGCGCTAAGCGACCCGCACTTCGGCTGTAAGACAGGCCGTGGTGTCCGAGACTGTTGACAAATTCGCCACAGTGACAGCGATCGATGAGGAGAACAACAAGGAGCTCCTAGTCGCAGGTAAGCAGCGAGGCGGAAAGTGGTGTCGTCGAACAAAGTGCCTATGTTCGACGACGGTAGTGCATGAAGCCACAGACCTGACTCCCATTTACCCACAGCCAGCAGGCGCGCACGCTCCGCAGAAAACGGATTATCGGGTAGATCAGAGTTCGGGCAAGCGAGTCTCCAGGCATCCATAGCCTCGGTGAAGCACGGCACATCAAAATTAATCAGTGTGGAGGTAAGGATTTTCCTGATTAATTTTTTATTGCCATGGGCCGAGGATAGGAAAGCCGGCAAACTAATGCTAGAAATTTTGCGGACGCCGAGGCCTCCCATACGAATGGGAAGAGTAGCTTGTGCCCAAGCTCGGTCGTCCATGGCCACATTTAAAATCGTATTATGTGTGTGCCGGATAATTTGGTATATTCTTTCTAAAAGGTGAGTGTGCTTCCATAAATAGGAAATGCGAAGGAAATATGTTAATTTAGGGCCGAAACAGCAGTAACAAATTAAGGTGATGGCCGAATGCATGTTAATTTGCATCAGTCTTTCCGAAATGTCGTTGAAATTTTGCATTTTTTCATCAATAAAACCGGGAAAGGAATTTTCTAAAATTGGAGACCCCTGGGAGACGAAGAGAGCTTTTTTCAATAATTTTGATTTCTGGAGCTATTGCATTAAATTTAGAAAGTGTAGGTTGTACCTACTGTCCGCAAAGAATAGTTCACATTTCGAAAGATTGAGATCAAGGCCCATGTTATGAAGTTCATTTTTTAAGAATTAGGTAATTTAAAACAGTTTCTACATCGCCTCCCAAGGTTTCATCATCAAGATACCAAACGTTAAATTTAGAAATAAGGGTTGAATAGCTAAACTGAAAACCACTGGTTCGAGTGGATTACCTTGTTGACAGCCAACAGCAGATTCCAAAACGTTGTCCCTATACAGTAATTTTGATGGGTGTCTATTACATTGCCTAAGGAAACTATAGATTTGGGGTATTTCTTTTTTAGTTTCTGCCAACAAGGTGTCCCTATTAACTGAATTATAGGCGTTCTTTATGTCAACCTTCAGGATGCCTTCATGATGCCTTCACCTCACCTTTCCAGAATTTAGGTAGGTCGACAAGGAGTGTACGGCAGCCTCACAGCCCCCTTTGGAGCCATAACCTAGCTGCAGGGGCTGGATTTTATTCGAAACCACCTCACCATAAAATTTACAACAAATCTTGGCTGCCATAAGAATATAAGTAGTTCAAAATACAGATACAAAATTAATTTAAAAAAAGGTCTGAAATACAGATACAAGATACGTATTTTGCATCTTGTATCTGTATTTCAGATACTTGTATCTTAGATAAGTTACATCTCTGATCCTAACTAATATTATAACATCAAGCCTGTAATCCCAGAAGGGTGACCGCATTTCGCCAGTAATATTATAAATGCGAAAGTTTGTTTGTTTGTTACCTTTTCACTCCAAACCGGCGAACGGCGGGGTAATTGCGTAACACGCTAACAGTAGTAATCGCTTTCATTTTGACAGTTCAACAACATTCATTGCGTTATTTACGTTGTTGGCAGACAAGTCTTTCGAACATATGAAGCAATGGATTAGCAATATCCTTCCAAATGACTCAGATTGTGGTTGATAGAGTGTTACGCAATTAGCTTGCTGATTTGGATGACATTTGGCACACAGATAGACCATGACCTGGGTAAGGACATTAGTCACATTATTTCTACATTTCGTCCAGGATCGCAGACACAGTTGCGAGCAACGGCTAGTACTATTCATAAAATCATAACCGCTGTTAACGCTAAGTCGACATAAAATAAAATAAAATAACATAACAAAAAATAATATAAAATAAAATAAAGTGAAATAAAATAAGCTTAAAATTTAATCTACAATTAGATCAACCACCGTTACCAACTTACAATCATAGTTTGACTTGCATCCCACAAAAGGAAGACAAAGGGTGTGACTTGCAAGACTAAACCTATTCACTAGACCGAAACTGTCGGATTTCCTTCTCATTGAAATGCATGAGATTCCATTTTTATGCTAATATGAATCGTTTTTACTTTCATTTCCGACTTAGGAAGTAGTTAAAATAAAACCATCCTATTTGTAGGGTGATTAATTCCTGTAGGTCGTTCTCACTTTCATGTGATTCTTTAATTAAACTTCAACCGTCTTAATACAGAACACGATCTACCTTAAGCCCGAGCAACCTTCAAGCCAGTTTTTGTATTTCGAACTCTATGACGACTAAGGGCCGATTTTACCAAAGTCTGACCAGATTGACGTCTGACAGTTCTCGTATAGAAAAACACATACTATTTATTGACTTATTATTAGTAATTAATTATAATATTACGATTTCTGTTAGGTTCTTATTCCAAAAACCGGCTTGATTGTTTAAAGTAAATCATGTCTGAAGACCAACCTTGTTTTGAAATATTATCGCAAGTGCCTAGTCTTTGGCCGTCTCACAGAAGCTTGGGGTACATTTCGAATTAGGTCATAATCGCGCTCAGCGCTCACATCAATAATTTGATTATGAAGCGGAGAGCGGTCTACAATTCGGAACGCTCGTGAACGCGCTCACAGTGCTCGCTCAACGTCAATACTTGTAATATATATTACCCCAAAGACATTAAATTATTAACTATCTTAGATCTCTCTGCTAATCTTCTTTGATTAGGTGGCGACTGTAGGCAGAAGCAAAACTTTGAAAATGCCACGTTAGTTTAAAGATATGATGCGACTCAAATAAAACAGCACAACTGTCTTTTTGACAGCGCTCACGGTGTTATTAATTTAGCGCACGGTCGGAATTATCGCATGTCATGATGTCAACTATGAAGATTCACGGGAAATCGTTATCGCGCTCACGCTCATTCGGAACGGGTGAAAGCATGCTCATGTCGATTACAGCAAAATTTTGAAAGTACCCCTGGATACGTTTTTACTTTACTTTTAAACAGACATGTTTTGCAACAAGCATAGAATAATGACAAGCAACAAGTGTATTTTTTTAGTTGCACTAAATGTGGGTACATGCTCAAACTTACCTTCTCCCACTACGCCAAAACCTTGCTGAGTTACGAGCGCCGGCGACAATACTAACCTAACACGTCCGACCTGGAATGCGATCCCAGGACCTTGCGCTCAGAAGCCGCACTTGTGGGTGTGACTAGACAAATGAGACATAAATGTCATACTAGCTGATCCCGGCGAACTTCGTATCCCCAAGTTTTCGTGAATTATTCCCAAGTTTAAATAGTTATTTGTCTACGCGGACAGAGACAAATCCAACCAGTCAAAGATCATAAAATCGGTCCAGCCGTTCTTGATTTATAAATGGTGTAACTAACCCGACTTTGTTTTATTTATAGTGATTATAAAAAATAAATTTCTGTTTTTGTTAACTTCCCTAAATCATGTCCACTTCCTCAAAATGTTCGTGTGTATATAATTATGGCTGTTGCGTCGTGCCAGTGTGCACGAGCCTTTAACGTATTTTATCCTGGAAACTTTTCATTTAAACTACATAAGTTCGACGAAACCTATTATTTATTTAATACTGCAAACTATTCATTTTCTTACCTTTATTGTTACATTAATCATCATGATAAAAATTTACCACCCAGATTATATTCAAACTGAATTTTCTAACTTAGGTATATCAAATTCCTCGTTCACAGTCCGCAACTCAGTTATTGAATATCGCGTGCAGCCCTCACTCTTCAGTTTTCCCACGGACCCTTTGCCCAGGACATAAAGTCGACCGTCCACTGCTATGTAGGTAGGATGTGCACATTAGCTGCGCGATTCATTTGTTTCCCAGCCAGTGATTCGTGCGTAGCGAGGCCGCGGGTCTCAGTGGACGATCCCGCATAAATTTTCTTTCAGCATTTTCACACCCACGACGATTTGACACCGTGTTTCCAGCGAAGAGCTTGTAAACGTAGAGTACATTTAAACCCACATTTACGTGTCCGCGGATGCGAAGCGAGCCAGCCGCGGCCAGGGACTCAAACTGTAACCGTTAAGGCTCCCACACACAGGCGCGACGCCACAGCGCGACATGCGGTGCCTTTGTCGCGCTGTAGCGTAGCACCTGTTTGTGGGAGCCTGTATAAGTGTTTTAACACCGTTTTAAAAGTAACACATTTTTACAATAATGTTACAGTATCAAAGAGTAGGTAACCTTAAAAATGTGTTATACTACTCTGTCAAGAAAGTACTGGGAAAAGATCAATAATACACAAAATGTTAGTTATTCAACCTAATTTTTTATCGTCTTCAAAATATACTCCTTCAGAGACGATTTACTTACGCCAAAGAATATTACAATCATAAAATAAAAATAAAACCTTTTTCCGGAATCGAGTTCAGTTCTCGCCGCGAATTATCCTGGTAGGAATTGACTCGTTCTAGCATGTCCTCAGCGACTCTTATGCGATTGAGTTTTTGGAGAAAATTCAGGTCCTTTGGGACTAGCCGAACGGCAATATGTTTCTAATCTAAGAGATTATTTAAAATGGTACGGATCGACTCGTGAGACACAAAAAGTTCAGCGGCTATCGCTATCACACTTGAATGAGGATTTATAGTCACTATTTCATTCACCTTTGCGATGCTAACTTCAGTTGAAGACGTTCATGACCTACCAGAGCGAGGCAAATCTTTCATCATATCTCGACCGATTTTGTACGCTTTTTACCACGGATAAGTACGTCTATTTTGGTAAAGTCGATTCACCGTAAGCCTTCTGTAACATTTTCAGTGACTCAGAAACCGTACATTTGATTCTGTTATCAATTCAAAATGTTACACAATTTTGTAACATTTATAGAGGTGTTTTTAAGTTCCGCCACAGTATTGTACACTCGCTCGCTTGTCTCGCTCTCCCTTCTTGGCTCACGTCAATCGCTCTCGTTACGCAAACGCGACAAGCGCATTAAACAATTACCTCACTCCCGCTCTGAAAACTCGCACGCAAATCTCTAGTGTAACAAGGCCCTTGAAAGCGTAGCGACGCAGGTGCATAGGTTAGCCATGGCCCGAAGTGGAGCAACGTCTTAACAATCCTTTTTTACAAGTCTCTTCCTGCGTAATGATAACTTTCCCATCGTAACCGTCTAGTTTTTATGTCCCTTATAATTGTTGTTATGAGCTTTAATTTTTGCTTCATTCATTGTTTTAGACTTAAGTTGTTAATAAGGTGAACGTCTGTGGCTTGTAATGTTGATGGATACAGTCATTCGGAACGTGTTTTGTTTATTTCAAAAGAAGCTTGCCCAACTCTTGAATTTTTCCTGCATCTAAAGCACACATACGTACAAACATAAAGACTTTTTTTTTTTGGTGGGAAATCATCAAATGACTTCTCCTGCTCTGGGTGGAGCGGGAGGGCGTGTCGGACTTTTACTGATTAAAACCCACCCGTGTTCCTTCAGTTGCCTGTGCCAGGGCCACGGTTATCTCTTTCGGATTTCCCGCTACCCTGAGGTGTCGGCCCTATCGGACCCCGTCATTTTGTGCTGACATCTCTTTGAGACGCGCGTGGAAAACGACGCACCGTCGGCCTGGGACTGGTCCTTACCGCAAGCCCGCGCCTACGGTGGCCGGGAATCTGCAGGCGACTCCCGACGCCCAGGGCGTCTCCTGCGGCGACTAGTGGGGGCGTGAGAAACTATACTTACCTATACTTACTCAATGTGATATTAGCAGGAACCGAATTTACGACTCGAAGCGCAGATAAGCTAATACGATTATCAAGGTGGCTTTAAAATTTCCAAGAAGCGTTGCTGTGTTTCGCGGGGAAATTGCTTTCATTTTGACACTTCTACAACAGAAATTGCGTTATGTACGTTGCTGAGAGGACAAATTTGTCGAACATCTGAAGCAATGTATTAGCAACATCCTTCAAAATGATTCAGATGAGCAGCATCGGATCTTAATTATTTATTAGTTGTATGTGCAAAATCTGTAAATGATAAATGATTTTATTTCTGTAAGTAGATTTGTGCAAAAATTTTTACACGTCAATCATATTTTAAAAACAAGATGAGGTCAGCGTTTCCTAACTGACTACTCTGAGAGGAAAGGCCGTAACAAACTCAGAGGTCACAGTCTCTTTTAATGTCTATACATAATCTTGGTCAGATCATGTAAAGACCATATGGATTGATGTCTGAAATTGTCTTTTGAGGAAAGAACCACACAGATTGAGTGAACCTGTCCAGTCAGTGCACGGATATGTCAGTATTCGTGCAGCTCAACTCAGCTGTTAATAATTTAAAGAAAGAAAAAAACATATACTTATCGAAAAAATACTCCACACAATAAAATAGGTATTACCTACAGTGTTCTTGCGAATGCACTGAAATGGCACATCAATTTTGCTATGAAGTTCGTGACTGATACGAATTATCCGGGTCACAAGTGTTTTTGGCGAGTAGGTAGGTCTAGGTCTGGTGCGCAGAGACTCAAGCGCTGCAGCAATTCAGTGCTTCTGATATTGTAAATATCTAGAGACGGCAGTATTATCATCAGGTGGGCTATCCTGCTTCATAACTTTTGTCGTGTTTTGTCGTTCGAAAACTGCTGATTCTCAGCCTAATTTGAATAAATGACTTTTGATTTTGATTGTAATCACCCTATAACGTTCCCACTGCTGGCACACAGACCTCCTCTCTGTGAGAGTGAGTGGGCCGTAATCCACCACGCGGGCCCACTGCGGGTTGCCAGCAGATTCCCGGCCACCGTAGGCGCGGGCTTGCCGGCGGCGAGCATTGGGTAGCTCACCGTCCGGTAAGGACCAGGCCCGGGTCGACGGCGCGTCGTGTTCCATGCGTGCCTCCAAGAGATGTCAGCACTGGTTGACGAGGACCCATTAGGGTGGATGCCTGCTAGGGTGGCGGGTTGTTCGAAAGAGATACCGTGGCCCTGGCACATGCAACTGAAGGAACACGGGTGGGATTTAGGCGGTGAAAGTCTGACACTCCCTAGCCCTCCCGCTCCACCCAGAGTGTATGTGCATTTGATGATTTCCCACCCAAGTTGAACAAAATATGATTCTAACGTATTTACAGAATTATAATGCTATAGTATTACTTTTTCATGATATAGTCAAAATAAGTGACGCAAGCGCATGTCGCTTGACGCAAGTCGCATCGCTGGAGGCCGTGAACAGGGTTTTACGGTCTCGTCTGCTGACCTCATTTTAGGTAAAAGCATGAAGATAAAAGGGAAAATTCACGCTACCATGTCAACAGGATGCTAGGGTGCATACATTATGCGTGCCGCACGAGACATCACGCATGACGTGCACAGGAAGATGTCCCGATTCTCCATGCATTTTTTATGGGCGTACGAAATGTCTCACAAAATATTACGCTGTGAATGATACAATCTTTATGGTTCCTTTGTATGTTTAGCAGATTTTTTATGTAAATAAGGGCAGAGGATTTATGTTACGCAAGAATTATATGATAATCAAATCGTAAGCCCTTCGTTTGGCCTAGAAAGAAAGTTGAATGGACGTTTGTTTTAACTTACCTATGGCGAATTTCACCATACTTGTATAACTAGGAATTAATTTTGATTTATTTGTTAGTTTTTCCATACTGAGCTGTCAGACGTCAATTTTATGCCACGGATAAAAGATATCTGAAGGCCAATTCTCGTAATTGAAAACGTTCAAAATCTAGTCACAGTTTCACCTCAGCCGCCTCAGGGTCGCGGGTCAACTGAAGGAACACGGGTGGGTTTTAGTCAGTAAAAGTCAGACACAGACCCTCCCGCTCCACCCAGAGTGGGGGAAGTCATCTGATGATTACCCACTCAAAAAACAAAACAAGGTGTGTGGTAGCACATTTGCTGTGTTTCTACATGTTAAAATAAACAATAACATAGACCCTTGAAAAAAAAAACCTAGTCATCATGGGGCCATTGATTTGAATATAAAATTATCGGAGACAGTTGCGATTTTTTTTAAAAGAAATATATTTTTACAATTATCAGGTTTGTGTATTAATAAATAAAAAGCCCTTTCTTAAAACCAACGGTAATTTATAATTTATAAGTACATAGTGGATTTTCTGTATAATTTTTGGTTACATGTTAAAAAAAACAAATAAACGTTTCACAATTTTTCCTTTATCTGTGCTGACATTGCTTCATACCAAATTTCAAGATTCTGAGTTAACGGGAAGTACCCTGTAGGTTTTGATTCTCTGGCGAGTGTCGAAAATTTGCGGATCTTTGCGGCATAAATTTGATTCACAGCTCAGTAGACCTGAGTATTCGATATAAATTCCAGCTTGATACCTCCACGCGTTCCTGAGGAAAAGGGTGTTGATAGACAGACGGACGGACGGACTGACTACAAAGTGATCCTATAAGGGTTCCGTTGATTCCTTTCGAGGTACGAAACCTAAAAAATACGGGAATGGCCATCAGATTTTGGTAAAATCAGCCCTAAGTAAGTAAGTCCACTAATGAAACTGAACGCGATCAGTACATAAACTACGTTTAAGAGCTGTCAGTGTAATTATTTTCTTTGGAATATTGACAATGACAGCACTTGAACGCGTTTTAGGCGTGCTGATCGCGTTTAGTTTCATTTGGGAAATTAGCACTTTGGCTGCAAATAGTCGTGGGAAACGATATTTCAGAGAAGTACTACCAACATACAACTTTCTTGTGACATATTTTAAATTTCTTTGTAATTAATAAAATAATTGGTGATGCAACCAGAAGGGCAATTCCGGTATTTAAATTATTGTAAATATCCGTAAGAACATTCGCATCCTAATATCAGTCTCAATCTTTCAAAAATACCTCTAATTTACATTTATTTTTGACAAAATTTTAACAGAGGTGATTACAGTATTATTTTGCGGCTGGACTTCCGATTTTCGGCTTGTGTATTACGCACATACCTTGTTATATACAGTATGTACTGCAACTCCTTAAGAAATCCAAGATGCATTTTATCTCGACGAAAAAGGACTGCAATAGGTCAGAAAATTTACTTTATCTATCGGCACTATCTACAGTTCCAAGATCGGTAGTATATCCTTACACAACACGAGCATAACTTACGTAAGTAGGTATGTAACATACTTACAAGTACAGTCAGTAAAATGTTGTCCTTTTAAATGGTTAGGTGCGCAGTATTTGCAACCGGTGCTCGTTTACCTAACGGAGTAGGTCTGTACCAAGGATCTTACCATGTGCATAGCTTTGCCTACCCTCATGAGAAAAAGGATGTGTTTATCTACGTATAGTTGGGACGGTTAACAAAAAAGAATGCTGGCAACTAACTATTACTCGTGTGCCAAGTAAGCCATCCTTTCGCTGTTCTGTCTGAGAGCATGCACCGGGTGCAAATGTTCATTTCTTACTTACATACCTGATTGTGTTGACCGTACACATTACCGTTAGCAACAGGTGTAACAAAATCAGTTCCTTGTCACTAATACGCCTTGGGTCGCGGTTGCAACGGTCCATCTTGGAATGGACAACGGTGGATATACAATACCTTTATACAATATCAATTTTCCATATACCGTTCACTATAATGCCTAGGAACGAAGGACGGATGGCCGTTGAATAGACGATGAGACAAAAGTAGCGTGGCGTTTATTTTCAGGCGACACAGGGCCATCAGGGCATACCTTAACCTAAACATACATATCTTTATCATACACAAAACTTGTTTTAATAAATAAGACTTAAGACTATGTTAGCAGCACTTCATCTTGCACTAGCTTGACTTTGTGCTTTCTTGAGGAGTACCTACATGTCCGGGGAACAACACATCCATCCATCACGGCCAAAAGTCTTCTTACATGATAAGGGGCAGATAACATTTCGGTACGCGCACCACGAATGCTTTAAAATTGACGTTGGGGCGACGTCAAATTTTTATGAAAGCGGTCCCCAGATACGATGATGATGATGACGACGTTTCTCACCTTCGCAAGAAACTCAAGTGGCTCCCATTCCGCCTTCGCAGGAACACTCGGTTTTTATGTCCCCTCTTCAATATCACAACCCGTCTCATCCTTCATACCTGCGTGAGCGTTTTTCTTACGCTCACCCTAGCGACGCACCGTGCAGATGGCACCTTAGATCCCTCCTTAAAATTCATCCTCATAAAACAAGCTACTATTCTTATTCCTTCTCTGTCCATGCTATATGGCAGCCACCAGCTCTTCTAGAAAACCTCAATATTACTTTTTCTTGACCGTATTTAATTGTACCATTTTATCCGTATTGTTACCAAAAACCGTTTCAAAGTGAACGCTAGGTATCTCATTAATGTGAAGTTAATATCGCGTAGGTGGTTCTACCTACATTATAAATTCCATAGATTATACGCTTAGTCACGAATACATAATAGATCTAATAAATTCTCGACCAATTAATTGGAATAGTAACTTTATGCCATAAAACTTTGAAAATGTTTTAAACTTAAACGGGTTTTCAATTTAATTGTAAAATACCGTTTTTTTTCATTGCAAATGTCGTTTTGGACAGAAAGTGTTTAATACAAAAAATAGGCTTACCATTTGTGAGAGACTGGTGCCCGAAAAAGGCATAAAACACCTATGTTACGGGTCAATAAATTTATCTAGACATGACATACCTACTTAAGTGATTTAAGTGAAGGTTGATCGTGATTCAGATTAACCGACCATTATTCTAGTTCTGGTTTAAAAGTTGTTGACACTTGTTGTTGGCACAACCTGGCAAAATTTAGAAATAGACAGCGTGTATCGGTATGTTATGGGCAAATTTGTGGGTGTACATACCATCAAACTGATCAACTATCTCCATGGGACCCACATCCCAATCGCGTAAAAATTATCAACTGCCTCATACAAAACTTCAATACCTACTCAACCTAAATGTATATAACCTATGACCTACCGCATTGTGAAAATTACCACACCCCCAAATACTGCAATAACCCTCCGACTAGGACATCAAGTGCGCATGCTTACCACCTGATCAAACCAAACATCTGTTGGAGGGTCAAAAATCCAAAATGTTCATACACCTGCTCTTTTGAGTACCTTATAAACTAGCAAACAATTTACAAAGTTACACCGAATCTGAATAAAATAATATTGAGAATAAATACCTAAACCAGCAATAAATAATCTCATTTATCTGCATTCTTACTCAAACCAGATTTGCTTAAAGGGATCGGGCTCATTAGCAACTTTGCCGTTCTAAAATACCTGTCAATGTAATTCCTATTCTACTCACAACATTCTGTTCCAGTATTTACGAATCCTGGTTCTCGCAAACCAATGCGGGGGATACAGTTCGATAGTAATTTATGTTCTGCCGATACCGATACCACGTTATGGGGTTTTGACCGATAGCCAGAAATGCATTTTATTGTCTGTTCTTTTCAATGCAATGAGTGAAGTTTTTAGCGACGCACTGGCGGGTCGCTCGCCAGGCGAATTTTTGCAGCTAGCGCGCATCTGTAGTGTGCTACGAGTACTACGGTTATTACACACTAACTTATTCCTAGTTAATATTTTAGGTAAATCATATACTTTTACGGTTTGTGAATATGTGAGCACCATGTACCTATCATGTGATTAACTTATATGTCTTTGCTTTATTTTAACTTTTTACCAATTGTGGTACAGTAATTTTATTGTTGGTGCATGCGTGCATCTTCACATATAGAAATATAATTAATATATTTAAAAAAAAATTAAAACATTTTAAAAGAGTAACGGTGGTGTTTCTCGCCCCTTCTTCTCCATACGAAACTACCTTTTGAATGGGGCACCTAGAATCAATTAAATTTTTTATGTAATTTTTGACGTTTAAAAGTGCCTTTTTTGTGCCTATTTGAAATAAATGCTTTGACCAAAGTCAAAGCGTTTCTAGTTTTTTTGTAAAGTCAAAACTTTACAAAAAAACTAGCTGCCGCCGGCGATTTCGTTCGCGTGGATGTCGTAAGACACCACCATATCGAAACTAATGTAATAAATGCGAAAGTAAATTTGTTTGTTTATTAGCTACATAATAAAACGCAAATTTGGGACAAAGATAGACCATGACCCGTAGTGATATTCTGTAACCATCTCACCGTGAAAACTTAGTTGAAATGAGCGTGGTGTAAGCTGCCACTGCCACTGATGCTTGGGATTGACCAAGCCGGGATGACACTGCACGCAAGTCTTCACGGTGAGATTGCCTCAGAAGACCCTAAAAAAGAATGAGTGCGAGTGGAGACATTTATGAAAATCGGATAAAATAGGTAGGTACGCGTCTTTTGGTTTAAAGTTCCTTGTTGACTACTTCAAGAAGCCTCAAGGTACATGCCGACGTAAATACCTTATATCTGACAGTTGGTTCCTCAACGCATACTAACCTCGACTGAGGAAAATGTTGCAGATGCGGAGTCAAATTGTAACTTTGAATATCAAACCACAAGTGTGGTTGAGTCAAGTCGAGGAAATCATAAGGTTTTGACTCAGAATTTGGGTAATAGACAGCTTTTCATCTGGATCGTTGATGCAGTCGCGGCCAACAGCTAGAAGGTACTAACAGCCACATTTTTATAAAAAAATCCTGTATACTACGTTTGTAGTTTTAGTATCAGCAGCATCAAATTGTGAAGAGACACAGTCAGGACTGGTGACGCGGGAGAATATTCCTTAGGAAATAATGACACTGACAGCTCTTGAAACCATTTTAGAGGTGCTGAACGCGTTCAGTAACATTGGTGAAATCGGCACTCAGACCTTCGTGTAGTTAGTTTATGGTTCTACGCGAGTGTATTGAGTATTTTAATGATTAAATCTCTTCGAACGGACTTCGAACTTGTTACGATATCGAATCATATTTGGTTCAACGTACAATCTAATACTGACCTTTAAATAACAAAAAAACGTAAGAAAATTTAAAATAACACGGGCAACCTGGTGCTTCCGTTTAACACAACTTTTTATAATTTTGTAGTGGTGAAAGGTTTTTCACTTTGGCTACCAAAGTGGCTACTTTGGTAGCCAAAGTGAAAAACCTTTCATGCTGATAATTATCAGTAAGCAATAGTGAGCATGACTTTTTTATGTTGCATCTAGACTTCAAAAAAAGGTACTTTCTCTTCATGAATGATTAAGTTACAGAATGCTTGTAATGAACTTTTGTTATAAGCACTAATAGGTTCCAAAAATAAAACAAAATAAATGGAAATATACCAGAAATTGCTTTAATTACAACATTCGAATACAATAATTTAATAAATACGTAGAAATTATAAATAATACTTATCACAATGGCTATGTACAACATTTCGAAAAGTAATTTATTTAAAGGTTAATCTAAAATAAGTACATAATTGTTCTTAAGTTAAGTCTATTACAAACTTTGTTAATGATCAATAAATAAATAAATAATAATAAGTATCTAGGTGTTTCTAGTAGTCACTATGTGAAGCTAGGCATTCCTACGTGGACTTTGGAACATAGCTGTTTGATAATTACATGTAAGGGCGGGCACAGACGAGTGCAACGTGCAATGTAACGTTTAATGTAACTGCATCTTAGGATATTTGACAAAATGTCTTATGCATGACCATCAGAAAGTAGGCTTCTACTTTCTGATGGTCATGCATGGGGTCATGCAGGAGGAAGCGTCACCGAAATGCTAATAATAACTTCAAAGTTTAAAGTTTTCACTTCTGTTGGTAGTCATCATGACTGCCTATCATATTTTATTGTTCGTTGTTTTACAGACTTCGCCCATCGTATTGCGTTGCATTACAAGACAGGTTACATGACACGTTACACAATTTTAAGTACCCACCATAAAACAATTAGAATTAAATAATAATGTCAGCTTATTAATAAAATCTTTTCTGTTCTTTCAAATATGTAATTAGACGTAAATTTTCACTATAGTATCTAAACCGTCCGTTCTAGTGAAAATAGACCCTCCTAAAATATATTTTCCAACATTATTTCTTATTTAGAGGTAAGTATGTAGTTATTTTAACTCAGTTATCAAAGAAAGTAGAAAAACTAACTAGATAATCACAGTTATATTAAAAAAAATACGATTTCTGTGTTTCAATCTGTTATATTTTTTTACTAAACTAAATAAAAAATTGTCCAGTTGTAGTTGTTAATAGGTAGTTTTTTTCATTTAATTTCATGGTAAAGTAGTTTTCTTTTTTCATTACACATTGTTGTTATTTTTAATCAGTAAGTATAGTGAAAACCTGAACGTCATATTATTATAAAACCAATAAAACCAAAATTTGGTTCATAATTCAAAATTTTCTAATAAAATTTCAGTTTCGCGACGATTGCTTACTATTAGGAAGCGGAGGAACGCATTCAAAATAATCCCGAAATTTTCAATAAAAAAAAAATTGTACCGGAAAAGCGTTCATAGTGATCAAAATCGCAATAATATCAACAAAGTCGTTAGAACAGTTTCGATTTCACACAAAGTATTATATCTTTTTCCATGCATTTTATGTCAGTTTCCAAGATCAAGATCTAAATTACACAGAGTATTAATTTCAGAATATTCGATACAATTTTATCTTCGCTTTTTACTCCACTAGTACTCTACGATTAGTTTACACTACGGCTGAGCGAATATATTTCAAAACGATATCATACAAAATAGAGATCCAGATATCAAAACTCGAGATTATAGTCTATCACAACAAAATGTTTTGAAGTGAAACTTCTTAGTGCCGATTTCACCAATGAAACGGAAGCACTACACATCAAAAACGCGTTCAAGAGCTGTTAGTGTCAAAATTGTTATGGAATATTGACACTGACAGCTCTTGAACCTCGATTAAAACGTGTTGATCGCGTTCGGTTTTATTGGTGGAACCAACCATAATTGAGAGTGAAATTTCAAAGACGCGTCACGTTTAGACACATTTTTTTTTTGGGAGAAAATAAAAGATATAACCTCCTTCTGTAGCTCACACTGAATGTCTCTTATTCTTTATTTTCAAGAAATTTCACTTCTAGTACGTGTACGGTGTTCAAGCGCAATATTTTTATAGGCACATGTTCTGCCCAAATGCAGTCACAAGAAAGTTTTGGTCGAAATACATTCGCGCAACTACTAAATAAGTATCTCTTTTTGAATAAAAGTAGGTACGCTTACATCATTTTAAAATCATCGGTGATCACATTCGTCCATTACAAAAAAAAAACTTTTTAAACACTACAAGAAAACATTAGTCTTTTCGATGGTGTAGTGCAATGTCCTAATAGAACTTGATTACGCAACCAGCGTAAGCTCGCGCGAACTCGTCGCGTGAGCAAGCGTGCAGGTATCAAATTTGCGCTTTTATAATCTCTAACGTGACGATATTGTCGTACTCATCGAAGCAAAATGTGTGGAAACATATGGACGCTTTTAAATTTCCGTGCACGTATTTCCATACATTATACGGGGCTTTTTGACGGGGCCTCGTGGCTAAGTAATTACAGCTGCACGGGTCCTTCGATGAATGGTTAAGCTATGCTTGAAGCGGTTGGTCCGTGGATGGGTAACTAACTATCTTCACATACTGAGTACCCTCGGTGCCTCGGAAAGCACGTTAAGCTGTTGGTTCCGGCGGTCATTCGTGGATTTTTCACATTCGTTACGATTCGTCAGAAGCCTGAAAGTCCGACAACCTCTTATCAAGGGGTATTACCCAGTAACTAGGGTGTGAAGGTCGGATAGGCAGTCGCTCCATGTAGAAAACTGGTGTTCAACTGTTTTCGGTTGGACTGGAAGCCAACCCCAAAATAGTTGGGATAAGGCTAGGCAGATGATGAGGCAGATGATGAGGCAGACGATGAGGCAGATGTTGCTACAGATGATGAGACAGATGATGAGGCAGATGATGAGACAGATGATGAGGCAGATGATGGGCTATGATGAGGCAGATGATGTATACGTTCGAAACAATATCGTCACATTAGAAATGAAAAGCGCACATTAGGTGTACTATATAAAATTGACATTCGTGCGTCACAATCGCGCGGTGGTCGGTCGCGGAACCGCGTTGTATTAGGGCAACGGCTAACGTCGTCGAATAGACTTAATGCAAGTAAAGAAAGTCTTAAAATACGTTAAATTTTATCTCCAAGAATTACTCCAAAAACGTGGACATGATCGTTACACTATGTGATGTTAGTAGTGGAAATTAGAACATTGCAATATTTACAAATAAAATTAACATAATTTAAATAAAACTTAAACAGTATTTAACATATAGGGTGAGCCGATATAATACAATTAAATTATTTAAAATAGGTACTCAAAAATAAATCTAAAACTTACTATATAGCCTAATTGTGGCACTTTATAAGCGTATTATGATACGAAAAGCTACATTTTGGGTTTCACATCACAACAGATTGACGGTACAGACGAAAAATTGATAGAATATAAACTGTAATAAGGAAATCGTATGCAGTTAGGAGCACGAATAGAATATGTGGGAACAGCGTCCAAGATTATTTAAAAGTCAAAGTCAAAGCATTTAATTAAATTAAACCATTTATATGCACTTTTTAATTTTCAAGGTCACTGGACCAACAAGACGGGTTCCTGGCATTCAGGCACAAATATAAGAATACACAAGACAAAACCCAAAATATTACTTAATAATTTCGTACCTTTAAACCTAGTTGCACATCGCCGCGGCAAGATTTAAACAGTACTTTAAATCAGACTAGTTTTTGTAAAAAGTAATAAAACTTCAAAAAGTGACCATGCAATGTCGAAAGGAGAATACGCATTTTTCTTACGTCTTTTCCGTTCTTACTGAACGCCTTCATTACAATTAGTTATATTATTATTTACAGCTCATTGAATCCTTGCAAAACAAAACGGAGGTCGTTTTATTTTGCAAGGATTCAATAACCTGTAAATTCTTGTTGGGCACCGTGTCATACATTATAGTGGAATCATTTCAGCGATCAGTCGAAACGGGAATTAATAAAGAAAATGCCTTTTAATTACGCGAGTTTTCACTGTAACTTAGACAACGATGCTATGGATGACAATGATGATGGCCCTAATTTAACCTATGCAAGTAGATGGAGGAACAAGGTGTGCAGTTTTCGCATTGAAAAGACAGGATCCCCCGACCAAACTAGTCTTGTTTCTGATTGGCTACAACCGTACGGTTGTTAGGCTCCATTTATAAGCAGATCTCGTGGTGTACATTGAAAATGACGTCTGATGTTGTCTGCAAGTTGCAGTCAGCTGTCTGGTTGCGTAGTTTTAATGTAGATGGCAATACGCAGGGATCCAATCGACAGAGTTAGAAAAAATTGCTTGTTTGGTTAGTATTGGGGCAACAGTAAGAAGTTACTCCATCATCAACCTCTTCTTGACGTGATTGTTGGAAATTCCTCTATCATCCCTTGGCAACTTCCTCCTTCTTGGCGGTGCACGCTCGACGGTATCTCTTGAATGCATCGGCGTCCTTTCATTGTCTTTTACGACAACATTTTCTTTAACCTCCATGAGGACCCATTCGCCTCCATTTCTTTTCATCCATTCCCAATTTCCTTTGAGTGCGACCTCGTTTTCGAAGTCGAAGTTATATTTAGATTTCATCACTTGACGGTCTCTCTCTTCAAACTCTTTCATTTTGTTGGCGAAGTTTTCTATCTTTGCTTGATCATCTTTATCTCCTCCAAAGTCGAGGCGCCTCACCACGTTGTGATTTCGGGGGACCCTGAACATTTTTCTTTGGTTCATTGAGGTAGTCTGCGGAAAAAGAAAAAAAAATGGTTAGTCAAAACATAGCAGGACATGAATTTTTCGGGAAACAGGCGATAACTTTGTTATTACCTTACAGGAACTCAAAAAGTATGTTCAAAAATTCAAGAAGACTTGACTGATAGTAAAATATACAAATGCAATACTTTTGAGTCACCGCTTGGTCATGCTATCTCTGTCACATTAAGATATAGAATTGTAACGGAAACACTTTTAGAAATGTCTTAAAGTTAAGTGCCGTTTGAAAATTCGAAGAATCATCTTTTACTGTCAAACACCAGCAGAAAATCGTAAATCCTAAAACTAGCTTACATCCACGATTTCATCGACCTTACAGAAAATAGGTAAATGTGCAAAAATATCGAAATCGTTGGTTTGCATTGCAGTAAAGTATTTTGAAATCGACCGCACTAACACACCGCGGTGCATTCTAATTTGTTAAGCATGCGATCTCTTAGTTTTCTGGTGCTAACAGAAATACATAATTCATTCGTTCCGGGATTTCGCAAAAGGATTCGTCTTTATTTGACAATAAAATTTTAAACGAAGTTTCAGTTTTCATATAATTAATTTTAAAACTTTCGACATACTTGCGTGAGGGAAGATGTTTTATGTGAAGTAATGTTCTTTCTTAAAATCTTTTTCTTTTCTAAACGGGGTGTAGTTTCTTGTCGGTTTTTCTCTCTGGTTAGGGAATAATGAACTTTGACTTTTTTTTTATTTTGACATGAGTGCCTTTGCATGGTATATGTCGATGGACAGATATATCTTTACAACAAAAATAGTTTTAGAAAAATAGACAGATAAAACATGTATTCAGTGCACACAAAAGCACAATAAAATGATAACAAATTACAAAAATAAAATTATAAATATAAAAATTAAATAAGGAAAGTCAAATAAAAATGACACAATGATATACTTTAAATCAAATATCAAACAAGGTGCGGTGTGCAACTTGCATCATCACAAAGAAGTTCTAGTGAATTCCTATCTCGTTACTATTTCAGATAAATGATGTCTTATTGGTCACGGTTTTATAGCTTTGCATACATATAACCACAACAACAAAACTACTCAAAGACAACTTTTAAAATAAAAATAACAAGAACCCCGTTACCTTACTCATTCGTCAAAAGTAGAACGTGGCAAACAGACAAACAAACAAACATTGCATAAGGTGCTAACCGCTTGGCAAGTCGGTAAAGGTGTGTATTGTGCTTCCTACAAGCAATTCGCGGGTACAGTAACGGTGCCACCTAATTAGCAAGTACGCGCGAGCTTTTATGCGCAAGCGCAAGGGCTGGCATAAATACGTATAGGCACAGATAATATAATACTACGTACAGATACCCAATCCCATACAAAGCAATGAAACCTCCCTAAGTCTGGCAATTGAGCTGGCAATTTTTAGTCCTCAAATTCTTCAACAGATCGCAGCGTAAGCGACTCACTAATTGCCAGAGACTGTAGTATTACAACGCCGTCTAGGATTCGACCTACTTTTAAAACGTTTCATGCAATCCTTTTTATAAAAAGTTTTATAGTTCCGGGTTCAGAAAAACATGTTATTAGATTTATTTTATATTTCTATGTAAAAAATAATAATAAAAAACCTTGTTTGATTTAAATAAGTAACAAAATTGGAAACTAATGAGGCTGGACCAATTGAATAAAACGCCATCTATTGCAAAAAGCACTAAACAAAATGATTAACAGATGGCTACTTTTATCATTTAAAGGGTTCGAATTATAGACAAAGGCTTCCTTTATATTTTATTTTTAAAATACGTGTATAATGAGTGGAAATAGATAAATCTGCACTAAACTGGGAAGTTTAGACTTTTACCAATCATAATTCAGTCAATATTCTGCCGTATATCGCTTTTTAATGATTGATAATTTCATAATGGTTACCCATGCGGCCATCTATGAATTTTTTTCAAGACAAATTATAATTTGTTCGAGTTGAGACCCCATGGTATAGGTATATGAACGTGGATGCAGTGCAGCTTGTGTAGGAATATGTCAAAAACCTCTACATATTTTGCCAAGTCCATTCAGTACCTATACGTTCATTGAAGTCAGACTGTACTTTGAAGTGTCTCTGACGGATCAAATCTTGAATGAGGCGACCCGACAGAAAACCCGAGGGGTGATTGCGTCTTACAATGGCACTGCCCTTAATTTTGATAATTCAAAAAAATTTAATGCGCTATGTACCTTCTTGTTGTCTAGCAGACGAATTTTTCAAACTTATTAAGAAATGGATTAGCAATTTCCCTGTCACACTGCACAGAAAAGAAACAGAAGCGCGATGCAATACGCTGTTAATTTATTGCACAAAATGTAAAAGTTTGTTCTTGGAATAAATTCAGCCCAACTACGGAACCCTTCATTGTGCGTGGTCCGACACGCACTTGACCGGTATTAATGTTGTGGTGGGTTATTTCTCTATTCTTTTTAATTTATTTTTCTGGATTTGTGCCCGGTTGATGGCAATAGGCTCGCCGTCTATTACATGGGACTTAAAACATAACTGGCGAAATGTGGGTGTACTATAGGTACACCTCTGCCCAACCCTTCGGGGAAACAAGGCGTGATGTTATGTTATGTGTTCTTTTTCCGCTGATTTCTGTTTCTCTCCGCGGGACAGCCCTGACTGACAGTAGCCAGTTGGTTTGTCTGCGCAAGCGTCGACTCGCTAAAGCATAGTGTTAACGAACGCTTAATTAGTGAAGATATACCTATATTATCTTACTAGCACCGCGCCCAGTAAATGCAGCATAGATTATAAGTTTAAAAAAACATTACCTTGATGCAGAGAAGTGTTATTTTTGGTTTATTTACGAAGTTGGGAATGACATAGAATGCTCAACGTTATGTATCTTAAACTGCACATAAATCGAAATCACAAAGAATCCTAACCAATATTTTAATGCGAAAGTAAGTTTGTTTGTTACGCTTTCACGCCAAAACGGCAGAACCGATTTGGATGAAATTTGGCACACAGATAGACCTGGATGACCTGGGTAAGGGACATAGTTTATTTTTCAACCTGGGTCGCAGACGAAGTTGAGGGCAACAGCTAGTACCTTATATTTTACATTTGCGCAAGCCAATCACATCCGAAAGGTTTTAAAACATCTTATATTCATTATTTTCGTGAGCTTGCTTTTCCTTAAAAGCAAGCTCAATGAAATAAATTAATAAATAAAACTTTATTTCAGTCTAAAGGTCCATATTTTGTTAGTAACAATAGTGTTTAGGTAACTGGGTTAGTAGGTATTGTTATGATCATTTTCAGAATGCTGTTGTCACTACTAGTTACCTCACTCTGTTAGTGCAATATAATTAAGTAATAAATATCACACATTCTTCTACAACTCTTTCAGTCCACTTTCACATTCACACAATTGATCCGCAACGACAATGCCCACGGTCAGTGTTTACAAAACAAAATATCTCTTCACACATCGGTTAGTTTACAGAACCGCTGGGCGATGACGGACAATAGCCGAGAATGTAAACATTGGCCAAAGCCCGACGATTACACCCGAAGGCGAGAATGGATATAACGTGCTCAGCGAATACTTCGTGGCTTCCTCTGCGAATGATTTTGAGCAGCTTCTAACGTGGTTACTGTTGAAAGGTAGCCAGTTAAAGTGGGCAGTAACGTTGAGAGCACTGCCCCCTTGAAGTGGGTGGGTAAATGCAAAATATTGTAGGCATCATCGACTCCCAAAACTGTAAACCAAACTACGGTTTTAAAGCGAGGTGAAAATACTGCACTGCACCAAAGCTTCTCCGGACGCGAAGATATGATTTAGGAATGTAATAAATAACCCATCCTATAATAATTATATGCAATATAATCCCGTAGCCCGTATGCCCGTAGGTTCGCTCGATGTACGGAAGAAGTGAAAATAGCACTTTTTAGGGCATATTGCCAATCTTTTCACTCTGCTCGAGTAAGCCTGTGGGTTCGGTATAGGCAACGAGCTTACAACGTCCTGCGTATCCAGTATAATAATGCTTTCAGAATGCTGTTGGGGTTGCCACGGCATTGCAGTGCGTCGCAAATGTTCGCAAATGCGCGAGTTGATGGTTTCCACGCTATAGCCCACCACCACCACCACCACTCACCACGAAAGAAAGTGGCGTCGTTATTCCTGAGACTGCGCGGTAGCACCAACAGCATTTTGCAAATGATTACATCCCGACATGACTGTTCCATACAGGCACACTGGGTGGGTATAGTTACAGGGAAATTGTAAATATAATTGTGTTCTTTCTTTTTTACATTAGGTACCTACTAACATAGATCTTAAGAAAATTGTTACTAACGCATATATGGATTGTGTCCGAAATAAATGAATAATAATAATTCCTGAGGAGCGATTCCCGCATTTTAGAGAACGTTCAATTCAAATCAATATGTCTCAATTTTTTTTTTCAATCCTCCAATTATCTGAATTTTGACAAGTTTTTTGACATTGATTGTCGCTCAGATATGATTGCGACTTTAATTTGAACGTTTTTAGGTACGAAAATTGGCCTTCTGATAGTGTAGGTAAGATTTTTTTAAGAAAAGGCATTACGCCATTCCCAAAGTGAGGTCAATACCTATAGCAGATAAAATCAAGCTGTTCTGTACTGCTTCCCAAGAATTGGCGTTCGATTACACGAATGAATTGGTACATTTCTACTTAATAAATATCATAATTTTTTAATTAAACATTTATATGTATACACACATAAAAACAGACGTAAAGTTAAAAAAAAGGAAAATACCCAAATCTTCTATTAAAATTTAAATTTCAGGTTTCACCCAGACCTGGCAGCACGAAAATGCTTTTAGCGATTTTTTTTTAGTGCGCGGCGGAATCGGCGATGCGATTCGATTCCGCAACGCGCACTCTATCTTTCTCGCTCTAGAAAATGATAATCCTGAGCGATAGAAAAGGATAGAGTTTGAAAAACGGCGATTCAGTGATGTGTGTGTGTGACAGGAATGGGTCTTCTCTCTCAATTTATGATCTTAAAATCATTCACTGACGAAACCGCAAAGCCTAAA
Source organism: Dasypolia templi (assembly GCA_963555695.1). NCBI lineage: Eukaryota > Metazoa > Arthropoda > Insecta > Lepidoptera > Noctuidae > Dasypolia > Dasypolia templi. The sequence goes on from OY743142.1 coordinate 14,582,342, forward strand.
CCGCTGGGTCGAAAAACATGAAGTTTTGCACAAGAGTTCCTTATTCAGCGAATGTGAGCACTGAGGAAGGATTTTTGAAAATTCATCCTCTAAATGGGTTAAATAGGGACTGAATGTTTATACGGAAGTTTGTAATTTTTTCCGATGTGAAATCCCATCATGCACTCGGCTAGTGCACCAATAAATTCGGAATGTCATTCTCAGATGACTAACCCACATGTCAACCGGAGATCGTCACAAGATCCCCCCTGTGTTGGAATGGAATGGCCATTTTCCGGCGGATCCTGGGGGAATGCGACAGAGGAAATACCGAAATCCTGGGTCAATGCAAGCGGTGCGGGATGAGCGGTTAAAAAAAGGAAGCCATCATCAAATCAAAGCTACGTAAGTAAGCTACGTACGGCTGGTTGATAGACCAGACCACTCATAGCCTAAAATCACGGAAGATAGAAAAACCTGTTGCAAGGATCATTTGTCACTCGAATGACGTTGCCAGCGGGCGCTGCTGGTAGACGTTTGTGCAATGTGAAATGCATAAAAGCAAGATGGCGACGTTAGTTCCTATTTTGGCCACGCATCAAAATACCCTTGTAACGTTGTGTGCAATTTGAATTGACTGATTGATTGAATTGACGTATAGTTAAAATAGATCGAAGTATCCCAAATCGACTATGTATTTTTGGAGGGTGTAAACAGGTGCGCTAAAAAGGAACTATTCCAAACACCAAGCCAGAGCTGGTTATTGGGGCTTTGAAGTTGGTTCGCGAAAGAAGTCGCGAGTAATTCTTATATATTCTCCAATTTATGAAATCTAAATAAAGACAGGCTTAGGTACTACATAAAAGTTTTATTTTGCAATTTTCATTTATTTAACTGCCAGATCAATAGTTGACGCATCAAGAGTTAATGACCCCAGTTAACGAAACGTCTAAAGTACATCACAAATTGCCGACAATTACCAAAGACAGAATAACCAATAAAACTGCATCTTTTCCCAAAATAAAACCAACCAATTAGACAAGTATCGAGCTAGTTAGCAACAATACTGTTTGTGGCCTACATTTCAGTCTATATTTAGCCGTGTTACTGAATGACAGATGCGCGTGAGACACAATTGAATGCGTACGCGCATCTCAAGAGATCGAGCGGTCAGGACTGATTTATTAAATTTGCATGTTGTTAGGAGGCATTTGCATTGTGTTGTTGTGTTTGCTTTTAGTTTAACATGTATTAAAGGATTTTTCTTAATATCCATGAACGGCAATACTAGGGGTTGCCCATAAACGTGGGTACATTACCATTACCCGAGCAGTGGTGGCCCAGTGGCATCGACCCCGACTTACGAGTTGTAGATCGTGAGTTCAAACCCAGGCAGGCACTTTACTTTGTGTATTAAATTTCAGCACCACTGCTCTCAAAACGGTGAAGGAAAATATAGGAAACCGGCATGTCCTAGAAGCAAAAATTCGAAGTCAATCAAGTGACATCTACCAACCCACTCTGCGCCCGCGTGGTGGTTCATGACCCCTACAGAGAGGAGGCCTGTGTCCCAGCAGTGAGATAATTATATGCTGATTATGATATCGGCCTATTATGTTCCACTGCTGCTGGGACAAAGGCCTCCTCTATGTGAGAGGGAGTGGGCCGTAATCTACCACGCGGGCCCACTTTTCTTGTAAGTAAATGCACTTTGCATTTTTTTTAACAACATGTTTTCAGTGCGAGGCCTAAGCTGAGCTTTGCATTTGTGTGAGTAATTACCAATCGCACCCATGGATGAACAATATCCCCTGAGATACAGGTTCCCGCCTAGTTCAGGGGCTAGGGTCAATTCGTTGTGCACCTTATTGTGATCACCACAAAATTTGTTTAAATACTTGTCATGTGCCTATTCTATTCTATATACTTGTGACTTTTTATGGTGAGAAATAAACTATTTATTATTATTATTATGTCCTTTATTTATTTTTATCCTTATTTTACTACATTTTAAATATTTTTATAAAATAACTTATTAAAAACATTATAAATATAAAAAAAATAGTGGTCCGCCGGTAGCGGGAGCAGGGTCCAAGCTACCGGTGGTTAGGGCTCCAGAGACAGGAACCTCATCACAATGCGAGACGTATCGAGGAGTACTGCCTTCTGAATCAGGCCCTTGATCCAACGGCCTAACTAAAGCCTCTAGAGATGTTGGTCGAGGCTTTTTGACATCAGGCCATTGGCCGATACGACAATCGGCACAATGACAGCCGAGCTCACAGTCCACATGTCAACAACCTTATTATTATTATTATTACTGTACCAGTGTTTGAAGGTTCTCAGACCCATTTAATTTGTCTGTTCGTACTCAATCCCGCTAGGCTCTAATCAGAACGCACCTTTAGCCTACAAAGTAGGTTAAAGATAATCTTGCAGTGTACAGTAACACAATCTGTTACACACTAACCCGCCTGCCGTCTGTCACAATCAGCATCTGTATGTCCGTGCGATGCTATTGTTACGAAAATATATGAATATTCCTATTTTGTTTCGTTAAAGTAAGAGTGGCCAGTTATTAACTGTTCTACTGCAGGGCTGCCTCATTTCATACAAAGAACAAAACATGGTAGCTTGGTAGCATGGTTGGCAATTTTAACCCGTAACTTAAAATTCTCGATTCCGGACCGCCAATCGGCAAGCATAGCGTGAAACGTCCCCCTATAAATGGAACAGCATCATAAATGGAACATCATCATAAATGGAAATCATCATAAATTCAGATATTTAGATGAATGAAGACCGAAGATGCTAAGCCGCGGTGGGGAGCCCAGTTTTCTTAAGTGTCATAGTTGGGTTTGGTAATTTGAGATAGTAAGTAAACACTCTTATTATGTCCTATTGCAACATCATGATTCTAGATTCTAGACCGTAGAATTTTTATGTCGGTTATCAAAACAAATATCAGCTGTTTCATAAAATAGAAGTGCATTTCACCTACGCAACAGTAATATCATGTTTTCAATAACCCCGTCTTTTAGAATCATAATTATACTGAATCCATTTAACCGCTGCCGGTTCCATTCCTAGGTCGGGCAAAGTGATTTTTGGTTTTTCCATCAGGAATTTCTCAGTAGTAGTCCAGAGAGTCTGGATTTGTTCCCGGTTGATGTACACACCTCTGCCTAACCCTTTGGGGATTACAAGCGTAATGTTACGTTGTTTATATTTAGTTCTTCTATCCATCACAGTAGAGTCAGCGTGACGGATAGCGTCACAGTCTACAAATGCCGTCATTCTGTCTGTCCGTACAGTCCTATTGTTAGCAACATTACATCGCGTGTATTTGAACAGGCCGGTGATTCATTCCACTTACACTTTCCACTTTTGTTGTCTCTTATACTTTTTTCATATTGACAACAATGTCAGTAGAATAGGAAAGTTGTTTATATAGGGCATTGCGGTTTTACTATCTTTATTGATTCATCGCGCCTAGTTTTATTTGTCTTTTTGATTCTGCTCGAAATAAACTGATCTTTTCTTTTACTATACTTACGGTTAAGTTCATGTATAAACTATCTCTTTTAATTACATAAGGACATCGGTACAGGAATAAATTGTAAGGAAACCTGGACTTATAGTTATAAGTCTGAAATTGCCAACCCGTCTTGAGCAAACGTGGTGATCATTGCTCGTGACTGCTGGTCAAAGGCCTCTTCTCTTAAAAGATTAAGAGAAGAGGCCTTTGACCAGCAGTGGGACAATAATATTACTAGAACTTTTCTATACAAGATTATACAGGGTTATTGGTTATTGGTCACGATCTCATGAAGGGGTTTTTGTATGACACTAATGCCCTTTGTAGCATAATCAGCCTACAACGTTCCCGCTGCTGGAACACAGGTCTCCTCTCTATGAGGAGTGGGCCATAATCCACCACACGGTCTTCACCGTTTTGAGAGCAGTGATGATGAAATTGAATACACAAAGAAAAATGCCTGCCTGGATTCGAGATCTCACTGTAAGTCGTGAGATCTCGAATCCAAACACTCGTTAGTGTGAATCACCACTGCACACAATACGTAAAAGGTAACCGAAATTCAAGCTTTTCGTAAAGTGCCGAAAGTCCATGAAGATAATCAAACTTAAGAAAACCAAAGGAATTCTAGTCGCGTTTAGTTAATTTACGCTTCTTTTAAAGAGATAAGAGATCATAAAGTAAAATTCAGTTTCCGCACACAAAAAAACCAAGTAAGGGTTTCCTTTATATTGAAATACTTACAAAAGATTCATCTGCCTAGACTTTTCCTAACAAATATTGGACTCTGCTTCCAGTATAACAGGATGTTGCTGAATAGTTGTATACCTGTATTTTTCATGGAGCTACTGCCTACCTGACCACTTCCCCGTTATTGGGTAACACGAAACCCCTTGGTAAGACTTTCGATCTTCTGACGACCCATGACAACTGTCAAAGATCCACGAATAACACAGACTGGAATATGAAGTCTTGGTATGTAAAGATGGTCACCCATCTACTGACCAACCGCAGCAAGTGAAGCTTATTACTTAGCCACATGCCCCTCTGGTAATGTTCGCTACTTAAAACCAAAAATTATACAAAAAATCCACAAAGTACTTATAAATTATAATTATACAAAGGACAAAGATAGACCATGACCCGTAGTGATATTCTGTAACCATCTCACCGTGAAAACTTAGTTGAAATGAGCGTGGTGTAAGCTGCCACTGCCACTGATGCTTGGGATTGACCAAGCCGGGATGACACTGCACGCAAGTCTTCACGGTGAGATTGCCTCAGAAGACCCTAAAAAAGAATGAGTGCGAGTGGAGACATTTATGAAAATCGGATAAAATAGGTAGGTACGCGTCTTTTGGTTTAAAGTTCCTTGTTGACTACTTCAAGAAGCCTCAAGGTACATGCCGACGTAAATACCTTATATCTGACAGTTGGTTCCTCAACGCATACTAACCTCGACTGAGGAAAATGTTGCAGATGCGGAGTCAAATTGTAACTTTGAATATCAAACCACAAGTGTGGTTGAGTCAAGTCGAGGAAATCATAAGGTTTTGACTCAGAATTTGGGTAATAGACAGCTTTTCATCTGGATCGTTGATGCAGTCGCGGCCAACAGCTAGAAGGTACTAACAGCCACATTTTTATAAAAAAATCCTGTATACTACGTTTGTAGTTTTAGTATCAGCAGCATCAAATTGTGAAGAGACACAGTCAGGACTGGTGACGCGGGAGAATATTCCTTAGGAAATAATGACACTGACAGCTCTTGAAACCATTTTAGAGGTGCTGAACGCGTTCAGTAACATTGGTGAAATCGGCACTCAGACCTTCGTGTAGTTAGTTTATGGTTCTACGCGAGTGTATTGAGTATTTTAATGATTAAATCTCTTCGAACGGACTTCGAACTTGTTACGATATCGAATCATATTTGGTTCAACGTACAATCTAATACTGACCTTTAAATAACAAAAAAACGTAAGAAAATTTAAAATAACACGGGCAACCTGGTGCTTCCGTTTAACACAACTTTTTATAATTTTGTAGTGGTGAAAGGTTTTTCACTTTGGCTACCAAAGTGGCTACTTTGGTAGCCAAAGTGAAAAACCTTTCATGCTGATAATTATCAGTAAGCAATAGTGAGCATGACTTTTTTATGTTGCATCTAGACTTCAAAAAAAGGTACTTTCTCTTCATGAATGATTAAGTTACAGAATGCTTGTAATGAACTTTTGTTATAAGCACTAATAGGTTCCAAAAATAAAACAAAATAAATGGAAATATACCAGAAATTGCTTTAATTACAACATTCGAATACAATAATTTAATAAATACGTAGAAATTATAAATAATACTTATCACAATGGCTATGTACAACATTTCGAAAAGTAATTTATTTAAAGGTTAATCTAAAATAAGTACATAATTGTTCTTAAGTTAAGTCTATTACAAACTTTGTTAATGATCAATAAATAAATAAATAATAATAAGTATCTAGGTGTTTCTAGTAGTCACTATGTGAAGCTAGGCATTCCTACGTGGACTTTGGAACATAGCTGTTTGATAATTACATGTAAGGGCGGGCACAGACGAGTGCAACGTGCAATGTAACGTTTAATGTAACTGCATCTTAGGATATTTGACAAAATGTCTTATGCATGACCATCAGAAAGTAGGCTTCTACTTTCTGATGGTCATGCATGGGGTCATGCAGGAGGAAGCGTCACCGAAATGCTAATAATAACTTCAAAGTTTAAAGTTTTCACTTCTGTTGGTAGTCATCATGACTGCCTATCATATTTTATTGTTCGTTGTTTTACAGACTTCGCCCATCGTATTGCGTTGCATTACAAGACAGGTTACATGACACGTTACACAATTTTAAGTACCCACCATAAAACAATTAGAATTAAATAATAATGTCAGCTTATTAATAAAATCTTTTCTGTTCTTTCAAATATGTAATTAGACGTAAATTTTCACTATAGTATCTAAACCGTCCGTTCTAGTGAAAATAGACCCTCCTAAAATATATTTTCCAACATTATTTCTTATTTAGAGGTAAGTATGTAGTTATTTTAACTCAGTTATCAAAGAAAGTAGAAAAACTAACTAGATAATCACAGTTATATTAAAAAAAATACGATTTCTGTGTTTCAATCTGTTATATTTTTTTACTAAACTAAATAAAAAATTGTCCAGTTGTAGTTGTTAATAGGTAGTTTTTTTCATTTAATTTCATGGTAAAGTAGTTTTCTTTTTTCATTACACATTGTTGTTATTTTTAATCAGTAAGTATAGTGAAAACCTGAACGTCATATTATTATAAAACCAATAAAACCAAAATTTGGTTCATAATTCAAAATTTTCTAATAAAATTTCAGTTTCGCGACGATTGCTTACTATTAGGAAGCGGAGGAACGCATTCAAAATAATCCCGAAATTTTCAATAAAAAAAAAATTGTACCGGAAAAGCGTTCATAGTGATCAAAATCGCAATAATATCAACAAAGTCGTTAGAACAGTTTCGATTTCACACAAAGTATTATATCTTTTTCCATGCATTTTATGTCAGTTTCCAAGATCAAGATCTAAATTACACAGAGTATTAATTTCAGAATATTCGATACAATTTTATCTTCGCTTTTTACTCCACTAGTACTCTACGATTAGTTTACACTACGGCTGAGCGAATATATTTCAAAACGATATCATACAAAATAGAGATCCAGATATCAAAACTCGAGATTATAGTCTATCACAACAAAATGTTTTGAAGTGAAACTTCTTAGTGCCGATTTCACCAATGAAACGGAAGCACTACACATCAAAAACGCGTTCAAGAGCTGTTAGTGTCAAAATTGTTATGGAATATTGACACTGACAGCTCTTGAACCTCGATTAAAACGTGTTGATCGCGTTCGGTTTTATTGGTGGAACCAACCATAATTGAGAGTGAAATTTCAAAGACGCGTCACGTTTAGACACATTTTTTTTTTGGGAGAAAATAAAAGATATAACCTCCTTCTGTAGCTCACACTGAATGTCTCTTATTCTTTATTTTCAAGAAATTTCACTTCTAGTACGTGTACGGTGTTCAAGCGCAATATTTTTATAGGCACATGTTCTGCCCAAATGCAGTCACAAGAAAGTTTTGGTCGAAATACATTCGCGCAACTACTAAATAAGTATCTCTTTTTGAATAAAAGTAGGTACGCTTACATCATTTTAAAATCATCGGTGATCACATTCGTCCATTACAAAAAAAAAACTTTTTAAACACTACAAGAAAACATTAGTCTTTTCGATGGTGTAGTGCAATGTCCTAATAGAACTTGATTACGCAACCAGCGTAAGCTCGCGCGAACTCGTCGCGTGAGCAAGCGTGCAGGTATCAAATTTGCGCTTTTATAATCTCTAACGTGACGATATTGTCGTACTCATCGAAGCAAAATGTGTGGAAACATATGGACGCTTTTAAATTTCCGTGCACGTATTTCCATACATTATACGGGGCTTTTTGACGGGGCCTCGTGGCTAAGTAATTACAGCTGCACGGGTCCTTCGATGAATGGTTAAGCTATGCTTGAAGCGGTTGGTCCGTGGATGGGTAACTAACTATCTTCACATACTGAGTACCCTCGGTGCCTCGGAAAGCACGTTAAGCTGTTGGTTCCGGCGGTCATTCGTGGATTTTTCACATTCGTTACGATTCGTCAGAAGCCTGAAAGTCCGACAACCTCTTATCAAGGGGTATTACCCAGTAACTAGGGTGTGAAGGTCGGATAGGCAGTCGCTCCATGTAGAAAACTGGTGTTCAACTGTTTTCGGTTGGACTGGAAGCCAACCCCAAAATAGTTGGGATAAGGCTAGGCAGATGATGAGGCAGATGATGAGGCAGACGATGAGGCAGATGTTGCTACAGATGATGAGACAGATGATGAGGCAGATGATGAGACAGATGATGAGGCAGATGATGGGCTATGATGAGGCAGATGATGTATACGTTCGAAACAATATCGTCACATTAGAAATGAAAAGCGCACATTAGGTGTACTATATAAAATTGACATTCGTGCGTCACAATCGCGCGGTGGTCGGTCGCGGAACCGCGTTGTATTAGGGCAACGGCTAACGTCGTCGAATAGACTTAATGCAAGTAAAGAAAGTCTTAAAATACGTTAAATTTTATCTCCAAGAATTACTCCAAAAACGTGGACATGATCGTTACACTATGTGATGTTAGTAGTGGAAATTAGAACATTGCAATATTTACAAATAAAATTAACATAATTTAAATAAAACTTAAACAGTATTTAACATATAGGGTGAGCCGATATAATACAATTAAATTATTTAAAATAGGTACTCAAAAAAAAATCTAAAACTTACTATATAGCCTAATTGTGGCACTTTATAAGCGTATTATGATACGAAAAGCTACATTTTGGGTTTCACATCACAACAGATTGACGGTACAGACGAAAAATTGATAGAATATAAACTGTAATAAGGAAATCGTATGCAGTTAGGAGCACGAATAGAATATGTGGGAACAGCGTCCAAGATTATTTAAAAGTCAAAGTCAAAGCATTTAATTAAATTAAACCATTTATATGCACTTTTTAATTTTCAAGGTCACTGGACCAACAAGACGGGTTCCTGGCATTCAGGCACAAATATAAGAATACACAAGACAAAACCCAAAATATTACTTAATAATTTCGTACCTTTAAACCTAGTTGCACATCGCCGCGGCAAGATTTAAACAGTACTTTAAATCAGACTAGTTTTTGTAAAAAGTAATAAAACTTCAAAAAGTGACCATGCAATGTCGAAAGGAGAATACGCATTTTTCTTACGTCTTTTCCGTTCTTACTGAACGCCTTCATTACAATTAGTTATATTATTATTTACAGCTCATTGAATCCTTGCAAAACAAAACGGAGGTCGTTTTATTTTGCAAGGATTCAATAACCTGTAAATTCTTGTTGGGCACCGTGTCATACATTATAGTGGAATCATTTCAGCGATCAGTCGAAACGGGAATTAATAAAGAAAATGCCTTTTAATTACGCGAGTTTTCACTGTAACTTAGACAACGATGCTATGGATGACAATGATGATGGCCCTAATTTAACCTATGCAAGTAGATGGAGGAACAAGGTGTGCAGTTTTCGCATTGAAAAGACAGGATCCCCCGACCAAACTAGTCTTGTTTCTGATTGGCTACAACCGTACGGTTGTTAGGCTCCATTTATAAGCAGATCTCGTGGTGTACATTGAAAATGACGTCTGATGTTGTCTGCAAGTTGCAGTCAGCTGTCTGGTTGCGTAGTTTTAATGTAGATGGCAATACGCAGGGATCCAATCGACAGAGTTAGAAAAAATTGCTTGTTTGGTTAGTATTGGGGCAACAGTAAGAAGTTACTCCATCATCAACCTCTTCTTGACGTGATTGTTGGAAATTCCTCTATCATCCCTTGGCAACTTCCTCCTTCTTGGCGGTGCACGCTCGACGGTATCTCTTGAATGCATCGGCGTCCTTTCATTGTCTTTTACGACAACATTTTCTTTAACCTCCATGAGGACCCATTCGCCTCCATTTCTTTTCATCCATTCCCAATTTCCTTTGAGTGCGACCTCGTTTTCGAAGTCGAAGTTATATTTAGATTTCATCACTTGACGGTCTCTCTCTTCAAACTCTTTCATTTTGTTGGCGAAGTTTTCTATCTTTGCTTGATCATCTTTATCTCCTCCAAAGTCGAGGCGCCTCACCACGTTGTGATTTCGGGGGACCCTGAACATTTTTCTTTGGTTCATTGAGGTAGTCTGCGGAAAAAGAAAAAAAAATGGTTAGTCAAAACATAGCAGGACAGGAATTTTTCGGGAAACAGGCGATAACTTTGTTATTACCTTACAGGAACTCAAAAAGTATGTTCAAAAATTCAAGAAGACTTGACTGATAGTAAAATATACAAATGCAATACTTTTGAGTCACCGCTTGGTCATGCTATCTCTGTCACATTAAGATATAGAATTGTAACGGAAACACTTTTAGAAATGTCTTAAAGTTAAGTGCCGTTTGAAAATTCGAAGAATCATCTTTTACTGTCAAACACCAGCAGAAAATCGTAAATCCTAAAACTAGCTTACATCCACGATTTCATCGACCTTACAGAAAATAGGTAAATGTGCAAAAATATCGAAATCGTTGGTTTGCATTGCAGTAAAGTATTTTGAAATCGACCGCACTAACACACCGCGGTGCATTCTAATTTGTTAAGCATGCGATCTCTTAGTTTTCTGGTGCTAACAGAAATACATAATTCATTCGTTCCGGGATTTCGCAAAAGGATTCGTCTTTATTTGACAATAAAATTTTAAACGAAGTTTCAGTTTTCATATAATTAATTTTAAAACTTTCGACATACTTGCGTGAGGGAAGATGTTTTATGTGAAGTAATGTTCTTTCTTAAAATCTTTTTCTTTTCTAAACGGGGTGTAGTTTCTTGTCGGTTTTTCTCTCTGGTTAGGGAATAATGAACTTTGACTTTTTTTTTATTTTGACATGAGTGCCTTTGCATGGTATATGTCGATGGACAGATATATCTTTACAACAAAAATAGTTTTAGAAAAATAGACAGATAAAACATGTATTCAGTGCACACAAAAGCACAATAAAATGATAACAAATTACAAAAATAAAATTATAAATATAAAAATTAAATAAGGAAAGTCAAATAAAAATGACACAATGATATACTTTAAATCAAATATCAAACAAGGTGCGGTGTGCAACTTGCATCATCACAAAGAAGTTCTAGTGAATTCCTATCTCGTTACTATTTCAGATAAATGATGTCTTATTGGTCACGGTTTTATAGCTTTGCATACATATAACCACAACAACAAAACTACTCAAAGACAACTTTTAAAATAAAAATAACAAGAACCCCGTTACCTTACTCATTCGTCAAAAGTAGAACGTGGCAAACAGACAAACAAACAAACATTGCATAAGGTGCTAACCGCTTGGCAAGTCGGTAAAGGTGTGTATTGTGCTTCCTACAAGCAATTCGCGGGTACAGTAACGGTGCCACCTAATTAGCAAGTACGCGCGAGCTTTTATGCGCAAGCGCAAGGGCTGGCATAAATACGTATAGGCACAGATAATATAATACTACGTACAGATACCCAATCCCATACAAAGCAATGAAACCTCCCTAAGTCTGGCAATTGAGCTGGCAATTTTTAGTCCTCAAATTCTTCAACAGATCGCAGCGTAAGCGACTCACTAATTGCCAGAGACTGTAGTATTACAACGCCGTCTAGGATTCGACCTACTTTTAAAACGTTTCATGCAATCCTTTTTATAAAAAGTTTTATAGTTCCGGGTTCAGAAAAACATGTTATTAGATTTATTTTATATTTCTATGTAAAAAATAATAATAAAAAACCTTGTTTGATTTAAATAAGTAACAAAATTGGAAACTAATGAGGCTGGACCAATTGAATAAAACGCCATCTATTGCAAAAAGCACTAAACAAAATGATTAACAGATGGCTACTTTTATCATTTAAAGGGTTCGAATTATAGACAAAGGCTTCCTTTATATTTTATTTTTAAAATACGTGTATAATGAGTGGAAATAGATAAATCTGCACTAAACTGGGAAGTTTAGACTTTTACCAATCATAATTCAGTCAATATTCTGCCGTATATCGCTTTTTAATGATTGATAATTTCATAATGGTTACCCATGCGGCCATCTATGAATTTTTTTCAAGACAAATTATAATTTGTTCGAGTTGAGACCCCATGGTATAGGTATATGAACGTGGATGCAGTGCAGCTTGTGTAGGAATATGTCAAAAACCTCTACATATTTTGCCAAGTCCATTCAGTACCTATACGTTCATTGAAGTCAGACTGTACTTTGAAGTGTCTCTGACGGATCAAATCTTGAATGAGGCGACCCGACAGAAAACCCGAGGGGTGATTGCGTCTTACAATGGCACTGCCCTTAATTTTGATAATTCAAAAAAATTTAATGCGCTATGTACCTTCTTGTTGTCTAGCAGACGAATTTTTCAAACTTATTAAGAAATGGATTAGCAATTTCCCTGTCACACTGCACAGAAAAGAAACAGAAGCGCGATGCAATACGCTGTTAATTTATTGCACAAAATGTAAAAGTTTGTTCTTGGAATAAATTCAGCCCAACTACGGAACCCTTCATTGTGCGTGGTCCGACACGCACTTGACCGGTATTAATGTTGTGGTGGGTTATTTCTCTATTCTTTTTAATTTATTTTTCTGGATTTGTGCCCGGTTGATGGCAATAGGCTCGCCGTCTATTACATGGGACTTAAAACATAACTGGCGAAATGTGGGTGTACTATAGGTACACCTCTGCCCAACCCTTCGGGGAAACAAGGCGTGATGTTATGTTATGTGTTCTTTTTCCGCTGATTTCTGTTTCTCTCCGCGGGACAGCCCTGACTGACAGTAGCCAGTTGGTTTGTCTGCGCAAGCGTCGACTCGCTAAAGCATAGTGTTAACGAACGCTTAATTAGTGAAGATATACCTATATTATCTTACTAGCACCGCGCCCAGTAAATGCAGCATAGATTATAAGTTTAAAAAAACATTACCTTGATGCAGAGAAGTGTTATTTTTGGTTTATTTACGAAGTTGGGAATGACATAGAATGCTCAACGTTATGTATCTTAAACTGCACATAAATCGAAATCACAAAGAATCCTAACCAATATTTTAATGCGAAAGTAAGTTTGTTTGTTACGCTTTCACGCCAAAACGGCAGAACCGATTTGGATGAAATTTGGCACACAGATAGACCTGGATGACCTGGGTAAGGGACATAGTTTATTTTTCAACCTGGGTCGCAGACGAAGTTGAGGGCAACAGCTAGTACCTTATATTTTACATTTGCGCAAGCCAATCACATCCGAAAGGTTTTAAAACATCTTATATTCATTATTTTCGTGAGCTTGCTTTTCCTTAAAAGCAAGCTCAATGAAATAAATTAATAAATAAAACTTTATTTCAGTCTAAAGGTCCATATTTTGTTAGTAACAATAGTGTTTAGGTAACTGGGTTAGTAGGTATTGTTATGATCATTTTCAGAATGCTGTTGTCACTACTAGTTACCTCACTCTGTTAGTGCAATATAATTAAGTAATAAATATCACACATTCTTCTACAACTCTTTCAGTCCACTTTCACATTCACACAATTGATCCGCAACGACAATGCCCACGGTCAGTGTTTACAAAACAAAATATCTCTTCACACATCGGTTAGTTTACAGAACCGCTGGGCGATGACGGACAATAGCCGAGAATGTAAACATTGGCCAAAGCCCGACGATTACACCCGAAGGCGAGAATGGATATAACGTGCTCAGCGAATACTTCGTGGCTTCCTCTGCGAATGATTTTGAGCAGCTTCTAACGTGGTTACTGTTGAAAGGTAGCCAGTTAAAGTGGGCAGTAACGTTGAGAGCACTGCCCCCTTGAAGTGGGTGGGTAAATGCAAAATATTGTAGGCATCATCGACTCCCAAAACTGTAAACCAAACTACGGTTTTAAAGCGAGGTGAAAATACTGCACTGCACCAAAGCTTCTCCGGACGCGAAGATATGATTTAGGAATGTAATAAATAACCCATCCTATAATAATTATATGCAATATAATCCCGTAGCCCGTATGCCCGTAGGTTCGCTCGATGTACGGAAGAAGTGAAAATAGCACTTTTTAGGGCATATTGCCAATCTTTTCACTCTGCTCGAGTAAGCCTGTGGGTTCGGTATAGGCAACGAGCTTACAACGTCCTGCGTATCCAGTATAATAATGCTTTCAGAATGCTGTTGGGGTTGCCACGGCATTGCAGTGCGTCGCAAATGTTCGCAAATGCGCGAGTTGATGGTTTCCACGCTATAGCCCACCACCACCACCACCACTCACCACGAAAGAAAGTGGCGTCGTTATTCCTGAGACTGCGCGGTAGCACCAACAGCATTTTGCAAATGATTACATCCCGACATGACTGTTCCATACAGGCACACTGGGTGGGTATAGTTACAGGGAAATTGTAAATATAATTGTGTTCTTTCTTTTTTACATTAGGTACCTACTAACATAGATCTTAAGAAAATTGTTACTAACGCATATATGGATTGTGTCCGAAATAAATGAATAATAATAATTCCTGAGGAGCGATTCCCGCATTTTAGAGAACGTTCAATTCAAATCAATATGTCTCAATTTTTTTTTTCAATCCTCCAATTATCTGAATTTTGACAAGTTTTTTGACATTGATTGTCGCTCAGATATGATTGCGACTTTAATTTGAACGTTTTTAGGTACGAACATTGGCCTTCTGATAGTGTAAGATTTTGTAAGAAAAGGCATTACGCCATTCCCAAAGTGAGGTCAATACTTATAGCAGATAAAATCAAGCTGTTCTGTACTGCTTCCCAAGAATTGGCGTTCGATTACACGAATGAATTGGTACATTTCTACTTAATAAATATCATATTTTTTTAATTAAACATTTATATACACACATAAAAACAGACGTAAAGTTAAAAAAAAGGAAAATACCCAAATCTTCTATTAAAATATATCAATTTCAGGTTTCACCCAGACCTGGCAGCACGAAAATGCTTTTTTTCATGCACTAATGTGCGCGGCGGAATCGGCGATGCGATTCGATTCCCCAACGCGCACTCTATCTTTCTCGCTCTAGAAAATGATAATCCTGAGCGATAGAAAAGGATAGAGTTTGAAAAAAGGCGATTCAGTGATGTGTGTGTGACAGGAATGGGTCTTCTCTCTCAATTTATGATCTTAAAATCATTCACTGACGAAACCGCAAAGCCTAAACCGCTAGGTCGAGAAACATGAAGTTTTGCACAAGAGTTCCTTATTCAGCGAATGTGAGCACTGAGGAAGGATTTTTGAAAATTCATCCTCTAAATGGGTTAAATAGGGACTGAATGTTTATACGGAAGTTTGTAATTTTTTCCGATGTGAAATCCCATCATGCACTCGGCTAGTGCACCAATAAATTCGGAATGTCATTCTCAGATGACTAACCCACATGTCAACCGGAGGTCGTCACAAGATCCCCCCTGTGTTGGAATGGAATGGCCATTTTCCGGCGGATCCTGGGGGAATGCGACAGAGGAAATACCGAAATCCTGGGTCAATGCAAGCGGTGCGGGATGAGCGGTTAAAAAAAGGAAGCCATCATCAAATCAAAGCTACGTAAGTAAGCTACGTACGGCTGGTTGATAGACCAGACCACTCATAGCCTAAAATCACGGAAGATAGAAAAACCTGTTGCAAGGATCATTTGTCACTCGAATGACGTTGCCAGCGGGCGCTGCTGGTAGACGTTTGTGCAATGTGAAATGCATAAAAGCAAGATGGCGACGTTAGTTCCTATTTTGGCCACGCATCAAAATACCCTTGTAACGCTGTGTGCAATTTGAATTGACTGATTGATTGAATTGACGTACAGTTAAAATAGATCGAAGTATCCCAAATCGACTATGTATTTTTGGAGGGTGTTAACAGGTGCGCTAAAAAGGAACTATTCCAAACACCAAGCCAGAGCTGGTTATTGGGGCTTTGAAGTTGGTTCGCGAAAGAAGTCACGAGTTATTCTTATATATTCTCCAATTTATGAAATCTAAATAAAGACAGGCTTAGGTACTACATAAAAGTTTTATTTTGCAATTTTCATTTATTTAACTGCCAGATCAATAGTTGACGCATCAAGAGTTAATGACCCCAATTAACGAAACGTCTAAAGTACATCACAAATTGCCGACAATTACCAAAGACAGAATAACGAATAAAACTGCATCTTTTCCCAAAATAAAACCAACCAATTAGACAAGTATCGAGCTAGTTAGCAACAATACTGTTTGTGGCCTACATTTCAGTCTATATTTAGCCGTGTTACTGAATGACAGATGCGCGTGAGACACAATTGAATGCGTACGCGCATCTCAAGAGATCGAGCGGTCAGGACTGATTTATTAAATTTGCATGTTGTTAGGAGGCATTTGCATTGTGTTGTTGTGTTTGCTTTTAGTTTAACATGTATTAAAGGATTTTTCTTAATATTCATGAACGGCAATACTAGAGGTTGCCCATAAACGTGGGTACATTACCATTACCCGAGCAGTGGTGGCCCAGTGGCATCGACCCCTACTTACGAGTTGTAGATCGTGAGTTCAAACCCAGGCAGGCACTTTACTTTGTGTATTAAATTTCAGCACCACTGCTCTCAAAACGGTGAAGGAAAATATAGGAAACCGGCATGTCCTAGAAGCAAAAATTCGAAGTCAATCAAGTGACATCTACCAACCCACTCTGCGCCCGCGTGGTGGTTTATGACCCCTACAGAGAGGAGGCCTGTGTCCCAGCAGTGAGATAATTATATGCTGATTATGATATCGGCCTATTATGTTCCACTGCTGCTGGGACAAAGGCCTCCTCTCTGTGAGAGGGAGTGGGCCGTAATCTACCACGCGGGCCCACTTTTCTTGTAAGTAAATGCGCTTTGCATTTTTTTTAACAACATGTTTACAGTCCGCGAGGCCTCAGCTAAGCTTTGCATTTGTGTGAGTAATTACCAATCGCGCCCATGGATGAACAATATCCCCTGAGATACAGGTTCCCGCCTAGTTCAGGGGCTAGGGTCAATTCGTTGTGCACCTTATTGTGATCACCACAAAATTTGTTTAAATACTTGTCATGTACCTATTCTATTCTATTCTATATACTTGTAACTTTTTATGGTATAAAAAATTGTGGTCCGCCGGTAGCGGGAGCAGGGTCCAAGCTACCGGTTAGGGCTCCAGAGACAGGACCCTCATCAGCGAGACGTATCGAGCAGTACTGCCTTCTGAATCAGGCCCTTGATCCAACCTAACCTAACTAAAGCCTCGCGAGATGTTGGTCGAGGCTTTTTGACATCAGGCCATTGGCCGATACGACAATCGGCACAATGGCAGCCGAGCTCACAGTCCACATGTCAACAACCTTATTATTATTATTATTATTATTACTGTACCAGTGTTTGAAGGTTCTCAGACCCATTTAATTTGTCTGTTCGTACTGAATCCCGCTAGGCTCTAATCAGAACGCACCTTTAGCCTACAAAGTAGGTTAAAGATAATCTTGCAGTCTACAGTAACACAATCTGTTACACACTAACCCGCCTGCCGTCTGTCACAATCAGCATCTGTATGTCCGTGCGATGCTATTGTAACGAAAATATATGAATATTCCTATTTTGTTTCGTTAAAGTAAGAGTGGCCTGTTATTAACTGTTCTACTGCAGGGCTGCCTCATTTCATACAAAGAACAAAACATGGTAGCTTGGTAGCATGGTTGGCAATTTTAACCCGTAACTTAAAATTCTCGATTCCGGACCGCCAATCGGCAAGCATAGCGTGAAACGCCCCCCTATAAATGGAACAGCATCATAAATGGAACATCATCATAAATGGAAATCATCATAAATTCAGATATTTAGATGAATGAAGACCGAAGATGCTAAGCCGCGGTGGGG
Source organism: Dasypolia templi (assembly GCA_963555695.1). Classification (NCBI taxonomy): domain Eukaryota; kingdom Metazoa; phylum Arthropoda; class Insecta; order Lepidoptera; family Noctuidae; genus Dasypolia; species Dasypolia templi. Next base: position 14,600,473 of record OY743142.1, read on the forward strand.
AGCCCAGTTTTCTTAAGTGTCATAGTTGGGTTTGGTAATTTGAGATAGTAAGTAAACACTCTTATTATGTCCTATTGCAACATCAGCAGCTAAGTATACAGGGGTCACTGGGACATGAAGGCGCAAATTGAAACCATGAATGCTCGCACATGATTCTAGACTCCAGACCGTAGAATTTTTATGTCGGTTATCAAAACAAATATCAGCTGTTTCATAAAATAGAAGTGCATTTCACCTACGCAACAGTAATATCATTTTTTCAATAACCCCGTCTTTCAGAATCATAATTATACTGAATCCATTTAACCGCTGCGGGTTCCATTCCAAGGTCGGGCAAAGTGATTTTTGGTTTTTCCATCAGGAATTTCTCAGTAGTAGTCCAGAGAGTCTGGATTTGTTCCCGGTTGATGTACACACCTCTGCCTAACCCTTTGGGGATTACAAGCGTAATGTTACGTTGTTTATATTTAGTTCTTCTATCCATCACAGTAGAGTCAGCGTGACGGATAGCGTCACAGTCTACAAATGCCGTCATTCTGTCTGTCCGTACAGTCCTATTGTTAGCAACATTACATCGCGTGTATTTGAACAGGCCGGTGATTCATTCCACTTACACTTTCCACTTTTGTTGTCTCTTATACTTTTTTCATATTGACAACAATGTCTGTAGAATAGGAAAGTTGTTTATATAGGGCATTGCGGTTTTACTATCTTTATTGATTCATCGCGCCTAGTTTTATTTGTCTTTTTGATTCTGCTCGAAATAAACTGATCTTTTCTTTTACTATACTTACGGTTAAGGTCATGTATAAACTATCTCTTTCAATTACATAAGGACATCGGTACAGGAGTAAATTGTAAGGAAACCTGGACTTATAGTTATAAGTCTGAAATTGACAACCCGTCTTGAGCAAACGTGGTGATCATTGCTCGTGCCTTCTTTTAAGAGAAGAGGCCTTTGCCCAGCAGTGGGACAATAATATTACAAGAACTTTTCTATACAAGATTAAACAGGGTTATTGGTCACGATCTCATGAAGGGGTTTTTGTATGACACTAATGCCCTTTGTAGCATAATCAGCCTACAACGTTCCCGCTGCTGGGACATAGGTCTCCTCACTATGAGGAGTGGGCCATAATCCACCACACGGTCTTCACCGTTTTGAGAGCAGTGATGATGAAATTGAATACACAAAGAAAAGTGCCTGCCTGGATTCGAGATCTCTCTGTAAGTCGTGAGATCTCGAATCCAAACACTCGTTAGTCGGGGCCGATGCCACTGAATCACCACTGCTCACAATACGTAAAAGGTAACCCAAATTCAAGCTTTTCGTAAAGTACCGAAAGTCCATGAAGATAATCAAACTTGAAAACCAAAGGAAGTTTAGTCGCGTTTAGTTAATTTACGCTTCTTTTAAAGAGATAAGAGATCATAAAGTACAAATCAGTTTCCGCACACATTAAAACCAAGTAAGGGTTTTCTTTATATTGAAATACTTACAAAAGATTCATCTGCCTAGACTTTTCCTAACAAATATTGGACTCTGCTTCCAGTATAACAGGATGTTGCTGAATAGTTGTATACCTGTATTTTTCATGGAGCTACTGCCTACCTGACCACTTCCCCGTTACTGGGTAACACGAAACCCCTTGGTAAGACTTTCGATCTTCTGACGACCCATGACAACTGTCAAAGATCCACGAATACCAGACTGGACTATGAAGTCTTGGTATGTAAAGATGGTCACCCATCTACTGACCAACCGCAGCAAGTGAAGCTTATTATTTAGCCACATTTTTTTATAAAAAATCGCGCAACTGTCTCTGATAATTTTTATATTGAAATCAATGGCTCCATGATTACTGTTATTTTTTTTGCATGGGGGTATTATTATTGTTTATTTTAACATGTAGAAACACAGCAAATGTGCTACCACACACCTAGGGTTGGCATTTTAGCAACTTATTTTTTTATTATTTGCAGAATCAAGAAACGCAACAAAGTTTCGCGTCTTTAATTTTTTTTTTCCGTTACGGATTTTTTCTGTTGCCTCCGTACCTGAAGTGAAGCTTAAATTAGGATTAATTTATAATAGTTTCTAAACTAAGGATTATTTTCCATACCTACAAGATATTTAGGAAATTTCATTTTAATTGAAAAGTTAACAGTACCTATTTAAAGGGAAATTTAAGTATTTTAAATACTGTTTTTACCCGACTGCGCGACATGTATGTTTGTTATAGGGATTCCTTATACCTACCCTCGAAGCAAACTGATACCTGTAATATCAAGGCGACTCGGTTGTAAGCCAGTTTTTATTTTTTCTTCTTTGGTATCAAATTATTGGGCTCGGGGATGTGATTCCAAAAATATAACACATTAAAAGTTGAAAAAGCAAACAATTCAAAAACCTGACTAACCAGAGTTCTAAACAAGCAGTCTAATGCAGTTGATGAGATCAAATCTGAGATTGAACCAAAATAACTATCACAAACTGCACGAAGCGAGCTTGTTATGAAAAAATATTAACAGTCGGGTGTTTGATTTTCCTATTTTTTTTAACAACTTCCTTTTCTCTTTTTTTATTTATTCAAATCTGTATTAACATTTTTGCTATATTCTGCCAAACTGCATAACAGTTTGTCGACCGGCAGTTGTTTACAAATTTACAAATGTTTAAATTTGAAAGTTAATGTGCTTGTGTAAATAAATAACTTTTGTCGCCAACCCTACACTTACCCGTCTATTATTACCTATCAGAATCAAAAGCAAACATTGCTATTTTATTGCCGTATCTGTGCTATCATTATCAGCGTATAATCCCCTATTGTGACACTTTTTACACCTTTATGGCAACTCTATTAACATGTCAAGTGACGATTATGAAATTATACCACTTTTATGCGCATTTATATATTTCTGTGATGTTACCACATTGTAGATTATGTGATTAAAATACCTGCGATTATCGGTTTAGTACCTAGTAGGTATTTTTTTTTTTAAGTTTCGATCATTTACGTTTTTAGATAACGATTTATGATTCTATTTCTGTAAGTAGGTTAGTACAAACCAGGGTTGGAAAAAATCATGATTTTTTAAAAAACACGAATAAACACGATTTTTTGAAAAAATCCTAATTAAAAACGATTCTTTTGATTCTTAAATTTTATTATTTAATTTAACTTTATTTTTGCGCAATTTAACTACATGATTGCGCGGACACACCGCGGTTGTTTCCCTTTTGTCTGACATGTGAATGCAATCAGAATTCACACTGACAGATGAAGAAGAAGAAAGTGCGTTGGAGGAAGCACGAAATAACTATGATGGTTAGTTTTGCTATCATTGTTAGTAGAGCTTAAGTAAAAATCAAAGTGTGATTTTCGCAGAAGAAATAGTAAAAATGTGACACCACTAGAGGGGTGGATGTTACACAAAAATATATTGAACGAAGAGGAACAGTATTTTTTTTTCCTGTGGTGAAGTGATTGTTTGGGGCGATAGCTTCTTCAGCTGCTGTGGAAAGAGTGTTTTCCATCTTTGGAATTGTTCAGAGCAAATTATGAAACCGACTGGGAATTGTTTTTTTTAATAATAATGATTTTGATTTCTACTTTTTAAACGACCCTAGTTTGTAACTTAATTATAATTTCTAAATCTGTTTATTTATGTTGATTTCGTTGAAAGAAAGCGAAATTAAACATTTTTGATTAAATCATTGATTTTTATTGCAAAAATCATTTGATTTAAATCGTGATTTAAATAATGATTTAAATCAAAATGATTTATTCATGCCAACCCTGGTACAAACACGTCAATCATACTTCATAAACTAGATGAGGTCGGCGTTTCCTATCTGACTACTCTGAGAAGAAAGGCTGAAACAAACTCACAATCTCTTTTAAAGTCTAGACATAATCTTGGTCAGATCATGTGAAGAAGATGTAGATTGATGTCTGAAATGGCCTTTTGAGGATATAACCATACAGATTCAGTGGACCCGTCCAGTCAGCGCATGCATTGTTAGTAATCGTGCCGCTCAACTCAGAACTTTAGAAGCTCAACGATTCGACGAACAGTACCAAGGAAAGAACATTTGGGTAGGTCGCATAAATTTCTCAAACTGCCACATCCTACTGAAGCAATGACCTACATGGTCCTCACATTCACAATAATTAAAGGAATATCATAATACTTTACTAAGTAAATACTCATGCTACTCTCGTGCTCGTACTTAGCGAGAAAAAGTTAAATACATAAGGTCCTTTGTCATTTTGTGTAACGTACTCAAATGAACTGATGGAATCCTCAGTACACCTTGGCTTCAATTGACTTATAACTTGTCAATATATATTTTTTCTATTACCATTTTTTTTTGTTGTAAAAGATTTGTTTCTTGAGTTCAATTCATTGACTGCCTCGTTGGTCTAGTGGTCGCAAGAGCTACTGCTGAGCATGGCGTTCGATTCCCAGGTCAGGCAAAATGTTATTGGGTTTTTCTATCTAGAATTCCTCAGTAGCAGCCCGGAGTCTGGATTTGTGCCCGGTTGATGACAATATGCATTCCCCCTCCAACATGTGACTTAAACATCTTTTGGTATTGAAACAAAACTTGATTTAGTTTGAATAGTTAGAACCAAATGGCGTATGATGTCTTTATTAATTTTATTTGTAGCCTATGTTGTCCTACTGCAGGGCATAGGTCTCCTTTACAGTCTGTACGAGCCTGAAGGCTCCTGCAAACAAGCGCGACACACGAAGCGATTTGCACGACACCCAAAGACACCGTTCCGCGTGTCGCGCGACAAGCGGTGCCTGTGTGTCGCGCGCGATTCGCGCTTTGTGTCCGGTTGATAGCAATAGGCTCGCCCTCTATTAAATGGGACTTAAACGTAACTGGCGAAATGTGGGTGTACTATAGGTACACCTCTGCCTAACCCTTCTGGGATTACAGGCGTGATGTACTGGTATGTGTTCAATTCAAAATACATGATCATCATTCTCCTATCTATATCCCAATTCATTTGGGGTCGGCGCACACGCAACATGCCTTTGTCTTCCATGCTTCTCTATTGGCCGTCACCCCCTTTCTAGACATATCATTTCACACACAGTCCATCCATCTTTTCTCGATTCAAATTCATTGCATATTATTTATCAACCTACGTTGCACTTAAACAAAAAAATTGCCATTATAAATCAAAATGAAACATTATAATATAAATAACCGACACTGATAAATTCAACAGCCTTTCCTTTTTCTTTTCGTGCCTCAGCTTATAAACATACGCACCCCAAACGGAAACCAGCTCGCTATCCATCTCCAGAATAAGTGCGTCGCATCCATATTCATGAAGGGCACCACAAAGGTTCGTATCGAAGATCTTCACGCGTTCTACTTCCCTGCGTTTGCGCGCCCGAATGGATTTAATGACCTCACACAGATTTTTATGTTGGTTACTACAAATAATTTGAACCTATTGTTCGGAGGTAAGTGAGAAATTGATCGTAAGATCTGATAGTGGAAGTCTTGTAAGGTTTCGTCAGACTAGGTCATTGGAGCGGGGGATAAGAAGTGTAGTAGTATATTATAATAGTCTGAAAGAAATTGAATATCGAGGTGGGGGCTATAATAGAAATTACAGAAATGCTGCACCAAACTCCAAATGAGTTGGCTACATGGAAGCTGGATAATGATTGTTTACAAGTAGGTCTAGACAAAAAATGTCACATAAAGAATCGTTGAAGGGTAGACAAACATAAAGCGATAATCTAAAGCTAATGTTTGATTGAAAGAGTTCACAAGGGTGAACCTGTTACGGATATAAGCTAGAATAATGCTGAACATAAAAAACAGTTTGCAATTGTTAATTATATAATCGAAGAAAGTAAAGTATCCAATTATAAAGGTCTATACTATTAATGAACTGCTACAAGATCCAAATAAGAAAGAAGAAACTAATGCTTTTATCAAAACCTCAAAACCAGACAAACAAACCTAGATAAACAAGCTTCAGCAAATTACTATCGAAAGGAAAAGTGCTGAAGATCCTTCACCCACAACGTGTAACCCACATCATAAAATAGATCTAATCTTCACACGATCGTCTAGACGCCATAATTAAGTATAACGTGTTTGTTAATAAATAGTGGATGATACTGTATGTAAAGGTTATTAGATGGTTTTCTTATAAAGAACATGACGTTAACGTTAACTGTGTCATTGTCTGGGGAGCTCGAAGGGAGAGTAGACAGGGTTGGCATGTAGAGGTTTTTGGATTTAGATGGTAACGTAAACTCAGAGAAAAAGATATGGAACTCTGAACTCTTCTCTGTATTTATTATTGCTTATTTTCAACATCACCAATATTGAATTGCGTTTTAGGTCTTTAGGTACCTATATATTTGGTATCTACAGCACCCAGTATTTGGTCAATCCCAATATTCTTGTCTTTAATCTGATCTACATTGGCATGCTCAACATTTATAAGTTAAAAACTGGCAGAAACCGATTTTCTTGTCTCTGCCAACCCTAATCTACTCTGACTGTGTGAGGACATAAAAATGTAACTTATTATAACTTCAACGCGTTCTATTTAACGTACTTTTACTATTGAAACCCGCAGTCGAAAGTTATGGCGTTGTTGGCTAGATTGCCGTGAGTAACATCACGTGATTCACCTCATTCTTTATTATCGCAAGATAAATGTGGAGAAATCTTAATCGAGAAAGTGAATCCGACAGAATTATGTTTATTAGAAAGAGGATTGGCGTATCAGTCTCGTAAAATGATTGAAATTGGAACGAACAAAGAGAATAATGCGAGAAGAAGATGGATTTAGCTACAGCTTACTCCGAGACACAATGGGGATGATGACATTTTTATCTTTTTATCTCAAATAAATGTTTGTTGTAAAAGCTTAAAAAACTGCCAAGTTATAAACGTTTTAAAGTAAATAATACTAGGACAGCACTATCGTAGAAGTGACGTCACGACTATGTAACTTCATACTATATGTTTGAGAATTTCCATTCGAATGTGTTGATTCCAGGAACTCACACTAGGATTCCCTGTGTCGTCTGTGTCTGTGGCTCCTTCGTTTCGTTTACCTTTATCTGCTATACATGTGTGTCTGCATTAGGCTCGCCCCCTATTACATGGGACTTCAAACATAACTGGCGAAATGTGGGTGTACTATAGGTACACTTCTACCCAATCCTTCGGGGATGATGGCGTGATGGCGTGATGTTATGTTATGTTTACATGTAATCGGTATATTTATGTTACAATAAATTTCGAAATTTCATATAATGTACTCGTAAGCTAGTAGAAAAGGAATATAAAATAAAAATGAATACACAAAGAAAACAGTAGATAATCAAGTATGTATGTATGGTGAGTATGATTGTGATCGTGTATGTGTATGTGTTTTTGTGTGTGTGTATGAATTAAAATAGTTCAGTTGATGTTAAGAGTGTGTCTGAATGTTGTACCTACTTGAGAATGTATATAATTATGTGGATTTTGTGATAAAGAATAATAAATATATAAATAGAGATAAATATATCAGTACGTAACAAAACGCTCTATCTCTTTTTTTTATATAAGGAAGTTTCAGTCGTATCATAGTCCATTTTTTAAGCGCGATTTTGCATTTACTTTGAGTAAGTTGTACAATATTCATTCGGAATAGACAAAATGACAAATTGCTTTCATTCATCTGTGATTTATTCTATCCTCCGACGACATGAATCGTTTTATAAGTTGGTCATGATAAGCGTGCTAAAGATCGCGGGGAAGATCTGGATCAGACTCTCACAGACCAGGGAAGCATGACACAAAAGGGAGAAGGCCTAGACTCAGCAGTGTTTTTACTTTATTAGATTATTTTATATTTTGTAAATGTGAGAACGTCGTAGGCCCTGTGGATTGTAAATTTATAGACAATTGTCTATTTGTTTAACATAAGGTACTTGTTGACAGGCCTACACTGTCCTCCCATACCTGTTAACACTGTAATTGGAAAACATTGTAAAAGACATATTTTTAAAAGAGTAACCATGGAGTTTCTTGCCGGCTCTTCTCCATGGGAAACGACCAATTGGAACCGTGCACCTAGAATCTGACGTTTCATAAGTGCCCATGTAGGTCTATGTGAAATAAAATATTTTGATTTTGATTTTTGATTTTTGAGTGGGTGGAACAATGCAGCCAATGATGATGATGAGGCATCAAAAACTTTAAAGCTTTGTGTTATAACTAGGCAACATGTTTCATTTTGGTAACAGATTATATATGAAAGCACATAAATGGGGCTCAACCTATGAATCCAAAGGAGCCTTTCCATAACAGAGAACTTTAAAACTAAACACAAAGCACAAATGTAAGCAGACCCAAGTTAACAGCGGCACTTGCGATTCACAGAAGCAATGTTTCCTGAAACCCATAGTTTACAAACTGTCACACGTCAAGGGATCGCGCGGAAGCGTTCTAAATTTAAAACGTGGGGTGCGCAAGAGTCGTAATTGTAATGCGCACGCGCCGCACGGATGCAAAATGGCGGCTCAACGAACCGCTTCCGTTTAGGAGCTCTGACAAGTGCATCCGAAATTGATACTCGACAATTTGACCGGACTGGTTTTTTTCTGGATTGAGTTGCAGCATTTGGCCCTTCGGTGTTAATGACTACCTTGGGAAAGTTCTGAGGTGTTATTTTTATGTATGTAAGCATTTATTTATACCTGACCGCCAAACTAATGGTAGTTTGGCGGTCAGGTATAAATCTTACAGATTTCTAGATTCAAGAATGCAGCTGCAGCCACGAACTATAACGACGCGACTAACTTCTCTTAAAAACTGAACAAGAGAAACACATTTTACTTTATATTATATATCAACTTTGATTTACACTTACATAAATTACATACCACATAATCATTGGAACAGAAAAGAGAAATCGCCCTGATACAAATTACAGACCAGATAATCTCATACTATTGTTTTCCTAATTATCGTATTGTTTGAAGCCATAGCAACGGTATGAATAATTTTATTAGGGCCAGAATATCTTGAGCCTTCAAGGTAACGGAAAAAAGACTTGCTAACGGAAAAAAAATATTTAAAAGTAGTCCCAACTGACTGTTGGTATCGTAACCACGTTTTTGCTTTGAATGTCATCCCTATGTCTACGGAAGAATAAAATAGAAAAAAAATAGAATAGAAGTCAAAATCGTTGGACGGGCTGTGAAAAGGTTTATGTCTAATCTTATTCCAAATGGTGTATATGGACATCAACCATCCCACATCTGCTGTAGGGATGTTACGAATGTTGGGGTTTTGAGAACCAATGAAAGACATAGTTATAGTTTCCACTTATTAATTTATTCTCTTTATTCGGCAGGAGAGGTGTGTGTACGTTCTCGCTTGGTCCAGACGGAACACTAGCGTCTTAACTATATTAAAGTTATGCACAATGTAAATATGTATGAAAGAGAAAGACTCTCAAACTACTCAAGTAGGACGGATATATTTTGTCGTATTCCAACAACGAATGTCATATTTTTCACATTCGAACGTGAATGCGAATTTTCGGAATGCGAAAGTGCAAATGTGAACACGAATGCGAATGTTTAGGAATAACATTTAAAAAAAACTTTAATAAACTCAAGACATCATTTTATTACTTTAAATAGGAGTACTTATGAAACATTATTAGAACAATACAATAAACTAGTATTACAGGTACTAGTAGTGAAAATCTGTTAAAATAACTCAACACAATTCTAAACACATAAAGTACTTGCTTATTTACGTAATGATCAGTTATAACTGACTGACAAAGTGACAAGTAAATAAAAACAAACCCAACTAACACAGCATTCACAGCAATCAGCGAGAAAGAAGCGCTTCTATTGGTCGATTGATAAACGTGACGCATACCTGGGCGAATTGCGCGTGCGTGTAACGACGAACCGCGCGGCCGTCAGGCGAGAGTGCGAGACACGACGATATGACCTGCACGCATTTGCATTCGCAAAACATTCACATCGCTTGATGCGAATGCGAATGTTGATAATGATGCAAATCATTCGCATTGGCAAATGCGATTGTAAATATTCCTAACATCCCTAATATGTTGTCATGTCAGAGACAAAGCTGATATGTCTGATGTACTCACACCGGCACTCTGACCTACCCTTCAAACCGGAACATAGCAGCACTGATTGGCGTTCTAACACGAATGATAAAACTATACAAATTAAACAATATATCAAATTATTTCATCACCACTGCTCTCAAAACGGTGAAAAAAATATCCTGAGAAAACTAGAAACAGAAGTTCGAGGACATGTGACATCTACCAACCCGCACTGGGCCCGCGTGGTAGATTACGGCCCACTCCCTCTCACAGAGAAGAGGCTTGTCTTGGCTGTCCTAGCAGTGCGAACTTTATAAGCTGATTATTCTTATCCTAAACAATCAATCTACACATGTTATTAAAAGAATTACGAATATTGTTGAAAGATGGAAGGGAAGAAGAAGACTAAAGAAAGATGATGTAAATGAAAAGGGATATAATGAAAATTAACGTAACAGCTAATTTAGAATGGAAAAGGAAAACATTTTGCATACGTCCCCAAGTAGGTAAGAAACATGGACATAACATGGGACAAAGGCAGGCTGAAGAAGAAGCAATCTGTCCACAAATTGAGCATCAGTTCAGTTAACAATCTCATATCACCAAACTTTTACGGCGGTAATTTTACAGAACAGCGCGACCGGTCATTGTTTCACCTTATGAGAAATTCGGTAAGTAAAGATATATTTCCAAATTTTGGGTGTCAAGATAAACTGGATGGCATACCATGGCTGACCCAAAAAATTATCGGCCGCATCAATCTTGCCCCACGATTGAGATAAAGATAAGAATTATACCAATCTGTAGATATTTCAAGTCTTAGGTGAATGACCTGTAATGGTGGAGTTGGTGGATCGTCTTGTAACATGTTATCGTGGATAACTGTGCCAGCATGATTAATATCATTGTGAGTAAACATTGAGAGATAAGTATCCAAGCTGCAAATTGATACACTCAATTTTGAGAAAATCTCAGTGATCAATACATTTTCTGACTTAGTGGCTGATGTATCCCAAAATATAGGTAGGTAATTCAAACTTACCTTTTTCTTTAAGATAAGATAAGATAAGATCATTTATTTGTCAAACATGCGTTTACATAAACTGACTAATCAGACATGCACGGTATTGAGGTAATAGTAACAGCAGTGTGGAAGTGAAATGCAGATTCAAGAATTTGGCAATATTTTCATGTAAGTAGCATTTAATTCCTTATTCACACCAAGAACTGTTTTGCAACTTTACATGGCCTTCTACTTCAAAAAGGTGTAAGTTCTTATAAATTTATGAACTTACAAAAAGACAGTGATGCTTATAAATTATCAGAATTTATTTCTGTATAATACTAAGTAAACTGAAATAAAACATGCGCGCATGCAGTAAGGTGACCATCGCAGTGTTCTAAAAGTGCTGTTAAAACTCCTTTCTGCGTTTATCCTTTTTTTTTGTAAAAAAAAAAAACAAAGACCAAACGTTTAAAATTAGTATAAACAGGCAAACAAAGATCAAAAGCAGTGCTCGGCAGGGGAATATTGTAAATAGCCCGTTTTCAGCGGCGCGTGGGCACCGGCGCAGTCGCACACCCGGTGCATAACTCGTAAAATGCACTTTACAGATTTTACTTGTTTTTACTACTTCGCGTCTGTTTTTAAATAGTCTGGACTAAAATACACAACGAATGAAGGATGTTCTTGGTTTCTAAGTATGAAACTAAAAATTATCTGTTTCATTAAAATTTACTTTAGTAAAAAAAATTTGCCTTCGGTATATTGCCACTGAAAGAGAACGAGCAACAGCACATCTAAACGTATTTCAAGAACTGTCAGTGTCATCATTGTTATGGATAATCGGCACTGACAGCTCTTGAACTCGGTTTTGATGTGCTGAGCTGATCACTTACAGTTGCATAAGTAATAAAAATAGTTTAAAATGACATAGTAAATGCATGCTTTTTTAAATTGATTCTTTTACGAGTATACTTCCATAGTTTCATAGAAGACATGATTTAGGTAAGCTTCAACAATCTTTTACAGCAATATCTAATTGAAAGAAAAGTAGGTACATTTAGGTCTTTCTAGGGCGGAATGATTACGCCAATTAAACTGCACTTTAGTAATATGTCGAGAGAGCAGTTCAAGACGTTTATTAATCATCATCTAAGTTTTGCATAAGGCGGTATTGCTAATTGTGAGGACAGGCTTAATTGAGGATCCAAGATGTGGTCGCAGATTTGTTGACACAGTGATTTGGTGGACGGAAAAGAACGATCATGTATTATAGAACTTATTTAAAAAAATGCTGATGAATGGCTCAAGAGTCCCAAGCGCGTAAGTCCGAAGTCCGAATGGTAATTTTTTTTAAATCGAAAATTCAACCATGCAAGTAGATAGGTTGTGCCGGTTCCAGCTCACTTTTTTCAAGGGGTTTCAACCGACTACTAAGCGGTCCTCAATCCTAAAAAAAAAAAAAAAAAAAAAAAAAAAAAAAAAAAAAAAAAAAAAAAGGTTTTGGCATGCGCTGAGCACGCCATTTTTGCGTAGGATGCACGGTTCGCGAGATACGTAAATCAATTAGCAATAATCTAATTGACATCCGCCCGGCCCGGCGACCCTCATTAGCGTTTCATTGTTCGCTATTTCTTATCTATTACTCATTCGAGAGTTCGCATTACCACTGCTTTAGGGTTCCTTATCAATTACTCATTGTGAGCGGGTTCTGCCTCTATTTTATTTCATACTACACTCACGCCTTCTTCCCATGGGGTTTACAAAACTATGCATTGAACATCCCTGAAACTTATATAGCAAATACATTAAGCAATATTCACCACAAACTGAAGTCAAATCATTCTAAATCCTATCAACATTCCAGTCCCATCTTTTGCAATTTCTTCTTAAAAATTCAACTTGATATCGCACAGGTGCCCGTCCATACGAATCAAAATATTGCCCAACACCATTTGTGTCAATATGTAAAGCTACCCAGTGTGAGCCTTGTTTATAATCCGTATCCAAATTGCATATTATATACGTAGGCAGATGGGTGTACATTTGTAAATACCTTTTGTTACGCTCCGTTCATTCATCCTCTCAACATGACCAAACCATCTTTATTTCAAACTATAAAATATGTATTGAACAGCTCATTCAGTTGGCCATTTCTTATCTATTACTCATTCGAGGGCTCTCATTACTACTGCTTTAGGGTTCCTTATCAATTACTCATTGTAAACGGGTACTACTGTTCATTGCCTATATTTTTATTTCATACTACACTCACGCCTTCATCCCATGGGGGTAGGCAGAAACCACAGAACGCCACCTGTTACGATCCTACACATATATCCTATACATACACGCGCGCCGGTTGCGAGTGCTACGCATCTCACCTTTCTGAAGAACATCACCATTAAGGTCAACATATGTCTTCCTAGGGCGTCCCCTACCGCGTTTCCACTCACATCTGCCTTGTAAATACCTTTTGTTACGCTCCTTTCATTCATCCTCTCAACATGACCAAACCATCTTTATTTCAAACTATAAAATATGAACGGAACAGCTCATTCAACTAAAATATCAGTGAACCCTGTGTTCCCTGTAAATATTTCACGTGATATAACATTTAAAAAAAATCTGTTGTAAATGTAAAAACAAATATTATTTTTATTTTAAATGGGCATTACTCTCAGCGTTATATTCCGTAAACAATAACGCGGATCTGGTATCATCGTAAGCTATACAAGGTGTTTTTTTATATCCCATAACTCTAGGGTATGATTGAGACCATATCAAAAAATCAACTGGCATATGAATTATGTTTCAATCATCCTTTGTTTTTTTTCATTTTTCATACAAAATAATTCGATAAAGTCACGATTATTAATGTAAAACACCCTAACGTGAAATATGACAACGTCGCATTTTCTTATACTCGATACCTAGACACATCGAGGGTCTATTTTGTACGGTACGCAAACAAAATTGGCAACCACGCAAAAGTAGTAAATATACGTAAATAGATTTGTCATACTGGTGACAATTTTGGACCTAATTGAATTATGATTGATGATATCTTTGAAACTATGCATTTTTGGACCACCTATTCTAGGAGTTTAAGTATTATTTTTACCTACAGAATATAACCCTAGAAAAACAGGTTGTATATGTAGGGTGCCGTACAACCTCACCGATGCTCAGAAGCAGGCCCGGGTGGAACGGTCTCGGTGTGTTTACGACATCATTACAGGTTTACAGATTTATCAATACGATCCAGAAACGAAGCGCCTGTCGACAGTTTGGGTATTTAAAAAACGAATTAACGCCTACCAAAGTGAAGCGATCTAGAAGCGACTGGCTACTTGACTAATTCCTTTAAGGAACTAAAGAAGCATCAACGCTGAATGGGAAACTACCAAATGTTGTTTTCTCTGTTGTAACCAAACACAGGGCTCCGCGGTCTACTGCTCCACCACGACAACGTGCCTTCGCACACCGCGCTCAAAACGAGCGACTTCCAGAACCGCACGCCGGTCAAACTCCTTACAGCCCTTACCTAGCACCGTGTGACTTCTTTTTATTCCCGAAAATAAAATAACTGCTTAAAGGGATACAATTTTCGTCGCCTGAAGATGCGCTGTCAGCGTTCGAGCAGGTTGTAAACGAGGTGTCTACGGTAGACTGGAAAAAGTTTTTCAGACGCATGAAACTTTTTACAGAGGCTAGTGGAGAGTATTTCGTCCATACGAATCAAAATATTGCCCAACGCTATTTGTGTCAATATCTAAAGCTACCTAGTGTGAGCTTGGTTTATCATATGTATCCAAATTGCATATTAAATACGTTGGTACATTAATGGCTATACATGGGTAGCCTATTGAGGAGTTCATCTTTGCAACGCACCCCGAAGGAATGTGAAATAACTTTGTAAGATCGCACTTTAGGAACTGTGTTGACTCATTAATTTACTATCAGTTGCGTTGTAAGCACTTAAGAATTTGCTTTAGATTAGAAATTACTTAGTGGTGCTATATAAGAGCAGCCCACTCAGTCAGACCATAGTCAACTGGTTTGGTAGCAGTGGATAGTGACAGTACTACGTTTTGTGTTACTTCAACGCATCAACGGTAATGGAGGTAAGTGTTTATTCTATTGAAAATTACTTTTCTTTCTCTCTGACTTTTTATTTACATGAACTTTGCCTTGCGTGTGTGAAAAAATTGATATTAACGTGTTTTCTGTGTTTGTTGCAGAAATCATTAAGTTTCTTAGACAATGATGAAAATACCTGTAAGCTGCATTACTACTCACTACTTTCCCCTCAACACGAAGAAGACAGTGGTGACATCGTCATTATTAACACATGCGATGGGAGAAAAATTAAATCTCAGACGATTCATTTTGGAGGATGTTGCAGGTGACATCAATGTGGAAGTGAAATAGTGGTTTCAGTTATTAAGTGACACAACGTCAGAGTGTTTCGCTCACGAACTATTCGCCGAACAAATAGATAACGATTTAATCAACTGTTTAATTTATGTTTTAAGGGAGTGTGTTATAGGGATATTTGAAAGTTTTCATTTGCGTTTTTTTTTGTGTACTTCATTATGAATCTAGAAAATATAAAGTATATTATTGATGTAGATGGGTTTCAGATGTCAAAAAAAATGTACTTTAAAGAAGTAGCAATTTACAATATTCAGGATAATATCCTTTATTTGTTTTACATAAAACTCCCAACGTGGTTGTTAGATTATAAACATGATAGAACAATCACATTCGTTATGAGACATATTCACGGAATGCAATTAAAAAATTATGATAATGATATTAGTTTTTCAGAGTTTTTAAAACGAGTAAAGAGTTTTGATCCAAACAAGCATTTCATGTGGGCTTACAAAGGGGGGATAGTAGAAAGAGATTTTTTAGCAAGTTTGGGGTATAAATCGTATAACTTAGAAGCAATCCATTGTCCGAAAGTGGAAATAATTATAGAAAAATTCAAATTACACCGACTTAGTAATTGTACGAGGCATGTAGCATACAAAGGAATTCCATCTCGCAGCGCTCACTGTAGTGGTGTAGAGGTGCGAGCATTCTCACTGTGGTTTGAAAATCATTTACTCAATCGATAAGTTTAGTGTGTAATATTTTTGTGTAGTTACCTAGTTTTTTCATATTATGTATCTAGTTTATTTGTATTGACTAGGAACTCATTTGAATATAAGTAGTAACCTGTTAGTACTTATTGAGTCTTTTACATGTATATCTAATAATAAACGTGTAAATTTTGTGTGTATACCTGATTAACTGTTATTGTTAAGTTTTTTGTATGTCATAATTAACGTTTAAGATTTATGTATACCTAATTAAATAAAAACAGATAAATGTCAGCAAGCTTCAGCTAGGTCAGTCAAATAAATCAAATTGTGCTTTAATTCATTTTGTTTTCTTTATTTATCCAACTTGTAGAATCCATACCGAAACACTTCACTAGAAATGTATCATCACAGTTTCTCTTCGACACTTTCGCCACTAGGTATACATCAGGATATTTACCTTTTTGGAGTTCCTGTTCATAAAATCCCCCTAAGATTGGTTGTTTTCTTTCATCTTTCAACTGATAGGTCACAGGATTGGGGTTATTCACTTTCACTACTTGAAATATTTCCGAATCTTTTAAATTCACATATTCATTATCAAATGTATTATTATTGTTGTTGAATCTGCATTGGAAACAGAATTTTAACTTATAAATCATAAGTAGAGTAGATCAATTCAACACCGTTACATTTTGAAACTCCTGAAGTGTTTTTAAATTCAATTAAAAATTATGTTTTTTGTATACAACAGTGGATTCATCAACATTAAAAAATAAGTTAAATTTCATACTGCACGCTGATTTTGTTCAACAAACCAAAGATTTTATAGATCTTACGATTGACTTTCAAACATTCAATTACGAGTACATAATTTGTCAAGATGACTTCAATATTTTCTTTTCATCTTTACATGATACAATAACTAGTAAAATTAGTGAATGTATTTGAAAAAAAGATAGTAGGTGGAATCTAAAAAACATAAATTCTATAAACATTAACATCAATAAATTCAACCAACTACATGGTACTTGATACATAGATCTTCCCCGTGATATAAAATTATAAAATGCTGTTGTAAATGTAAAAACAAAGATATTTTTTTACGCTAACGCTAATTTTCTTTCTTTTCAATATACAAAATTGAAAAAAAGTTGTTTTTTCAAATATGAAAATTATGGTACAATTGTAAAACAATTTAATTTTTTCAACTACTAAACAGTGAAACTTTAAAAAAGATTTGGTTCGGTCAAACTATTTGAAATGATAAAATAAAATTATTTATTTTTGATGCAAAATTTGTGGTTTGCATCGATTTAATTTACTCATGGTTTTGTATTTTGGATATTTCTTAAAAACGCCGAGGCATAATTTTGAATAATATAAAGTTTTTCAATATACAAAATTAATAATAATGGTAAAATTGTAAAATAATTTAATTTTTTCAACTACGAAACAGTGAAACTTTAAAAAAGATTTGGTTCGGTCAAACGATAAAATAAAATAATTTATTTTTGATGTAAAATTGTGGGTTGCAAAAAATGAAATTATTTTACAATTTTACCATTATTATTAATTTTATATATTGAAAAAATATATATTACTGAAAATTATGCATCGGCGTTTTTAAGAAATATCTAAAATACAAAACCATTAGTAAATTAAATCGATGCAACCCACAATTTTTACATCAAAAATAAATTATTTTATTTTATCGTTTGACCGAACCAAATCTTTTTTAAAGTTTCACTGTTTCGTAGTTGAAAAAATTAAATTATTTTACAATTTTACCATTATTATTAATTTTGTATATTGAAAAACTTTATATTATTGAAAATTATGCCTCGGCGTTTTTAAGAAATATTTAAAATACAAAACCATGAGTAAATTAAATCGATGCAAACCACAAATTTTGCATCAAAAATAAATTATTTTATTTTATCGTTTGACCGAACCAAATCTTTTTTAAAGTTTCACTGTTTCATAGTTGAAAAATTAAATTATTTTACAATTTTACCATTATTATTAATTTTGTATATTGAAAAACTTTATATTATTGAAAATTATGCCTCGGCGTTTTTAAGAAATATCTAAAATACAAAACCATGAGTAAATTAAATCGATGCAAACCACAATTTTTACATCAAAAATAAATTATTTTATTTTATCGTTTGACCGAACCAAATCTTTTTTAAAGTTTCACTGTTTCGTAGTTGAAAAAATTAAATTATTTTACAATTTTACCATTATTATTAATTTTGTATATTGAAAAACTTTATATTATTGAAAATTATGCCTCGGCGTTTTTAAGAAATATCCAAAATACAAAACCATGAGTAAATTAAATCGATGCAAACCACAAATTTTGCATCAAAAATAAATAATTTTATTTTATCATTTCAAATAGTTTGACCGAACCAAATCTTTTTTAAAGTTTCACTGTTTAGTAGTTGAAAAAATTAAATTGTTTTACAATTGTACCATAATTTTCATATTTGAAAAAACAACTTTTTTTCAATTTTGTATATTGAAAAGAAAGAAAATTAGCGTTAGCGTAAAAAAATATCTTTGTTTTTACATTTACAACAGCATTTTATAATTTTATATCACGGGGAAGATCTATGTATCAAGTACCATGTAGTTGGTTGAATTTATTGATGTTAATGTTTATAGAATTTATGTTTTTTAGATTCCACCTACTATCTTTTTTTCAAATACATTCACTAATTTTACTAGTTATTGTATCATGTAAAGATGAAAAGAAAATATTGAAGTCATCTTGACAAATTATGTACTCGTAATTGAATGTTTGAAAGTCAATCGTAAGATCTATAAAATCTTTGGTTTGTTGAACAAAATCAGCGTGCAGTATGAAATTTAACTTATTTTTTAATGTTGATGAATCCACTGTTGTATACAAAAAACATAATTTTTAATTGAATTTAAAAACACTTCAGGAGTTTCAAAATGTAACGGTGTTGAATTGATCTACTCTACTTATGATTTATAAGTTAAAATTCTGTTTCCAATGCAGATTCAACAACAATAATAATACATTTGATAATGAATATGTGAATTTAAAAGATTCGGAAATATTTCAAGTAGTGAAAGTGAATAACCCCAATCCTGTGACCTATCAGTTGAAAGATGAAAGAAAACAACCAATCTTAGGGGGATTTTATGAACAGGAACTCCAAAAAGGTAAATATCCTGATGTATACCTAGTGGCGAAAGTGTCGAAGAGAAACTGTGATGATACATTTCTAGTGAAGTGTTTCGGTATGGATTCTACAAGTTGGATAAATAAAGAAAACAAAATGAATTAAAGCACAATTTGATTTATTTGACTGACCTAGCTGAAGCTTGCTGACATTTATCTGTTTTTATTTAATTAGGTATACATAAATCTTAAACGTTAATTATGACATACAAAAAACTTAACAATAACAGTTAATCAGGTATACACACAAAATTTACACGTTTATTATTAGATATACATGTAAAAGACTCAATAAGTACTAACAGGTTACTACTTATATTCAAATGAGTTCCTAGTCAATACAAATAAACTAGATACATAATATGAAAAAACTAGGTAACTACACAAAAATATTACACACTAAACTTATCGATTGAGTAAATGATTTTCAAAACCACAGTGAGAATGCTCGCACCTCTACACCACTACAGTGAGCGCTGCGAGATGGAATTCCTTTGTATGCTACATGCCTCGTACAATTACTAAGTCGGTGTAATTTGAATTTTTCTATAATTATTTCCACTTTCGGACAATGGATTGCTTCTAAGTTATACGATTTATACCCCAAACTTGCTAAAAAATCTCTTTCTACTATCCCCCCTTTGTAAGCCCACGTGAAATGCTTGTTTGGATCAAAACTCTTTACTCGTTTTAAAAACTCTGAAAAACTAATATCATTATCATAATTTTTTAATTGCATTCCGTGAATATGTCTCATAACGAATGTGATTGTTCTATCATGTTTATAATCTAACAACCACGTTGGGAGTTTTATGTAAAACAAATAAAGGATATTATCCTGAATATTGTAAATTGCTACTTCTTTAAAGTACATTTTTTTTGACATCTGAAACCCATCTACATCAATAATATACTTTATATTTTCTAGATTCATAATGAAGTACACAAAAAAAAACGCAAATGAAAACTTTCAAATATCCCTATAACACACTCCCTTAAAACATAAATTAAACAGTTGATTAAATCGTTATCTATTTGTTCGGCGAATAGTTCGTGAGCGAAACACTCTGACGTTGTGTCACTTAATAACTGAAACCACTATTTCACTTCCACATTGATGTCACCTGCAACATCCTCCAAAATGAATCGTCTGAGATTTAATTTTTCTCCCATCGCATGTGTTAATAATGACGATGTCACCACTGTCTTCTTCGTGTTGAGGGGAAAGTAGTGAGTAGTAATGCAGCTTACAGGTATTTTCATCATTGTCTAAGAAACTTAATGATTTCTGCAACAAACACAGAAAACACGTTAATATCAATTTTTTCACACACGCAAGGCAAAGTTCATGTAAATAAAAAGTCAGAGAGAAAGAAAAGTAATTTTCAATAGAATAAACACTTACCTCCATTACCGTTGATGCGTTGAAGTAACACAAAACGTAGTACTGTCACTATCCACTGCTACCAAACCAGTTGACTATGGTCTGACTGAGTGGGCTGCTCTTATATAGCACCACTAAGTAATTTCTAATCTAAAGCAAATTCTTAAGTGCTTACAACGCAACTGATAGTAAATTAATGAGTCAACACAGTTCCTAAAGTGCGATCTTACAAAGTTATTTCACATTCCTTCGGGGTGCGTTGCAAAGATGAACTCCTCAATAGGCTACCCATGTATAGCCATTAATGTACCAACGTATTTAATATGCAATTTGGATACATATGATAAACCAAGCTCACACTAGGTAGCTTTAGATATTGACACAAATAGCGTTGGGCAATATTTTGATTCGTATGGACGAAATACTCTCCACTAGCCTCTGTAAAAAGTTTCATGCGTCTGAAAAACTTTTTCCAGTCTACCGTAGACACCTCGTTTACAACCTGCTCGAACGCTGACAGCGCATCTTCAGGCGACGAAAATTGTATCCCTTTAAGCAGTTATTTTATTTTCGGGAATAAAAAGAAGTCACACGGTGCTAGGTAAGGGCTGTAAGGAGTTTGACCGGCGTGCGGTTCTGGAAGTCGCTCGTTTTGAGCGCGGTGTGCGAAGGCACGTTGTCGTGGTGGAGCAGTAGACCGCGGAGCCCTGTGTTTGGTTACAACAGAGAAAACAACATTTGGTAGTTTCCCATTCAGCGTTGATGCTTCTTTAGTTCCTTAAAGGAATTAGTCAAGTAGCCAGTCGCTTCTAGATCGCTTCACTTTGGTAGGCGTTAATTCGTTTTTTAAATACCCAAACTGTCGACAGGCGCTTCGTTTCTGGATCGTATTGATAAATCTGTAAACCTGTAATGATGTCGTAAACACACCGAGACCGTTCCACCCGGGCCTGCTTCTGAGCATCGGTGAGGTTGTACGGCACCCTACATATACAACCTGTTTTTCTAGGGTTATATTCTGTAGGTAAAAATAATACTTAAACTCCTAGAATAGGTGGTCCAAAAATGCATAGTTTCAAAGATATCATCAATCATAATTCAATTAGGTCCAAAATTGTCACCAGTATGACAAATCTATTTACGTATATTTACTACTTTTGCGTGGTTGCCAATTTTGTTTGCGTACCGTACAAAATAGACCCTCGATGTGTCTAGGTATCGAGTATAAGAAAATGCGACGTTGTCATATTTCACGTTAGGGTGTTTTACATTAATAATCGTGACTTTATCGAATTATTTTGTATGAAAAATGAAAAAAAACAAAGGATGATTGAAACATAATTCATATGCCAGTTGATTTTTTGATATGGTCTCAATC
This sequence comes from Dasypolia templi, assembly GCA_963555695.1. NCBI lineage: Eukaryota > Metazoa > Arthropoda > Insecta > Lepidoptera > Noctuidae > Dasypolia > Dasypolia templi. Next base: position 14,622,687 of record OY743142.1, read on the forward strand.
ATACCCTAGAGTTATGGGATATAAAAAAACACCTTGTATAGCTTACGATGATACCAGATCCGCGTTATTGTTTACGGAATATAACGCTGAGAGTAATGCCCATTTAAAATAAAAATAATATTTGTTTTTACATTTACAACAGATTTTTTTTAAATGTTATATCACGTGAAATATTTACAGGGAACACAGGGTTCACTGATATTTTAGTTGAATGAGCTGTTCCGTTCATATTTTATAGTTTGAAATAAAGATGGTTTGGTCATGTTGAGAGGATGAATGAAAGGAGCGTAACAAAAGGTATTTACAAGGCAGATGTGAGTGGAAACGCGGTAGGGGACGCCCTAGGAAGACATATGTTGACCTTAATGGTGATGTTCTTCAGAAAGGTGAGATGCGTAGCACTCGCAACCGGCGCGCGTGTATGTATAGGATATATGTGTAGGATCGTAACAGGTGGCGTTCTGTGGTTTCTGCCTACCCCCATGGGATGAAGGCGTGAGTGTAGTATGAAATAAAAATATAGGCAATGAACAGTAGTACCCGTTTACAATGAGTAATTGATAAGGAACCCTAAAGCAGTAGTAATGAGAGCCCTCGAATGAGTAATAGATAAGAAATGGCCAACTGAATGAGCTGTTCAATACATATTTTATAGTTTGAAATAAAGATGGTTTGGTCATGTTGAGAGGATGAATGAACGGAGCGTAACAAAAGGTATTTACAAATGTACACCCATCTGCCTACGTATATAATATGCAATTTGGATACGGATTATAAACAAGGCTCACACTGGGTAGCTTTACATATTGACACAAATGGTGTTGGGCAATATTTTGATTCGTATGGACGGGCACCTGTGCGATATCAAGTTGAATTTTTAAGAAGAAATTGCAAAAGATGGGACTGGAATGTTGATAGGATTTAGAATGATTTGACTTCAGTTTGTGGTGAATATTGCTTAATGTATTTGCTATATAAGTTTCAGGGATGTTCAATGCATAGTTTTGTAAACCCCATGGGAAGAAGGCGTGAGTGTAGTATGAAATAAAATAGAGGCAGAACCCGCTCACAATGAGTAATTGATAAGGAACCCTAAAGCAGTGGTAATGCGAACTCTCGAATGAGTAATAGATAAGAAATAGCGAACAATGAAACGCTAATGAGGGTCGCCGGGCCGGGCGGATGTCAATTAGATTATTGCTAATTGATTTACGTATCTCGCGAACCGTGCATCCTACGCAAAAATGGACCGCAGATTCGTGCTCAGCGCATGCCAAAACCTTTTTTTTTTTTTTTTTTTTTTTTTTTTTTTTTTTTTTTTTTTTTTTTTTTTTTTTTAGGATTGAGGACCGCTTAGTAGTCGGTTGAAACCCCTTGAAAAAAGTGAGCTGGAACCGGCACAACCTATCTACTCATGCATTTTGGTATGCGGCAAGCACAATTAGTATAACCCATAGACAGGGTTGGCATTAATAAATCATTTTAATTGAAATCATGATTTAAATCACGATTTAAATCAAATGATTTTTTCAATAAAAAACATTGATTTAATGAAAAATGTATAATTTCACTATCTTTCAAAGAAATTAACATAAAAAAACTGATTTCAGTTTCTTAATTTTCTCTGAATAATTCCAAAGGTGGAAAACACTCTTTCCACAGCAGCTGAAGAAGCTATCGCCCCAAACATTTGCTCCACCACTGGAAAAAAAATTGAATGTTCCTCTTCGTTAAATATATTTTAGTCACATTTTTTACTATATCTTCTGCGAACATCACACCTCTGAATGGTTTTGATTTTGACTTAAGCTCTATCAATGGTAGCAAAACTGACCCATCATAGTTATTTCGTGCTTCCTCCAACGCACTTTCTTCTTCTTCATCTGTCACTGTGAATTATGTTTGCATTCACATGTCAGACAAAAGGGAAATCCCCGCGGTGTGGCCGCGCAATCATATAGTTAAATTGCGCAAAAATAAAGGTAAATTAAATAATAAAATTAAAAATTCCAAAAAAATCGTGCTTTATTCGATTTTTTCAAAAAATCATGTTTTTTTTTTCCAACCCTGCATAGACATGAATAGTCTTAAAACTAAATAAATATTATGTGCATTTTTTTTTTATATTTGCGTGGGTCCCACAGAACGCACGAAAATGAAGATCTATAAAAGTACCAAGTCTGCAATTTGTTGGTAACTAAATTTTAAATGCAATTAATAGTAAAAGTAATTATTATAATTTCAGCCGAAAGACTTCCACTGCTGTCTCCCAGGAACAACTGGTCGAATAATGCATGCATCCAGTAGATACCTGCGACCTTATCTGGTAATAAATTGGACTTACAAATATTTATCTACTCTATTACTTATGAAGTTTTGCTAAGGTATGTAAATACTGAAGACGATGTCGATTGGGTCCTTAAACCTGCAGCCTAATTGCGCAACACATTTTCGTAAACGATTACGACTAATCTGTTTGATTTTGACAGTTCAAAAACATTCATTGCGTGTTTTACATTGTTGAGCAGAATGTTTTATCGAACTTATGAAGCAATGGATTAGCAATCTGTTTCAAAACGATTCAGACTCCGATTTATTGTGTGTTACGCAACTAGGGTACTCGTCAGTAAGAAAGTGGTAGGCAGCACCACCGAACGAGAAACAATAGCGCATCGCGGAAACAAATTTAATAAGTTTCAGAACAGCGATGCGTTTGATGTTAGTATTGAATCGAATGAACACCAAATCAAAAGTAATTTTGCAATTTAAATTAAATTAAATAATGAATGCGAGGCTCAGTGGATTTTTTTAGGTTTTTCTTTAGTTGATAGAATTTCATTTATTACCATTGCACAAACTATGATAGTTTACGCTTCAAATTTTAAGAATAATGCGACATATTTTTTTTTCTGTGTTCTGTTTATTGTCTTTTATTTTTATGAAATATATTTGAATAAGTCTTTTCTTTGAACATGTGAACAAAAACAATTTTTTTTTTCTAGCTTATAACCTGGAACACTTACATACTCGTACATAACTATGCGTTAAAACTGAGCGTTGCTTGTACGGCCACTGGCATTGAAGCAACAATTAAAGTTGCACCGTTCAAACAGTTGTATTTAGACGATGCAAGTACTTTATTGCTTAAATTTTATCCACAGGCATGAAACTTGCATCGTGTTAATAGGGCTTTATCGTGTCAACCCAATAAAAAATTATTTTAAATTTATTTAAGACTATCTTTTGCCTGCGACATCGTCCACGTATATTTTTTGGTTTTAACATAAAATATTAATATCCTTTACAGTAGCTTTCCATTGGTGAAAGAATTTTCGGAATCTGATCATAAGTTCCTATTAAAATATTAGCTTAGATCAGTTTACAGAATTTTCGTGCTTGAAACTACGCTCCTCAAAACTACTTTATCGGTTTGTCTGTGGGAACGAATAATATAAAATTAAAATTAAGGTGGTTACAAATACAGAAAACAAAAACGAAACATTTTAGAACAAACTATCTTAACTGGGCTTAATTTGTATTTATTAACACTCCGCTCAATACATCAGAGAATCAATCGAAAACGCTGAAAAACCGCTCGAACAAAAAGCTCCTAATAACGGCTTTAACTGATAAATTGATGTTCAATTCCCTGCCATTACTTAATCGAACAGCCGTGAATTAGTGAGCGAAAGCCCGCATGTCTGTCCGTCTGTCCCAACATCCCTCTAGAACAAATTGTCTCTAATATGTTATTAATTTACATACGAATGCTACTGGTGGTTCGTCATGCCACTTGGAAGAATCGTGGAAAAGCAATTTTGCCCGCATCTTTTTGGAAATTATTTTTAGGGTAAAAATTGACGGTCTTAAAATAATGCTTAGACATCTGCGACGGGATGATAAACTTCTATATAGATACACATTATTACACATACAGTCACAAGCATAATAACTTTACTATTAAGTAAATTGACGCCTTTTCACTATAAATATAGAAACCAAAGAAGGCAACGTGCCATACTTTTTCGAATGTATATTAGAACTTGATATCTTGCTAATTTAATAGTAATCGCAGAGCTATCTTCAGCGGTAGCCATTTCCTATTTTAGTGAAGATAACATTTCTCATCATTTAGATACTGAGATAACTGTTAAATCCGCTACCTTATTCAACTCGCTGTAATTCAAAACCATGGATCAAACACAGTTATTTATCGAAAACTAGCAACCCGTCCCGGCTTCGCACGTTTTTAACGACTTGACAAATCATCGAGGTTTCTTCATTAAATGTTCGGTTAGGATTTAATTTAAACCCTCCGCAATAAATTCTCTAAATTATGGTGAACAACAATTCAAATTCCGTGGCGTAGAAGGGACTATAAAACACCTAAGAAATGTTACTGAATTATTAAGTGTTACATTTTGATTTGATAACAAAATCAAATACGTAACACTACTAAATGTGTAAAAAAAAGTGTAACAGTAATCTGTAACCGTTATAAAAATGTAAGCAATGTTAATAAGTGTCACAGGTAAACGCGACGTTGCCAAAATAGCCTCAGTCCAGACTGGATTGAGGATAATTTGGCATTGCCGAGTCTGTATATCCGTCTGTAAAACTGCTTATTTTTATAACACATATTGACACATAAAATAGGTTACACTTAGCTACTGTAACATTATTGTATCCACGGAAAAGAAAAAAACTTGTGGAAGTGCCCGTCTGTTAACCCGCGTGTGTCACAGTTATGCGGAAAAATATGTAAATTAAAAACAATTTTCGTCATTTGTAATAAATATAAATTTTGCATGAACAACACATAAGCTTAACTAACTTTGACGAAAATTCAAAGTTGAAATTGTTGTTCTTACAAAATGAAGTCTTTTTACAGACAAATGCGTGCACTGACTGGACAGGTCCACTCATTCTGTGTGGTTCTTTCCTCCAAAGACCATTTCAGACATCAATCTACATGGTCTTCACATGACCTGACCAAGATTATGTCTAGATTGTCTCTGAGTTTGTTTCGGCCTTTCTTCTCAGAGTAGTCAGATAGGAAACGCCGAACTCATCTACTTTTAAAATACAATTGACGTGTAAAAGTGTTTGTAAAAACCTACTTACAGAAATAAAATCACTTATCATTTACAACGGATAAAGGTTGTTATTACATTACATATTTGCCACGCAATTATGACACGCGCGTGAATGCTGCGTGGGCACTTCCACTTGTTTTTACTATTCCGTGATTGTCTAAGTTACATTTATAATTGTTTTTCTTTTAAAACACTTATTACGGTTACAGTTTGTGACCATAATGCATAGTTTAGAAGAACAACGCTATCACGATAACACATAATAACATAAAAGCCTACAAAACAAAACATCCTATAAAACAGTACGTCAGGACTAAAAATAGACAATCGAGACCAGTTCCCACCGCATCCCCGAGGGTGGCAGGACATTGTAACAAGAAGCCAGCTATCCTCGTGAGAAATCACACAAAAAATATAATGAAGTATTATTACGTACACATCATCATCTGGATAGTAAATCATTTTAATGTGTGAGATGTACTGCATCTGTTTAGATAAATCTATTGTAATGGGGTTCGGATGTAAACTTTTTTTAAATAGGTTTAAAAGATTTTCGTGACTGACTTTCGTAGAGGCGCAGGCACAGCCTAAACCATTGAAGATTGAGAACCATATTTCTAGAGGTGCACTAAGACATTATTATATCCAGTACCAGATTCGCTCGCGTGTCGGAATTTATCCCACGGGACTGTGTTACCTGGTCAAGAAGTAGTCTATGTGCTTCTTCCCCAGCATCCTGTCTTTCTCCTTGGCAAATTTTATCGAAATCTATTCAGTGGTTTAAGCGGTAAAACGTATCATAGAGACAGAGTTACTTTCGAATTTATAATATTATGTATATGCTTTAGTATGGATGAAACACCCATTTGTCGAGGTGTAAGTAAAGTTTACATTGAACTAATTTTATAAACAATAAATGCTTTTTATTCTGGAGCAACATGATTTCAAATGTTATCAACCGTTTCCCAATACAAAAACCACGATTGTTTCACTAATGTTGGAAAGTGAAAGCGTGTTTTCTATAATTGCATTAGGTGCCTACTGAACATCTTTTTCTTATTTATAAAAAAATTGCTGTGCGTTGGTCTGGCTAAAACGCCTTAACCGATTTGTTTTTTAGTTGTTGTTTCGTTAGCTCTTATACAAACCTTACTTCCATAAGGTTATAAGCTTACAGTTTTAAAAACTGTCCTGCCTCATTGTTTGGAAAAAAGGCATTGCAATACATTAGCTAGTTTAATATAAAGAAGACTACATTTTTACAGCAGGTAGGTTCATGAACGACTATGTTGATATGGCCATCGTGCCTTATTTCCTCATGGATCTGTGCTAACACACGGCATAATAATCGTCAATTTCCACCTGTAATGTTGTTTCGTGTTGTATCCTGTTTATCAAACCCTTGAATCAACTATGGGATTGAGTCATAGTTCCTGTAAACACAACATCAACAGGAAACGAATAATTCTATAATAAGATGCATGCAATGTTTATTTATACCCATCAAACTAAATAGGAAATAGACATACTTAGCAAATGAGTGATGAGTGTATTCTGTGTTCTGTCTATATGTATTGTAAACAGCAACGCAGTAGGTATGAGAATATTGATCTCATTTTGACACTATGTTAAGTTAGTTTAGTAAATATTTACACCTGAGGTTGACAATTATACTTAACAACTGTTCGACCCCTTTTTCTTCTTAAGGGTTTTGGTTTTCGCACTTGGTCCTTCAGGTGGACCAATGCTCGTGTATATTCTGTTCGACCCTATTGAAAAACTGTGTTTCGCTGAGGAGTGATAACTGTATATCGTATTTTCATAACCTGCAAGTTTTTCTCTAAAGAACTAATAAAACAGAGCTAGTTTTAAATAGTGATGTCCGATTATAGCACCAAATCTAATTTAGTTTTTACTGTTTTCTAGTTACTGCCTTTTCAAATTCGACTAAAATTAAATGAAATGACTGTCCAAGAAACGTAATTAATCTCTTCAACATAAGGAAACCAACCAACTACGCCTAAGGTCTTCAAACCCTCTCCTATCACTTCGATATAAATTCACTCAGACAAAAAGTGCAGAATGTAGCGTCCGCGAAGCGTCATTCTTGTAACGTGGTGCATCGACCGACCACTGAGTGCCACTGACGGCCATTGACTAAGTTATTACATAGGTAATGGCTAAATAAGAGCCTTAGGTGCACTGGACTTGGGTGGCCACTGTACGTCATCATAATATCATGGGAGTAATTTCTTTTAGTCATGTGTGTGACAATTTTTCAAAATTATTGAATTCTTCTCTGAAGTGTCGTGTCGATGCAGGCACGACATTGTATTGAATTTCGTTTAACTTCACCACTTCCACGGCATTGTCTGTTTCGGTGGCAGCGCAGAGGTCGCTTTGACTGCATTTTTTGGGGCGAGGGCAGATTAGGAAGTGGGTTATTATTGAATTGTTGAAATTATTGTGATATTCACTTGGCAGGAACTTTGTGAATCAAAGTGGGAAGTCGCTTGTATATCTATTAGGAAGAATAGACGCATGAGTGAAGTGTTTCTTTAGAAAAATATTGAAGGCCTTAATTTCATGGACCTAACATTTTTTTTGTGTAGATAAAGTATAGCATAGCAAGTTTTGATTATGAGTGATGTGGATGGCTATAAGAGTAGACCAAAGAAACGTGGATGGATTGTGCGACAGATGATATGACTAGAAAGGGTGTGACTACCGAGACAAATCGCGCCGAACTCAAATAAATTGTAATAAGGTCAAAATAATGATAATGAGCCATAGAACATCATTCATAGTGAAGCTTTATTGCTACACTTGACGATAATCTAATCTTAATCCTGTGCTTACTAATAACATAAAACGGTAAACATTAAAGTACAGTTAACAAATAAGTAAAGTATAAAAAATACGTAGGCCCAGGATTAAGATAGCATGTGAGTCGGTCGAAGGCTAAGATAAGCTTGCCGCGGTAGGTTCATGAATGGGTGATCATCCATTACATATCGAGACCCTGTGTGACTCGGAAAGCACATTAAGCCGGTGATCCCAGCTGTCATTCGCAGATCTTTGACAGTCGTTACGGGAAGTCTGAAGCCCAAGGATATCGTGTTACCGAGTAACTGGGTTGTGGAGGTCAGATCTGTTGCATCCGAAGAGGCTAGGCAGATTGACTTTGACGTCAATTGTTATTTGTCGAAGATAATTCTGTTTCCAAACTATGATAAACCAACTTATTCAATTACATCTAAATCGAAATCAGCATACAATATAATGTCCATCCATTCCACGCGATTGAATAGCCACCGTGCATTCGAGTCTCACATACATTGATCAAATTGTTACGGTCTAGTGGGCACAGTCCTTTATACAGAGTGAATTGCTTTTTATAAAGGCTAGTTTGTTGTCGCATCGAGTTGATACGTTATAAATGAGGAATAGGGATGTGACTTATAGCTTTTTATTACTGTGATTTTTTCTTCGAGATTTTCCTAGAAGCTTTTGCTGTTTGATATATAATACTCCTTTGCACATCTTGCAACATCTAAATAAATCGACGTTTGAAAGGTTTAAAGTTTTGTTGTCTCAGTAATAATAATATGATAAATGTGAAAGTTTGTATAATGTGTGATCTGACGTTTCATAAGTGCCCATGTAGGTTTATGTGAAATAAAATATTTTGAATTTGATTTTGATTTTGTATGTTTGTTTTTTTTTACACAATCACACGAAAACGGCTAAACAGATTTTGATGAACTTTGACACATGGGTATTAATTAATACTCTGTAATAACACTAAAGGATAATTTCACTTAACTTATATTCCTAGAATAAGTCTTATCCTGAGAATAAATTTTGAATTTTGTACAGTACTAGAACTGTCAGACATCAATTTTTTCCACGGGTTAAAGAAATCTGACTTTGGTCAAATCAGCCCCTAGGATACTTTTTTTTATCTCGGTATTACGTTGTCGTACGATAATTTCCGACTTCCACGCGGGCGAAACTGTGAGCAGTTCCAAATAATTATTGCACTGTCTTTTTTGCGAAACAGGCCAGCTCTTGATCTGGAAGCGATGGATGAAGACTGATGGAACGAGCATGTTCACTCTTGCTTTGAAGGCATACATACGGGTGAAGGGTTATACGTGGAAGGAAACACATATCTTGCTATTATAATTCTTAAATGCAACTTGAGTATGTAGTAGCACGTTTAGGGCTCACTATAATTAATTAAACATAGTTAGCTATGCAGTCATATAACTTGAGAAAAAAGAACTGCAACCCATTAGAGGGTTTATTTATAAACGTTACTAAAAGTTAATTTGGTAATGATGAGCGACTGTTTAAGTATAAATTTTTGACGTATATTCGTCTATTAACATTAAGCAACGTTTTTAAATAAACCCCTAGTAGTTGGACACTTGTTAAAAGAGACTATTTTTAGAAGTGACTGTAACGCATTGTAACATTGCTTATTTCTCAGTACACATAGGTCATATCGTTCAACTCTTATTTTTTGTTAACGTTAAACTGAACAAAAAACTTATTATACATATTTACTGTGCATGCAATTTAGAATCGCTTCGTGATGCCAAAGAAAATACCATTGCATTATAAAATTGTTTAAACTCAACTACATAATGTCAATTAGTCACTATTTTATCAGAAGGTTTGGTCATATTTAGGTTACGGCATATTTGGGTTTGCTCAGATTTGATTCAGTTTCATGGTCCACACCCTTCTGATTACCTGCTGTATATTATGATAAACTTCGCAAAAATAGGAAAAAATGTATTAAGTACTGTTGTATCAAGAAAATCAATCACCAATCAATACACTTATTAGATTTTAAATCATGATTCTATATTGGACATCGTTCTGTTATTCGGTGGGTACTACGGTCCTACTAAGGATCCGAAAGACCAAATATTAAGATCAAATTATAAGTGTGTTTGTCCCAATTTTGTACTCTTGGAAGAAAATTAAGTTAAGCTCGAAGATAAAATAATATTCTATCCAGGGACATAAAAACACCTTCATAAAGGTTAATTGATCTGATAACATAATCAACTATTTAACACTTATAAATGTCTAACAGTGTTTTAACGATATGCATATTTAATAAGTGTTAAAAAAATTAATAAGTGTAACAGGTAAAGGCAGCTTTGGCTAAATAGCCGCAATCCCAACTGGATTGAGTCTATTTCGGCAACGATTTCTGTTACACATAAAAGGTTACACTTTGATTCTGTAACATTACTGTATCCGTTACATTGATTAAATGTGTTTCTTTTAAAATACAGTGTTAAAAACCCTTAAACGGTTACAGTTTGAGTCCCTGGTCTACATAACATCTTATTCTTGATTTATTAATAGCTCAAACAAAAGCGCCAACGCCGCGTTTACCTGTTACAACTATTAACACTTTTAGTGTAACAGGTAAACGTAAATCACGACTGGATTATTTTGGCAACGCCGCGTCTGTGGATCCGCCGCGCTTTATTGCGGTCCCTTGCAATTATTTTTAAAACTGCTTATTTCTGTTACAAATAATTAACACATATAACTTTGAAACTGTAACATTGTGGTATCTGTTACATTTGTAAAGATTTTATTTTTAAACAGTGTTATAAACACTTATATTATAAGTGTTTTGTGTCATTAGTGGGTTACAGTTTGAGTCCCTGATTCTACTAGTATCATGGTCGACACGACATAAATTCCCACAAAGCAATAAAGGACATAATCCCGGCACAAAACCACACTAACCATACGAGAATGTCATCGCGGAAGTGTGGTCTGGCTGGCGGTTGCAACCACATGGTCGAATGGTCTATGGTTAGCGACAACTGCAGATATATACGCTGAGCCTGCGTATCAGGGTTATTGGCATTGGCGTGTGAACCGACTGGATATTGGTTAATAACTCGTCTAAGATAAAATGTCTTTGTGAATTAGATCGTTGGATGTGATTGGGATTTATTGTGGCTACTACAAAATATAAATAAACGTAAATTAGAAGTTTACGATAGGAATTCGTCAGTACCTAACGTAGGAAACGATCAACGATCATGTATATTATTTACTTGTCTCAAATAATCAAAAATTAACGCTTTGACACTTTAAGCAACTTTGTTTTGGGCAAGCGGGGTAATTGCGTAACACACTAACAGTAGGAATCGCTTTCATTTTGACAGTTCGACAACATTCATTGCGTTATTTATTATGCTGAGCGGACCAGTTTTTAGAGCATATGAAGCAATGGATTAGTAATACCCTTCAAAATCAATCAGTACCCTAATTGCGTAATACACAATCAATCGGAATCTAAATCGTTTTGAAACAGATTGCTAATCCATTGCTTCATAAGTTCGAAAAAAAAACTGCTCAACAATGTAAATAACGCAATGAATGTAGTTGAACTGTCAAAATCAAACAGATTAGTCGTAATCGTTTACAAAAATGTGTTATGCAATTAGGCTGCTGATTGTGATTGATATTTCTTTACGCTTTTAGAGATATGAGGAACAGGGTGTAAAGTTCACTAATATTCTTGGAAAAGGGAGGATCCTCCGACCAGATGGATGTCGTATCTGGTGGGCAACTGCCCGATGATTGTTATCGGGAAGTTGTATGTATGCTATCTGCGCGGTAAACTCTGCTTGCGCGATGCAGGATTGATGCGTTTGTTCGCATGTGGCGGTGTAGATGCCGCCACATCACTCCCCTCCGAAGACCGGAGGTCGATAGTGGACTAAGTCTTGTATCTTGCGATGCTTGCCAATGCCAGTTGGGTTCCAGTGGGTTGGAACCGGGTGTCGCATAGTTCGCGGTGAGTCGGAACTGTCTGCGAAGATGCCCCAGTGAGTCGGGGTGGCTGACTGCTGATGTCGACCAGGAGAGGGATTAAGCACTCTGCTTGTGGACCGGCCGAATGTGCAGTGTGCTGTGCCAAGGTTGCTGATGAGGCTGAAGGTGATGACCAGGTATGCGCTTGCGCTGCATGCTGATGGTCAGGACAACCGTTCAAGCCGTGGTTGCTGGCTGGCTGTGTGACTTGCGGGAGTGATGATGATGACGTCACGCTGGAGTAGTTGCACGAAGGCTGCGCTGACGTTCATACTCGGGGTCACCAGTTTAGAGGTGATGTTCATCACGTCGGGGTCACCAGTTTAGGGATATGGGGAACAGGGTGTAAAGTTCACTAATATTCTTGGAAAAGGGAGGATCCTCCGACCAGATGGATGTCGTATCTGGTGGGCAACTGCCCGATGATTGTTATCGGGAAGTTGTATGTATGCTATCTGCGCGGTAAACTCTGCTTGCGCGATGCAGGATTGATGCGTTTGTTCGCATGTGGCGGTGTAGATGCCGCCACACGCTGAATGTCATATTGCTATAAGATAAGAGATCAGAGATTAGATGCTACTTAGGTTAAGCCAGTTTTTCAGCTATATAAGAATAGAACCATAATAATGAACGGGTAAAGTGATACAGTGTAAGGGGTAAAGTGGACAATCTCTTCCGCAAGGAGTAATAGTCAACACATGGCTACAAAACCCCTATTAACCATGTACCCATCATCTTTCTATGACCACAATCTGAGCTGTCAACGGTTAAAAACCCATAAAAACGCGTCAGTAATTAAACTATCCCATGGCTGTGGCATTAACACAGATCTGGGACCATAACCTACGTCACTCAGGTCAATGTCACAGCTCTGACTGTCGGTTATATATCACGGCGTTATGGGGTTAGGGTGAGTATACACTGAAAGGTTTTTGAATAAATTAAAATAATTTCCGCTGTTTGACTACATAAAAGACAATTTTTTTTTTTATATTTTCAAAAATCCTAAACTAAATATAAAATCCTATGAGTACATTTTAGTTTAAGTAGTTCAGAAATTTCATACATTAATTTTGCGTTTTATATTTATCTAACGCTTTCTTGGGCTCTCCTTGGACTCTTCCTATTGGACCAGGGGAGGAAAGGAAGACCCAGTTCTGCGATGCGACTTGGAAGTTATATTACTTTAGATTAAGAAATGGCATGAAAAGTTTTGTTTCCATTAAATACATTGCAAAGACCTGAGTGCATAGCAATACTATGTTAAATGTTAGATAAGAATTTTCCCACAAACAGCTAAAACTCAATTCTTACTAGTTTCACCTCTAACAAAACATCAAGAAACATCTTGTACAGGTTTAAGAAATACCCGGAATGTGCAAAATGCGTATCACATTAACTTCGATCCTATCTTCTGGGATTGGAATCCCCCATTCTGATTCCCCAAATGAAGAACAACCAAAACTGAAATTTAAAACTTAAATTACAGTTTACCTTGGACATTACTGATGTCGATCTCGGTAAAGGAAATCATCGTGAGGAAACCTGACTTTTAATCGCCAACCCGTCTTGAGCAAGCGTGGAGATCAATGCTCGTGCCTTCACTGTATGACTCTTCTTATACACAGAAGGCACGAGCCTTTGCCCTGCATTGGGACAGTATAGGCTCGTATTATTTATTGTATACCTATAATTAAATTTAAAACGCCTTAAGCGCCAACATTGTACACAACTCCTTATTATAATCGTTAAACCAACAACGCGCGTCGTTCACATTGACTCTAATGGAATCTCAGCCACGCGGTACGTTTGTCGAGCTTACGTAATAATAAGCCACTTTAGCAGCTCTTTGAGATAGGAAACAGTTTACCATAATAGATGGTATGTAGGAAGTAAGTATCAGACCGTTTTGTTCACATAATACAGTAGGTAATAGTAGTCTTTGATATTCTTTGTCATTTTTGTCGCGTGTGAGTCGAAGAGTTTGCATTTTCCACCACAGGTCGCAAAAGCTTTTCCACCGCGCAATGAGAACTGGCTAAGACAAGGGGGAGCTCGTCGCCCACCCCCTATGCTCTAGGGTCATGAGGGGTCAAGGTTATTTAGTCACTCGGACACTTGTACTTACACGTATATTATGTTGGTGACCAAGCCGCCTGATCGTATCGATTTCTTGGTTCGCATGTGTCATGCGATGCGTCGCGTCGCTGAGTAAGAACTGTAAAAGGGGAATGATGTAAGAGAGATTTTTCAAAATGGGCAGGTACACCACCTCGAAAAAAAGAGAAAAATCCGTAGAATTCGGGTAAAATACAGATACTTAATTGTTTTTTATCGACTTTCATCATGCCGTAACAGCGGATTTAGGTACTCCTTGCACAAAATAATGACAGTATCAGCTGTCACAATAGTGTCACTTTAGTCACTTTCGTCATGTCACACGTCATTAATCAATCAAAATGATAAACGGGTTTTACTGTGTGTTGCAATTTTAAGTCAAATTTATAGTTTTACCAGCAAGCAAAGCCATTTTACATTAATTGGACTGATTTACATGTGTTTCCTTATTTTTAAGTACAGTGTACAAGGACCTGGCTACTAAGTACGGTGTTTGTAGATTTCTAGTGGATTTGTTAACTAGTGTCCGAGTGTGTGATTTTATACACAAAAAGTTGTTATAATGTGTGAATAATCTGTTGGTATAACGACGCGTAGATATATATATTTTAATCAAAGAGGCACTAAAATAAATTTGTGTATTTCTACTTGGACCCCTTTGAGCCTTTACTTAACTATCCGTCAACTCCTTTGACTCCGTCTTTTTCTGCATGAGTAGGTAAGTACAAGACCCTCCTTCCCCAGACTAAGGATACCAAAGACGATGTCCAAAAACAAAAAAAAAAACGTGAAACACGAAACTTTATCGTTATTACAATTGCCATTACAACTTACTATGTACTAAGTTGTCTTTAACAACATAGTAGGAGCAATCTGTGTCAATGCCTAGTTTATTAATATGAGACCTAGGCAATAAAGACCAGTCATTCTGTACGCAATATTAGTATTTCATAATGTTCATATAATCTACTTGTGTGGTCCTTTGTGTGTGGTCTTTTAATAGCTTGAACTTATATGCCTGTGCAATGCATAGTCTCTTTAGGATCATTTACCAGAATGATGTCCATAATCATCAGCCTATAACATTACCACTGCTGGGACACAGGCCTCCTCTCTGTGAGAGGAAGTGGGCCGTAATCCACCACGTGGGTCTAGTGCGTGTTGGTGGAGGTCAAGTGTCTTCAAATAAACAAGAAGGTGCCCAGCACGATCAAAAATGACAGATTACTTATTAACCTCTCAGAGCTAGATTCATCGAGCACAGTTCTAGATCAATACAGGTATTTAAGTTCTTTAGTTAACTGGCTACTAGGCTGAAATCAACGACCGGGCTATAAGGTCGTTGGCTGAAATACTAGGTTTGTAACATCATTCTATCTGAACCATACTGAATATTCATTATCACCAACTTTGCTAGACAGGTAAGTAATACATCAAATATCTCTATTTCAGACATTATCAGTCCTTACTTTATGAATAATTAGTGAATTAATAAAGGCTCCTACAACAGGCGCGTCGCGCGACAAGCGGTGTCTTTGTGTCGCGTGCGAGCTGTGTCGCGTGTCGCTCCAGACTGCACAAGTCTTTACAGATTGTGTAATTGCAGATAGTTCTCAATCTCTCGCTCACCCCTCAATATACCGTAGGGTATTTATTTAGTAATATTGTGACAGACCCATACATTGGAACATTGGTTGACGAAAACTGTTGTCAAAAAATCACAAACGCATATTCTAGCTACAATCTTATACTAGAGCTACCTAAATGCCACAAAAGAAGGTGTTACCGAATATAACAAATTCTAACCTTTCCAACCTTTTAATACATTTTCGGTAGTTAAATGATAAAATGGTATGTAACATGACCTGACAGGACGACACTCCCTTCCGCAATCGGATGTGTCCGTCACGGCTGATCGAACTGAACGTTTTGAATGTATCCACTCCTGTGTGACACACTAACAGACAATAAGTGTATTTTACTGTTGTCATGAATGTTGAATGCTCATCCAATTTACAGATACCAGTTCAATTTCACAACTCTTTATAAATCTATCTTCAGTTGATTTAAAATCAATGGTATGGAGTCTTTCCTGAATCTAGGCATCAAAAGTAAAAGTGATTATGTTTATTCGATAAAAACGGAATCAAAGACAGTCTGGCTAGAGGTGAGTATTAAGTATTTATTATTCAGATATTGTAAGCCTATTTTTTGGAAGCTCTACCGTCTATATCAAGCTATCAACTGGTGAAATCACTTGGAATAAAAAAATACTAGAAAAGTCTCGTTTGACAACATTACTGTTGTAAAAATTGGATGTATCAAATTACTGTCAACAATTCAGTCTTCAAACGTGACCTGTCTTCACATTTATACTCTGACAGTAAAATTAAAATTCCCCCTAACTCCCATTAGAGCAGACGACTGTTCACGGCTGGGTTGAGTAAAACAATGCGACAGGATGTGACAGGAGACAATACTGGTTTGTCATCAGCCCTATTGTCTGGCCATCTAACGGATTAATTACAATTATGCATTGTTTAACCGTTTTTATAAGGTT
The DNA here is from genome assembly GCA_963555695.1 of Dasypolia templi. Taxonomy (NCBI): domain Eukaryota; kingdom Metazoa; phylum Arthropoda; class Insecta; order Lepidoptera; family Noctuidae; genus Dasypolia; species Dasypolia templi. The sequence continues at coordinate 14,639,322 of OY743142.1, forward strand.
TTTTTTTTAAGATTTCGTGACGGTTTATAGTCGTTTTTGAAGGAAATGTGGGTAAAGGTTATGTAAATAAAAGTTGGTTTTAAAACAAAACAATAACTTTTACGTTTTTAAACGACTTTCAAACGAACGTGTTGTGAATGAATACATTCGTTAAGTCGCTGCCGCAGCCCAAAAATAGGACACCGTAAAACGCTCAGTTTTTTTGTCGCACAATTAGGTGTATTGGTACATCAAAAACAGAAAAACAAATTTTCAAAGAAAAGACAGTCAAAATTATTTCATAAAATAAAATACTATCTTAATAAATCAATCGCAAAACAGCCCAATTTTTTTTATCGTTGCATATTTCTCAAAATTTTGAGCGTCATAATCATCATATTTTATGATAAATGGTTTTATTTCTGTAAGTAGGCTTGTACAAACACTTTTACACGTCAATCATATTTTGAAAACTAGATGAGACAGGGTGACACCATTTCGCTGAAAACTTCAATGATCTCCAAAAAATGCATCAAAACCTTTATGATGCTTCTTTTATAGTAGGACATAGGATGAAGATGGCCAAGACGAAGGTTATGGCAAACATCTTCAGCAATTCAAATCCTTCTGTTAAAGTCAGAAATGGTTGACCAGTATGTCTATCTTGGCCATATTCTTTCATTTGGCAAAGAGCATCAACAAACAGAGATATCGAGAAGAATACAGCTTGGCATTCAGCAAACTCGACGACATTCTAAAATCTGCCAAAATTCCACAATTTCTGAATTCCCGCCTCTATAACCAGTGTGTTCTGCCCACCATGACATACGGTGCTGAGACGTGGACGCTCACGCAGGAGGCTGTGTACAGGATGAGAGTTGCACAGAGAGCCATGGAGCGTTCCATGCTTGGCATAAAGCTCATAGACCGAGTTCCAAACATCGAGATCCGAAGACGTACGAAGGTTTTTGATATCGGAAAATGAGTTATGGAACTCAAATGGACTTGGGCAGGACACCTGGCAAGGCGCAGTGATGGCAGGTGGAGTAAGGCAAGGCGGCGAGATGGGCAGACGATATTGTTGCCATCGCGGGTAGAACCTAGATGAGGCTGGCACGGGAGCGTGGAGATTGGCACAAGAAAATAGAGGCCTATGCTCAGCAGTGGGTGAAGTCGGGCTGTGGATGATGATGATGAGATGAGATCGGCGTTTCCTATCTGACTACTCTGAGAAGCAAGGCCGAAACAAACGCAGAGGTCACAGTTTCTTTTAAAGTCCAGACATAATCTTGGTCAGGTCATGTGAAGACCATGTAGATTTGTGTCTGGAATGGTCTTTTGACGAAATAACGACACGGAATGAGTGAACCTGTACAGTCGGTGCACGCATTTGTCAGTAATCATGCAGCTCAACACAGAACTCAATGAGCTCAACGGTTCGACGAACATTACCAGAGAAAGGACATTTGGGTAGGCCGCATAAATTATTTAAACTGCCAGACCATGATTAAAACTAACTTTAAAAACTATAAATCCACATTGTCTTCACATTCACAATAATTAAAATATTATAACACTTTACAAAGTAAATTTTCATGTCATTGAAATATAAAGTCCATTAGCGTCAAAAATCTGAAAATAATCTTAGGCACATCATTCGAGGACCATGTAGACTGGTGTATGAAATGGTCTTTTGAGGAAATAACCACACAGATTTGAGTGGACGTGTCCAGTCAGTGCACGCATTTGCCAATCATCGTGCAGCTCAACTCTTTATTACCATATATAATGCTAATAAAGGTAATTCAATCTAAACTAAAGAAATCCCTAAAAATAACTTCACAGAGCCGTGTATTTTATATTTTATTTTATTTAACGTACCAAAAAAATTGCCGCGCCTGAATGTGGAAATAGTATCGATTAGAAACAAGGATTTTAAAACACTTTATCCGTCTGAAACTCAAATAAAGAGCAGCACCCTAATTGCGTATCACACCACACTTTGTATCATTCACAATCTGAATAATTTCGAAGGATATTACGAATCCATTGCTTCATGCTCGAAAATTATGTCTGCTCAACAACGTAAATGACGCAATGAATGTTGGTGAACTGTCAAAATTAAATCCATTCCTACTGTAGGTAGTGTGTTGTGCAAGTACACCGCAGGTCTATTGAGACGTAAAAAACGAAGACGCGGTTAAGAAACACTGTACATTTTGTAAACTCAGACTACTACATACTAGGTATGTAGTTCCTAGATAGTGTCTGCGCATTTCACTTTTTCTTAATTATGTCATATCTTTGCTTTCTTTATTTTCACAGTTAGAAACTGCAAGCAATTTCATTCTTTTTCCTTACCACTCTTTTCCTCACATCAAAAAACTTAATTAACACATAATGTATAATTCGACACAGTTTTTCTATGTCAACTACGAGAATAAACTAACATAACACTAACTTAAGTTATAAACTTATAACTTGTACTATCATAATAACGGTCTCTCTGTGTTACTAGGTATAAACCCACATTGCAACATAATCATATAATTATTAAATAGCCTCGAGACCTTATTATTTCGTTCAAGTGCAAGTTAAGTTAATGGATTATATGTAGTTACGTTGCTGCGGATGTTATTAAATCGCGTCAAATTAGATGAGATACGTCAGAAATTACTTTTTGCTTGGACCTATTTAACTGACTTGACAGGTTAGTTTTTTTTTTTTTAATAAAAGCGAAAACATCTTCGTGGAAACAAGATGGGACGAAGATATCGCGAGACAATTGTACGATTTATTTTGAGTAAAATAATATCGTTAATGTTATAATGGGGCGCCACGATTGGCAAAACTGTTTTTTCTTTTTATACCTTTACCAACACTCTTTGCATATTTCTGACCACTAAAGATATAAAGTAATCTTTGTCCTTTTTGTTTTGCGTTTTCTTTGGGTGGTGTTTTTGGTTCAAAATCATTAATTATAACAGGTATTTACTACAGCTTCGTGTATGAAAAATCCTACTTATATTATAAACGCGAAAGTTTGTGAGTATGGATGGATGTTTGTTACTCTTTCACGCAAAAACTACTAAACGGATTTGGATGAAATTTTGCACACAGATAGTTTATAACCTGGATTAACACAAAGAGTACTTTTTATACCGATACACCCACGGGATCAAGATTTATTCAGGTGAAACCGCGGGGAGTAGCTAGTAGATCATAATTTTATGAACTTTAAACCTGTGTTGTTTACAGTGATTTCAGAATGACAAGAAAAAAATGAAAGTGATTAAAATATAGCCGATTCTGAACTTTTAAGTCTGGGCATAAAAGTAGTTTTTCTAAAAACACATATTTGTTGACACGTTTTGAAACTCAAGCGCGAACGAAGTTTAGCCTATTTCTAAAGACACCAATTAATTACACAAACATCAGACTCATTTTATATCAAACACAAAAACGCCAATCACCCAATCAAAATTAAGCATTAACCGGAAATCAAATCACCGTGAACCGATACATCCTCAATGGGTGTCGGTAGCGAATTCGATTCCTGTGCGACGCTCGAATAGCCGCAGACAATGCAGCATGCCAACAATGACAGTCTACACAATGGATCATGGCGATGGGGCACTGGCAGTTAATGGCAGTCAATGGCGTGATTCCATGCATTGTCTCGTCTTATGGGGTTCAGTTCTAACGTTAAATGATATGGTTTTATGGGTCATTGAGTGGATATCGTCGCCGTGTAGTGAAAACCTCGTGCTTTCAGTAAACCTTATTTTACAGGAAAAGTTTGAAAAATGGCTAGTATTGCCGTTCTCGAAGGTTCTCATTATCACAAATAGAAGGCATTAGAAGCATCTTAAAGGTGTGCACGTTTTTTCCAAACATGCATTAGGAGATTTCCTACGCAACAAACACCTAAATAAAAAAAGGTAAATATTTTTTCTTGACGAGGTTTTCTCCGAGTTGAAGGGAGGGAAGAAAAGACTGTTGGTTTCAAAGATCAGCTCGATAAAGTCGAAACAGCGGAAGTGAATTCTATATAGGGTCAGACTAAATTGCATTTGCTAGCGAAACTCCGCATCAGTTAGATATATATATCAGTTACAAAAATCAGTTTTTTTTTTCGTGTAAACTTCACAGACGTGATTGATTTCGATATCAAAAGTTCTAATCACGATAAAACAAAAGAAAACAAAGGGGCAATTCCCGTATTTTCAAGATCGTTCGCATTCTAATGTCAGTCTCAATTTTTACAAAAATACCTCTAATTTACATACATTTCTAACAAGTTTTCGACATTGAATGTCACTGCGAGAGATAGCGACTAGATTTTGAAAGTTTTTAACTACGGGAATTGGCCTTCTGATTTTCTCAACACAAACTCTAACTAACTTGAAGTTTGAGTTGAGAAAATCAGTTTCATGCAAATTTAGTAGAAGAATGATTAATCCCATTGCTCTCGATTTCACCTGGGGCCGTAAGAAAATGAGTACTATAGAGCTACCATTTACCGGGTAATGTCATAGATTGACTTGAATGTGCCCTAGCGGCTGATAGTATGTCATGCTCACTCAAATGTCTCGCTGACGGTGGCGCGTGTGTCGGATCATCTGGCTCCCTTCAAAATGTTTGAGCTGAATGGTGCTGATCCATGCGTCATGTTCGTGAACGGGCGCCGTCAGTTGGGACTGGTCATCTCGCTGCCACGGCTTATTTTAATAATTAATTTTTTGGATTGTTTTTAATTATGTTTTGCTGCACTCGGGACGCTTTTAACGTGTACGATTTATGTATGTCGTTCTCACTTATAGTGTCAACATAAATCGATGTAACTAATATATTTGTAACAACAATATTATTTCAAAGAGTGTCCATGGAGTTTCTTGCCCGTTCTTCTCCATAGGTACCTACTGCGCTTTGGAATGGGCAACGAGTTTCATATTTCTGACTGACCGACTCCTTGACAATTCAAAAGTGCCTGTTTTTGAGTCAATTTGGAATCTTGGAAATAGATCGAAATTTACCTATCAATGACTTTTTCTAGGACGATGAATTAGTTACAACATATCAATCAATAGACCAAGAAAGCTAAAAAAATTACATCAAAACAAAATTACCTTCAGTTCGGTATCCTTCGGATGTTTCTATAGGCAACAGAGAATTCCAATATCCTCAAGCAAATGATCGCAATGTCTAAGGATACGTTAATAGACTGATATAAAAAGGCTGGTGCGTGCAAATCCTTTCATTTTTGCTATATCTGAGCCTGATTGCTATCCACCACATTATGTTACACAACGTGCCACCAGCGCAAGAGTGATCCACTGACTAGGGTTGTACCTGGTACGGGAAAGAGTTTCAAGTTGCTCCAAATCTCAATCCTCAATCATTAATTGCATTTCACTATGTGTAATATAGATGGTAACTTAAAATTTAATGAGATCACTACTAATGGGGGCACAGCAAAATAGTAGGAGAAGGAAAGCTAAGTAGATTAAAATGAAAATAAGTAGTTTCTGTACTAATCATTATTTGCTATATTAGATACCACTTATAGTTTAGAGTTTTAATAATCGTTTACATTAAACAAAGTAACAAACATCGCACTGTGTCTTTGAACCGCTCACCATTTCATAGGTCTTGAGACTGACGATGTTACTTTACTACTGAGAACTTGGGCCAAACCTGAAACAACTTTAACTTGAATTATATAATGAACGTAATAGTATATGGCCGACCTGTATGAATGTTAATTAAGCAAAAGGAGTATGTAAGAAGCGTAGCCGGTGGCGTTCTGTAGTTTCTGCCTACCTACATAAGGTGTAACTTTATGTATGTATTTTTCTGGGTTTATTATTAGGACCAATACAGAAATGGTCCTTTTCGGTTTGATAATGTTGATTTTTGAGTATCAGGATATATCAAATACTTACGAGTTAATAAGACTGTTAATAAACAAATCCTGAGCAGTTCAATTAAACCAAGAAGTCACATAGAAATATCTATGTGACTTCTTGGTTAAATAACCTACAAAAACCTGGGTCTCTTTACCTTTTGAGTATCCAAAGACGCATCTACCCAACTCATCACTATATTATTACTAGCCGCCCCCGCGGTTTCACCCGCATAAATCTTGATCCCGTGGGAGTATCGGGATAAAAAGTACTCTATGTGTTAATCCAGGTTATAAACTATCTGTGTGCCAAATTTCATCCAAATCCGTTTAGTAGTTTTTGCGTGAAAGAGTAACAAACATCCATCCATACTCACAAACTTTCGCGTTGATAATATTAGTAGGATACAACGCAACCACCAACCCTATCGGTAACGGAAATTACTTTTCACAAGTCACAATCTACCAGATATAATGCATCTCGCACGCATTCCTGAAGCTGGCAGCGACAAAGAAATCGTTTCTAGTAACGCATCGCTCAATGCGCACGCGTCTTATAGCCAATTTGAGGTGACGATTACATTCGGTTATGATCGGGGATCACCGGGCAATAAAGGGCACGTGAGCCCAAGCACGCAACTGACAATTTCAATCATCTGTAGGTAGTTTTTCGCGTGGTTAGAGGTGTATAAATTGTGTGAGTGGACATACTGATACCTACTTGAATTGTGTTAGTAATGTTGTCAACGCAAAAGGTTAGGAGTATTTAGTTAGTTAAAATGCAGTTCTTTGGATAGCAACCATGCTGTATTACGTGAATTTGTGCCGGTGTATTTGCAAGAACATGAGAGTTTCTTCCGAGTTGACCAGATTCCATAAGGTCATGGAAATATGTAAATAAATATTTACTGTATAAAGTATAATATTGTTTTATTTTTGTGAATGTGAGGACTATGTTGGTCATTGCATTTTTTTTTTCTTCTTTTAATGATGATGGTCTGGCTGTTTGAGTACTTTACGCGGCCTCCCCAAATGTCCTTTCTTTTGTATTGTTCGTCGGATCGTTGAGCTCCTTAGTTCTGAGTTGAGCTGCACGATGATTGACAAATGCGTGCACTGACTGGACAGGTCCACTCAAATCCGTGTGGTTCTTTCCTCAAAAGACCATTTCAGACACCAGTCTACATAGTCCTCATATGATATGACCAAGATTATTTTCATATTTTATTTACACTTTGACATTGATGCACTTTATATATGCAATGACATTTACTTTGTAAAGGATTATACTATTTTAATTATTGTGAATGTGAAGACATTGTGGATTTGTTGTTTTTTTTAATGCATTTTTTTTTAATTATTAGTTTTAATCATGGTCTGGCAGTTTGAGTAATTTATGCAGCCTACCCAAATGTCCTTTCTGTGGTAATGTTCGTCGAATCGTTTAGCTCCTTTAGTTCTGTGTTGAGCTGCATGACAACTGACAAATGCGTGCACTGACTGGACAGGTCCACTCATTCTGTGTGGTTCTTTCCTCGAAAGACCATTTCAGATATCAATCCACATGGTCTTCACATGACCTGACCAAGATTATGTCTGGACTTTAAAAGAGACTGTGACCTCTGAGTTTGTTTCGGCGTTTCTTCTCAGAGTAGTCAGATAGGAAATGCCGATCTCACCTAGTTTTTAAAATATGATTGACGTGTAAAAGTGTTTGTACAAACCTATTTACAGAAATAAAATCATTTATCATTTATCATTTATGAAAATGGGTTATGTCTGTTCCAAAAGCTTCTGATGAGAGTGTGAACAAACCATGATCAAGTTAAATTCTTACACAATCTCTCACTGAAAGGAAATTAGTAACATATTTATCCGTATTATCTGTAGGTTTCAACTTTATCCAACAATAATTGTTTGAATAAAACAAATAAACTGTGATTGAAAAATAATCGACGACATTGAGGTTACAAAAATAACCTCAATTGTTGAATCAAAAACATATCTGTCAGGTAATTAAAAAATCAGAATTTCGGGTTAAATGATTGAAACAAACAAATCAAAGGTCTAAATTTTGTACTTACAAAATTTTGACCTTTGATTTGTTTTTTTTTTTACCTTTGATTTGCATCCACAGGTAGATTTTCTGAACTATTTGTTTACATTTTCATCATATATTTTTCAACAGATCATACAAAGGCAGAATATATTCTAAGCAGCATGCATCTAGAATATGTTAAATAGAGTTTAAAATTGACGAACTTTCAACACAGAGGGACTTCCAAGATACAGCTTGTTTAACATGACTTCTTGTTGGTAAGGTGACGAAACTGATGGCATTCCTAATGATGATGACGCAGTTGTCGACCACACACATTAGGCTTTACACACACTTTATCTCTCTCGTCATTATTGAGCTAGACAGTGTGACGGGCAGCATTTGTAAAACTGTGTTTAAAAGCAAAGTTCCGAAAAGAAAGAAAGCTTAAGTCAACTAAAGAAAGCTTCTGTACTGTTTTTCCTATCAATCTATATCTACACTGATCATAAAGCTGAAGAGTTTGTTTGTTTGAACGCGCTTATCTCTGTAACTACCAGTCGTATTCAAAAATTTGTTTTTTCATTTGATAGCCCAATTATAGAGGAAGATTATTTAACATCACGCTACAACCTTTAGGAGCCGAGCAAAAAGAAAACGAAGTACTAGCGCGGGCGGGCGAAGGGTCGGCGGCCGAAATTTCACGCGGATGATTATGCGAACAGAAGCTGGTAGAACTAAAGTTCTGAATAATTGATTATAATCTAGCCTTATAGACTAATAAGCAATTGAACTCAAACTTATTAAATGTTGTGATAAAACAATATAAAAATGTGCGTAAAAAGTAAATTAAAAAAGGATACAAAAAAAAAACACTGATATACAGTCGGAGGCAGAGGTTTAGTTTTTAGAGAACACCCACATTTTGCCAGTTCAACAACGTTAATTATAAAAAAGTTTAAGTAACAAAATAATTGTTAAACGTTTAAAAAAGTGACTATGGAGTTTCTTTCCCATACGAAACTTCCTTTTGGAAGAGGTGAATAAAATCTTTTTTTTTTACCTATAAAGTGCCTAATTGAAATAAATTATTTCACTTAGATTACAGTCGAAATAGTTAAAAACAAAATCTCTTAATAAGTACAAAATAATAGTCCTAATTAGTTAATAGTTTTCCACGACTTTTTTTATGTCAACGCTTGCATGAATACAGCTTTATATGTACGTAATCAGTGCAGTCTGATGAACGTGTAGTTAAGTGCAATAATTGTGTTTGACTGCGCCGGAGTTCAAGGTTTTTCACTTGTCGTAGAAATGCGCATTGTTCACGGTATGCGGTAATTTCTTTAGGTAGTACATTTTCGTAGTGTTGTGTGCTGGGAATGATTTTTGATGGTTTCAATGCATGGAAATATTGGGCGGTGGAGCAGTGGTTGATATGACGGATTCTTACGTACTTCTCTACTGATTAACGAAGTGATGTCAACATTTCTTACAGTTGATATCTTTGAAGGGACTTTCAACAGTAATAACTGATTCTTGATTTAGGCACGCCTCGCATTTCGGATTTTAGTTTTAAATGAATTAGGTACTGGTGGTTTTGAACAATTATTATTGCATTTGATAGCTTAATTCTTGAGGGCGGTTTTTGGCTATTTGAAATCACGCCTGTAGCGTGATTTCAAATAGCCTTTAAGAGCCGAGAAAAAAAAGAAAAAGACAGAGAGAACGCTTAGCGAAAACGCACCACTAGACTACATTTCTACAGATAAACGTACTTGATTTGATTGCAGATTCCGTCCGTGCAGTGGCTGGACTTTCAAAAATAGACAGGTAACTTAGTACTACATGGTGGACTACTTTAGGCTGATGAAGAAGCATGACGGTGACCAGACATAATGTTACGCACGTTGGACATGATCCAGCAATATTCGAGGCACCCTTAACGACTTGTTTTTTTTTTTATGGCATCTCTCAGATCAACCTAGGAGGTCGTCAGCTGCTTAACCGGGCTTAGCAGATGACTTGTGTAGAACTGTAGATCATTCATCGAAGATTTTGTAGCTATACTTAGTCTGTTTCAAAAGTATCTGATGGAAGATTTGCACTAGACCCTGAAGCCTCATGATTCATGGTGCTACAAAGACCATTGCACATGAAGGAATAGACCGGGGGGCGCTTTAATGTTAGGGAGGACGTGCCCTTAGGATAGGAAGGAGTGTGATAGCCAATCGAGTAATGCACTCTAAAATTTGCATTGGACTAGTGGAGACACGGGTGATATTTGTCTATGGGAGGGCGCATCTTTTAACGACGTCACAGCCGGTCTCTGCTATGCCAATATCTTCGTCTGAGGTCTCGCTACCGTTTCAGGTTTCTTGTATATCTCACCAGCAGCCTTTTTTCTTTAGAACGGCTGTAGAACGAGATCTTATCTCGTTCTACAGCCGTGTCCATCCAGAAGTTGATTTCCTTGTCGAAGTGAGTCGACGTCGAAGTCGAGAAGATGTCCTATTTGAGGTTGTCATTCCAAATGTAAATAGGTCGGCCGACTTTTTTGGATTTGACCTTGTACTGCATTGCAGAATGTAGCAGGTGTGGTTTTCGAACATAACATTATTAAATTGTAATTGAAAAATCATTGACGATAATGTGGTTACAAAACTTACCAAAGTTGTAAAATAAAAAACATCTTGATTTTTTAAACTATAATTTCGGATTAGTATTAAAATAATCAAATCATAGCTCTCAATTTGTAGGTGGTACTACAAATTAGCATAGCGATGTTTTCTGCGCCATTGGTTTACATTTTCATAATTTTATCAGATACCATAGAACGTCAACGTAAAATGGCTTTCCGCCAGCATTTTATGATTCACAAGGGAGTTTTTACTTTGCGTCTTCTTAAGCATAGTCAGAAGGCACTACAAGCAACAGGTTTCCACAACGGGATCCATGATTAGTTTATATCCTGTATACCTATGAGATTATGAGATATTTAAATGACCTATTAAAGAACTTATAATAGGTACTTACCTACCTTCATACCTGTAAATTTATAGGTATTTATAAAGGAACGGAAACAGTATATCTTGTGGACCGATCGTGAATAAGATGCTTTCCTAGAAAAAGGTAAGTCTGAAATATCAATTTGATTATCACTCAGAAACTGCTATGGTTGATGTGGCGATGTGACATCATCATGTGTGCTATGGTTGAGTGATGCATTTGTCTAGATAATAATAATGATAATGAAAATGATTCATCAATGGACAAACCATCAAGTACAGAAAAAAAAGGCGAAATGATATGAGCGTAGACAATTGCCCAGCGTTTATATATTAGGATTGAAGAAGCAGGCTTATAATGGTAGGATAGACTGACATAAAGCATATTGGATGAATATATATAGAGCTGTAGTGTCAATCTGTAAAGTTCATTCCGAGCCTCAGTCAAGTGACCAAGTGACCAGACAACTGATTAAGTGAAGATATCTTTGAAAATTCTGATGCAAATTAGGTAAGGACCTGTGGTCCTTACCTAATTTGCATCACTCACATCTCCTTCAATATACGTGAAGGAGGTGTGGTAGATACTTATTATACTGAGGTGAAAATATGCCATAAACGAATGAAAATGACAATTACAACGTGGATTTTTTATTCCTCATAGCAACAGGGAATCGTGTTCACGTGTATGTGTCTGTATGTCAATAAAATTTTATGAGCGATTTATGCGCTTGCACATTTGATGCGCAGCTGCGTTTGTGCTGAATGACTATGCTATGTTTGTATCGCCTTGACCTATTTGTGATCTAAGTTGACAAACGGTTTTGATTTATCCTCAAACAAGTATGAAATAGAAACGATTTATAAAGTATCATTCGCTGCGAATTAATCCTAAATAACGACTGACATACTAGAATCACTAGTTAGACCAAGTTCGCATGAACGTAAAAACATCGGGGCGGAATTTTATCGTGCACTGGATTTTCAACTTTCGTTGTTGAACCGAGCATTAAATCCAACAGAGTGCACGCCAGCGCGTCGAAAAAAACACGCTGTTGCATATCGTCGGTCTAATTATCAGAATTCGTAAGTCCATTTGAGCGAATTTTACAGGAGCAACAAAAAACTGATTTTCAAAAAAGATTCAAGAGATTTTTAAAAGGATGTTCTAACTTTTAGTAAAGAATAGATGTAGATTGATAATTTACTAAAAAATATCCGAGTTTTTTGAGTAGTTAATAAGAAAATGGACTTACGAATTTTTCATTTTCATTCTAGTTGGATTTACGACTTTTTCTTTAACATAAGAAGTTTTACAATTCAACTTATATCATTTCGTCTACGACGCAGAGGATTTACGCAGTTTTCAGACACAAAGGTGTTAGTAAAAATAAAACGCTTTCTGAGAATCAAAATTGTTTTATTAAACAAATGTCTTAATTATTTTGTAACAGTCTAACTAATCAGTAATTATGGCACGATAATAAGTCTCATAGCTTTCTGTATCAGTCTTAAATCCTTATTTACTAGTTCATTTTGAATGTCACTTTAAAAATGAGGTAAATTGTCATAAAAATTGTGGTAATCTTTCTCCATAGTGTGCTTGAGGGCCTGGAGATCCTGGTATTTCTCCTTTTTAATCTTAAGTCTAGCCTGATAAAGCTGTGGTAAAGAATCCCATGGAATGAATGTAATATTTTTTATTCTTGTAGGAAGTTCTTCCCAACACGTAGATGAGTGTCTCAACTTGTATACAATTTTTCCATCAGGAGTGTATTTAAGAGCCCTCAGGTTTGTGACCGTAGGGTCGCCTGCTCTTTTACCGGGTCTGATTGACTTGTGGAATCTCAAAGTATGCTCAACATCTTTGAAGAAGTGGTGATAAAGATATTGCACGTCATAGGAATTTTTCTTGCAAGCAATTTTGGCTATGTAGACGTAATCGGCTGGAACATTTATCTTCTTATTTTTTATTGCCCTTTCTATGACGGAGTGCATACTGTCGCATTCCATTTGCGTATGCCCTTTTTCGAGGAACTTTTGTTTGAGAGTAACTTTTTTTTCCATGCTGTAGTTTAGTAGAGCGTTCGATAGTACAGCATTTCTATTTTGGTAGGTACAGCCATCACTGTAAATAATTATTTCTTGGTTGCTTTGCATTGGATTTTGTGTCATGAACTTCTCGATAGCTGCTACGATTACTGTTGAAAATTCGTTGCTAGTTAGTTTCCCTTCACTTTCATTCCAAATGTAACAATAGCCTTTATTCCTTTTACAATCAAAGACTGTGAAGTTGTGTACAATGAGTTTCGTCTTATAATAGAGTGACGACACATTTGATCGCGGGCTTAAAAGCACAGATTGCAAATCCATGGTAAGTACTTCATGTTCTGATGCGGTGTCTTTAGCGAGTTCGTTCCTAGCTTCCTCTTTCTTATCACGGTGTATCTGATAATCAATTTCTGATACATTCCCGGCTTTATATGACTCACAAATGTCACATAGGTCCTTTTTTGGTCTATACAAGGACAAATTAAGCGCTTCAAACATGTCATAGAAAGTTGTAACGCTTAAACGCTCAACTTTTTCTCTGGTACAGAATTCTTTTCGGTACGTTTCATATAGCTGAGTTTTTGACGTCCAGATAGGTTCCAGGTACAGCTTTGAGGAATCTTTTCGACAATAATGTGATTCAAGCTTAGGGATGGAATCAAAAAACTTACGTAACTGCATTTTAGCTTCATCTTTCGTGTTATTTTTTGGGGCATTTTTAGGTGGATCGTCTTGAATTATCCACTTTTTTATGACCCATTCTCCAACACACAAACTGTTAAGAAACATGGTTTTGCAGACCCGATATCTTATCCCTTCGCTATCAGTAAAATACAGTTTACTGAATTTTGCCGTCTTGAATTGCCAGCACACCTTTCTCTTTCTTTTCTCTTGCAAATCGAAGACATTTTAACAAACACCTTCTTTTCTTTCCAGGTAATGTTCCAGAATTTATCAAAAATCTTTTGTCTCTCCTGGTCTGATATTTTATCACAGTTCATCTTTGTATTACCTTTAGAGCTTAATTTGCACTTGCACCTAGCTTTCATCTTTCTGCCTAGTTTAGGTTCAACAAACCCCCATTTATTTTCTATCTTCTTTTTTCCTAAATAAGCTTTTCCTTTTTCTCTTTGTTCTTTGTTTTTATTTGCGTTCCATTCTTGAGGCTGACTCTTCTTTTGTCTCTTTCGTGATGGTTCTTCTGTTGACAAAGTATTAGCTTGCTCAGCTGATTCAATATGTCCGTCTGATGACATCGGAATGAAACTGTCAACAAGTTGAACAATTGCTGTGCTAGTTACAGTGGCAATTTCATTTGGGATATCCGATTCCACGTTTGCATTAGTGGTCCGTTCTTCTAGGTAACTTGTACTCCCCTGTCGCGTTGTTTCTTGATCTGCTATGTCCTCATTACCGGTGTGTTTTACAGCTAAGTTCATATGGTTGGTTGTAGACATCAAAGTGCTAGCCTGCTCAACTGATTCCATGTATGATGGGATCTGAATAAAACTGTCTATAGAAGGTATATTAATATCGGAATGTATTATTTCTGTTTCAATCATAGCTGTTGCAATGTTATTAAGGGTGTCACATTCAGGTAATATCGACTGTAGATCTGAATCTAATAAAATAGGAATGCTGTTTGATGAGTCTTGACGTGTTAATTTTTGTTGAAGAGACCGGTCGTTCCTAATTATTACGTTTTGTGGTTTATCATGCACCAAAACATTATTATTTTGTAGCGTGTAGTATCCTGTTTTAATATCAGGGTCGGTCGGAACATTTCGGAGTATTTTTGCTATCCGTGAATTTTTCTTCATTATGACTCTAAAACAAAAATTCAAGCTTAGATATTACCAAAACAATAAATCAAAGTAGGTACAATAATATAAAATAAAACTGCGTATCTCCGTATCACGCAGTGTAATACTGGTAGGAAACCAAAAATAAAAACTATTAACTCCATTCGACCACAAAATAGTTATTTTTGTTTTTTATATCGTAAACTTTTATCGATGTAGCAAATAATTCATTTAATAAACTTACCTTGCCATCTACTGCATGCAAATAATCACGTTAACACATAAATAAAAACTCAAAAAGAATTACCTTCTTGCACGCCCTTCCACGAAGTTCGCTGACGCGTACTAAGCGCGGAAGTTACGTCTTTTGCAAATTACAAAATGGCGTCACGGAGTTACGTAGATTTCTAATTTTGAAATATCATTTTAAGCATTTTTTTGCGGGAAATACGAACTAATCCATTAGATGCGTTTCACAAATATCCGTAAGATGGCGTTAAAACAATTTTTTTAATTTTTTTGGAGATACGAATTCTGATAATTAGTCCGACGATATTCAACTCTCGGCGATAAGTAGACTGTTAAAAATCCAGTTTGCGATAAAATCCCACAATTATATCCGTGCAAAATAGGGCTGAAACCACTGAATTATCAGTAAGTACACAACAACTCAAGAGGGAACATCTAGTCGCCATAGGGGATAGAGCAGCATGTCGATTCTGTAAAAATCTCACCGACAGTCTTCAACTTGCGTGAGTGAGCTGTCAGTGCCATCCCGTCTTAGTCAATCCCTAGCATCAGTGGCACTGACAGCTCACTCCACGCTCACTTCACCTAAATTTTCACGGTGAGATGGTTACAGAATAGCACTACAGGACTCTCGTAACGCGCTACTATTGAGTTTTAATGGTAACTACCTCCTCACCGCCTCCTTAGTTCACACTACTGCAGGTTATTGGGTGTGATATATTTACAATTACACGAACAACTGCCAAATACGCGAGAAAAAAATCACGCACACAAAAAAAAAAAAATTGAAGTTTTTAGAAGTATGGAAACGGTATTCCTGCAGTCAACAACATCCTTCATCCGCCAAGAGGTTTAATTATGACCTGAAGCTTACATCGCTGTGTTCTCCTTTTAAAGATTAGCCGTCTTATTCCTAATAAAGCCATTCGCTTTAGAAACCTATTTTAGCATTAGAACTGTTCTATCCCTTTCTGTCAAACTTCATTTTAACTAGACGCGAAGGGACAAAACAGTTCGATAGCTAATTTAGGTGTATATAGCGAATGGCTTTATTATGAATAAGACTGTAATTGAATATCACATCAACCAACCTGCAATAGTTTTAGTTAACAGGTAACTAACAACCCTTGAAAAGCTTTAGTACTCTATCCATTATTTAGTTCTTTAGTATACGTCTAGAAAAGAACCGACCATGTTCGAGTCGGACTCGCACACCGGTGGTTCCGTAACACCGGTCAATATTTATCACTACGAATTTAAAAAAATAACACGTGTCTTGCATGGGACCCCTTTAATTTATAACTTTATTTTATTTGTTGTTATATCGGCAAATACACTGTGATAATTTCAACCGACTACCTATTTTGGTTCATGAGATACAACCGCTGACAGACAAACGGAGGGCCAGCGGAGGCTTTTCAGCCACCGACATTACGGTGTCGTTTTGGGTCATGACGCGAGATACACCAATCAAACGAATTTGTTCAAAAATACGTCAAATCACAATGAAAGGGGAATGCCCGCCGTCCATAGACACTTCGGCCTCGAGTGCACACATTTTAAAGTATATGGATAGGATAATATGCAATTTAAACAATTAACTGGACAAGGAATTGGTTTACAAAAATGTTAGGGTTTTTAAAAGATAAAATAGTTTTTAATCTTTACTAACGTCATTGATTTACTATCATTGGTTAATTAAGTTAGGGTTAAAATAGTTGTCGATTTCCATTAAATATGCTTATTTGATGGATAAAATAACAAATCCGCAAGAATTAAACTCAGTAAGGCAACCGCAAACAATGAAAGTAGATTCAGTAGATTTTTGTGATTTGACACTTGACTGTGTCTTGACTTGACAGCCGGCCAGAGTAGCTCAATGTTGCCACAATAGCAAAAAAAAATCGATATCGACTTTTATTCGAATCATAATCTAATACAAAATTATAATCACTACTAAAACCCCACTGAAGATAAGTACGTTTTTGTCAAACTTGATCTTTATTGTGCTAAACATGAATTGAATTATTATTAAAATGTGTGATAGCGTTTTTGTTATAATCCTATTTATTCATTATTATAATATCAACTATTAAATAGTTTGTGCATTTAATATCAAAAGTAAAAACATAGCACCGTATATGTTATAACAGATCGTATAACAAGCATTACGGCTGTTTTTTTTTTTTAATCCATGAAAACATGATCGATTATTTTGTGAACGAAATTGGTAAGTATTGGCAACACTGCTGCTTTATCCACAACCGTGAATGTCATTTATCGTTACAGTACTTTTTATTACTGCAAAAATATTGCAAACTTGTTCGGATAAATGAATAACTTGTTAAATAAATAGAAATTTCGAAGTTTTATTTACTTGTACGTAAGTTATTGTGCCTTTAGGGCCGAAAACGGGCATCCCCCTTTGATTCGCTAACACTGCGTCAGAAGACGTCACGACACAGTAATGTGAATCCGGTAATAGAGATCAGTTAACACCCCTTGGGTACGGAACCCTAAAACCAGTCTCACTCGTAGCTACAAAGAGAATAAGGCCAAGTTGTAAATCAGTCAAAGGCCTCTAAAGAACAAATCCACTTATCAAGTCACTCACTCAGTCTTCATGATAAAAAACCTATATACGAACTTCACAATATTCACAACTCCAATTCCATCCGAAATGCGTTATACTTAGTTAATTCATATATTATATTCCCAAACACAACACATTGAATCAAAGTATTCAAACAATCTCCCCTAGGCGGTAACCCCATACGAAACTCACGCTAAAATCAATAAGCGCACGCGCAGCGTTGAAAGATCGATATTGTCTTTCTTTCGCCCCTCGCACATCTGTTAGGTCGATAATCCTGGTCCCCTCACTGTAGTCCCTATGACATCTATCGAATTCTATCCATTGGTGGTTTAGTTTGACAACCTCAAAATTAAGATCGGTAGAAAGAGGCAATGGATTCTATTTTTTTTTTCGGTTTCGACAGGGAAGTATAGTTTCCTGCCGTCTATTTTGATTATTTAAGTGAGGGGCGAGGGTGGTGAGCAGAAGGGAGATTGTTTTGTCTTCCTCCCCTTTGTAGTGCACAGCTTGAATCCTGGTAGATTTTACTTTGTTGTTCGCGATTACTAGTAATGTTGATAACTTGTCGGTAGTATTTTTGGGTAGATATCGATTCGGTAAATACAACGGTGTTGAAATCGTATTTATTCAAGCTTTAAAATTAAATTCGGTGCCATATGGTTTGCAGTTTTTTTTGGACAATATTTTACTAAAATGAATGAATAGTGCTACACATGCAATTGTGACTAACCAGTAGATGTCCAAAAAGGCAAATCTGGCTGTTCACAATGGTGTGCTATTGCTTACGCTTATGTATGGAAGTGAATGTTGTGTGTGGCAAATAAATCATGAAAGTAGAATAAACCCTGTGGAAATGCGTTCCATGCGAAGCATATGTGGTGTGACTATAATTATATGATGCGGTTTCAAAGAAGGTGTAGTGACAAAAATTTAAAAGAATCTGCTTAGACAGTTGGGTCATGTTGAGAGGATGAATGAAAGGCGACTAACAAAAGGGTATTTACAAGGTAGATGTGAGTGGAAACGCCGAGACAGGACGCCCTAGGAGACCATATAGTGACTTTATTGGTGATAGTCTTCAGAAAGCTCAAAACGAGGCAAAAAGGAGTATGTAAGGATAGTAGCAGGTGGCGTGCTGCAGTTTCTGCCTATGGGAAGAAGGCGTGAGTTTATTTATGTATGTTATGACGATGTACGTCGAAGACAAGAAAGTTTGGCAATAATTCCTTCTGCACATGTGGCTTCCCTGGTACCTCATGAACGGCATCACTATGTAAATTTCTAATAACTGCTCCCAAATAATGGTGTTTAATTTTTTTTTATTTTTTATTATTAGATATGGACTTTTACATATCTCTGACATAATTCTTTCATTATTTGACATTATATACCTAACATTTTAAATTATTTTTTGATTTTACTTTATTAGATTATTTTATATTTTGTAAATGTGAGAACGTCGTAGGCCCTGTGGATTATAAATTATAGACAATTGTCTATTTGTTTAACATATGGTACCTGTTGACAGGCCTACACTGTCCTCCCATACCTGTTAATCACTGTAATTGTAAAACATTGTAAAAGACATATTTTTAAAAGAGTAACCATGGAGTTTCTTGCCGGCTCTTCTCCATGGGAAACGACCAATTGGAACCGTGCACCTAGAATCTGACGTTTCATAAGTGCCCATGTAGGTCTATGTGAAATAAAATATTTTGATTTTGATTTTGATTTTATGTGTATAAGTACTAATATAATACAGACGTACAATTTGTGAGTCTGTTTGCAGAGGGTAATCTTCGGAACTGCTGATCCGATTCCAAAAAATCTAATTTACTAATGGAAAGCTACTAGTTTGCCGAGTGTCATATGATATATATTTTATGTTAATACAAGAATCAACGGCAAAAGCTAGTTATATATACTTTGCTGATTTATTTTTCTGTAATCATATGCAAATATGCTATTGAGGCTTCTTGTATCCTATTGGTTAATAAAGTGCTATATGGATCTTCTGGTGGCTGAATTACATTGGCAGGGGTAATGAAGTTAAGAATTTGTGAAATTGCCAAAGATATTGTATTGCCAAAACAAGATGGTGGCGTTAGTTCTGATTTAGGTCACATGCCTAAAGATCCTTGTACAGATGTCACAGTGAAAACTTAGGAGGAGTGGTCAATAGTGCCAATTACAATCAGGGACTTTTAAACACCTTCATAAAGTTTACAGAATTATAAGTGATACATTTTGATTTGATAACATAATCAAATACGTAACACTAATACTACACTAAAAATAAAATACATCATTATCTCTTTCATTTGTATTGTGATTGTCTCATTGTAGAGAAAATTTAAAAAAATTGGGAGTGCATAGTAGTCATAGATAATATAATATATGTACTATAGATATTTTAGCGTAAATACTTTTCAGTGAAAAAGTGTAAAAAGAAGCCGAAGCCGCCGGAAGCCGCCGTGTCTGCTATGAACAGAGACCTGGATTTGATTAGCGAATGGTCGCGGTCTTTTGGACTGCAGATCAACCCTAAGAAATCTCAGTCCATAATTATCGGCGGCAGGTATATGCGAAATAGGCTCGATGTTGCGCCGCTGTCTCCACTGTGTCTGAATGGAGTTCAGATAGACTACGCAAAAACCGTAAAAAATCGGGGGGTGACCATGGTTTCTTACTTATCGTGGACTGCTCATGTGTTCTTATCTATTTAAATGTGTGTACATATATATATTTTTTTTTTATAAAAAAAATATAAATTTAAAAAAAGGAGCTACATCTGCCACTAAAACTGCTTTGCAGTTTGGCAGAGGTAATATGTTTTGTATTTTTTTTTGTGAACAAACACTTCATTTTCGTTTTTAATTTTTTCTATGTATTAACCCAAAACACTTAGAAAAGTGTAACAGTAATATGTAACCGATATAAAAGTGTTAACAGTGTTAATAAGTGTAATCGGTAAACCAGTATGTCCGCCGCGCGTGGTTGGTTTACCGTGCAATTGTACCTTAATACTGATTTTTAACATTATTGTTATATAATAAACACACATCAGGTTAGAGTTTGAGTCCCTGATCCCAATGTAATGACAGGTCACTTCGAATGCAGCATAGAACCGCGGATATACGTTCACAACAACGTGTAAACTTGAGAAGCCGTTCTCATAGGTGGGCTTCGACATGATAATAATATGTCGTAAAGATATCTATTACCATAATTCCCATATAAAACAACATCAAAGCAACTATGATCAAACAAAAGGGCTTTTGCTTTGATATCCTCTCTATAAGTACATACATGTTTATCTTCTACTTTCATTTTCGTCACGACTTCCTGTGCTTGAGAAAACATCATGTTTGTCTCATAATGACAGTACGTGACAAACATCTAAATAATGTTTATGAATGTTTATTTCTTTGAATGGTAATGTTTGTATATGAGCGGCGGTTATAATCTACCAGCTTTGATACTTCTTGGATTAACATAAAATAACATCACGGCTGTATTCAGCAGAAGTGTACCGTGAGAAGTGTAGTGTGTATAGTACACCCACATTTCGCCAGTTATGTTTAAGTCCATCCTATTGCCATCGACCGGGCACATATACAGACTCCGAGTTGGTACTGAGAAATTCAATGGTAACCCAGTACCTCATGCTTAGCAGTATCGCTTACGACCACTGGACCATCGAGGCAGTTCTTGAATTGAGTCTTGCTTTATTTTTGTGAACAGCCTGTATAATTATTGTCATCAGTCTTGTTTTGTATGTTCTGTGTCAAAGAATCTGGTAAGTACATATCGAGCTATATTTCTACGTTTTTACGTGAAAATGTGTGAAAATATTTAATTTTGTACCGTGGTTGTTATAAAGTGCTAGTAAATGATCAGATTACATGGTTAGAAGCTACTCAAAAACAAGATGGGGAAGTGATTGATATAATTTACTATCGCTGAGCTCTTAATACAGTTAAAACTTTGTTTTCCCTGTGGTACTCTGCAGGGAAATTGCTAATAGCTTTCATTTTGACAGTTCAACAACATTCATTGCGTTATTTACGTTGTTGAGCAGTAAAATTTTTCGAACATAAGAAGCAATGTATTAGCAATATCCATCAAAATTATTCAGTACTAGTCTGCAGCCTTGACTGAACCCTTCCTTTTTCCATTCCCGTAATCGTAAAAATAAGGATCCACCGCAGACAGACGTTTTAAAATTCAATACATAAACGGAGCAAAAACCGTATCTGGAGCGTGACACCTCAACAATAAGGAACATTCCTTTTCTTTCACTTACACTTTTATTTAATTTCAAGTACAAACATGGCGTTATTATCATCTGCTTCATTTTCACTTGATAATCATCTGCTTGATTGCTACTTTCGTCTCACGATAACTGTCTTAATTACCGTCTTCTACAACCTTGTAATTACGGGGGAAATTATGATTTTGTAACCTGATTATGACCCTTTGGTGGTTTGCTCGTTTTGGTTCGGATAGGCTGAGAGTTACGAAGGGACTATGTTTACATTGGTATATAATGTGCACCGAAGAAATAATGTAAGTCTAATATAAGTTAGCAACTGTATATGCCAAATGTGGTCTCTAAAGAGCTTATAAGATGACACAGTTAAGTAGGTTTGCAAATGACAGACGGATTGACGGAATGGTCGTTTGTTATTTAACCGACTTCCAAAAGGAAATCGTCCGTTTTTTCTTACACAAAGGCACCCCGCTCGTCGCGCAACACGCGGCGCGTTTGTGTCGCGCTGTGGCGTCGCGCTTGTTTGTAGGAGCCTTTACGAGATATCTCCGGATTCTCCGGCAATGGGGAAGATCTGTCAAAGCTAGTTGTAGATGGCGTAACCATCGCTTAGTCCCTACGACCTACATTATATTTGACATTTCGTTCATCGATTCCGTTTCATGTTCATTCATGAGTTTTGTTTTATTTCACTATTTCGTTATTTTCGGTGATTTCAATATTTTAAATCAATATTTATTCCAATTTCCGAGCATTGAGGAACATAACAACGAATCATTTTGAATAAAAACCACGTCACGCCTTGCATTATTAGGTTGTTTTGGGAACTAGCTACGACAGCGGCATTTTGACAGTTGAGACCATATCAATTTTATTAACTTTGCTTGGGTAGTTCTCCGTTAGCTTCATATTACGTATTTTTCAACTTAGTGTACATTGATGAGGTTTAAATAACTTCCTATCACTGTTATTTACATAGCAAGTAGCGAATTTGTGTGGAACACCTAAAATGTGTTTTTTTTTTATATATTATATATTACATAGTATTAACGGTACCTAATGTCTATACATATCACAATGTTTTCTATAAGTTTCCAGGTTTACCATATTTTACAGGTAGCAATTTCGAAAATCCATTTTTTATTTAAAGAACTCATTTGAAAATTGCAGATGGCGGTAAGTTCGTTTGGTTGACTATTCATCAACATACTATTATGTAGACAACTGTTTCTCGCTAATACTTTTTCTAGAATGGCTGTCCTCGGAATTAATATAATTCTAGATTAATAACACAGTAACTAAGTATACAGTAATGAATACAGCAAAAACAGATTGTTCACATTAAAATGAATGGGATATCTGTTTCCTAACCAAGGCAATTCGATCTATCTAGGTCTCGAATCTCGATGTACTTATCAGCTGTAGGCAGCCTTCATTTGTATACCAAATCAGCCTGTTTAGATATTTAATGTAACTACTTAGTTTACTTAATATGTTAACTTGTAAGCTAATGTAAAGCGTGTTTGTATAAAGAACTTAGAATATTATTAGACTAGAATGATAATATATTAACAGAAGGTTAACACGGTACCCTTTTGCCTTTCGATTTAGAGGAAACACCTAAATGGGTGGACGTTAATAAAGGCAGCAAACTCATAGCCAAATTCTGACAACGACTCAAAATGCGGCCGAAATAGTTCCGATTTAGAGTTTGAAGTAGTTCCTAGAAGATTTAATCTCGTGCACACTGGCACGACGAGATAGCGCGACACAAAGGAAACCGCGCGTCACACGACAAGCGGTGACTTTGTGTCGCGCTGTCGGGAGCCTTTTGAGTTCGGTGGAGGCAGTACCGATTCAGAATTTGGCCGAAACAGTTCGGATTTAGATCTGGCACAAGACAGTAGGCTGATTAGGCTTCAGTACTCGCTACCTAGGACATTGAAATATAGTACCAATTTTCAGTTAAGTACTTCCACCATGGTCAACCGCCCATCTTCACAGTGACTGTCCAGTCGAAATTCCACCAATCCAGAGCACTGTGCGAGTCATCGCGCAGATTGTAGATTGCCATCGACACGCCAAAAGGATGCCCAAATTGAAATGTGGAACTATTAATACCATGAAAAAGATGAATGGTTTCTGTGAAAGATGGTAAACAATAAGGCTAGAAAATGGGTGATACTTTGATGACGGAAAATGGAAATGTGTGGAAGAGGTCTACATGCTGCCCGACCCAAACAAATTGGAATAAAAGCAGGAATATTGAAGACAAGGATGATGAATAAGTAATACATATTATTAGAAATGTTTGAACAAATAATATAATTTTAAAGAAGGCGTAGTCAAATAAGATAATCGAAAAAAACTGTAAAATCGGTGGAAATATGGAGGAGCTACTCGCTTTAAAAGTTTTTGGAGGGGATTATTACCGTGCTTGTCGCAACGGTACGGACAATGTATGGCGCTAGTACCTATAAAGTTACATAGTGGTGGCGTTACTTCTACGATAGTGCTGTCTTTGTCTAACAGTTACTTTAAACGTTTATAACTTGGCAATTTGTTACAAATATTTATTAGAGTTAAAAATTAAAAAAAAAACTGCCTCGTTGGTCTAGCGGTCGCAATCGCTACTGCTGAGCATGAGGTCCTGGGTTCGATTCCCAGGTAGGGCAAAGTGTTATTGGGTTTTTCTATCTGGGATTTCTCAGTAGCAGCCCGGAGTCTGGATTTGTGCCCGGTTGGTGGCAATAGGCTCGCCCCCTATTACATGGGACTTAAACATAACTGGCGAAATGTGGGTGTACTATAGGTACACCTCTGCCCAACCCTTCGGGGAAACAAGGCGTGATGTTATGTTATGTAATTTAAAAAAAATGTCATCATCCCTATTCTGGCTGGCACTTACAACCTTTGAGGTCATAAATTCTGCAGCATAACGACATATTTCAACACCAAATCCGTAATGTATTTACCATTGTTTCACAGTCAACGGTTTGTCGTTAGTTTATCAACCTTCTGAGTGGTCTACACCCATTTCTACGAACATTCAAGAGCGACAGTGTCGACTAATATGCTTGAGCTGTTGACAGCTCCAGACCACTCATATGCTGACAGATTGTAGAGTGTGCGTAGAGTTAGCTTGGAAATTACGTCAGACTAACTTGAAGTGTTTCAGTGTTCGTTTCAAGCCTCGTATCCTGCTAAACAAAAGTTCCTCGTTGCTGTTTGACATGTTCATCATCACGTGCATCATGTCAAATATTGCCTAATAGATGTGAGTCCTCATTACGGAATTCTCGGCGGAAGGGTATACAGAGGATTAAGTTATACCCACATATATCCAGTTATGTTTAAGTGTATAATAAATAACGAGCCCGGGTTCAAGTCCAAGTTTTGGCGACTATTCAACGATGAACCAATTAAAAAAATAGCTTGAACTGAGGGAAAAAATCATCAAAGGTGAAATGTTGTGTCAGAAAAATCTGAAATGCACGCAAAGTCGTGAGCCGAAAGCTAGTATTCTTAAGTAAGTGTTGCCTAACTTCATAAGCATAATAGATAGTGGCAGACAAACTGACAACCTGTAGATTGATAGTCAATATTATGCATTCTTTGTGGGCGGCTAATGGAATGCTGTCTACTGCATTTGCATCTCATTCGGCTAAACATAACCACCTCGGGAATATGAAAATGTTGGACATTCTAGTAGAAATTGACTGATTTTATTGTGCCTTCAATTATAAAGTTGCTGAAGCGTATCTCTTTACCGTTATCTATACTAATATTTAAAAGATAAATAAATTGTTGGTTTGTAAATTTGTATGTAAGTATCTCTGGAACTACGGGTCGGATTTGAAAAAATCTTTTTGCATTTCATAGCCCAAATCTTGAGGAAGGCTTTAAGCTATTATTATCACGCTATGTCCCCTTGGAGCCGAGAAAAAGTAAAAAGATTGAAATAACGCTAAGTGAAAACGTAGTGCTAGCGCGGGAAGTAATGCGATGCGAAGTTGGGTGGGGAACAAGTAGTTATTGATATTTCAAGAGGCAGAAACGCTCTTTTGGTTGCTTCAGACATACATAATGTCAACAAATCGTTTGTCAAATGTGGTGTACATTTTTCTTCTAACAGCAGCTGTTCTTCTTCAGAGTCAGCACTAGTTAAACGAGAATTATTGAAATCAGCCTACAACGTTCCCACTGCCGGTCCACAGGCCTCTTATATGAGAGGGAGTGAGCCGCAATCCACTATGCTAGTCCACATTGGTAGATGCGTTACGTTACGTTGGTAGATGTCACATAATAATAATAATAAAACCGGCCTAATAATGTCCCACTGCTGGGCAAATGCCTCTTCTCATACAGATTTGTTTTTTGTTGTTGAATTATAAGTGTCAACGTATATATTTGATGATTCTGTAATCCATTCAAAATGGGTAATATGGGAAAATAGGTTTCTCTAAATCAGGGAAAAACACCTGTGTTACAGGTGTTTTTCCCTGATTTAGAGAAACCTATAGCAACTTCGCAACTAAGTTACGCATTCCACAAATATTTTCTATCACCCAACTTATGTAAATGTCTACAAACTGCCTACATATTGTCACGGATAATCTATGGAAACAAGCCGTCGAAATTTCGTGAAAGCGAAGTGTAGAAATGTAAGTAGCTTTCTGGTATTCTTATTCCTATATATTTGAGGTCGGCCTAACATCTTTTTATCTTCCATACAATCATGTTCTATCAGCCGTCAGTTTTGAAGTTCATTCAAGTGTCTCCACCAAGGGTTATTCTGTGCCTATAGTGAAAAGAGATGTTATCTTCTATTTTAAATGCCTTTTTATCTAAATTATAATCAATTGAATTCAAATACTTCTCCTTTTCATGTCGATGGTACACTTCCTCGTAATTTTTTAATAGGTTCTACTGAAATCTAGACTGTATTTTAAATCTCATTATTCTGTCGTCGTCTTTCTTACCTCCCGAGCTTTCACAAGTTCAGCTAGCTTATAATAAATCAAAAGCTCAAAAGCTCATTCATAACATCTACCTACGACACACATACCAAACACTTATTATAGTTGAGTCCGGAAGAGGATGTCACCAATGTAAACAAACCTTAGATGGCACTGTACTATCAGAGCTCGCACAGAGCATGGAATCGCCGCGCCTTCAACAGCGTCTAGAGACGGCAGTGCTAATCAAATTCGGGATTTACCTATTTAATCAGACCTCGAATGATTCCCCATTTTTATATCCTAAAAATATTATTGAACACTCAAATTTAAAGGATTCGCCTTTTTTTATGAACGTCAAGTATTACCCATAATATTCGTGGCGCTGAAAGCGCGTTGAGTGTAACTGCATTTAACTGCATACGGACCGCCTTCAAAGACGTCAAACACGCTTAGTTTGTAAGGAAAATATGACCATGCCAACTCTAGCAGCGGCCGCAGAAAGTGTCTTGCTCTGTGAATACCGTTTCGGTAATCAGCCATTCCCCTCAGTATAGTTAAGGTGCGTAGATAAGAGATGAGCACGCGACTCATCTTGGACGGCTCCGTTATCGGTTTGTTTATATTATGTAAGTGCTAACAGACCCGCATGAGGTCACAAATAATGGGGGAAGGTGTACTATCGTTCATTTATATTGTCTCGTGTGCTAGGGGACTTATCAACATAAAACGTGCTTATTTAGATAAGCTTAGAAAGTTTTGGTTGCCCTTGCCTGTCCTAGGGATTGCACCGAAAGTCAGTTGAAATACTTATTTCTAAGTCATACGTCAACTTTATGTAGGTGTAATTTTTTTAATTTCAGAGTGACAAGTACGCTATTGAAAAGGCCATAACTTTTTTACCAGTTATAGCGCAAACTGAACTGTTTTTCCAAAAACAATCATTTATTACATGTTTGGAAACTCAATCGCAAACGCAGTACTTATAGACGTTACGCAACCAAATTCTTTGCATAAACTACCATCAATTAAGCTTTAAACAAGATAACCATACGATGTACTTAATCGATGGTATCCGAACTTTTTTAAAGCCCAAAAGCCGATAAACTCGTCCGCTATGAGAACTTGCCCGATCTAACGGTTGTTACATACATTCCATTCGGTTTTCTTTCTTTTTTCATTTCTTAGTGAAAGCGGCGTGTGCGCATGTCTGGAATGACGTCAAGCCCTTTATTATTTAAATATGATTATGGTGGGTTTATGATTTCGATTGGTGGAGGTTGCTAATGATCCTATGGGAACGTGCTACGGGGATAAAAAGCCTAGGTCATAGTCTACCTGTGTGCCAAAATTCAACGAAATCAGTTTACACGTTAAGGCGGGTTAAGGTAACAGCCATACAGGTATACTTTCGCATTTCTAATATTATTATAGTACTTATTAGCTTTTGTCTGCAAATCCGCCCGCCTGAAATTCTTGTTCCCAAGACTCGGGGTGAGTCTCGCAACGCAACACCTGCCCGCGTTATCACTTCGTTTTCGCTGAGCGACCTTTCTGACTTTTTATTTCTCAAGGGTCATAGCGTGATCTTAAACACCATCTTACCTTCCTCAATAATTGGGCTATCAAACGCAAAATGAATTTTACAAATCCGACCAGTAGTTCCAGAGATACTTACAAACATACAAATTTTACCTCTATAAAAATACCCATGTGAAGGCCGCAGGAATCCGCTGGATGTGGGAAGCATAGAACCGGTCGAAGTGGTGGTGCTTGGGGGAGGCCTATGTCCAGCAGTGGACGTCTTTTGGCTGAACTGGTGTTGATGACGATGATTATATGGAAGTATGACACTTGCACAGGCCAGGGAAGCATGGCACAAAGGGGAGGAAGCTTATACCTCTCAGTAGGTGGAACAAAGCTGCCAATTATGATGAAGATGGTGATGGAAGAATGGATGTATTGAAGTGTGACTTTAAAACATGGATAGTTCAATTTCGGAGGAGTTTGTTGCGCCATTCCTTTCCAGCACAAACACTAGGTAGTCGTGAGGGTAACTTCAGTAAAAAGATGTCTTTAGAAACTTTGACTATTGCTTTTCTTTTCAGCCCAATACGAATAAATGATTTATGGATGTTAAGTATAATTCGAAAGAGAGCATCCGAAATAAACGCCAAAATGTCTCACAAGGCGTCATATTAAGCTGTGGTGGCCCAGTGGTATCGGCCCCGACTTACGAGTTGTAGGTCGTGGATTCGAACGCAGGCTGGCACTTTACTTTGTGTAGTTCATTTCATAACCACTGCTGTCGAAACGGTGAAAGAAAAGATGAACCCAAAAATTAGACAAGAGGCATCTAAGACATGTGGCATCTACCAACCCGCACTGGGCCCGCGTGGTTGATTACGGCCCTCTCCCTGTCACAGAGGCCTGTGTCTGGAAGCCTGATGCAGGACATCGCCGTCAAGGTAGACCGCAGCGAATGTGGTGTGACGATATAATTATGTTAGCGGGGTCAACATGGTCAGAGATTGCACAAAATAAAGAGGTTTGGAAGGAAAAAAAGGAGTCCTTTGGACAAAATGTAGATTAAAAAAAAATGTTTTTATGACCGTTGAAACAACTAAACCGAATGTAATTAAAGGGTTTAATTCACATAACACAATGGACATTCATTAAAAACGCTTAATGTAGGGCAAGGTATACGAAAACTTGGAATTTAAAACATCTAGACCAAGTGAATCAAAGTTATACTAAATTATGCAGGCATGCGTTCAAAGGCTGAATAAGAAGAATGCTACCTTTGCTCTACAAAATCCAAGCTTCGTGAGAAAATAGTGTACCTACTTACGGTTTTGATACCTTGTTAAAGCTTTTGCCTGTCTACATTGGTTAACATTCAACAAATTGGCTTCACTCTTACCGAGAGTAGGCCTCAGCTGTAGCAGTGTAGTAAAAGCATATTATAAGATTCAAGACTACGTCGAAGACAAGGAAGTTTGGCAATAATTCCTTCTGCACATGTGGCTTCCCTGGTACCTCATAAACGGCATAACTATGTAAATTTCTAATAACTGCTCCCATATAACGGTGTTTAATTTTATTTTTTATTATTAGATATTAAGTTTTTACTTATCTCTGACATAATATTATCAATATTTGGACATTTTAACTTAGGTAATATGGGCTGGTGCTACCTTTTTGTTGGGTGGGAAATCATCAAATGACTTCCCCCGCTCTGGGTGAAGCAGGAGGGCGTGTCAGACTTTTACTGACTAAAACCCACCCGTGTTCCTTCAGTTGCCTGTGCCAGGGCCACGGTTATCTCTATCGAATTACCCGCGACTCTGGTGCTACCTATTACCTAAGTTTACAATTTTAATTTCAACTCTCCATTGGCATGGGTTTTGGTTTAAATTCGTTTTTTCTTTACTTAATTTGATTATTTTATATTTTGTTAATGTGAGAACGTTGTAGGCCTTGTAGATTGTAAATTTATAGACCATAGTCTATTTGTTAAATATATGATACTTGTTGTCAGGCCTACACTGTCCTCCCATACCTATTATCACTGTTATTTGGAAGAAATGTAAAAGCCAAATATTTTTAAAAGAGTAACCATGGAGTTTCTTGCCGGCTCTTCTCCATAGGACGTTTCCTATGGAGAAGAGCCGGCAAGAAACTCCCACACCAATTGGAACCGTGCACCTAGATTGTGACGTTTCATAAGTGCCCATGTAGGTTTATGTGACATATAATATTTTGATTTTGAGTGGGATCATAATTAATAGGCTCATTATGAAGATGTGTAGAGGCACTTGGCTAAATAATAACACACAGGTCGATCGAAGGTTAAGCTAGCCTTGTCGAGGCCGGTCTGTGGATGAGTGACCATCCATTTTAAGTCGTTGGTCCCGGCTGCCATTCGTAGATCTTAAACAGTCGTTACTGGTAGTCAGAAGTCCGAAATTCTGACAACCAGTCTTACCAAGGAGTATCGTGTTACCCAGTAACTGGGTTGTGGAGGTCAGATAGGCAGTCGCTCCATGTGAAATACTGGAATTCAGCTGAATCTGGTTAAACTGGAAGCCTAGTATTATATTATCTGTGCCTACACCAACCTATTTTGGAAAAGTCTTTTTTTTTTTGGCAAAGTCTCGGCTGATTGATCAATGTAGAGATGTGTAAACATAGCCTCCAAGAAGGTAAACAACCTCGCTGAGCTGCTATTTTGCGCACTGTCGCAGCACCTTAGACATTCCAGTTACTACAGAAGCCTTAAAGTAACCTAATTAAAGTTTCTACATTTAAAAGGCAAGGGCCTGAATAACTCTTTCTACTGTCTGAAGCCTCCTTTGCCACCACCGTTTGTCCTTCACCTTTAGATTCTCGCGAACTAGTTAGTCTTCAGTTTACTAATAATATTATGGGTTTTCAGCATTTTCCAGTTTTATTGACCCTGAAGTAGGCTTCTACAATGATCTAGTAGCGATGGATTATATGTCCAATATGGTATTATTTCCCTATGTAGTTCAGAAAAGGTACAACAAACGAAATATTATAGAGAGGCATGAAAAAGCTAATTATTTTGACATTACCGGTCTCAAAGATACAGCTACAAATTTCATCACAATGTATGTATTTATTTATATTGTTTAAATAGTAGGAAAATTTACAAAACTTACCGGAATAAGCGTAGCCAAGTGTTGGAACACTGGAAAAATAAAAATCACTTATTAAACACTTGTAAACAATCACAAAACGAGAACACACAGCTTGCAATGCGAAAGCTGCTCAACGTGACATTTTTAACAAATAGGAAAGAGAGAAACGTATTATATCAATAAAATACGAGTCACCCTTAGTCACCCTTTTCAAATTTTATCTCGCTCTGGCAAGAAGAATCAGAACATGTTAGAAAGAGAGCAAAATAGTTTGACAGCTGACAGGGTGGTAACTTTCACTTTGGCGGGTAATGTTTTGACGCATGCGCGCGAATCACGCATGCGCGGTCGATATAATTCCATGTTTGATTACAGTGCAGGGTCACTCAAGGAAATTATTAATTGAAAAATAATACAAGCTAGAGAGAGCAGTGATGGCCCAGTGGTAACAGCCGCAACTTACGAATTGCAGGTCGTAGGTTCGAACTCAGAAAGGCGCTTTACTTTGTGTAAATTATTTTATCACCACTGCTCTCAAAACGGTGACGATAACATCGTGAGGAAACCGGCATGTCTTAGAACCAAAAATTCGAAGACATCCACCAACGCGCACTGAGCCCGCGTGTTTGATTATGGCCCACTCCCTCTCACAAAGAGGAGGCCTGTGTCCCAGCAGTGGGAACTTAATAGGCTGATTATGTATGTTATGTAATACAAGCTAATAGTGAAAAGTTATCAGTTTTAAGAAAGAAAACCTCAGAATTGGAATGAATGCAGTTCGCGATTTTCTTGTATTCTCACAATGTGTAGAGCCGTATGATTTTAATAACAAAATTTACTTTATCATGATTTACCGAAACTCCATCAAAATCTGTTTAAATGTATGAAAATTCAATCAAAATAATTATGTCATCGGTCAAATAAATAAAATAAAAAAAAATAAAAAAAAGCCTTTATTATTACTTAAACAATTATAAAAAGTTATGTACTTTTGGTAAAATATTAATTAATTAAGGACCCCTCGACGGGTATAGGCCTCCTCCAGTAATTTCCAGTGTTTTCTGTTTCTTGCTGCTAATAGCCACGATTTGCCCACCAATTCCACTATGTCGTCAGCCCAACGTTCTGCTGGTCTGCCTCTACTTCGCTTTCCGTGTGGGCCTTTCCAAGCGGATGTTCTAAAGGTCCACCGGTCGTCTTCTGATCGCGCCAGGTGGCCCGCCCATCTCCACTTTAGTGCTTGAGCGTGTTGAAGGGCATCTATGACTTGTGTCTTCTTTCTGATTGTTGTGTTTCGTTGTTTGTCTCTAAGTCTGATGTTTAAGATGCTTCGTTCCATGGCCCTTTGGCAAACTTGTATATTATTTATGGTTTTGCTATTAAAAATCCACGTCTGGCAAGCGTAAGTAAGGCATGGTAGCAGGCAAGAGTTCATGACTCTAGCTTTAAGTTTAACAGGTAAGCGTGATTTCATTATTTCCTTGTAATTCCAAAATTTTCTCCAAGTTATGTTAATTCTTCGTTTG
The DNA here is from genome assembly GCA_963555695.1 of Dasypolia templi. Lineage (NCBI taxonomy): Eukaryota > Metazoa > Arthropoda > Insecta > Lepidoptera > Noctuidae > Dasypolia > Dasypolia templi. The sequence goes on from OY743142.1 coordinate 14,672,372, forward strand.
ACTTCTTCTATGTTTCTATTTTTATTGAAAGATATCTGTTTGCCGAGATACATAAAATCATTAACGTAGTCTATCGTTTCGTTGTTAATTCGTTGTTAATTCGTTCATCGGTCAAATACGAAACCATAATTGAGTTATTTAAGCTTTTATTATTATGGTGTTTACTTTTGATACTCGTAACATTTTTTGACAATTAATTTATTGACTCTTAAGATATAAATTGATTGTGTCATAACGTTTAAAAAAATGAAAGTCTTTGATTTTTATGACTGAAGCGACCTCAAAACAAGCTAATTAAGCAATTAATGACATAGTGGGACTAGAGCCCCCCTGATAAATATCCTCCATTGGCTCCACCGATGATTGGATCTTCGCCGCGGTCAGGTCAAAATAATTAGTAAAATCAATGAATATGTTAAATCAGTTACTAAGACTTCGTAGGTGTAATCGTCGCAAGCGCTACTGCTGAGGTCCTGGGAAAGATTCCCGGGTCGGGGAAAGTGTTATTGGGTTTTTACATCTGGAATTTCTCAGTAGCAGCCCGGAGTCTGGGTTTGCTCACCCCATAATACATGGGACTTAACAAAAGGCCAAATGTGGGTGTACTATACCGCTGCCTAACTCTTCGGGGATAACAGCCGTGATATTATGTTACACGTCATGCATATCAACACCAAAAAACGGAGAAAAGTGGGTACTAGTGTAATGAATTGTTGGTGAACCTAACAAGTCAGAAACGAAGTTCTTTCCCCGATACTTGCACGCACACAAACCTTGTATAAAAGAAAGACAAAGACAGAGAGAGACAGAAATTTACGTTTTTAATACAGATCCATCTAGTATGAGTTTTAAAAGCTTTCATGAAGGTGTCGCCATCTTGGATTTTCATTTTGAGGCACACCCGAAAACCGTGAAAACGACACCCATGACGATTTTTTTATTTTTATTTAGCAGTTGCCATCTTGGATTTGCATTTTGACCTTCCTATCGGCATTAGCACCTTTGAAAACCATGAAAACTATCTCTCTCTGTTTCTTTTCATTATACATATAAAATAAAAAAGTGCATGGAGGGGGAGTAAAGCTTTTTCGTTACATTACGATTACTACCAGGTAACTCCTACCGCAAGCCGAGATAAAGAAATTTTATACGGGGCCCCGCCATGGCAGCTACGCCACTGGTAGGTAATCAATACAATTGCGTATTGTTGGTGTATTGTTAATTATCCTATTCATACAATCTGTAATCAGTAGTTTCGTATCATCATAATGTTTGCTCGAACATAATGAAAAATTAAGTACCTACTAGTTTACTTGGACCGCTAAACGAAATCCGTTTGTATTTGTGAAAAATCTTGATAATGATGACATATTCCATGACATGACATTGACATGTTTACCGCAAATAAACGTTTTTCTTTCTTTCTTTTTTCTATAAGCTATAGTTGAGTGAGTTCTGTATGCTATGCTATAGTCGCGTTTAAGAAAGTCAATAGAGGTCATTGCTCTTTACCTAATATCTTTCCGTAGGAGCCCCATCAATATACTATGTATGGTTTAACGTTATTGGAACATGTGGAAGGTCACGTCGTTACAGGACTTTAGTTCTGTTTTTGAAAAAAATAATGCTTTAATATGTAGGGGGCTCAATGACCGCTATTGCCATTCTAAAACGCGACAACTATAGTTCTTTGTGAGGAGGTGCTGCAGTGTGATAAAGTGTTATATTCTCATACTTTATCCATACTTCAGAAAAAGACATTATAAATCGCAAATTAAAAACTCTTCCCTTCTAAATTCCACCTAAATTCTACACATAGGAATAGAAACTTCCTAAATATATCACTGAAGAAACCCTCTTCAGAAATAGGCACTTCTGGGGAATATTTTCAAGCTTTTACCTACATAACGTTACGTGTTAGTACATTATTTCGATGCAAAGTGTAACCTATGTTTACTTTTTAATACACTGCTTTTTTATTCCCTAAGTAAATAAATAATCAAATAAATAAAATAAAATAATTTTATCTCGAGTATCACTGACTCATCACAGAAATTATACACTCGTACAGTCACATTACATAAGGTTTAATGGGCTCAATTGTATTTTTATTGTTTTCATAAATTTATTTCAAAGTGAAATAGACATGAAAATCTCAAAGTGAGTCAAAAAATAAAAGCAGTGTTGTTTTTTCTAAGCGTTCTTTGTTTTTTTTTTTGCTCGGTTACTAATGGCCATAGAGTAATGTTGAATAGCCTATAGCATTCCTCGAGAATAGGGCTAGATTACCCCCTGCATACAAACTTACAATTAAACAAACAAAATTACCCACAAAGTCCTCTCATTCACAATAATGTATTACTCTAAACAGTATCCCTGACGTCATCTAGTTAGTCTAAATCGCACCGCGCGTGCCTGGCCATGCACTTGCATCGACCTTGTTGCGCGCGCGCTGATAAGGCACGTTTGGCCTTCGGGGAGCTATTCGCAGATTTCCTTGGCGAGTGCTATGTTTATGTTAGGTTGAAGACTTTCTAATGTAAACGCTGATGGAAACTGCAAACGTAGTAAGAATCGCAAGACATATAGAATGACAACAAGCACGTACTTCCCGTATGGAACTGAATCGTATTTATGTAACAAATAATAAGTAAAACCCACAATAACGCACAACATTCCAAAGCATTGCGTCATAGGATCAGCGAGAAATCTCTTGCCTTACAAGGGAATTAATCATACGAACCATTTTTAGGGTTTTGTGAAACTCTGCAGGAGCCAATGTTATAGCAGAAGCAGGCTTCAGGCAGGCTTGTGAAAAATTCCTAATGACATCAAATAATCTGGTCATCAAGACTGAAGTTTAATCCTAAGCGAAAAGTATCATCCTGGCTTAAAAGTAACCTACTGACACATAAACATACATAAACTCACGCCTTCCCTTGTGGGTAGGCAGAAACCAAAGAACGCCACCTGCGCGCCGATTGCTAATACTACGAACCTGACCTTTCTAAAGAACATAACCAATAAGTTCATTACATGCCCTCCTAGGGCGTCCCCTCCCGGCGTTTTCACTCATCTCTGCCTTGTTAGTCTCCTTTCATTCATCCTTTCAACATAACCAAACCATCTAAGCATACTCTTTTCAATTTTCCTACAGACACTATGACCTCAAGCTGAAAGAGGCCGTTTCTGGGGTCATGATTATGTCGTTACATTATTACCTGCCCTATACAGGGTGGCCGTGGTAAGGACGAAGCGCAAACTGTAACTTACAGCTGTAACATATCATACATTTCAAAATCCCACGAACGTTTTCAACGCATGGGGACCCAGAATCATGTACTGCGGCGATTTCCCTGCCCACCCTGTATGCCATAGAAAACAAAACTATCAAATTACCAAAAGAAGCTGTAGGCCACTTAATGACACAAATCACCATCCTTTCCCTAAACTAAGCCACAGACTCGACCACAAAATAAGCCACAGACTGACAAAAAGTTACCTTTTTTACCTGACGAAAATGAAAGTGTCGGCGCGGGAGTTGATCTAAAAACTCCACAAAGGAATTTAAATCCACTTAAAAGTCACTTAGTGCGATGAGAGTCGTGTTCGACAACTGTTGTTATCGGTAACGCACTGGTTACAAATTAGTTTCGAAGTAGCAACAAATGGGGAATGGAATTAAGATTAGGAGACACCATGTAGACTAATGCTAGAGCTGACCATTCACTGGTGAGAATTCTATTATCAAGGACTTCTATTTTGTTATTTTCTCAACATCATCATCATCATTATCAGTCTAGCCTTTTTTAAACTATGTTGGGGTTGGGGTTGGCTTGGTCTGACCGGGTACAGCTGAATTTGTTTATTCTCTTAATTATTTCATCATCGCCCACAGCCCGACTTCACACACTGCTGTGCCTTTCTTTTCTTGTGCCAATCTCCACGCTCCTGTGCCAGCCTCATCCAGGTTTTGCTCTACCCGCGATGGCAACAATTTCGTCTTCCAATCCTTGGACGCCACTCGGTCAGTGCCGCACTCCATCTACCATCACTCCGCCTTGCCAGGTGTCCCGCCTCTTACCATTAGAGTTCCATAACTCGTTTTTCGATATCAAAAACTTCGTACGTCTTAGAGCTCGGTCTTTAGGCTTTATGCCAAGCATGCAGTCAATTATTTAACCTTTTTCAATTATAACAACACATCTAAATTCAAACACCGTCGAGAACTCGAGATGTGAATCCGCGGTGAAATAAATTAAAAAACAAATGAGTTCGCTAACGATTCGAATGCGGTTAGAATGAGGTTCGAACTTCGAAGTTATTTTAATAGAATAGCCATCCACTTCCCTTCATACTCGTATGATGTCATCGAGGATGACTAAGGCAATAGCACATTATAAAAAGTAGCAAACAAGTAGAAACATGACCAGTTACAGGGTGATATGTTCCGACCAGTTCCTTTAGTACAGTAATCAATCATTTTCCCTTCCAATCAACTTCCCCACTACGTTGGGTCGGCTTAAAGTGTAATCGGATGCAGCTAAATACCAGTATTTTAAATGGACCAAATACCTCTTTAACCTTGGTAAGACTGGTTGTCAGACTTTTGGGTACCTGACCACCCGAAACGACTGCCAAAAGACCTACAAATGAAAGTATTTGTAGTAAAAGAAAAATTATGCTCATTACTATTTATTTTAAGGGAGTTTGGACGCTTTGGGAAAGCATTTGTCCAGCAGTTGACGTCTTTCTGTCGAAATTATGATGGTTATACATTTTTTTTAAATAAATTCCACGATAAATAATACGTGCACTTAAATACCTAATGTTTTATAACTGCAAAATTAAATGCAAGTAGTCTTCCACTTTCGATTCTGATGTATTGATAAGATTAGTAATGCATCGAATGGTTATCTGTTTTTTTGCATTCAAGTGTTAATGAAATTCGAGGGCATTTTGGCTTATATTATCATAATTATTTGAATGCACTTGTTAAGTACTTAGTGAACCTAATTTTCAGAATTCCAGAACGTAGTCGGTCATTATTGGTTGCAATAGCACAAGTGAAATTAAATTTATTAAAATCCTAAATGAGTGATGATACCAATACATCCAGCGCACCCTGGGCTGTGCCCTATTACGGTTAACCTCGTTTTCAACCTTGATGAATACCATCCATTAACCAGGGCATGAGAAAAACCCCAAAAACTCTTACAAACAGAGGCCCGAGAAAAAGACGAAAACAGTCTTCAAAACCATGTTTTTATTATTATTTTTATTCTACTTTCTTTGTCAACACTCACATTTGATCCTCACGACCTACTTATGTTCTTTAACACGAATGGCTCAAATGCCCCAACAAAAAAACCATACTTTGCAACACTATTTTCTTTCAATTCGCAATCTCTCTTGAGTACTTCGTCATTTGCGAGCGTATCCTTTGTAGTGATGAAATAATACTTTTACTGATGGCCTTCAAATTCTAATTCTCCAACTAAATCGGAAGCACTACAGGCCCCAATAATTCGACCCATCACAACAGCACCCCCCCACAAAGGATACGAACAATAAAAATCACTACAACAAACTATTCTCCTAATAAAAAGTTTAGACAAGTAGCGTTCAAACGGGTCCATTGAACTTGCATCAAGTACCATCATCACCTACACATCTGTCTCAGGGAAACTTGTTTGTTTTGTTGCGCATACGCATCTTGCTCTAGGAGGACATTGAACTAACACTTGGATTTCCGGGAATGCTCTTAAGTTGGGATTTTTAATAGTTTTTGGGGAGAAGGGATCACACATTCGGTTGTGAGGAAGGATGGGAGATTTGGTGGGTAATTTCGTGAAAAACTTGAACTTACTTAAGAAGACAGTGACATATTGTAGCACTTCTGAATATTATGCGCTATTCCTACGTTTCAAACCAAAGGTTTATGTAAAATTGGCTATTTGGTCTTCATGCCTATAATTGTTTCTTAATGCGACCAGAAAAGCAACCTAAATTGAATGTTTAACCTAAAATGAAATGTCACAAGCGAAACTGCTGAGCATGTGGTAATGGGTTCGATTCCCAGGTCGGGCAGTGTTATTAGGTTTTATATCAGGATTTTTTAGTAGCAGCCCGGTGTCTGGGTTTGTGCCTGTTTGATTGCAATATGCTCGCTCCCTATTACATGGGCCTTTAACATAACTTGCGAAATGTGGTTGTATTGTAGTAGGCACCGCTAGGAGAAACTATATTAAATGCAGTATTAGCTAACTGCTAAGTATCCCTGCTGGTCCGCAAGCCAATTCTAGGAACCAGAGGTCCCGTTGCCAACGAAGCGGTACTTTCTCGTTGGGTTACCGTTTGAAGCCAGCTCAGTACACGGTACCTACTATAGCGATCTCATTAAGGGTCCCGCAAAGAGGCGCGACGCGACCGCGGGACTCAACGGCACCGCTCGTCGCGCGGCATGCGGTGCCTTTGTGTCGCGCCAGAATTCCCGAGCCTTTATTTTGTACAACCACAGGGCAAAGGAATGACCATACACAGAAGCAATAATCACCATGCTTACGATGAGCAAAACCTTCAGACAATTACTTTCATCAACATGCAAAAACCTAGACCGAAATCTTTTTTACTGTCAATCAAAAATTATTTCTCAGTAACAGCCCGGAGTCAGGATTTGTGCTTAGCTAAAGGGCAAGCCGAATCAGCCATAATCAGCGTATAATGTTCCCACTGCTGGGACACAGGCCTCCCTCCTCTCTTCGAGACGGAGGCCCATCCACCACGCGGGCCCAGTGCGAGTTGGTACTTAGATGTCACATTTCTACGAATTTTTGGTTCTAGGACATGTCGGCTTCCTAACGATGTTTTCCTTCACTGTTTTGAGAGCAGCGGTGATGAAATTATTGACCCAAAGTAAAGCGGCTGCCTGGGTTTGAACCCACGACCCCGTCTTACGACTCGTAAGACGCAACAGCTCGAGCAAGCCTTTAGCTGGGCTTATTAATCAAAATTCCTAAATGGGACTTAAGAATGAAGTAGCTGCAATTTGACTGAGGTGAATACATCCTAGGCCTAGCCTTTTTAGGGAAATAGAAGCGTGATGTCATGTTATGTTAACCAATAAATAAAAAAATTAACATGACTTTATCGTCCCCTTCACAGAAGGGGGGCGGGTGGCTTCCCCTGCTTGAGGTAAAACACACGATAAATATGATAAAAATCGGATGTCTGGAGTCGAATCACGATAAAATTTTGAATCAATAAAGATAATGTCAGTTACATGCAACGTGCATTTCAGGTAAATGCAATTCTGACAAACAATGCAATAAATATGAATACACAGTTTTAGACTATCTTATCTAATCGGTGCTTGACAAAGTCATTTGAAAACCTGGGTTTTTAAAGCAGAATATGTGACATTGATTTGTGAGCTTTGAATGCTTGGAGAGGTGGAGAGATCTGCATTGTAGGACCTGATGCAACCGTCAGTCAAAAAATGTTTCATCTATGGAAAGGCGCGAAATTTAAGAAAAATACTTAAAAGTTTTACCTATACATTTGTGAAACTCGCCAAATAAATGAGACAAACCTTGTTCTTTAGAAGTGAAGGTGTTGTCTCATGTTCAGGTAAGTATAAAAACCGGCAATGTAAATAGTGTCGCACGCACAATGAAGGGTCCCGTAGATGGATAAATTTATCCCAAATAACACTTAATATTGTAGTTGAAAAACACGTCCTCCCATACATTCCAACTGAAAATGTAAGTTGGTCGACTATTATGCGTTAACTTGTAAAGCCTCCTTAGCTGTGATAGTCTTCCTTTAAACTTCGTTATAAATACTACTGCCGTGAATTTTTCAACATTTCCAAAAACAACCATTTAGCTAGCAGATGGGAAGAAAACCTGACTTTAAAAAAATATCACTTTAAAGCTTAATAATTCGCAAACGGATCCCTGAATCGAAAATATTTTTTAACGACCTTTTCACCATGGAATACATGTGAAAATTATAATTCAACCCCTCGTGTAGAGGGCCCTAAAAAGTATTTATTTTACCACTTTTTCGGCGTGGCTAATATGTATATCCATGCCAAATATACATACAGCTTTCTAGTACTAAGAGTCTTTGAGCTAAGCTGCGTACAGACGGACTGACATGGCGAAACTATAAGGGTTCCTTGTCAACTACGGAACCCTAAAAATCGGTTTAAATTATGTCTGAATGATTAAAAAGTAATGGTTGGCAAAGGAGCAACAGCGACGCCGCCGCCGCCGCCGCCGTGGAAGACCAAAGTGAAGATGGCGAGGGCGATGGTGAACTAGAACGCTTTTGCTCGCAGTTTCGCCCGCATAGATGTCGGAAAGTATCCAACGGGAATCTACTAACAGGAGAAATAGTATTCTATTTCGTAACCCAGGTCATGGGCTATTTGAGTGCCAAATGTCATCCAAATCCGTTAGGCGCGAAAGGTTATACTGGCCGGCAGGGAAAAATTGTCTGATATAATTAAATAAGGCACATGCAAAAAATTTGGGCATCAATCTTAATGTGTTGTGTGAGGGAGTGAGTGGTGTGAATAAATGTCTAATGCCGATTTGAATTTATCAAGAAGGCTAGAGCCACTGATGACGGTGTCCTTTGAGAATGAAATCTCGGGTGAATGATTTTCTCGAGTGAATGAAAGTCCATTTCTTTTACATTCCACATTTACACGACACCGACAAAATTATATAAACACAATCTTATTTCTGCGACCGATAAAAACAATACTATGCATTCGTAAATATACGTCCCAAATGCAAACTACAGAACCCTTGAGTGTGCGTGGTCCGACAGGCATTTGACCAGTTTCTTCGATTATTTTGAATTGTGAAAGTTGCTGTGACGAAATCCGACATCGTTGGTTCGATTCACTAATGAATTAATTTTTCAGTTTTGATTAATTTTATGTTCAGACGGTTCCCTTCGTGTGAACGATGCCGAATGAAAGGGAAAAAGAAACTGAAAGTGAAGCGTTTGAAATCGTCTTTACATAATAGCAAGCAATATTTATAAGAATCGATGCATGGATTGTATTTAGAATGATATTTAAATGAAAAAAACTGGAATGAAAGGGTGACGGCTACCAGAAAAGAATGGAAGAGATTTTTTTTTTTCTGTGTCTGTTCTTCAGTGGTTTAGGCTTTAGGTTATTGTGTTGGTTTGAAAATCAGCAAATTATTTAGATTTACTTATTATGTTTTTTTTAAAAGATTATTTAGAAATTAAAACCTGAACTGATTTCTTAAAGATTTCGATAAGACTTATAATAAAGGATACTAAGCTTTTTAATCTAGAACCGATAAAATTCGGTATAATTGATAAAGTCGATCCTAGAAAAACAGTTAATGCATTGCAAAATAGCCAATTTTATCTACACCTGCAACTGACGTAATCAAAAAAGTGATTTAAGCAGCTAATAAAATGCCTGCGACACAGCCTCCTCTCTGTAAGAGGGAGTGGGTCATTATCTGCCATCTAGTCTAAAGAAATAATACTCTACCTTAAAACTTAGGACAAAGGCATCAAAATCTATCGCAATATGGGTCACAGAAAACATCGGGGCAGAAACATCGAGGCAGACCCAGGAGAAGATGGCGCGACTTGGTTGAAGCCTACAGAGAGGATTGGACCACATAACTTAACACAGACAGAAGTGTAAAGGTGCCATGCCGTTTGAGCATAGCCTAAGAATAAATAAATAAAGGCATCATTCACCTTTTGGTTCTAACTTTTCAAACTAAATCCAGTTTCAGTACCAAAAAATGTGACGACACTTTTGATCTTTCTGATGAAGTCCTGGGTAATGAAGTTGTCGGGTCGAAACAAAAGAATTTGCACTCCGAGATTTGAAAACTATTTGAAATCTGTAACAATTGGGCCTAGAGACTAATACTTAGGTAAGTATTTTAGGACAGGCGCAGAGGTCCAAGATCAAATATATATATGAAGCTTAGTACTTAAAAGCTTCAAAAAAAGAATCTATTTTTACCTTATTTCCTACTCGACTAGATCATTTTCTTAGAAGCCTACCCTTGCAGAAGACACAATAATTACAATCACTGTACCCTTTTCTTTGGTGTTAAAAACGTCAAGACATTTATAAAACACTTGTGACCCTTTCCCTGTCTTGCACGGTTTTTACGACTTGACAGAACATTGAGATTTCTTTATAATGTGCAAGTTTAATCGTTCTCTATTATACACAGAAACCTACCCGAATAAATTCCTTAAATTATGATAAAACCCGCTTCAAAATCCGTTGCGTTGTTTAGAAGAATAACGCGGTCAGACACAGGTATAAAATCATCGCAATTGCGCAGTTGATAAACGGTCAACAATCTTTCGATTAATTAATTATGCAGCCTACGAGTCAATCAGCACGTATGATAAAGATAAGGCAATTGTCATCAATTTAGCAGGCGTCTGTATAAAAAAAAAACAAAATCTGCGACGTATTTCTTATCGTGTACAAATCTTTCACGTCCGGCGTTGTTAAATGTACCTTTTTCTTTATATAACATACAATACAAACTATATTTAACATACATACATGAACTCACGCCTTCTTCCCATAAAGGTAGGCAGAAAATATGGAACGCCAACTGCTACGATCCCTAGTAGGAGTAGAATTCCTTCTGCTTTGTTTACGTTTATTCATCTTCTCGTCCTATTCTATCTGCTTTTGAGATGTTCATGGCAAATCTTAATCCTATGGCCCAAACCCAAGCTTTTAGTTTGGTCAGAACTGTCAGCCACCCTTTGTGATAAGCAGTTCTATACCCCATGATGCCATCCATGCCCCGAGGTACAAAACCCCAAACGGTTCGAAAATGATAAAGTTTTTTTAAGATATCGAAATTCTTTTTGTTCACTTGTTTTTTTTTCAGACACTTCTACTCGTTATCTTATTGATACAAATTGCATACAAAAATGCGAGACGCAATATCGCTTGACATAATTATTGCATTGTTCTAGTGACTTCGATTTCATGACAATGCAACGATACCTACTGGATACTTAAATGCATTCAAAATGGTGGCACAAACAAAATATTGTTAAGAATTTATTCATCTTCGGACAAAAGAATTATTGAAAAGATATGTAAAAATTTCAGTAGTTTTCAGTAACAATTTGCAGTTATAAGTTCAAGTTTTAATGTATTAAGACCAGATGTAATCAGAAACAATTAAACGCAAACATGACGTCACCATTTTGGCGCGAAAAATTTGAGACTTTCAGAAAATTTTCAGTAAATTTCATTAGACTCACTCTACAGTTTACTAAAACAGTACAACATCTGGTTACCAATCACCACATAAAACACATGGCAACCGAAATCACAACCAAAACGAAAAAATACGACACCACAAATTTCGCGCCAAAATTTTCAACACTTAGAAAATGCATTACAAATGCATCACTTACCAGTTCAATAATATCCTGTCTTGTACACCTCCAAAAGGATTTTCTTTAACTGGATTTTAAACTTAACTAAAGAGGAAATAATATTGTCTGATTTACGAGTAGGATTACGTGCGTTCTTCGAAAAGGGTAGAAAATCAGTGCGCGAGGGCCAGCGAGTGCGCGCTGCGTTCGCGCCAATACTGACTCAGATGCTCCTGCGCAGTCGACCAGCTGATTACAAACGCACACTGTCACAATCATAATGCACCTAATCTGCATTTAGCTGCAGTCCAATTTCGATTGATATGTTTACGTTGTTGGAATTTTCACTTCGTTTTCGTTGCAATAAAATTGAAATTTCAAATAACGTCGCTCTTTGGACATGCTTGCATCGATGTAATAGACTTATTCAATGCATTACATAGTGCGGTAAATAGGTGACTATTAAATGGTTGGTTTGGTACATTAATTTTATTGTTACTTTCCAATGCGTGGTATTTTACGAATTGTGTGGGATTGGGTGCATTCTTTTTCTGAAGTACCACTGTATTACTTAAGTATTGATTTCTAGTTGGAATTTGATCTAAGTAATATCGTGATCTTCTTTATAATTATTGTAAATCGATGTGGCAAGAAGTAAAGATGGTTTACCTGACTGGATTGGTGACCGACTATGGGCCATAAATTACTGAAGTTAATAATTAAAGAACGCTGGGCAATTGGATCGGTGGTTTTCAGGTCTTTAGTTTTGGACGTAAATCCGGCTTTCCGCGAACTAGTATTTTTAACTCGCCTGATTTTTCATAGCCCTACCTACCCTTAAAGGCTCCTTCCAACAAGCACGACACAAAGGCGAACGCGCACGATTCGCGTCGCGTGTTGCGTCAGTTTTGTACGAGAACTTCCCAAGAAAGATTAAAAGTGTCGTCACATCTTTTGGTATTGAAACAAAACTTGATTTAGTTTGAAAAGTTAGAACCAAATGGCGAATGAGGTCTTTATTCATTTTATTTGTAGCATATTATGTTGTCCCACTGCAAGGCAAAGGTCTCTCTTTCTACTTTACAGTCTGTACCAGTTTGTAGGCTCCTACAAACAGGCGCGACACGCGTCGCGATCCGCACGCCGCTTAAAGACACCGCACTGCATGTCGCGAGACAAGCTGTGCCTGTGTGTCGCGGGCGAACCGCGTCGCGTAGGAGCCTTTGAAGTAATGGCACGGCATGCATCCTAAAATAGAAGGCAATATTAGGGAGGTCAGACTTCCTTCCGGCCAAAGGGTGCGAATGTATCTTGATTTTACTACAATTCCCAAAAAAAACCGTAACAGCAGCTAGTTCTCAACTGCGGGGTAATTGTATAACACACAAACAGTAGGAATGTCTTACATGTTGATAGTTCGAGAACATTCATTGCGTTATTTACGTCGTTGAGCAGATTAATTTTTCGAACATAAGAAGCAATGGATTAGCAATATCCTTTAAAATGATTCAGATTGTGATTAAAGGCTCGTACACAATGGCGCGACGCGACAGTGCGACACCGCGTGTCGCGCGACGAGCGGTGCCTTTGTGTCGCGCTGCACCGTCGCGCCTGTTTGTGGGAGGTTAATTGTGTGTACGTAACTATGGTGCTGGTGACCGACCATTGCCCGTAAATTACTGAAGGGAACAGAATAAGAATCGCTGACATGAGAAATATTATCACTTGGCAATTGGATCGTTTGTCTTAGAGTATTTATTATTGAAACTCCTAATGCAGACAACACATTTATTATTAATTAATTTTGGACAAACACATACCTAACTATTTAGAATGTACTGTCAGCATAAATCATAAGGAAGTAATTGTACCAACTTAATTATTTAAAAGCACAACGAACAGCTGGCGATGGGTGTCACGTAAAAAAATTAAGATTAACTCAGAGCGAGAGTTTACAAAACTGATAAAAAAATACGCTTGTCATCATCAGATCCTTTCGATTTCATTTCGAAGCAGACGAGAAGTGACCAACAAACACAATGGCAATTTAATTTACTTTATTTGTAGCTCTTTTTAAGTTTTGAGGTTCATTCAAACTGCTATCAAATCTTCGCATACATTCGAGATTGTTCTAAATGACTTAAATTACTCAAAATTACTAAAACAATGAGAGCTGTGGTGGCCCAGTGGTAACGGCCGCGACTTACGAGTAGGTCGTCGGTTCGAACCCGTGTGAATTATTTAATAACCACTGCTCTCAAAACGGTGAAGGAAAACATCGTTAGGAAGCCGGCATGTCTTTCATGTGACATCTACCAACCCGCACTGGGCCTGCGTGGTGGATTACGGCCCACTCCCTCTCACAGAGAGGAGGCCTGTGTCCGAGCAGTGGTTACATAATAAGCTGATTATGTTTGTATGTTATGTACTAAAACAATTACACATTAATTTGGGATTTGAATGGCTGAACTCCTTTCTTATCAGTTATGAACGCCATCTGTCCTTCCGTTAGTTTTTTTTAACATGTTTTTGCATGCCCCATCCACCCCACGACATCCTAAAATAGAAGACAAAATTAGGAAGGTGGGACTTCCTTACGGTATCTTAACTTTTAGACAGCGATTTATCTTGACTTTCCTACAATTCTACAACCCGAGATTCATAGTGCACACTACAACTAAGTACAGATACTTCATAGCTTTAACTTCCCAACCGTGCCAGCAAAGCAACGACCTCAAGGATCGTATGTCAGCTACCAGTTACAACGGCTATCTATTCTCTAGTACAGCAGGCCGCACGTTAGTTGAAACACTCTGACCTTAAGCGGGCCTAGCGTAGAACGGACTTTCAATATAATGCCAGGCAAGCTAACGGGCGTAAAAACACCCTCCACTCACAATGGTCCACTTGAAGGACTAAGTGTGGAAACCAAATCCTCTAACATACAACATAGAATACCCTAAACGAAGTCTAGAGTCATTGATTCGTCCCGTTATTATGATATTTTTATTGCACTGGGTCTTACCTGGGGACCTTTTGGTTACGGAGATATTGTAGGTCAAAGTTTTAAACAAAGCTATTTTACCTGTACCGTTGCATGCACCCATAATCAGAATTATACAATGTTTTGCGTGCGTTACATTGCGCTTGCGCACTATCGTCAACAGTGAATTTTCACACAAAAAAAAAAATCTAAAATACAAGTGTGTTCCTAGAAAATATGTTTGCATAAAATTACAAAGTTTGATGTACAGAATAGATATGACGACTTCGTAATGGTTATTTTTACACTCTGTGGGTGGTAATGTTACCACTGACGTGCGATCTACTGTACTGGTCTGCGGTTGCATGAATGAGGGTCTGTGGTGAGCATGTGAACTAAGACCTAGATGAGCTACTGGACAAAGACGTTTTGTGCTTAGGAAATGACTGTAATGAATGGCGTAAAAGTTTCCGTTTTGCTTACTGTGTTAAAGATATTATGATATAGTAGGTTGAGTCCTTGTCATAGTGCGTTATTCAAAGGCTATTAACTCATTTATTAGGAGTAATAAAGAACATTTAACAACACATTATTAACGTTCGATATCCTATCAACACATTGCACGTTTGCAATTGTTTTTATGTAGTATAAATACATATAAAATCTCCTTGTGTGAAGAAGTGACTAATAGTAGATTATTGCATCGAGCACAAAGTAATTTATTATTGCACCGAGTGCCCGACTTAGAGCCCTCGCTAACGCTCGGGCTCTAATCTAACAGACACGAGGGCAATATAAATTACTTAAGGCGAGGTGCATAATCTGCTTTTCTTTCAACTATTACCTATAGGAATAGTAGATAAAAGAAACTCATATCAAACAGTTAAAACAGAAGTTTAATTATTGAAATTAAAATTTATACCTGAGCAATTATTAAACGTAAGGTTAAGAGTTTTGTTGGGCAAATTTATATTTAAATTTGGAACAAGTAGGATAGAAACGAATAATACGTACGTAAAAAAAAAAGTATTGATATCGGCTGGCTGAATAGAGCTATTCCATTGAGATTGGCACCTTTTGGTACAACAAAAAAAAAACTGTGCAATAATGAAACATACATTTTTATTGCTCTAGAGCATTAAAGACTCGCTTTGTACTGAGTTTTTAGTGTGCTTGTGATGAAATTAAAGCATAGTTGGAAGAAAAAATATTTATTGCACGCATCTGTTTCTGCAGGTGACGTTCTAACAGTTTGAGGATTACACCAATGAATACGTAGATAATTTAAAAGTCTAAACAATCCACTTTTCGTGTTATTACTCAAGGTCGTTTGGTCGGTGCAAGCATTTAACTATCTACTGAGAAAAACGTTGAAAACTAGAAAATCCATTTTCTTGGGAACTCTTCTTAATAATTAACTGGGATCTATAATTTATGTTGACTAGATAATACTAGCAAACAAACTATCGTATCATATCAATTGGTAAGATAAAGAAATCGGTCAGTAATACTTAAAAACGAAAAGCGAATAAAACAAGAATTATTATCCAAAATTTAAACTCTTATAAAACTGCAGACCTTCAAAAACTTTAAGAACTTACACTGAAAAGGTGTTAAAACTTTTTATTTGTTTTTAAATGTGTAAATTTTACCATTAGGAACCTACCATGACGATACTCACATTCAGAATTTCAGATGATATCAGAGCCACAAAGGACTGTCTACATATGTAATCTGTTCCAAACCCATCTTATGAAAATGTAAACAATTGGATCAGAAAACGAACATGTGGATGCCAATTTGTAGTTTGATTCAAATTTTAAAATCACCTTAACGATGTTTTTCAATAAAAAATTGAGGTCAGTTTTAACCTTCATTTTCGTCGATGATTTTTCTTAATGGTTTTCATATATTTTTTTAGGAAAATGTGGTAAGATATAAAGTTGGAACCTTGTTAATACTGATGAATGTGTTACTGATTCTCATTAGTGAGTGAGTAATTTAACCTGATTAGGCTTTGTTTACACTTTCATCAGACACTTTTGGTACTGGCTATTCATGTTACTTTCGCTGCGCAGGAGCCAGGACTACGCGTTCCCAGATCATTGTTGTTGCGCGCGCGCCGTGACGCCGAGGAACTTTATCGCCTCCCTTTATATGAAAACGTTTTAAATGCTAATGTTCTTTGTTTTTCTAGTGCTAATGTATTGTTTTATTTGTTATAAATTAATGTATTGTTTTGTTTGTATTTATTAATTTTGTTTTCAATGTTTACAGTTTTTTTTATCTTTTTCGTATTTTTAGGATAGGTTTGCTCAAGAAAGAAAAAAAGTCGGGAAGTGTCATGGGACACCACATTGGAACGAAGTTCCTTTCGCTTTATCTATTACAACAGGGACATATAATATGGTCTCATGTTTCAAGTGTCAATTTATTTTTATTTTTCTAAATATCTTCTCGCAGGTCATTCTAGGAGGTTACCGGCTGCTTTTCCGGGCTTGCCTGTGGTTGCCCTGATAAATTAAGGCGTCCAACCAGGACTTAAGTTTAAGTTTTTTTTATACTATACCTACTGGCTGTAATAAAAAACAAACTAGGTGCATGGAGGGGCATAAAACCTTTTTTCAACACACTTGCTCATAAAGTGGCTCTATGGTCACCGCAATTAGGCACAGAATGACACCCATAATCAAACTGTGACTTTTTCATTGCTATAACTCACTAGTGAGTTATAGTTTTTTTTTATATTTAATTAATTGGTGGTGTGGCGTTGTTCTTAAAAAGTTTTTATTCAAAAAAAGATCGTGTTCAATAGAACAAATTAATTAATGTTCCTATTGCTTGCTCATTTCATGCAACTTCCTATTTAAATAGATAATTTTAACTCGTACGTGTTTAATAAATAAAACTTTCACTCAAAATTAACTTTTGTTTTCTCTGTAATACAAGAAAACTTTTAATTCCCCATTGTACGTGGCAGAATAGGCGCAAACCCTATGCGCGGAAAATAAAAAAAAACCTCATCCCTTTAGTCTGTGACCGATCGCAATGTGCGCGCATAGGAAAACTGATAAATTTTTCCCACCATAGCGAAACATTTTTCATAACTCGTTTTCACTATTGAATTTATAGTTATTAATTAATTAAAATGTCTACAAGTACTAGTCACGAAGAAAATGATTTATGTTGTACACCGCCTGATATAAGATGTGAAGCCCTTAACGTTATGGAAAGTTTACTACCTGAAAACTCCAAGATAAAATATCTATTAGCGTACCAAAATTTCATTAAATGGCAAAACAGCAATAATACGCAGTCTTTTTCAGAAAATGTGTTCATGGCGTATTTTAAAGAATTATCTTCTAAGTCCTAGCTCTTTGTGGTGTTTATACTCAATGTTAAAAAGTACAGTTCGAACAAAGAATGGAGTGGACTTAAAAACATACTCTAATTTGTCAGCTTATCTAAAGAGACTAT
The DNA here is from genome assembly GCA_963555695.1 of Dasypolia templi. Classification (NCBI taxonomy): domain Eukaryota; kingdom Metazoa; phylum Arthropoda; class Insecta; order Lepidoptera; family Noctuidae; genus Dasypolia; species Dasypolia templi. The sequence goes on from OY743142.1 coordinate 14,690,265, forward strand.
CCGATGGATTTAGAAGCAAGAAATCAAAGGTTTTATCGTCTGAAGATATAGAACAATTTATAAACGATGCTCCAGATAACCAATATCTGGCTACTAAGGTTAGTTAAATTAATTTTAAATATCTACACGACTTCAGCCTGTGTTGTGTGTTGAACTTAATTATTGTTTCTTTTTTTCAGGTTGCTTTAATATTTGGTGTAAGTGGTGCCTGTAGGATACAAGAATTAACAAATATAACCGTAAACAAAATAGATAACCATGGCCAGATGCTTTTAATCAAGATACCTATCACGAAAAATAAAATACCGAGGTCATTCACCATACACGGTCCATTCTATGAAATTGTTAAGAAGTATGAAAGTTTGCGGTCACCAAAAGCAAAAACTGACGGTCAGTTTTTGCTTTTGGTGACCGCAAACTTTCTTTCTAAATTACCGGAATGGTGAATGTACCTGTCAGCCTATAGGTATAAACAAATTTGGTTCTATGCCGCTATAAATCGCTAAGTTTTTAGGTTTAGCAGATGCTGAGAGCTACACTGGACATAGTTTCAGAAGAACTTCAGCTACATTGCTGGCTAATTCAGGAGCTGATATAATGACTTTTGAAGCGTCACGGCGGGTGGCGATCTAGCAATGTAGCAGAATCATACGTAGAAGATTCCATACAAAACAAGAAGGAAATTTGTGCAAAAATCACAAAAAGAATTAAACTTAATTCTGAGGCGCTTCCTACTGACGAAACACCAAGTACATCCAATAATTGGATTTCACCTTCCTACACGAATAATGAGCCATCTCAAATTACAATACAACATGAAAATATTTCAATAAATAATCTATCTGATGAGACCGCTATGCCATCAAAAACAGTTAATTATAATTTTACTAACTGCACATTTACTAATTGTGTCTCTAAATAAACTTTTTACGTACTAAATAAAATGAGTTTTTATTGATATTTTATTCACAAGAGTGTTGAAAAACGTCGTATGATACACGCATGTATTGATCGTTACCGTCCTCGGCGGTAATCACCAATGTTACACACTAGTACCATAATGTACTATTACTTACGTGACGATTCCTAAAGATTCTACTCCTCAAATAAAAGTTCGTAGTCGATGCTCGATTTTCTTTCCAATACCAGGTTACCATCATCGATATTGATTTAGGGGTGTTAGTTAGATAAGTAGGTAACTAAAGAGGCAATGCTTCGAGGAACCTATGACCAGCCGATCCGTTCTGTAATAATCTCACCGTGAAAACTTAGGTGGAGTTTGAAAACTTGAAGTGCGCCGTCAATCTTCTTGATGCTGGAGATGGTCACTATTAACAGCTTACTTGAAAGTCTCGGGCCGTGGGGTCCGAGTGCTCATGTTTTGTCCAAAGTAATCTCCAACGCCTGGTTGACACTTTCCGCGACCCAAGGGATGGTTTTTTATCTTGGCCAGAGGTTGAGCATTGCCATACAACGTGGCAAAGCCGATGCCGCCAGTCTCTTGGGTACATTATCAGTCGACAGCGATACGGTGGATTTTTTCGAAGCCATGTTTTAGTTTATAAATAGTTTTAGTTAGGTTTAGATTATTATATTTTAATACTTAGTTTGTTAGTTAATTTGGTATATAATTGTGTTTTTTTTATATTGAATAACTGCCTTTCTCGGACATGGTGATCCGCGCCTTTGTTTACTTTTTTTATTTGTTTACGATTTTTTTTCTTTGATTCAAATTATTGTACATACAATTTTATGTTTATTAAATTATTACACACGCACTCTCACACATGCCCATGCACATTTTGTTAGTTGTAATTATTTTCTTTATTTTGTTTACAAATATTAATACACAACATCACAATACTTACTTAGAAAGAAAGAAAATTACTTACAGGTAATTATACAATGTATACTTATTCTAATACAGGTTTTTTGTACTTGTGTATTCAAGTTATTCTCTAATAAATTGAGCTTACTTAAAGCACACTTCACCTCAAAATTTTCAGATTCTGTAACTGTTTATTTTATTTTATAGTCAACTAGCTTCTGGCAGCGACGTCGTTTGCGTGAAAATTAGGACTCACACACCTCGTCGCATCTCAAGGCCCCCATTACCTTCCAAAAAATTGTGCTATCAAATGCAAAAAGAATTTTTCAAATCCGACGGGTATTTTCAGAGATTGGCGCGTTCAAACAAACCTTCATCTCTTCGGCTTTATCATTAGATAATTTTATGTAGATACCCTGTATAGTGAAAGTGAATTCCTTCTATTCTGTTTGCAAGTATGGTTTTCACTGCAATTTACTTCCGCAGAGCAGTGATTACTTTTCGCTGCGTAACACGAATGCTATCAGACAATCTTGATAACTTTAATGAGTCTGCTACTGTTGCGTCGAGCACTCGAGCTTTTGCGGCTTTTATTTCGCGTAAGTTTTGCGAACTACAGTGAAAGCTTTTCGTAGCTAAGTATCTAACTATAGCTGCATGCGTACTATGGCAACTGGCTACGAAAGAAACGGAGGACAAAATTCAAGAAAAGAATTACTTTTTTGTCTTCTCTTCGTAAAATAGAGGTAGAAGTCACCAAGGCATTTTTTATAAGGATGTTGAATTTTACTCCGAACGTTCTCTGAACAAGAATAGCAATATGCAATTCGTTTTTTTGTTTTTTCGGAATGGCATCTCGCAGGTCAACCTATGAGGTTGTCGTCTGCTTAGACGGACTTGCCTGTGGTTGCCCTAATAAATTAAGGCCTCCAACCAGGACTTAAACTTATGTACTAACTTAAAAACTAAGCGACTACACGTTAAGGGCACCCCCTGTGGGGTAAGAACCTCGGCTTAGGGCGTCGCTGGAAGAGAGCATCAAGGGACTAGCTGGATCAGGATTTGAGTGATTTAGGGACGAATTTAAAGCTACAGGCTCAGCGGCGCGGGCTGGCTCGAGTAAGGGTCGGGACGCAATAAGCAAAGTATGTTTTGTACTTTTGTAGCATTAGTTAACATACAAGGCAAAAACAAAAAAAAATATGGGGGATCTTGTCCCACATTTCCTAACACAGAGAGACTTAGAATTGTGTAATTTCCTCGTACGGTTTCGCTCCTCTTAACGATGACATCGAATGAGAAAACTGAAAGAGCAAAAACCCTATTGTTCTTCAAGACAAACTTATTGTTTTAAATAACAACTTTCAAAACAACAATTGGACCGCAGTGATTCACAAATTCTCGCGAAGTATTTCACGATGTACTCGTGTAGCAGAGAAATGCAGGCGATAAGAGTGCATTGACCCCTCAGGTCAGTTCACTGTTCTCCACTATCGCCTCTCTGCTTGTCCAAGGGTCGAGTTCAGCAAAATTTATTAACATAATGTAAACCACAAAACAAGTTTTTTTGTTATGTTCGCAATAAGGAAGAAACTTGTTCAAAAATACGGGGCAATTTGCGAAATTTTTACATTTTTGTAACATTCCAGAAGATACATGGTGCTTTCATTTTGAGATCGATATACTACAGTCTGGGCGTCCATGAGGATTTCCCACCTAAAGAAAAAAAAAATCTAACGTAACCTAATAGAGCGTGGTTGACTGTATTTCTACGATATTTCAGGCTCAGAAACTAGATCAGCATTTTTGAAAAACGTCTTTTTAGAATTTATCCAGTTCTCTTAATTCATCATCATAGTTAAAGTAAGTACCTTACTTTGGTTGTACTGTATCCCTTTACCTTTTCTGAATCCAAAATCAATTACACTTATAAAGAATAACTTATTCTTTAAAACTAGTATTTCACTCTTATTCTGAATAAGAGTGAAAATTTATATAATAAGCCGCCGTCAAACTGGCGTGACGCGACTCGTGTAGAACAATTTCCATGTTTTAAAAAGTTTTTTCTACTAGAACCGCGTTTGCAAACGGCACTGTAGACTCAATTCTAGTACAAGCAACTCTAGATTAGATACCAACCAGAAACAATTGAAATATTTTACAAAAACATCAAAATTCCAAAACTCCATTAAAACTTTTTTAAACTTAACTACTATTTATCCCTCTTTCAAACAACGTTACAAAAAAGGCTAATCACTCGAGTCAATTAAGACAAACGGAATTACATGAACACTCAAATCATTTTTATTGGATCCACCCCAACGCCTAATTTGGGCTTAATGAGACCACCATGACGAGACGTCAAAGCTTTATTATTATGAGAAAATTATACATTGTCATACAATGGATCATTAACATAATCTTGTTTATTTGTGATGACATTTTTTAAAATAAATCGAAAAGGTTCTTATTTATATTAAAAAGAATCTTGTCAATTTATAACATTGATGTTTCTGCTAAAAATAATTGACCTACACTTTGCGTAGGTAACACACTATCAATCGTCATCTGAATCATTTTTAAGGACATTGATAATCTACTGCTTCTTATGTTCGAAAAGTTTGTCTGCTCAACAACATAAATAACGCAATGAATTTTGTTGAACTGTCAAAATTAATCCCATTGCTACTGTAACTGTGTTTGTTAATTACCAAGCGGCTCGGAATGAACCGCGTATTTAATTTAAATAATCAAATCAATTTGTAGCGACGTTGGCTCGCTAAGCTGACACCTAATTGTTTCATTAATTGTGCCATCAACATTTAAATATTCAGGAAAGTTATAGCAAGACCTAAGAGCTATTTTGTATTTATTTCATACTAGCCTTTGCCCGCGACTTCATCCACGTGTTTTTAAATAAAACATATCATATGGCACTCGGCAAAAGTGTAGCTTCAGAATAGTGAGAGAATTTTTGAAATCGGATGCGACATTTCGGAGATTACTTTCTAGACACATACAAATTTACAAAATTTACTTCTCTAGAATATTAGTGTAGATGTAGATCGGCACAGCATCTTCTTTTTTCTTTGTTCTCTATCAGCCGTCATGTCGTATCCCCTCATCATCTGCCTGTTACCAACTATGTTAACCTAGGTTAGGTTAACATCTGAAGTAGGCAGTGACCTGTCGCTGCCGACCGTAGTGAGTTCCATGGTCGGCAGCGTCGAGTCCTGGGACGCGGTGATTTCCTTCTGCGAAACAGTGATCTCGTCCACTCTCCCGATCCGCAGCAGGCGCACCGGGCGCAGGCGGAGTGCGTACAACGCCCTCTTCCAGCCCCCATTCATTGGGTCCAGGGACGGCGGACTCGGGTACGTTCGTCGCCCGCCTACATCAGGACCCGAGGTGGCGGCGCGCAGTGTTCCACGCGCGCCCCTCTTAGACGTTGCGGGGGTAGTCAAACACCTCACTCCCCCCTCCCAACACGAGGAGGCCGAGGCGGCCCGGCACCAGTCGGCGTTGCGGAAGAATCATATGTTCCCGCGACCCCGACGTAGGTGTGAGATGGAACACCTGGGTGGCGCCCCAGGGCGGAGGACATCCATGAGGATTTTCGAAGCCGGAACAAAAAAAAAAAAGGTTAGGTTAACATAGGATGCATCTGCTGAATACCAGTACCTACTTTACATGGAGCGAATGCTTATCTGACCTCCAATCTGCTTATCTCCTTATCCAACCCATTTAGGTACTGGGTAACACGAAACTCTTTTGTAAGACTAGTTGTTGGTAGTAGTTGTTGTTATATGTTGTTGTTGTGATGTGGGTGTATTAAGGTACACCTCTGCCTTACAATTCTGGGATTACATGCGTGATGTTAAGCGTGTGTGTGTGTGTAAAACTAGTTGTCAGACTTTCGAGTTTCTGACGACCCGTAACGACTGTCAAAGATCTACGAATTCTTGTCGTATAACGTAGCCGTCATCTGTATTTAATTTTCCCTCTTACTAGCTTGAATATTAGCCAATCAGCCATACATTTTTTCTTTGATCTTCCCGTATAAACTCTACATAGAATGGAATAACAAAACAAAAATAAACATATATCGCGAAATATAGTCAGTCAAATTATGGAAAATTGGTTTCGTAATTCGTAAACTTCTCGCTCTATTACGCGTTTCAGCCTACAAATAAATCATAATCAATGGAACAATCAATTGTTAACATAATACATATTATACAAAAAAAACAATTTGATCAATTCGTAATCTGTAATTGTTGCATGTGCAAGGAAGTATGGATAACGTTTATGACACGTGTAACAGTGCATAATTATATACGAGTACCCAGACAATGTATACTTAGGTACATAAATATGCTATGTAACTGACTTCCTGTATATTATAATTGTTTGCAAACGTAGTCATTTCTATACCCACTGTTATTATACCTATTTTTTATCATATTTATTGGTCATTTTGCGTAACTTGTGTCGATTTCATAAATCGACTCAAGATGAGTAATCTAGAATTATGAATACCTAATATGGTCCTGAAGAGCTGAAGTGGCAGTGGTCGGGCCATATCTCGCGAAGAACCGACAACCGCTGGGGTAAACGAGTTCTTGAGTGGAGACCGCGACTCGGCAAACGTAGTGTAGGACGCCCTGCGGCCAGGTGGGATGACGATCTGCGAAAGACTGCAGGCAGATGCTGGATGCGTCAAGCTGAAGACAGGGCGCTATGGCGCTCATTAGGGGAGGCCTATGTCCAGCAGTGGACTAATATAGGCTGATGATGATGATGATGATGATAACCATATTATATCGAACCTGTATCGAACCCTCATAAATCTGACATTATTTTGAAGCAAGAGCATTTTAACCAAATCTGCACAGTTGTCATAATTGTTTGTTTTCATAGTGTTTTATATTATACTTGTGTGCCTGACTTATTAGGTACTACTACTTACATAGTTTTAAGTAAATTTTGAGGGATGATGACAATTTTTTTTATCTAAAAAAATGTTTGTTTCTTAATAGTGCAAACTAAAAAGTAGTATAGTATTAGTCGTAGTAGTACAAAAAGTGTAAAAACTTAAAAAACTGCCAAGTTTTAAACGTTTTAAAATAAATGTTAGACAAGGACAACACCGTTGTAGAAGTGACGTCACGACTACGTAACTTCATACTAGCGCCATACATTGTCCGTACCGCGAGACATGGACAAAAATTATCCCCTCTTAAACTTTTAAAGCGTGTGGCTTCTTCATATTTACATCGATTTAACAGATTATTTCGATTATGTCATTTTTACTGTGCCTTTTTTTAAATTACATTTTTTATCGAACATTTTTAATAAAGTCTTCATCCCTATTTTAACACGTCAATATAAGATTTTTATTTATTTATTTAGAGATGCAGCCGAAAATTATGAGGGCAAAGTAAGTAGCAACTTTCTCATGTGTAAGACCTGTATTGTACCCTCAGGATTAGTTTGTAAAAAAAAACTGTAATGATAGATGTAACTAAGAAGATAAATTAAATATATACATATATTGGTTATGATGCATGACCAGCCTATGGTGTTCCCTCTCGGGGACACAGGCTTCCTCTCTGTGAGAGGGAGTGGACCGTAACCCACCACGCAGGCCCAGTGCGTATTGGTAGATGTGATGTCTTAGAATTTTAGGTTCTGGACATGCCGGTTTCCTTCACCATTTTGAGAGCATTACTGATTAAATAATTCACACAAAGTGAAGCGCCTGACTGGGTTCGAACGTACGACCTACAACTCGTAAGTCGCAGCCTTTACCACTGGGCCACCACTGCTCAATGCCCCATGAAAGAGCCGAAAAACGTCAGAATTTTGGCCATAGATACCTACTAATGAACCACCACAATAAACCAATTTCCTTCTACTCCAAAAAGAAAAATCAAACCCAAGTCTATTTCGTCACGCTCCGCTTACAATCCTTACATAGATACGTTAGGCCCTACACATTATCCTTTTTTAGTCCTATTCAAAAGGACTCCAAGGGCTGTACTCAGAACTCTTAAAATAATAAAAGAGGAACTTAGGGGCATTGCCCTGAGGGTCGGACCTCTTTTTAAAACATCTGACCCAACTACAAACGTGTTTTGAATCATAGGAGAACATTCGTGAGAGAATTTTGAGATGTAATATATTATCAAATGTTTTTTGATGGTGAGGCGTGGTGTATGAGGATTGAAGGGGTTTGGTTACAGGATCACGTGGGAATAGTGGGACATGGGTAGGAAATATCAAGAACATAGATTATATATGTATAGGTACAACCTGTTTTTTTTGACATCCCATAACTCTAGGGTTCTATTCTGTAGGTAAAAATAATACTAAAATTCCTAGAATAGGTGGTCCAAAAACGCATGGTTTCGGAGATAACATCAATCATAATTAAATTAGGTCAAAAATTATCACCAGTATGACGAATCTTTACTTTTGCGAGGTTGCCAATTTTGTCAAAATAGACCCTCGATGTGTCTAGGTTTCATTGATAAATACGAGTAATTCATTTTTTATTCAAACCAATCATTCATATTTATAGCTAAGAAAATGCGACGTTGCCATATTTCACGTAAGGGTGTTATTAGTTATTACATTAATAATCGTGACTTTGTCGAATTTTGTATGAAAAATAAAAAAAAGGAGGATTGAAATATAATTCATATGCCTGTTGATTCTTTGATATGGTCTCAATCATATCCTTGAGTTATGTGATATGAAAAAAAAAAGGTTGTATCGCACACTTAATTTTCAACGCTCTGCTAAGCGCCGAGAGTTGAAAATCCAAAAGTGTGTAGTTTCGACGCGCTGGAATGCACTCTGTTAGATACTCAACGCTCGGCACAACACCGAGAGTTAAAAATCCAGTGCGCGATTTTTTACGCCCAAGCGAACGTGGGCTTCAGGGTCGCGGGAAATTCGAAAGAGAAACCGTGGCCCTGGCCCAGGCAACTGAAGGAACACGGGTGGGTTTTAGTCAGTAAAAGTCTGACACGAAGAGCGGGAGAAGACATTTGATGATTTCCCAACCAGAAAAAAAAAATGGTCTGTGTCGAGTCACATTTTTCTGAACCTAATTTCCATGAGGAAAAACATTAATTTTCTCTCACTTTTTCTTTATCCTTACTTTCCAATATGAAAATTTAATCAGAAATTACAAAATTAGCACCGCCACTTGACTATTATCACAAATTGCTTGAAAAATTATAACTAAGATCTGGAATTGGTGATTGCGTAACACATGACACATAAAATAACAATTGAGCGCCATGGTTTTCATTTTGACAGTACACCCACGTTCACGTTCATTGCGTTATTTACGTTGTTGAACAGACGAATATTTCAAACCTATGAAGCAATGGATTAACAATATCCTTCAAAACTTTCGGATTGCGATTGAAATGTGTGGATTGTGTTTACTCTATTCAGATGTTGGAAAGCTTAGAGTTATAGATAAAAGAAAGAACATTCAACTGACACAATGCCTTGCTGGTCTAGAGGTAGCAAGCGCTCGCTTTGCATGAAGTCCTGGTTTTGATTCCCAGGTGGGGCAAAATGTGATAGGGTTAAACTCTCCGTCGTTGAAATCTTTTTTTTTTTAAAGGACCATGCCTGGAAACCTTTTGGTTATGGAGATATTAAAGGTCAGAATTCCAACAAACCAAACTGCGATTTTCACACCAAAAATAAAATTCGTTTCCCGGCTATTATTTGTGTGGGCACGCCACAATAGCGGCGGTAAGTCCCCTCTTTGAGGAGTGGTTGGAGAGGCGCCACGGCGTACTCACCCTCCACCTTACGCCTGGGCGCCGGGAGTCGCCTGCAGATTCCCGGCCACCGTAGGCGCGGGCTTCCGTACCGAGAGCAATATGTAGCTCGCCGTCCGGTAAGGACCAGGCCCGGGTCGACGGCGCGTCGTGTTCCACGTGCGCCTCAAAGAGATGTCAGCACAAAGTGACGGGGTCCGATAGGGCCGACGCCTCAGGGTCGCGGATTATTCGAAAGAGATAACCGTGGCCCTGGCACAAGCAACTGAAGGAACACGGGTGGGTTTTACTCAGTAAAAGTCTGATACGCCCTCCCGCTCCAACCAGAGAGGGAGAAGTCATTTGATGATTTCCCACCCAAGAAAAAAAAGAAGGTATTATTTGTGTGCAATGAATGCGTAGTTGAAGGATATGTTATGGGTTTTACACCCTGTATGTATTGTTTCTCATACAAGTGTTCTATAGCACAAAATTGAGGCAGCCCCAGGAAGTTATAAGGATAAGTTTGTGATGGGGTTACCTAGAAACTTCCCATGGGTTACTAACAACAATGGCGAGACATAATTAAACAAAACATTAAAAATAAAAGTTTAGGTTCTAGGATGTTACAATTTTTGGAGCATGTTCGTGTGTGTACGCTGCACAGTGTTTGTTTGTGTTTGTGTGTGTGTATATGTGTATGTGGATGTGAGTAGGTGTGACACAATAAAATGAAAAGAAAATTGACTTAGGAAAATTACCAAAAGGGTCATGGCAACACAGTATTTTGATAAGTAGATACCTGCAGTACTTACAGATGATGTAATAGATACTCCGTAATTCAATATCCTAATGGTACAGGTGCACACGTACAGTATAAACGTCACAGGTTCAAACCTTATCGGTGATTTATGTGTTGGGCAACCTCCAACGTCAGCTCAGGTGAAGAGGTTATCGCGGATGGTGGTTATTAAGATATACAGTTCTTTAGGTGCCGAAATAATACAGTGGATTATAAGAATGATCTTAGGATAAGTGCAGAAAAAAGAACTCGGTACTAAAAAGGTTATAAACTATTACAAGCCGTTGCAAACAAATCTGGTGATGACATGATTTCAGACGTTATATGTATTGTTTCTTCTTCTACTTTTCGAGTCGACGAATTTGTATTCACTGAGTGGAGCCCAGCCCATTATGTATTTAATTTATCATTAATTATAAGGACATGGCCTTGTTCTGTTTTATTTAATCCACGGCCGCGTACATACAAAGGGCCCTTTAGGAACCTCTACAAAGTTACATGGCAAAACCAACATATTTTACAAAAGATTAAGTATGTTAATAACTTTATTTATGGCAATAATATCAAGTGAAACTTCGCAGAAACTTAATTGAAACACGACGAAAACCTATGACCAGTGCGGTGTGGAGAGATTGCAGTACTAATAAACTTTTTAAACCCCTGAAAATCTAAACTCTGATGAAAATGTTGCGCAAAAAAAAAAATTGGAAAATTTAACATGCGGTCAAGCGCTATGTGACAGAAACGTGAAATATAATAATTTCCTCGATAAATAAAAATCATAAAGATGACACTAAATAGCTATTTAAAACGTGTGCCTTGAAGAGATTTCATCATGGAACCATGTAAAAGTTCTAAACAAAAGATTGTTTTTTAGGACACGCTGAGAACACATTTTGTCATTTAAGACACACCGCACTGGAAGAGGGCCTTAATATTCTGTAGCATTAACAAGTAACAAGTGAGACAAAACTAGCATGTTTCTAAATAGTCCCTTTCATGTTGAAGCGTAGACAATTTAAAAACACTGTTTAAATCTCTGTGAGACAACAGAATGTTAAATGTAATATTCATGCCCGCATCCGCATAACGCCCTTGACCGTCTAACAAGCCCTAAATACCGTCTAGTGGCCCCTTTACTTGAGCAAGGGAACTTACTAAGAAGAAAAGGATGTTGTCTAAGGACCCATTAACATAATAGTTGTGTACCCTGTTTAACTTGGGGGGGGGGATGAATATTCATCATCGTCGGTGGCGGATTCCAAAACGCAGTGTACATTCTACATGGCGAGGCTTTTTCGTTGTTATTATTTTCGTGTCGACTGTACTTTGATTATAACATTGTTTGGGACTGAAACTGAAAATGTTTATGTATTAGGAGATTTTAATACTTGGTAGTGATCGTTACACAGCTTTAAATTAATAAGTGATGCACATGGGTTTAGGCGTTGGCTCGACCACAGCGTGGTTACTGAGGCTCCGCGTTTAACAATACATGATGTTTTTGTGCGTCATGACGTTTACTAGTCAGACCACTTACCACTTCAAATCAATTGTAATCTGCATATATCAACAGTGAAGTCAGCTTGTCATAGTGTATATATGAACCAAATAACATTAAATGGGGAGAGAGAACACACTGCGACATGCTCAGCTTTATTGAGAGAGATAGACTTTCCTTCTTTTTTTAATTGAACGAGTGTTGTGATAGACTGTGTTCTTGTGTAAGGCATAGGTCGGTTATTGACGAGCTGTACCGAAAAACAATAAAGGCACTACAAGATGCGGCAAGGCGTGGTCGGGAGCTGCCACTGGTCGGAAAGGGTAGGCATGTGGCCAGGGAGGCCCGAAATAAATTTCATCAATGGAAATCAAATGGTTTGCCAAGGCCAGGGCTTAGTTATCTATTTAAATATTAATATACTGCCTCGTTGGTCTAGTGGTCGCAATCGCTACTGCTGAGCATGAGGTCCTGGGTTCGATTCCTAGGTCGGGCAACGTGTTATTGGGTTTTTCTATCTGGAATTTCTCAGTAGCAGCCCGAAGTCTGGATTTGTGCCCGGTAGATGGCAATAGGCTCGCCCCCTATTACATGGGACTTAAACATAACTGGCGAAATGTGGGTGTACTATAGGTACACCTCTGCCCAACCCTTCGGGGAAATTGTGGAAATTCCCCTTGAATATTGTGGTCTCGGAGAGCGGCCGACACGAGACGCGCCGTGTGGGAAGGAGCATTATCGTGCATGAGTAGAAATTCCTGGCCCATTTGGATTCTGTGTGGGACAATAACAGGCTCTACTACCTCCTCGTGGTATTTTTTGTGCAGTAATGTTGCCTTGGATCCAAACGAGCTGTGTTCGTCCGCCAAAACGAATTCCTGCCCACACCATGATTGTCCCGCCTTGGTATGAGTGGACCTCCTGAGGGTGCCGTAGACGGCTTACTCTCCCCGGAGATCTCCAAACGTGTGTTCTTCGTGAATCCGGATGAAACCCAAACCGGGACTCATCGGTGAACAGCACCAAAGACCATTGTTCGTCACTCCATGGTAAATGCTCCCGAGCCCACGAAAGCTGCCGTCCGCGATTGCCACGTCGCAATGCTGGAACATGGAGCGGTCTTCGAGCATGAAGACCAACTTCATGCAACCTCCTTCGCACGGTTTGGTCGCTTACCAACAGCTCACGGTTCTCCTGGAGCCTTTGTACTAGTTGCATCGCTGTAATATCACAGCGATGCAACTAGTACTAGTAACTGGGTTGTCTTCTGGCGGTCATTTGGAGATATCGATCCTGTCTCTGCGTAGTAACACGATATCTACCAGTGTGCCGTTCAGTCACATCCCCAGAACTGCGATAACGTGACCACAACCTTGATATCACGTTTTGGCTGGTGTATAGGGCCTCAGCAACGATGCGTTGAATAGCACCATTTTCTAACATGCTCGTAACATTTCATCTCGACTCAAATGACGACGTGAGATGACTCTTAAAGCTCACACGACACGTTAAATTAAAAAACAAAATCAATCTAATCCCTTTTCATAAATTAATATTAATAAAACAATTTTAACTTTTCTTAGCGTAACGAACTACTAACAATTTTAACGGGTCAGCCACAAAAGTCCGAATATCTCCCGAACTACGTATGCTATCATAATGAAACGAATACTGTTCGATTGGGCATTTGATGATACAAAAAATTAACAAATTAAAACTTATGTGTACCTTCATTCAGTCTCAAAAAAAAAAAAAACTAAAGTAAGACATTTTTTTTCTGAAACTTAATTTTTTTGTAAGATTTTTTTTTTTTGCTTTTTTTCATTATATGTATAATTCTTGCAGCTTCTAGGCGATTCGGCATGCGAACATCAAATTTCGGAGCTGGTTCTGAGGAATAGCTTCCCATTCCTTCACCAGTGCTTGTCTGAGCACGGGTAGCGTGATTGGTGGGGAGTTACGACGTTTTACGCGACGCTCAAGCTCGTCCCATGCATGCTCTACGGGATTTAAATCAGGGCTTCGCGCTGGCCACTGTATCAGTTCGATACCGACCTCTCCAAGGTATTTATTTACAATTCCGGCGGTATGGGGACGCGCATTAATATGCTATCCCGGTCCATCCTTGCCATGAAAGGTCCCACATGCTCATTCTGGATCTCGTCCACGTACCTCTCTGCATTCAGAGTGCCATTTTGAATTAGCACGAGCTCGGTGCGGGCCTCGGCATAAATTCCAGTCCAAACAAGCACTGAGCCTCCGCCGTGTGCCACTTTTTCCTGCACCCAGTCTTGATGGAAGCGTTCCCCTGGTCTTCTATACACCAACTGCTTACCATCATGCTTGTAAAACATGAATTTCGATTCGTCCGTGAATATTACCCTAGACCAATTGTCCAGTGTCCAGTGTTGGTGCTCGCGCACGTATCTCTCTCTGTCTTACAATTCGATGTTGCCGTTCCCGTTTGGGTCCATTTGCGGGCGTTAATGGTTTCAAGTTTGCCTCAGCAAGACGTCTCCTCACTGTTTGTGCGCTTAAATTGCTACCACCAAAGCGAATAAAGTATTTTTTTTTACCAACTGCTGTTTGAAAACGATTTCTGAGCATTGTAGCCACCAGGTATCTGTCATCCCTGGCCGTTGTGCATCTTGGCCTGCCATTTCCTGGTCTCCAAAGGTGCGATCAGGTCTCTCGGTACCGCTGGACTACCCGCTGAACAGTCGACAAAGATACACCAATGTTTCTTGCTGTTTCACGCTGGCTCTGCCCAAGTTCCAAGAAAGTCAGGATTCTAGTACATTCATCTAACGTGACTGCCATGCTCCACCTCACAGAATACTGATTACGCACGTGGAAGTCGTTCACAATATTTTGTTTTGTGGCAGAATAGAAATGGAAAGAATCCATAATGATGACATAAAGCAAAAAAATTGTTTAAAAAAATTTCCATTTTTCAAATTTAGTTTTTTTATAAATAAGTTTCATTCATCAGCCAGTATAAAAAGTATGTTATAAGAACCGCAACTAAATAGTCATTATTCTGTATTTTATTTCATTGATCTAACTCTTACAGTTTCGTAGATATTCGAACTTATGTGACTGACCCGTTATTTTTGAAACCGAGTGTACTTATATTTTGCATCCGTCATACCTATGTTCCAGCGGATTTAGTAGTAAGTATGGTAGTACCTGTAATTAATAATAAAACCGGTGATGTCTCCGACAAAAACAATTACTGGCCTATCTCTTTACCTACGGTGTGGTCGGGAAGGTACTTGATGGTCTGCTTGAGTGTCAGCTTAATAACCACTCAATTGCTGCTGTGCCCATCAATCAGTGCACTCCGCAAATTGCTTGTTGCGTCGCACGGGCTTACATACAATGGGGATGATGACAATTTTTTTTATTTTAGTCTCAAAAAAATGTTTATTTCCAAATAGTGCAAATATTATTTCAAAAATTGTAAAAGCTTAAAATACTGCCAAGTTGTAAACGTTTTAAAATAAGTGTTAGACTAGGACAGCATCGTAGAAGTGACGTCACGACTACGTAAATTCATACTACATTGTCCGCACCGCGCGACAAGGCGTCTTCATGTTTACATTGATTTAACAGATTTTTTCGTTATCTCATTTTTACTATGCCTTCTTTGAAATTACATTATTTGACCGTACATTTTTAATAGTAGTCATCATCCCAATGGTGGTTTTCCTTAGCAAACATGCATCGTTAGGGAACGTTCCTCCAGTTAATATAAGTGGAACACCATTATAGCGAGTTGCTCAAGTGAAGTACCTAGGACATGAGGTCACGGAGGACTTATCTAATGATGCAGATTTGGACAAGGGCGTAGGGCGTTGGCGGTTCGGTGCAGCCCGCAGGTATTCACGCTGTAGTGAGGATATGAAGTTGTGTCTTTTTAAGGCTTACTGCCAAAATTTCTACACGTGCAGCTTGTGGGCGGAAGTATACGCAGAGAGCCTACTACGTAATACGAGTTCAGTATAGTAATGGATTTAGGATGTTGATGGGGCTTCTGCGCTTCTGCTGCGCTTAGCAGATGTTCCCGGAAGAGCGTGTGGACGATTTCCATGCCATAATGAGGGCGGCGTCAATCATGGGTAGGTTGCGTGGAAGCTCCATCAAGGTGTACAGCCCTTTTGTTAGGCTGGGTGCAGAGGCACGTGCCAACATGTGTCGAGGCACGGAGGTATTAGTTGTTGATTGGTTAGTTTTGTAAGTTTTACTAACATAATTTTAAGTTGTTTACTAATACCGTATGGATTGTGTGTGCTTTTATGTGTGATCCGCAATAAACGTAATATTATTCTTATAATTCATAGGTATTATGAAATTCGGACTTTTGAACATCGAAATTCGGATAAAATATTTCGGAGTATTTGGGTGTGCCCACAATTTTTACTAGCCTAGTAAATACTATTAATATTTTAGAAGTTTCTATATTCCTAGGAAATTTATTTGTATAAAATAATCTAGCTAGAGTCTAGCTGGGTTATTTTAATGTGTGTAGCTTCTAGATCTACACGCAGGTATCGTTTTTTACAAGGGAGTAGCAGTACTTATAAAAAAAACCTGCTGCCATCATATTCATGAAAGCCGTCACTGCGGCCGTTAAATGGCGGCCACCGCTTTTATAAGAAACCAAAGCCCAAAAGGTATTTTTTATGGGTTTGTAAAATGCTTGCTCCATTTCTGCTCCAATAATAAATTGCACAAAGGCATCATTACATTAGCTGGAAAAAGAAACCATCACTAATAACTAAACAATTGTGATGTTCAGAAACAACAAATTGCATGAAGTACTTTGCTTGCAGCAATGCTAGTGCATCGCCATTAAAGTTTTAAAGAGGGGCAGAGTGACTGAGAAAATACTGACGTTCAAAAGTGCCTATTATGTAACCATTTGAAATAAATGATTTGACTTTAACTTTGAGAACTAAGGACACCTATATGCCATCCATTTTTACTATTTATTTATTATAATAATTTTAATACTAATAATATTGTATGTTGCGAAAGTGATTATGTTTGTTTGTTTTCACGCTTTCGCGCTGAAATCTCCGAATGGATCATTATGAAATTGGGCCTCTATCCTATATAATATAATATAATATAATATAATATAATATAATATAATATAATATAATATAATATAATATAATATAATATAATATAATATAATATAATATAATATAATATAATATAATATAATATAATATAATATAATATAATATATGTAATATAATATTAAAAACCTAAAAGTTTTTGAGGATGGATGGATATTTGTTACTCTTTAACGCAAAAACTATTGAACGGATGTGCATGAAGTTTGGCACACATATATTGTAGGAGCTGGATTAACACATACTATCTTTGTATCCCGGTAGTACCTCCACGCTTTATTAAATAATACTTCGTATGAACAAAAAATAAACTAACCTGTCCATCACAACTTCCGTAGAGCTACAACTACGTCGCCTTACTGGCCAATATAACAATCTTTATCAAAATATTGACATCTTCGCTTTTCGAACTGGTAAATTTAAACTATTTTGGATTTTTATAATTTCTTGTTTTTCGTTTTTTTATTGTATTATTTATTTAATTTTTATTGTACCTATCAAATTGTAAGCACGCATCGCATTAATTTTATAACTGCATATGTTTTTTATAATATGTGGAAAATGTTATGGGTTATTTCCACGTTCAGTAGCTAAACGTTCTGAAAACTAGGTAACTTTTTAATTTACCAATTAAATAAATAAAAAATAATAATGATTTTAGACCCGCATCCTAGCATTCGAATTACCCTGTCCATCATTAATTGATAAACTGAATAGTAAGGACCAATAGGTAATTATTTTAAATAAAAAAAAAAAACTTAACCTGACCAGCACAACTTCCGTACAGCTGCAACTAAACAAAACAAACGCAATTTAAGACTTCTTTGAATCTCCCTCGTTAGTAATGAGGCCATATTGTTTATATCGGGTCACTGACCCCTATGCCCACGTGTGGACACACGTGTGAACTCCTTTGTCCAAATCTTTGTCCGATCTACTCCTTTCTTAAGTTTCTATGCTCTTAATTTTGTGAGGAGGGCTTCTAAGTCGGTGGACTATGGAAAAGAAAGGAGTCGATTTCGGCTTCTTTTTTATAAATTTATGATTCATTATGAAATTTCCAAATTACCTTTTATTATTCTTATTAGTAGCTACTTAGTTGGAATACTTTTTTTTACTTTACGCCATCAGCCAATCGTAGGTATTTTAACAGCTATTAGATCATCTCAGACATCCATTGAACTCAGCCAGATACGATACTATATAACTTAAATGTCATTCACACTTATATCTACTTAGTAACTTACTTCATGAAAGTGATAAAATATAAACAAATCCTATCTTCACTTTTCTTATTTTCAGGAGTCAGAAAAAGAGATGGGTCTATTTGACCACGCAACATTTGTACACAAATGCATAGTTATTCTCGGTCTAAGTACCCATTTGTCCATTATATAAACACACCTATGATCATAGAGGATACAGGACTTGTGTGAATCAACGATTTAAGTACTTTTTTTAAGTGGCATTTTTATACGAAGTAGTCTATTTTCTAAAAACATTTTATACACAAAAAAAATTACTTAGACAAGCGTCTCCACACTTTCTCTAACCTCGCGTGACCCTCTCTGAACGAACAGTGCACTTGTTTATGTTCAATACCGAACAATGCGACCCCGCCATTCGTTCCGTACGACAGAAACATTCAGTCGGTCTCATTGATCATTTGTCGGAAGATTGTACGCGTTTGAGCTTCGGATGACCGGATTAGACAAAGGGATAACTATTGTCGTGTTTGAAAAGAAGTGTTACAACAGCTTTTTTTGGTGTTCTGATTTATTTGGTAATGTAAAGGGGGAAATGGCAAGTCTCTGACATGTTTTGCCTCCCTTGCAACTATTCTTTAGTTCTCAAACAAGTTAAATAAAATTAAAAAGAGATTAATCCCGATCGAAAATTGAGCCGGATCCCGCGGGACTGGCGGGAGTTACGGAGAAAGGCAGTTTATCGCAAGATGAACTCGAACTGACCTTAACCAGTATGAAAAGTACTGGATCAACAACAACACAACCCTCTACTTATGGCAATAGCAATCTTGAGTTTTCGATAATGACGGATATGAATTATTTTGAGTCGGGTGGATTAAAAGACACACCTTCAATTCACCTTCAATTTATTCATCACAATTGTTCCTACTAGCATAGGAGCAGAACGAGCCTTTTCTGCTGCTGGTTACCTAATCAGTTAGCAGCCGTTTTGCTGAAAAAACTATTAATACTTTATCTTTTTTGCGCAGTTATTTACAAAATAATGTCTGATTTATTTGTGTCTTCTTGAGACGTTTTGGTTTGTCTAAAAATTTTAAGAGTTAAATATGTTGATCAAGAAAATAATTTAAGTTAATGCCCTAAAAATGAGGTCTTGATTTGAGAAGTCTACGTCCACCCTGCGGGCTCCCGCAAATACTTGAATCCCGCGGGATTAAGAAAGGTCAGTCCCGTAAATACCAAAATTAACCCTTTCTATATTTTGAAATAACGCCTTCCTCCCAAGAAGATTCTTTGATTGTAGTTAGGTTAGGTTGAAATGATACAATGAGAAGAAGCTACCATTTCAATGACGAAGTAAAGAAATATTTATTCTCTATAACGAAAACCTACTAATTACACAAAATGATGTATAAAGTTAATCACAGTTACAATTACGTACAATATGTTTTCTTAAGAAAATAACTAAATTAAGCCGAATTTGTCTGTCACATCACATTTATATGTCACATGTCACATTTATATCACTGTTATACGATAATTTCGTATAATAAGGACAGTCTGATGACGACTCATCAACGTATCATATTATATCATATTACTATAATTATACCTGACTTTACTTAGTCTTTTGTTATGTTTCCGTTGCACGTTGCACATGACATTTAAAAGTTTGAAGTAAAAATAAATTTAAAATATATGAAAATCTGACTCCGGCTTGACGTCGACTTACGGGACATCCTGTATAATAATAATAATTATAAATGTGAAAGTTTGTACCTACGTGTGTAACGTACTCAATCACGCAAAAATGGCTGAACGGATTTTCATGAAATTTAGCACACAGTTTGAAACCTGGGTACAAAACTTACGATAATTTTGATTCCGGGAACGTACCCTGTTGTATAATTTTCGACCTCCAAGTGAAGCCGCGGGCAAAAGTAAGAATAGTTATAAATTAACTTGCTGCGATCTTGTTGACATCTCGCACCGGACAGACAGAAGCGGCGTTTTCATAATAGCCTCAATCTCGAATGAATGAATGAAATGCACTGACCCCAGCGTGGTTTGACCAGACTCGATTAATCGAATGAACCCCAAGATTTGCACTAGCCCCTGAAGCCTCATGCTTCATGGTGCTACAAAGACCATTGCATATCAAGGAATAGACCGGGGGGCACTGGAATGGTAGGGAAGACGTGCCCTTAGGATAGGAAGGATTAAGAGCCTACGGAGTATGCACTCTAGCGTAAGCATAGGACTAGTGGAGAGGCGGTTGATATTTGTCGATTCAGATCGAGCATCATCGGTGAATCTTCTAGCGGAGTTCAACTGGTTTCTCGGCTGTTTACTATGTCACTGCTCTGCTGTGGTAAATGTTGCTGTTTTCAAACTTTTCAATGTCTTCGTCTGTGGTCTCGCTAGTAACCGTTTGCAGTGTTTGCATATCTCATTCTTGATCTTCCACCGTGTCCATCCTATAATTGAAGCGCTTGTCGAAATTTTTTATGTCATGAGCTCTCGTTCAAGTCTTGATCAGCTGTTATTCGAAATATCCCACAATTCACAACCCAACTCAACACATTGCGCACGGTCTGCACGCGCAGGCAGAGTGTTTAGCACGTCATCGGCAGGCTGAGCCGCGGCGCGGTGACGACACGGCTCGGCATGATGACCACTCACTTCCTCTGACTTCCCCGCGGCGGACGATACTCCTCTTACTTTAATAGACTCAATCTCGACTGGACTAACCCTATTTTAGCAACGGCGCGTTAACCATTACACTTATGAATACTGTTAACACTTTTATTTCGGTGACATACATTACTGTTACACTTTTGTAAGTGTTTATGAAAAACATCGTACACACAAGTGTGACAAACACACACACGAGTGTTACACACTTGATTCTGTTATCAATTCAAAATGAATATGAAACACTTATAATTCTGTAACCTTTATGAATGTGTTTTTAAGTTCCTGGTTGGGCGAAGGCCTCCTCAAAAGATCTATGTCCGTCCTTTGCTATCTGCCTCTTCTATTACTTTCGGTGCTTAAAAAAAATGTGGTGTTTATTCATACTTAATGAACGTTAGATAACTAATTAACCATGTGTGCTAATTCGCTTAGTAAGTATGTCATGCGATTACAATAGACCTTGAGAGGCGTCCAAGAAGTTTGACATCATTCGATGCTCTAATTCTCTAACTCAACCGAGTAGATATTTATTTATCTAGAGCAATCCAAATAATAGTACATTTTTGATGAGTGGCTTGTACCTTTAAGAAAACCTCACTCGAGATTTAATCATTATTACTCAAAGAATAAGAATAATTAATTTGTTTCACAATACAGGTGTAAAATTACTTTAAAGCCATTTAGCATTATCAGCCTATAATGTTCCCAATGCTGGCACAGGCCTCCTCTCCTAAGAGGGATAGAGCTGTAATGCACCACGCGGGCCCAGTGCGAATTGGTAGACGTCACATGTCTTCGAATTGTTTGGTTCTAGGTTTCCGGCCGGTTTCCTCACGATGTTTTCCATCACAGTTTTGAGAGCAATGGTGATGAAATTATTTACACAAAGTAAAGCGCCTGTCTGGGTTTGAACCCGCGACCTACAACTCGTAAGTCGGGGCGGATACCAATGGGCCACCACTGCTCGCTAATTTCTGCTTCACAAAGAAACGATATGTCCTTTGTGTATTCCATGTAACACATGGAATGGAATGTATACTGGCCGTTTTCATTAACACTAAGCTAAATGAATGCCTAAATGAAAACGAACAGGATTCACTAACACTAGGCATTCAACTCAACGGTATACTCATCTATTCATCACTATATAATCTTTCGTGGTGAATCTTGCAGAATAACTAATAGATAAATGCTTTTATTCTGTAGCCGACTTTTTAGCCGATAACTTACTATAAAAAATAAAAATAAATTGATTTTCTCGTACGTTAGTTTATTTTATATTTGTAACTCATAATATTTTTGCATGCCTTACAGGCAGAATGTATAAGGTCTCTAACATTGATATTGTAACATCTGATTTGTAATACCTACATTCTATGCAAATAAATGTATTCCATTCTATTCTGTTCTAAAAGTATCACATACCTACACCAATTGGACCAATTAAAAATAGGTTTGCACGAATTCTAATTGACAAAATATTACTATTCAATTAATGATTATTTAAATGAAAGGTTTATCTGTATTGGCACCACAAATATAGTGATTATTGAAATTTTGATTTGACTTGTTTTTTTTTTGGGTTCCTATTTTTTTAAGTAACGCAATTTTAAATGTATTCTGGATAAGGATTAAGTTCTCATACAATGTAACCTTTTATACCTGTAACACTTTTTTACATGTATTTTGCAAATAATTTGTTAGATTTAATTTTATTTGACTCCCAATTCGAAGAAAGAAATAGCCAATACTTTGTCACTATATATATTGTGAAATATCGATGAGATTATGTCATCCCAAAATGCCAAAAGGAATAAGGGTTACATGCAGACTATTGCAGATACTTCGTGGGTCCTTTAACATGACCTATCAAGCTAAGACTTCGAAACACGTTCAATAAAAAATTAAAAATAAAGTAGAAACGAACCAAACCATAACATTAAACGCATCCTTTCACACAATAACTCCATTTCTTCAAAACGCCGCTAAAACACAAGACCGCCACCGTTTCAACTGCCTACTTTAAAACTTCATCATACATCGTCAGTTTTATTAAAAGTCGTTTTAATATGACGAAAGGAAGCGTTCGTTGAACAGCAATAACATGGCAATAACATTATGGCAATGAGGTACGGTTATGCCATCGTATCGGAGAGACCAGAAGGTCGACTCTTCAATGGTGAAATACTCCCCGAAAACTGTGTCCTTTTTCTATTATAATGTCAATCTTTTGGTGTCCCACTGCAGGGCAGTGGCCTTTTCTCATACAGAGAAGGCACGAGCATTGATCTCCTCGCTTGCTCAAGACGGGTTGCTGATTTCAGATTTATATTAACAGTTAAGTCTGAAATCCTGTCCTAATTCGGTACAAGCTAAATTCATCAACATCGTCTACATCATCCTGCCTTTTCTGCTACCTTGACCAGAACAGTGTTGACAGACCAAATAAGTGTTTTTAACACTGTTTTAAAAGAAATACATTTATAAATGTAACAGACACAATGTTATACAATGAAAGTGTAACTTTTTAAATGTGTTAAAAGTTCTAAGGTGTGTAATAAGGGCAACAACGCGCGGCGGACAGACAGACGCGGCTTTGCCAAAATAGCCGAACCAGTCGGGATAGGGGCTATTTTTGCGACGCCGCATTTGCCTGTTACAGTTATTAACACTGTTAACACTTTTATATCTGTTACAGACAGACTGGTACAATTTTGTAAGTGTTTTGGTTAACACATTGAAAAACACATAAATAAGTGTATTATTTCATTCTGTTATCAATTCAAAATGTAACCCTTATTATTCTGTATCCTCTAAGGTGGTGTTTTAAGTCCCTGCTGCAAATCATCATCATCATTTCAGCCGAAAGACGTCCACTACTGTACGTAGGCCTACTCTAAGCGTCGCCGCTGCAAATCGAAACATTATATTTTGTACCAACACTGTTCACAATTCACATAACATCACACCACACCACACCACAACATACAACTCGAAAGGTTTTTTTATCCTTGTTTTTTCTTCGTTCTTTTTTATGTTATTGTTTTGCATATACTGTTATGGAAGATCCTGGTACGGACGAATCGAAAGGGAATCCTAGTTTGAGGCCCAGTGTATTAATGTGTATATTGTATATGGTGCACTGTTTTAACAATTAACCTTATTTTATTTTATTTTCAAAAAAAAATCCAATGAAAAAAATCAAATCAAATGTCAAATTAAATTAGCCAGCGAAACCCTGCAGACGTGATGGGTATCGATAAAATAATTGTTTTTTTTGTCCGTCACCGACCGCTGGTAGTTTTGTTACTTGAAATATGAGTTGAGAAAAATGGTTTTCTTTTCGTTTGTCGTATTTAGGTATAACTAATCACGTCTGTGAAGTTTACACAAAAAAACCGGATGTTTTGAATTGATATTTCAAGTGACTGCACTAACTGCTGTCAACAACCCCACAAAAAAATCATCAGAAATTTCGTAAAATGACTAAAAGAAAAAAAAAACAGAGAAACTAAGAAAGATTTTTCAAAACTCTACCTCTAGGTAAGCGAAGTTGCAAGAGCTAGCTACTTTTCAATCTCATACTTGTACTTCTGACCATAATTCAGTGGTCCTACATGCAGGGTGTGTGGTGAGGGGTCCTGTAATAGGCCTCATCCTCCCGCAATCACTGCGCAGGCGACTGTGACGACTGAACTGATTTGTTAGGCACGCCACACACTGGCGGAGGACCAGTGTCCTTGACTGCGGCAATGACATTATTCAATTATGGTGATCAATATAACTAAGTACTTATTGTTCTATTTCGGGTTTGCTGATGCCAATGAATATGAATAGGTTATGTCCTAAATACCTAAGTATGAATTTATGATGACAGTAATAACAGCCGCACGGGACGATCGGTCTGTGGATTGGTGACCATCTTTACACACCAAGAGCCCTCCGTGCCTCGAAAAGCATCACCATGGTTAACATTGACTTCCTGCGATCACTACGTTCGGATTCCCTCAGAGCGGCCAGATCCAATCATGTTCAAATTGATTGTCAGGAGAAGTTGCCAACGTTTTCTTGGAGTGTCCTTGTAAATTTTTATTTGTTAGCAAATCTATAGCAAAAAAACAATATTTAGTAAAAAAAATTAGTAACGGTGAAGCTTCTTGCCCATCCTTCTCCATACGAAGCTATCTTTTGGCGACTAGAATCAATTCTGTAAAAGCTGACGTACAAATGTGCCTTTCATGTGCCTATTTGAAATAAATGCTTTGACTTGACCTGACTAATCCGAGCAATTTAATAACAGATTCCGTTCAACGATTGAGGCTCATACAATTATTAAGCGGGCCATTTGTAAGACTCCCTGAGCAATCTCTCACAATCTTAAACCGCAAACATTTCTCCATTACTACCTACAACATACATCGCTACTGGTAAAACTTCAACCCGTGCACACCGACGCAGCGTATGCTCCTGCGCACGTCCAAGATTGGCACCTGTCAACCTCGCCACGCTAGTCGACCACGATCCACATTATATTGCCTCGTTGTACATAAATATATAACGCTCCTATGTAATCATAATCAACACAAATCATTAGTCTGCCTATGTGTTCGGAGCAGAGACCTTTGCAAATTATTGGGTTTAGATTCTACGGTAGGAGTCGCAGTAAGTACTGCAGGTTACATAAATAAGTTGGAAAATAAATAGAGACCAGCGACAAGTAGGATTATTCAGTACTTAAACATGTGTTTGAAAATCAAACGGTTTAAAGCTGATTTATTTTCCAACCCCGCTTTTACACCAAGGTAACATACCTAAAACAAGTTGTTGTTGTGTGTGTTGTTGTTCATCTTATATGATTAATCCATCACAGCCACCATGTCTTGCAACTATTCTGCTGACGATGCAAGTAGAACTTGATCATCTGCATAGAGCAGGCATTTGACAGGCAACTCATTCATCGTCAATCCACATTTACCCTCTTTCAAATTTGTCAGACACTTATCCATGTACAGGTTGAACAGCCACTGTGACGCTACACAACCCTTTGTAACACCCCTTGAGATGCAGAACCAGTTCGTGTATGCCCCATTTATCCTAACACAAGCACTGGAATTCTTGAATAAAGATTTCAGTGCCCGTACCAAGCGCCAGTCCACACCGTACAAGGATATTGTCAACCACAGTTCTTCCCTCCACACAATGTCATAGGCCTTCTCCAAGTTAACGATAGCACAGTAGATTTTCTTGTGCTTTGCCAGATGTTTTTCGGCTATGCATCTTCAGGATAATTTTTGGTCCATACAGCCCATTCCCTCTCTAAATTCTGCCTGCACAACCCATATTTTCGCATCTGTCACTCTTATGACTCTGTTTATCAAAACCTTCGCATACAGTTTGCCGACAACACTCAAAACACCAATGCCGCGGTAGTTTTACACTCCTGCTGAGAGCCTTTTCCCTTATATACTGGTACGATTACAGCCTTACGCCAATCATCCGGTATGGCCAAATCTCAATAAATTCGGCACAGCATTTTAGCAGACACTCTGTCGTACTCAGTAAATTCATCCCGTTCTTATTCACTCTATCATTCCCAAAAGCACCTAATACTTTTTTGTACCCATTCCTCTTCACACCAACCCAATCATTAAAGTCTCCAAGCATAACAATCTTCTCGTTTGAACTACATTCATTCAATAAATCCCTTATACTGCCCCAAAATTCGTCCCTCTCCGAAGTTGAGCTTCCCATATCGGGTGCATAAACGAACAAAATAAAGATAGGGCTTAGGCCCGCCTTTGCTCTTACCCATAGAATCCTGAGACTGATACAAACATAATCTTTCACACATTTCATCATCCGCTCGGAGAGGACGACCCACTCTGACAGGCTCTATGAGTCTATTGAACACCGGACCAGATAGCGGTCTTTCCCCCCCCCCCTTTCCGGTCCCTTTCTTTCGTCTCATTCACACATATCACATCTATCCTTTTATTTTTCACCATCTTACACACCTCATCCAACTTGACTTTTATACCTCCCTGCACATTCAGCGTAGGTAAGCGACATTCCGCCGCTCGCTTTTCGCCCCGTGGAAACAACTGACGTGGTGTGTGGCGAGCATCACTGCCGCCTCTGAGTTGATTATTAGCATTTGAATGACTTATTTAGTTCCCATGAAAAGCAGAGGAAAGAATCTGTCAACACCCTACAGAGCCCCGCATGTAGAGGTAAGGCTTGTTAGTGCCTGGGGGCGCCTGATCCCAGACAACTGGCACACTAGCGACTAGGCTACCCCCTAGCCATGCAGCTCTCGTTACGGCGACCTTAGCTTGGGTGTGTGTTGTTCACCACCTGGAAGCCTCGACCGTGCAGGCCTGGGTATCACCACCGGACAGGCCTGCTGACATCAACGACGAGGCGGAGTGGTTCCAAGAGGCCATGTCCGACATATGTGACGTGGCAATGCCCTGGGTCCAGCCCGGACGTCCCTGGCGCCTGGTGTGCTGGTGGTCGCCGGAGCTGACGGCTTTGCGCGTCGTATCCGCCCTCCGGATACGGAAGCCATTCCGGCGGAGGTGTTCGAGGGCGACTACGTTCTACAGAGCGGCGAAGACCGTCCTCCGAGCGGAGATCCTGCGGGCCAGGCACCAGCCCGCGAGGAGTCCCTGGAAACTCTGAACAGAGACTCGCGGGGACGCCCCTACAAAATGGTGCGGGATCAACTCCGGTCACGGGCTCCTCACTGACGCAAAGTCTCCGGCCCCAGGTCGTGGAGGACGTGGTGAGCGCTTTGTTACCTTCGCGAGGGGAGCACACTCCCTCTCCTATGACTCCGCCTACTGCGGTGACGGTTGCGGACCACACCGCCGACGACGACGACGATCCTTCGGAGGTGACCGAGGTAGAGCTGAGAATGGCGGTACATAGGCTTAGTGCCAAAAATACCGCCCCAGGACCCGACGGCTTACCTGGAAAAGCCTAGGTTCTGGCTTGGAGCCAGCCTTGACTAAGGGGGCTCCTAAGCGCAGGCTTGGAGGGGGGCCAGTTCCCACTCCGTTGAAAGACTGGGAAACTGGTCCTGATTAAGAAGCCAGGGCGCCCTGCGGACTCTCCGTCCGCTTACCGGCCCATAGTGCTACTTGACGAGGTGGGCAAGCTCTTTGAAAGAGTAATTGCAAAAAGCCTCGTCGAGGGGCTGGTGTGGGTGGGGCCGGATCTGGCGGTGAGCCAGTTTGGTTTCCGCAGGGGGCACTCTACGGTAGACGCCAACATGCGCGTGCGAGCCCTCATGACGGGGGATGCTGTGGCCCGGGGTGGGGTCGTCTTGGCGGTGTCTCTAGACATCGCCAATGCCTTCAATACCCTGCCCAGGAGTTACATCAGGGAGGCATTTCGGTATCACCGGATGCCGACCTTACTCTGTCGCGTGGTTGAGACCTATTTGACGGACAGTGCCGTCATCTACCCCGGTCACCAGGGAGAGTGGAACTGGTGGGAGATGTCGTGCGGTGTCCCACAGGGATCGGTCCTGGGGCCGCTTCTGTGGGACATCGGTTACGACTGAGTGCTGCGCGCCGACCTCCCTAGTGGCGTCAGCGTGGTTTGCTACGCTGACGACACGTTGATCCTGGCACAGGGGAGGTCGCACCGGGCGGCGGCCGAACAAGCGACACTCGGGGTTGCGACAATCATCGAGACGGACTTCTAATTATTGATAGAAGTCTATAACATTACGTGTAAAAAAAAATGACTTGTACCCACTAGCGTATGAAGAATGTTCAACGGCCAAGTCACACAACATTAACTATAATCATAAAGAAATCGCAGTAAGGAACCTTATACTTGGCACGACTTTGTTTAGATTTCATTACTTTTTAGAGATAAAGAAGCAGCTCCATCGAGACTTGGCTAGTTTTTTTACAGAATGTTTTTGGTGGGATTTCACTTCTTTTTGTAGAAACGTGGGCAAAGCAGAAGGGGAGGCATTCGCCCAGCAGTGGGACGCTATAGGCTAGATTAAATTAGAAGATGAGATGACAGTGATGATGAATGACAGTCGATTTTTTTATGTACCAATAGTAGAAGGTGGCATTACCATATCTCTAATACAGCTGAGACCAGCTGAGGGTTCTTCATCAGATACTTCAGACCTTCGATTTTTAACATCAAATGAAGCGGCCAAGTTGAATATTTTTTTTTAAGGCGATATGTCGATCTCTAATAGTTTTGTTGGGCTCTTGTGTTTTCTAATCAGGGTCACCAGGTACACCAGATCTTCGATTATCCTAGTTTTTATGGTTTTCCCTTTATGTGGCCATTAAACCCTAACTCTGTACCAAAATTCAGCTGTCTGAGTTTATGGGAAGGACTAGTTCTATTCTGATGATCATGAGTGAGTGAGTGAGTGTCATAAATGCAAATCTTTGCTTTCGCTTAATTTCGGACATAAATAACCTACAGACTTAAAATTTTGGATTTTAAGTATGTGATTATAGCTAACTGGATGACGAAAATTTTTGCGTTCTGGTCTTATCCATAGGTTCTCAAATAGGGGCTGAAAATACGGCGAAATGGTTCCAGTAAAGGATGGTACGGCAGTGTTTGCTTCGCGCTCGACTTGGCGGGGGCTCTGCCGTGCCCTCCGATTTGAAAGTAGCGGCTGTATACTGTCCCCCAAGCCAAGACACACGATAAACAAAGAACAATATGTTAACTTCTTCCGACTCCTTGGTCAGAGATTTATATTAGGCGGTGACTTTAATGCTAAGAACACTCATTCGGGATCGAGATTAACTTCATCTAAGAGACGACAGCTTCTGAGTGCAGTGAGAGACATGCGCTGTGAGGTCATAAGTACTGGAAAACCTACAAACTGGCCGACTGACTACCAGAAACTACCAGGCCTGATCGACTTTTTCACTGTTAAAAATATATCTACCAATTATCTGAGGGTCGAAGAGGGGTACCACATGAACTCCGATCACTCTCCGATATTATTACAATTCAGTCACATAATATTACTAAGCGAAAATTACTTGAAATTATTTAACAAGTTTACAGATTGGGAAAGTTTTAGCATAGACCTAGAAAATATTATTAACTTAAAAATTTCACTAAAAAGAAAATATCTGCTTGATTCTGAAGTTAACAAGTTAAGCAACAATATGCATGGAACAACACACCACATCTTACAAAAAAAAAACCTACCCAAAGGAAATAACATACCAATTACGTGAATAAAGGACTCAAAGAAAAAGGTGGCAGCGATTCCCGCAAGATAAAACTCTACTGAATAACCTTACGAAAAGACTGAAGAGAGAAATACGAACATTTCAGGATGAGGCTTTTAATACTAACCTACGTCAGTTAAGCAGCGACCATATAAAACACAATACTTTCTTTGGAAAGCGACAAAGTTACTCAAAAAGCCAATTATAGCAATTCCTCCTATCAGAGATATTAACGGAAAGTGGGCCATAAGCAATGAGCAAAAAGCTCTAATATTTGCACATCACCTAGAAGAAACCTTTCAGGCAAAATATGATGGGTCTGTAGACCACTTGCAGTTTGCCAATTTTCTGCAAGATCAAAGAATTAAGCTTGTGACCCCGAAAGAAGTTGCAAAGGAAATTCAAATTACTAGCCTCAAAAAATACCCAGGGTATGACCTTACTACGGGAGAAATCCTAAAACACCTCCCACGTAAAGCCATCGTTAAGCTAACTAGGCTCATCGATGCTGCATTCATGCTTAAGCATGTTCCTGAGTCATGAGAAGTTGCTGAATTGATTATGATTGCAAAGCCCGGTAAACCGCCTAACGAAGTTTCATCATACAGGTCAATTGCCCTGTTGCCTATACGGTCAATATTGTTTGAAAAATTATTTTAAAAACGCCTAAAACCTATCATAAACGACAGAAACCTTATTCCTGACCATCGGTTTGGTTTCAGAGAGAAACACTCAACAATTGACCAAGAACATAGAATTACCAACATCATTGAGAGAACGCTTGAAGATAAAAAAGTCTGCTCCACCGTATTTTTTGATATGGCACAAGCTTTTGATAGAGTTTGGCATAAGGGTTTGAAATACAAGTTACGACTAATATTGCCCAATGATTTTACCGAAATCTTGCAATCATACATAACAGATAGAATGTTTCGAATAAGCCACGAGGATGTTTTTTCCGAATTAAGAATGATTAAAGCTGGTGTTCCTCAAGGTAGTGTGCCGGGTCTAGTCATATACCTGTTGTACACGTATGATATGCCAGAGCTGGAAAATTATACCATCGCAACCTTCGCGGGCGACTCACCCATTATGGCTACAGGGTCATGCCGTACGGAAGCAATCAAAATGGTACAAATTGCTGTACTTAAATGAAGTTCATGATGGGCACAAAAATGGAGAATTCGATTGAATGAATAGAAGTCACTTCACATTGATTTCACCAACAGGAATTGTGATTACCAACCAATCTTCATAAATGGCCAACAAGTGCCATACGCAAATACAGCCAAATACCTGCGCACGTTTAAAAGAAAAGACAGAAACTAGACATGCGTTTTAAAAACATGTATTGATTGATTGGACGGGGTTCCTGCCTATCGATACATAACAAAATTTTAGTATATAAGCATATTCTTATCCCAATATGGACATATGGCATCCCACTGTGGGGCTGTACTAAGCCGACCAACATCAAAATTATACAAACATTCCAGAATAAGGTACTCAGGATTATTGTTAATGCGCTCTGGTATATAAGAAATGACGAACTCCATCGTGACCTAAAAATGGAACCCGTCACCATTTAACATAATCCAAAAATTTGCTGAGGCCCGTGGACACCGACTCCACCGACATGTGAACATCGAAGCAATTCAGCTGTTAGATCAAACAAATATAGTGCGAAGACTAAAACGAACAAAACCTTTTAAGTTAGGTTAGTGTAAAGAGTAGAAATAATAGTGACAGTGACACACATGAAGAAAGTGTTTATATCATGAATTATCGGACTCTAAGAAAGTGGAACGGACTTGTGTAACGTACAATCAACCTTTTTTCAAGTTTTAAAATAATTGCAAAAGTAACAAATTAAGTTACATTAAAATTGCTTATTAGTCGGATAGGCTAGATTTTAATCATTTATTAAGAACCCGGTTCTTTTTTTTTTTAAACCTCCTTCTGCGAAGCAGTGCCTAATGCTCGCGAAGGAGGAGGCGGATCGCGTGAGGGATAGAACCTCGCGCCCTCACGCCCCCACTAGTCGCCGCAGGAGCGTCGGGAGTTGCCTGCAGATTCCACACGGGGAATTAGTCGTGCGATTATACGTAAAACTGCTTATTTCTGTTACACTTATTACCACATCTAAAAGGTTACTTTTGAATTCTGTAACATTATTGTATCTGTTACATTTAAAAATGTGTTTCTTTTAAAACAGTTAAAAAAAAAAACATTATAGTTTGAGTCCCTGTACTATACACAGATATATCTAGTGGATACTAAGAATTCTAATAGCACCTTATAAAATATACAATCGACCCATATTCACATACCGTTGTTACTAGGCTGAGGCACACAATATGTACCACAAATTACCACACGCAAGTATCTCTTATCGGAACGAAACGTCTCATTTATCTGTAAGGAAGTGACCATATAGTTTCGAAACCACGAAATCTATTCTAATGCGGCTACACTATGCTAGGGTCGCGGTGCACTTGTGCGGGACTAAAGCATTTTTTTAGTATGCAATGTGATTTTGAACCCTTTCCGCTCAAATTGATCTCGCGTGAACACATCACTAGTTCTTGAGTACAATCGGGGACAGAAGTGAAGAGGAGTTTAATTTATTTTTGAGATTTTATTTATAATGGAATCGATTATACTAATCCTGACTAATATTGTAAATGTGAAGGTAAGTTTGTTTGTTTTGCACGCTAAAATTTGTCACACAGATAGACCATGAACTGAGTCAGGATAAAGGATACTTTTAATCCTGGATCACAGATGAAGTCGCGAGCAACAGCTAGTATTTTAATAATACAAATTTGATTCACCAAATTAGATGCATTCTTTACTAGGCGTGATCGTGCCTTTTCTGTAAAACAAGAAACCTTTGAGATGCGTGGGACAAATAAGAGGCTGGTATTATAATAGTAGGGATGACATTCGCATAAAAACATCATACCTATTTAAATATCAAATAATTTTCTATGAAAACATTTATTAATAACGTTGTAGGCGGCTATTTATTCCTACATCTCCAAAAGTTTTTATCAATATTTGGTTAAATATTCGTCGTCATAACATCTTCTTTGTCGCATATTTGACTAATTATGTGCGAAGCATTTATTTATCGCCCCAAAAAATTGGCCAAGGCCGAACGGATAACGCCATATTTTTTGCCTTGTTCTCAAAACTGCTAAAAGTGTCCTTGACCAAACAAACCGTTAGTTAAGTGTACAACTAAAATGCGTAACATAACAGTACCTAGGTACTTACATACACAAACATTGTAGCAATAAAAATTAATTAAAGTCATTAACAGAGATACAACACTATCATAATAACCGGAAACAAAGATTGAATTGAAACACATTTCCTTAGTAATTAGGTCGGTTGAGTTCAACAACATTGTGTGATAATAAACAATGATGTTTATTTTTGTTACGACCAATGATATAACTTTCGTAAGACCATTTCGAAATTATGTGATTGAGGCAAATGTTGATATGACATGAACGATTGGTATGCGTCGAATTACTCTTTTATTATGAGTGCTTTACATAATGACTGCCGATTGCTTAATATTTGGTAATAATAGGGGCAAATGATTATAATAAGGCTGGTAAAATTATATTTAATATCATCAGTCTGGGAAACATAAGTGAGCAAGCAGAATTGTCTCTGATTAATTTTATTTTCTGAATACATAAATGAGTGAATTAAATAATTACAATAACTCACCTAACCACTTATTTATTTCTTGCACAAAAATGTTCAAATAAATCGTCCATAATTACTTTTGTCCGCGGCTACCCTGCGAGCCTGTGACCAAGTCACGAGGTAATTACACGGTGATTTGGCGTGGCCGCACGTCACTAATACTCCTCCGAAAGGATCCGACAGGATGAATTGATTGTCCAGAAACCTCGCTACCCCCTCACAACATCTACCACTAAACAATAAACAATCGTTTATTTTTTGTCTGTGGTTATACGAAGTAATCAACGTGGGGTAAGTGGACCACTTTTTGCCTTGACTGCCCTTCAAAATCTTGGATTTTTGCCGGTTCACTGGAGACTGGTTGCGGGTTAAAAAAATAAAATAAAATTTAGGACTCTGAAGGGTTGTTTAATTTTACAAAATTAGACTGTCGTTCTTGCTTCGAAAACTAAAAAAAACGCTCAACATCGTAAATAGCCAGTGATGAACTGTTAAATCTGCTTCACTTAACTTCCAATTTCATCGCTCAATCCATTAAATCCATAGCTCTCTTATATCTCATTTTAACTACTAATAATATCTAGCTTTATACGAGTACCTTATACATACATATTATGTAACATTGTTGAAATATTGAAACAATTGAATGATAGGTTAAAAAGGACATGTATTCTATACATTTAACATAACTTAAATATTGGCATTCGTCCTGCGATAAATATTACGTTAAATGTAATCTGTATAAACGACGTTCATAATCTAATATTCTTTAAATGAAAATGTTCTGAATTTTGACACTAACAACACTACGAATCAATTCGAAATTCGAACGGTGTATCCGATGTCTCATTGGGAATCTGCGATGATTTATTTAAAAACAGATGAGTTCACTTTCGAATTATGTGCAGCCAGTCGGGTAAGTTTCAGTTTCAATAGCAACTGGGCAGTTTACTAATATGCTGACTACACTACACTATAAATATTTTTGGTTCCAACCAACTTCTCCGGCATCCAGACTCTTTATTCCTTCATACTTCATAATCCAAATCACTCACGCCACATCTTTCGAAAATGGAAGATATATTGCACAAATTCAAACATCCTTCCTTTCTGTCGGTAACCTCATATGTTTGTGGTGTCACATGATTACTCAAAGTCCATGAACCTTACGGTTGATTGATGTCAACCACATGGACCGCATTTGGGGCACCACCACAAAAAATACAACCCCACCTGACGACTTAAAACTACAGATTTTACGCATTTCCGATTCGTGAATTTTGTAACTTTTTTCTGCGTACGGATTTTAGTTATTTATAGATACATTGCTAGCAGTAAAGTTGCAGGTTGCTTGGTATTTCTTTTCTCATTTTAATTTTTCCTCATCACCCGAGTTGCTCACTGAAACATCTGAAAACTGCCCAGCTGCTATTGAAACTGAAACTTATCCGACTGGCTGCACATAATTCGAAAGTAAACTCATTTGTTTTTAAATAAATCATCGCAGATTCCCAATGAGGCATCCGATACACAATTCGAATTTCGAATTGATTTTTATAGTGCAGTGTTGTCAGTGTCAAAACTCAGAATATTTTCATTTATAGAATAGTAGATTTTTACAGAATATTATCAAATATTTATCGCAGGGCGAATGACGATATTTAAGTAATATTAAATGTATAGAATGCATATCCTTTTTAACCTACGATTCAATTGTTTCACGGTCCATCAATATAATTATTACTTTTCAATCATGACATTCTTTTAACGGAACGTGATTTGTTTACAAATGAGTATTTCAACAATGTTGGTATAATTATGCATAATACGTATGTATGTATAAAGTGTATGGTATCAAGCTAGGTATTATTATTAGTTATAACGAGATATAAGAGAGCTATGGATTTGATGGATTGAGCAATGAATTTGGAAGATTATGTGAAGCAGATTTAACAGATCATCACTGGCTATTTAGTAAATGTTGACAGTCTCATTTTGTAAAATAAAAACAGCACTCCAGAATCAAAATTGTTTGTATTTTGACATTTATTTTCGTTTACGTTGCTTATAAATAAGTATTTAAAACTTGTCTGCTATATTTAGTCTCACAAAAATGGGTTTAAGAAAATAAAACCTATGGGAACGTTCTACCTAAAAATTACACAATTGATTCTGATAGTAAAAATTATGGGGCAAGACACTTTCAAGGAAACATAACCTTTTATGAAAGCATTGTTTAATTAAACAACTTCACACTGGCATCAATCATCACACAATTTAAATAAGTATCAATAAACACTTTCGATTCAACACTTGGAACTTACCCAACCGTATCGATCGATACGCATTCTCGATTTCAAAACATCGATTAAAAATCTCATAAGCTCTTCAAGGCGTTTCATAAAATTAACACCTGATTTGAAATCGATGCTTTTCCATTCGATACATCTGGACGATCGGTGTTCTTTATTTTTTCATTCAATTGCGGATGTTTTAATATACATAATACATTCACAAAATATGTTTACCTACTTAATTACTGTACAGTGCTTAAGTGACCTCCATTACAGAACTATTGAGACCCCTCCGTGCCTCGGAAAGCACGTTAAAGATTCCCGCGCGAAATAGAACGCGAACTGTATGGAAATAGTTCCACCAGAATCGCGTCGCCGTCGAACCGCGGTCGACTCAAGCCGTTGGTCCCGGCAGCCTTTTGTAGATTTTCGACAGTCGTTACGAGTATTCAGAAGCCCGAAAGTCTGACAAGCAGTCTTACCAAGAGATATCGTATTACCCAGTAGCTGGGTTGTGGTGGGCAGATAGGCAGTCGCTCCACGTTAAATACTGGTATTCAGCTGCATCCGATTAGACTAGAAGCCTATGATGATGTGTGTTTTATAATTAAAGATAGATTTAATACTAAACTTTATTGAACTATGAGTTACATCTTGACTCCATATTATAACATGCATATACCAGTCTTCATAGAACATCGTATATGATACCATAGATAATATAAGCTATTATAGAACACCTACCCCTTATGGGTAATTATAATATTAAACTTGTGAACATTTGAAACAAATCAACAATAAACCATACGCATATGAATTCAGTCTTACCAACATTGACCATTACAAATCTAAAATCTGTCTAGGCTTAATAATTCTGCCAGATCTAGTCTCATGCAAACTTGAACAATTATTAGTAATATCATCACAACTATTTTTATTTGTTTTATCAAGCGAAACACTTTGTGAACACCTCGGTAAACTTAGATGACAATCATTTTCGCTTACACATACAAACCTATCTGTGGGACCAAAACTTACATTAGTTTGAGACTTTTTCATGTGATAAGTATTTCGTCTTACTGGTTTCGAATTACCACTTACTATGTAAGATCTTGGTTCTTTGGCTTTATTTAACACTATTCCCTTTTTCCAAATATTTTCTTACGGTACGTTAGTTCTTAGGCGTTTATTATGTAAAATTTGTGATGGTGAAACCTGCAAGCCAGCTAAAAACGTATTATTATAATGTAAAAGGGAATCTCTATAATCAATGTTTTCATAATTAGATTTCTTTAACAAAGTCTTATCATATTATAGCAGACTTCTCCGCTAACCCATTACTCCTGTGGTAATGTGGACCACTAGTTACAATTTGTATATCTTTAGACCTATAATACTGTTTACACTCATTTGACAAAAACGGATTATTATCAGCAACATCAAAGAAAGAAGAACAATAACACTATAGCATCTAAGAAGAAATAAAATAAGAACTTTCAAAATACCTACACAAAAAAAGCATTTCTTATGTTGGCAAGCGAGAGTAGGATAATTGTAAGGTTGCTAATTAATGCAACAAGATATAGTGTTATTAGGCATTTATATTAATCAAGTTATAAAGGATCATCGCATCGTACTAATTAGGTAATGTTAGCTTTTCGAGTGCTTCACTTTTAGATTTTCGCCCAAGTGACGGTGGCTCGGAAAGTGAAGCACCAACATAAGTGCCCGTGTAAGTGCTTAGTTTTTGTCCAGCGCTCTCGACCACAAACTATGTAGGTTAATAAAACTTTGACAAATCCTATTTATATCCAATACCTATTGTATGATTTAATTGCTTGATCATCGTAGCATGAAGATGACCTTGCGAATAAAAAGCGAAACTGAATTACCTACATATTTTTTATTATCTTTAAAAATTGCTGTTAGCAATTACCCCTCGCTTCACGGGTAATTCAAATGTTTTGTATTGCCAGTCAAAAGTCAAAGTCAAAGCATTTATTTCAAATAGGCCCATAAAAAGGCAAAATTTACATTAAAAATAGAACTGATTCTAGGCGCCAGTATTGTAAGGTTCCCTTACCCCATAATAGAACAAGAAGAATAAAATAAAAACATGGAAATTAGGAAAACTTTGCCACTCCCGGAAGTAACTCCGTTCCTTTTTTAAATTGAAATGTTTATTCAATATTTAAAAAAAAATATGGCATTGTTTTCGTACTCCGTTTAATATTGTCAAGGTCACGGTCGAATAGTAATTATAATTAATTCCCAATAATATAATAAAAATGAAAGCATACATTCCACACAAAATAAACAAACGTGAGACAACGGATATACTTGCACAAGACAGCTTCCTACATTGAGTGTCCCGGCCATATGGTTAACCTCACTTTTTTTTCTAAGGGGGTGTGACAGAGGAATTTTGACAGCCAGGAGCTTCCCTACCTTATGGTTTATGGTGCCTTACAAGCATCCCCAAGTGTTACAGCCACGTGCAACAAATGTACATTTTAGTGATGATAAATTTTTTGGTGCATCTATGAAACTACTTTCGAATGAGGTATACAATGGATTAGCTATTAATAGCTTAGTGATGTAAATGCTGACCGTGCATCAACTTTGAAACCGCCACTCAAGATACAATTTAGTTACTTGGAGACGCGTCGTAACTACGTAAGTACGTACGACACGTCTCCAAGTAACAAAATTGTATCCTTAGCATTGAGAGAATTTAGAAGAAGAAAAAGATTGCTCTTGCTTGATGTGCTTGCAGGACCTGCTTGTTCACTACGGGTTAGTTTATTTGTTTATTTATTTTTATAAATATATTTAACACCTCCTGTGTTTGGTACCTATATCTTAATTACTATAGGAACCCGGTTAACTTGCATTCAGAACTATGTGATAGCACATGGTTAGTATAAATTGTTATTGTCGTATAATAATCAAATTATGGGCTATTTTATTGCTTTTACTATTAAAAGTCAAGATTTTCCCATGATGTTTTCCTTCGTTCGTTTTACAAACAAAATCGTTTACAATATTAAATTTATTACCTAAATAAACCGTTCAACGTCAATTTAATGCCATTCACGATAAATGAGACGGAAGTCAGAACTGAGTTAAATTACGCGTGCGCAAAAGTACTCCGATCTCAACGCAATCTAACAAATCAGAGCACAACGCAGTAATTCCTTCCTATAACTTTATCTTCGTTACATTAAGTTGTGCCTAATCAGCCTTTAATGTCCCTCCACTGCTAGGAGACGGGTAGGGTTACCATTTCAAAATTTTAACATTTCTGATAAAAAGCAGGATATTTACAACAGGTCCGGACATTTTACTTTTTGAAGTGAAACTTTTTATGCGGTGATTCGATAATTGGACGCGAATTGAGAGACGCATCACGTTTATTCATATTTCTTGACATGAGAGGGAAGAAATATGTAACTCTCTCTGTCCTTCACACTAACCGTCTCCTAACCTTTATTTTTTTATGAACGCGCAATTCTTGAATCTTTAATTTTTTAGTACCTAACAAAAAAAAAAGTACCCTTCTTTTGAAAACTCCGGACAAATCATAAAGCCGGACATGTTCGGAAAATCCAGACGGATAGTAGTAACCCTAGACTC
Organism: Dasypolia templi; assembly: GCA_963555695.1. Classification (NCBI taxonomy): domain Eukaryota; kingdom Metazoa; phylum Arthropoda; class Insecta; order Lepidoptera; family Noctuidae; genus Dasypolia; species Dasypolia templi. The sequence continues at coordinate 14,730,118 of OY743142.1, forward strand.
AGGCCTCTTCTCTCAGTAAAAGTTTTCAATTTATAAATGGACTTGGACACACGCAGAATGCCCCGAAGACCAATTCTCGTACTTAAAAAGAATACAAGTCGCAATCTCACCTCAGCGACAGTCAATGCCAAAAACTAGTCATAAATACATGGAAATTGATTGTATTTTTGACAGATTGAGACTGAGATCATAATGCGACCGTTCTGACAAAGTACGGTAAAATGCCTTGTTTGTTTTGAAAAAATGTTAGGCCTTAAGGTAGGTCGTATACGGTCTTCCCCTTACCTTTTGAAGTATTAATAAGCCAGTGATAAACTTATTTAGGACGTCTAACATTCGAGTGTCAAAATAGACGTCATAAACTAGTTAATTTGCACTCGATGTTACAATAGATGCTTGTTGGATCGACTTAAACTACGAAATATTTTTTTGGCGCTTGAATGACGTTGACATGGGGCGCTGTTGGTAAACATTTGAACAATTATTTTGTGAAATATGTTAAAAATGTAAGATGGCGACACTTGTTCCAATTTAATTTTGGCCACGCGCCAAAAGAATATTTTTATAGGTAAGTAAGTAATCAATTTCTAAATTTCATAAGTATCACAACATGACATTGTGTCCTTTTATTCAATATAAATCTACGGAGATATCAAATTCCACTCATTAAAAATGCGGGCCTAAGTTATGGCAAGCTCTAATTGATAACCAATATAATCAACACATAATGATTCTGATGTTACATCAGAATTATTACAACCATTACCTGAACAAATAACTTGCATTAGTAGTCCCTACATCCTGTGCGAGTGCGGTACTCCTGAACTGACTATGTTCCATCTGCCAGTGTCTCAAATGTCTGCTCACGTGCACCCTTGACGTTCTGAACAACGCCTCTGACGCCGCAATAAACGTGGCCACCGAATGGGTCCAAACAGTATAAGCAACTTATATGTACCGCCGAAAGAAAAAGAAGAAGTGTACAAGACTTAAGTTAGTACCACATAAGTTTTTGTACAATAATACCAACTAGTTTCCAATTAAACAAACTTTGCCATTTACTGGAAAGGATGTTAATCAGTTTTGTATTTTAATAGGAACCGCTCAACAATCGCTAGATATGGAAGCGTTCACAAATTGGTAGTTCAGTATTCATTTACGTTCTACTCGAAAAGTGGACAAAAAAACTAATTGTAGATATTAGTAATACAATATTTCAATATCATTAAATAAACTGAATCGTTTCAGTTACTAAATAAAAATTGGTGGTTGTTTTTATTCAACTTTTTCCAAAACTCCTCTCTAAATACATGGTTGCAAATAATTAAATAACTCAAATACCTAACTAATAGGTTTGTATGAAAACCGCAACAAATGCAACTAAATGATTAAGTATTAGTACGTCATAAAAGCAAAAACTTGCAATATTGCAATTGTCTACAACTACCTAAGCAAACAAACAACTGCTCACTTCCTGAAAATGGCCGCTATTATGTAATGCGCAAGCGCAGATGGCGATGTTATTCTGAAGGTTAAGGTTATGTCAGCATTCGGGGCCTTTTATTTACCCTCGTATTCATGTGCTGCAATGGCAGGGCATTCATCGAAAATGCATATTCGCATTTATTTCAATAGATGTCGCTCATCAATTTAAAAGAACTTTGCAAAAAATATTCCGTGTAAATATTAGGCAAATCGAACAAATCATGAAACAAAATACCTCTAACCAACAAATCACTGTCAAACACAGAGATTTGTTGGTTACATTTCAGTACAGTTTATTTTACGGTTATCTACAAGTCATTCTACTTTGTTTTGAAACGTGTATTTTCCTGTCTAGATGACAAAATGGGAAAATTCAAAGCAATCTAACAATCACAAAACAAAAATGTATGACCCTCTCTCTATAAATCCCAAAAATAATTTTGAAATTACGAATCCTTAGCCTTTCGAAATTATGATGAATACAATCCCATATGGGTTCTCTAAAATAACAAATAAAATGTCTCAATGAGCGCAATAAGATTATAGTAAGTTACGAGATAATTAAATTAGACAAGCCCATTAATAACGGTTCCAAAAGATTTTAACCGCTCCCTTGTATTCTATTTTTAAATGCACCTGCAGGGAAAGTAGACATTTTGTGTTTATTAGAAAAACATTAACAGAACATCTGTTTCGAACGGAAACACTTTTTGTGTTCACCGCAAAAGAACGCAACTGATTTCCGTTATAAATAGGTCAATAAGTCAGTAACGTTTCTCGGGAGAGTAAGTTTTTGTAAAATAAATACTCAGCCATATAAAAATCTGCCGATAGGAACTTGAATTTTACATTTATTAACCAAAGCAATAAGGTAGAACTCTATTATTTTGCTTATTTATAAACAACCTTAATATTGATCCACAAAACCATTTTGTTGATTTTTGTAACTAAAATTTAAAATAACAATTTAAATAGCAACTTAGGTGTTAACAAATCACGTGTAATTTAAAATATAAACATTCACGAAATAATATAAAGTACTTACATGACATTAAACTAAATTAAAACGAACAATATTTGTAAAAGTAAAAAGATCATCAAAATCACGCGAACCTTTGCAACAGCATTATCCTATTCCAACCAAGTCGCATTTATGTAAATAAATCAGTGAATCGAAGAAAATCCGTCGCTCTTTTAATTGTTCACAAGAAACAGACGGAAGCTAAACGCGGCAAACACAATTTTCCACAACGAAATTCACGCGCACCGGAAAGTGCTTCATTTATTTCCCGCCATCCGGCGTCTCAACCAACCGAAATTTGGCGCCTAAAATCCTCCAAGCCAATGAGACAAATGGCCGCCATTTTAAACCAATCAGCTTCGAGCCCGCGCTCTCGCCATCGCGTCATTGTCATATCTCGAAAATTAGTACGGCGGCAGTGCAGTGAATGAATCCCGTCCGCAAATCGAAGAATTTTCCGTGAAACAATAAATAAATACTCATAGGTGAGTACTGTATCATAATTTTGGTTCACAAATGTGAATTTTTAAAAATTATTCGATATGTCACTTAGTTTTTAACGATACGTCAAAATTATTTCGCAATTTATTGCCATTATTTAGTTTTGAAAGCGAATATTACTAATCATTAACATTCATAGTCATTGTTATTACATAATATTATTAATGTTTATTAAATGTAATCGTTTTTTATCAGTAATATAATAATAACCTTTTACTATATATTGTCTAGATAAATCGTACCAACAGTCCAACACAAAAATCTAGTCAGTCGCGTTTCGGCAAAATGGCGGCGATGCTCTGTGCTATTAATACATTTTCTGTCCTTTTTACGATGGACCGCATTAATGCGCATGAGACAGAGACGGCTATACTTTTGATAAGCAGTATGAATTTATGCTGCACACGTAGGTAACTAGACACGTCTTCGTTCTTCGTAAACAAGCCAGTTCCCAGTGTTGCCACAATAATGTGTTTTGTACCCATAATTCAAGGAATTCTACACAAAATTGGTATTATATTATTACCTATCACATTAAATTTGAAGGAAAATTAAATGGTCCTATTGCTTTTCTAGTGGGAGTTTATAAAGAGACGAAATTAATTTACTTTGGAGAATTTTATTTGAAGGATTATTTAACTTCAAAACAATAAATTAATCTTGACAGGTCTTAGCTTGAATAGACATTCGTAACGCAAGTGAAAACTTTTAAATTTAATAGAATCGACATTCTAAAATTGTGATAATAAAGTAATCAAGTTAAATAGTTTTTATTTAATTTAAAGTTATATGACATAAAAACCTTAATTAAATAAAACAAAAAAATCTTAGTGTTTTTTTATTAGTTAGAAAAATAATGTTTAAGAATGTAATAAAATAAGATGAACTAAAAACATGTAGACCAAACCCTGAATTAATCAGAATTATTTTCTGTTGATAAACGACATTTTCAAAACAAAGAAGTGTTCGTGGGTACAATTTTATTTTTTCATTATGGGTAAATGAAGTAGGGAGACGCGCACGGCATAAACACATCACTTGACCGAACACGATGTTAGCGCCACGCGGCGGTGAAAAGTTGAACTAAAAAGAGTCGCTTGCGCAGTGGTTTCTCGCTTTCGCCGTCTCGTGCGCCACGCCGCGCTGTCGCCTCCTGCCGCCGTGCGCGCCGCCAGTCGGCGTACGTACTTTTACCGTGCGGACGCATTACGTCACGTGTCTCGTCGCGTCACTCACGACTTGTTTACACACAGTTAACTAACAATACGAATTCTTATTGGTGCGTGATGAACCAAACACTTATAAGCTTGTTAAATCAATACAATTCTATCGCGTGCTGTTACTGAATACTGATCTTGTTTGCGTTAGGTGGAAACGGCGCGTATGCTATCTGTGAAGTGAGCTGTGTTTCGCTGTTCGGACTCTGTTGAAGAGATGTCGACGTTGAGTGTGAGGGCTCCGGGCCTGCAGGCCACCACGATGCTGGACACAAGAACAATGCGCGTGCGAGGCGTCACCTCGCTAGAAGGCGTCAGAAGAAACTTGTTCGGTTGTACAGACCGAGAGGAGAACAGAAGATTTGTTGAGAGAGAGTTGGCTCGCCAATTGGAATTGGACAGCCAGAGATGGGGTTTCGATTTTGCCAACGAGAAACCTCTGCCTACTTCGCAGCGATTCGCCTGGCAACTCGTTCCCGCGTCTACGATTCCTGCTGCTCTGAGAAGGTCACCGATCACGATCACAACTCCTGCAGCGGGCAAACCAACGCAGGAGGCTAAAGTTTCCAGTCCTGAGAACAGCAAGGCACAGAAAAGAATAACAGGTAAGTTTTATTCAATAATTAGATGCAACAAGTTTCTCTTGTGTTGATAAATGACAGAAAAGGTTATAAAATTGCGTTCTATTCTATTTCACGTTGCGTAAACAATGCGTAATACTTACGCTAAAAATGTCAACATTGAATGTTTTTAATCTATGAAACGCGAGTGGTGAAACGGGCCTTCTCATTCACACTAGTCAGGTCACGCGGACATTCATAGATCTACTCGCAAATTTATAGTAAAGTCTGTATTGATATCTTACATCTCTGTGCAGACTAGTTTAAAAATGGAACTCCATTTATCGTTATCAAAAGTCAACTTCTTGAACTGTGCAATTCATCGTTTGTTAGTTCAAGTACTTAATTACCAAGTAAACAATCGTATATCAGTGCAACTGCAATTGGATACAGTTCGGGGAGAATATTCGTGTACCTAAAGTAGTTTATCTCGTGACGCAGAGATAACAAACCTGGGTCACTTTGATTCGACACTGTTATTTTATTTTTATGCGACGTTTGCCTGTTTCCATGTGCGGTTAAATATGTTTGTATGTCGCGGGCATTGGTTTTGATTACGGTGTTGCAAAAATGTCTAGACTGAAAGGTAGTTTTACTTCGCGTTTTAGTTTATCCTAGCCATTTCCTAGATAAATTGCATAGTTCAATATCAAACCTGCATTTACGTTGGTATCAAAATAGGTGTATCACATGAACTGGATTAAGGTTCATTATTATATTTATGTAACCAATGTAATATCAACCTACTATAATATTATTGGAAGTACTAGGCGACCATGAAAATTATGTAAGTAAAACAATACCTACTTCTAGGCAAAATTCATTAGCAAATTGCCTTTTCAACCTTGTGTGTATTTACGTAACTTGAAACTCGTTTACAAATAGGTAGGTACCTACCTACTTAGAAATACAAATACTACTTGTATATAAACGCATCAACAAGGTTTTATTTAAAAAAAACTACATAGATAGCAATATGAATGGTTTATTTTAACTATAACTAGGTACCTATGCCATGATTTTTACGTGTCCAAGTGCCCTACCTTCTGAAATACAGCAGTAAGAACCTATAAAAATATTTAATGTTTCAATAAGGTGTAGCACAACATTCTTACGAAACACGTCTACTTAATATTCCAATAAATTCATTGCCATTTACGTTTCCAATAAAATCATTGAAATGTACATAGTTTTTCAATAAAACATAAGGTTGTTTAACAAAAAACAACATGATATTTAATTTGCAAAGACTAATACCTTACTATATGTGTATAAAACACGGCATTACTAAAACAAACAAAAAAAAGCCTTTAAAAATTCTATTAGCAAAACTACACTTGTAAAGTGAAAGCTGCCATGTCCTTACAACTGAAGTTTTAATCATGTCTAGTTTAAATTATACACTACCGAACTATTTGTAATAAGTTCTATTACTTTTTAAATGGTTGTGAATTCAAATTTGGAACAATGATGACACCAAAATGATGGCCAGTACAGTATTTATTTAGGGCTTCAAAACTGCATCAATCAAAACTTTTTTTGGACCAAACACTATTGTGATGTTGTCGGTCTTTATTACCTAACATGAAAATGCATAAAGACTCAATTTTGTAGTCTGGGAGTGTATTATACCATATTATGAACTGCTAAAAAATAATGCCACTTCGTATGGCATCGTGTTCGTCGTGTAACTGAATATGGATCACAATTTGCAATAGGATACTAATTGAGCGGCCATAACACCTGGAACAAAATACACGTATCGTTTTACTCTTATTAAAGTCCTCTAACGAATACCACCAACTTAGTGCTTTGCTAACGCATTATTATTTTATTGATAAGACTCGAATGATGCCAGAATAACCTTTGACTCGAGATCGAGATATCATAAACTAGCTTCTGCCCGCGTAAAATTTGCTTTGTTTTTTTTTGCAAATTGCAGCTCTGTTTTACTTCCTATGTTGATCAAAATGCGATTCGCGACTGTAGGAATGATATAATTTACTTAATAATAATCATCAATTTCATATCAATCGTCACTTTGGAAGTTCCATCTTAGAATTTTTCAGAATATTTCATATGAACATTCTTAGGTAGAACAAATTTACAAAGTTTTTCTTTGGTTTATAAGGGTCGTAGCATGATGTTAAATAGCCTATAACCCTACTCAAGAATTGAATTATCAAATGAATAAAGAGAAAGATCAAATCCGACAACTCCAGAGATAAGCGCGTTTAAACAAACAAACTCTTCGGCTTTATTTTGTTAGTTTGGATGTATGTTTTAGATCCTACAATTATTGCTTGTAGTCTGTAGAATGGTGATGTACTACGCCGAAATTTTACGACTTCTAAGCGGGAGATGAATAGAACGTGTAACCCACTAACGTTACAATAAAACTAAAATTAACATTTAGGCCTTTGCTCAATCTTAATACGATATCTCAGAACCCTTTTATGCTGGCACCCTTATAATTGGACATCAAAAGAATTCTAAGGCGACGTGCAAAAACTAATCCGCCGAAGGTGCGAAATCCTTCATAAAGGGACCGGTTAAGCTTTCATTAAATAATTTGCAGACTCATAATTAAAAATTAAGACGCCGTAGTAGATTTCTAATGGACTTTTTTACTAATTGAAGGGGACGTTTGATAAAAAAACAGTTTAAGTACTTATTAAATTGTTTTTCGTCTCTTGTTATACGAGACCACGTCTCGTTTCGTGTGTTAAGGAAAAAAATAACAAAGCTATAACGGTTGAAATTATCGAGTATGCACGAATACTGACCTAGATTCGTTTGTTTTGATAGTGTTCAGTGTTAATACGTAGTATGGTGAGCCTCCCACACTTGTCCCATTTTAGATTACACATGTGCGGTTACAAATTGTAAACAATAGTTTTATGCTACGGTCAAAAATACAGTATTATCAAGTCAATTTTCTAATAGAAAAAAATGCGTCGCTATTTATTTATCGACTAGCTTCGCCGTCCTGGAAGCCAAATATACCATAAAATAGCGTGTAGCTTTCCATCAGTGAAATATTTTTTGTAATCAAAGGAGTAGTTTCGGAGATTACCTCCTACATCCAAAGTAACATACTTTGGAGTAACTTTAAAACAGCAAATCATGTAAAAGTTGAAAGTATTTTTAATCAAATAACTAGGTATTTGATTTAAAATACTTATAACTTTTCTCTCTCTAGTCTCTATTGACAGCATCACCGTAATCTCATTTTTTTCTGTGGCATTTTTACAAAACATTGTTATTATGACTCGAATCGCTTTTGATGTCTTACGTCAACTAGTGTTACGTCATTCTTTGGCTCTTAATAGCTTGTTACCTTCAGGCCTTCAGTGAAAGTCCTCCAAATAGGCCATCTAGATACCTAGCTAAATTAGCTTGTATGTCAACAAACACGAATGGTTAACAGAATACTTAAAATGTTTGCTGAAGAAATTTTGTGCTTGTAAAGCGCATTTCCACAATGAAAGTGAACGTGATCAGTTCATCTAAACAGAGTACAATCAGGCAGATGCTGAATGATGACACTGACAGCTCTTGAACACAGTTTAAATGTGCTGATCGCGTTCAGTTTCATTGGTAAAATTCGCACATAAACGTTCGAATGTTGTGTAAAACGACAAAATACGCTAAGCTCATGAATTACCGATGTGTTGATACGAGACCTCTCATAGGTACTTACATAATGTATATTAAATTATCAATTAGGTCACACCAATACATAATGTATGATGTGTAGATAATGCTAAGTACTTTTAAAACAACGCTGCCACTTTTATTATCATAATACAATACACTTAAAATGTATGCCACGAATTTATGCTAGTACAACAATCACAAACTCGGAAATGTTGCTGTGAAAATAGGAATTCGCTCAATTGCAATCTTGGCTATTTTCTTTCACCATCTACCAAGGGAAAGTTTCCTGAACTGACGTTTAATATTTTCTCGTTCATACCGAGCGAGCGTAGCGGCATGCAATACACATAATCTACAGCTTACGTTTGTATAGTAAACGGTATCCTTGTCGCACCCACACGCGGTGACGCGCTCGCGCGGCGCGTCACCTTCCATCCATCCACGCATGCGCACACACGCTCGCTCACTCACCGATTGCAAAATGGCGGCCTTTATATTCGATCATAATGAACATCTTATTTTGTCATCACTTAATTTAAATACTGTTTGAGCCCGTGATATTGTCAAGTGTCAATTTATTTTTTAGTGTCTTGTTGATACGGCTGTGTTCAACGTAAAGTTATTCTTTAAATGTTTATTTTTCATATTCCGCAGGAATTTCAAAACAAGACGTCGGTCGAGTTGGCCGAAATAATAATAAATCCTTTGCATTCGTAATGCAAGGCATATTGTATTTTCGGTCCATCAAATTTGTGAACTGATTATTTTTTCTTGTTTTATCCGTATTGCGTGCCTGTTACCCATTGATTCGAGTCTTGCGCTGTTTTTTCTTAGACAACAATACAAGCTTAAACCTTAGCACAAAAGAACCTGAATGGGCAATCGCTTATATTTTTTGTTCGTCTATCAGTACTGCTTAACAATGTACAGTTGGACTTAGCTACCGATTACCGACTTAACAGGTACCTGTTGAGTCGGTAATCGGTAGCCAAGTGTAACAAATTTTCTGTAACCATATTATTTAAAAGAGTGTCCATGGAGTTTCTTGCCCGTTCTTCTCCATAGGTACCTACTTCGCTTTGGAATGGGCAACTAGCTTCATATTTCTGACTGACCGACCCTTGACAATTCAAAAGTGCCTGTAATGGGTTTATTTGAAATAAATGCTTTGAGTTTGAGTTTAAATACTCTAATTCTTATACCTTAGTATATAAGCCGCAATCAGTATTTGATATTCGGTCTAATTCTTAAAAGTTATTGTTCTCGACTGAAAAATTGTTAAGTATACCTACCACGTTTTTTTGTCCCGGTTTCCCGCATCGTATATTTGACAACCTGCGCAAACATTCATGACCCGATTTGTAGTGCACCATTAGATTTCACCAGATGTGCATGTAAGAGCTTTCTAAGAGCTCTCTAACGTTCAAACATTATGATTTTTTATTGTCTAAAACTGACCAACCGTACGTACTTCGTAGGGGGCCTAGGGGACCGGGTCACCCAATTTCTTACTTCCCTTTCATAATTACAACTAGATTGTGTCGTTGAACTCCGATATGTTTTGGTTTATGGGAAAGTAAATGGACGTAGCTGCGGGGATCCCATAATAATTGTACGCTTCACCATACCCTGTTAGAAATAGCTGCAACTGTATAGGGTTTCTTCAAATGTTGCATCCGGTCAAGACGTTCTTTTCATAGAGGAATTATTTATTTCCGTTATTTCTTAACCCTTTTACAAATCTACTGTGCAGTTTAAATCATCAAAACTATTATTTAACAATTTATTTTATTTAATGGCAACATGCATTTCTATATTTATTTTTGTGTTAAATTAATATTGCTTTACGCTCTTGCTCTACGCTTTACTCATGCTTGAGCAGGCAATGCGTTGGTAATCAAATCACACACAACAAACTGAAAACAAACCCGATGATCTACGGTTCATTTCACCGTACCAAACAATCGTTGATAAACTACACTGAAATTCAATTAATGAGTTCTACCAAATCGCAGTGTCACCCCTGCAAACGGCACAGAATAAATCTGCATTGTGTTGTGATTGTCATAATGGCGGTGCAATAACGTCGGCGCGTGCGCAGCGCACCGCCCTTTGTGTCGCACCCTCGCGGACACTGACTCCGTAACGGTTATATTGATTTTTTAACTGACACTTTCCCTTGGTGTTTGATATTATTAGTATTAATACGGACTAATAATAATTTGATGAAGGAAACTATTTGGTTCTTAGTGTTTGATCATCTATTCCGCTCCTCATGGACCATCACAATTTCGATAAATTTAATAAACACTTGGAACTATAATCACCAGCGTTTTCCGATTAAAGCAACTATTAGCTGAGTATAATTGATTAAACGCGTTGCCAAACTATCAAATTACCAGCCTTATCTAAATTGTCCTACTTCAAAAACATAAAAAAATAAACGAAATTTCGGCACTAAAAGCGTTTGCGAAAACTTTATCATACGGGTGATAAAAAAAGTTGTCAACACATGTGTTCGAATTTTAAAATTTCAACAGATAGGGGGAATAACGGTCGCGGATAGTTCACGGCATCTGCGTGCTACCCCCGCGTTCGCACCCCCTGTGCCAGCGCATATCCCCCGTCAAATGACCGGAGGCATCATCTGGTCCTGGTGAACCAGATCGTTACGGGATAATGTTACTGCATGCAATTTTGTTTTTGTAAATTGAGTAGCTTTGTTACCAATTATCATATGTTAGGGAGATCGTTATTACATTTATTGGGAGCAGTCGTTTAATTGAGGACATGCAGTATTCGATCACGCGATAAAATGCTGTTTTCCTGTGTGGCATGATACGTATGATAACTGCAGATAAAATACCGCTTAAAATTGTATTTCATCAACTTTATTAAGAAAATTGTACAACGAAGGCTGACCACTCCATGTCTTTACAACGTGGCAACACAGTTAATCACCTCTGGCCTGCAATTAAATAAACTTGTACACTTGACCATACGAGTGGGTCGCGCCCATTCCTTGCACTTGTTAATGCAGAAATGTAATTGGTCAAGTCAGCGACACGAGACTAATGCGCAGGAGTACGTTATAGTTCTCACGTTGCGCGTGCGCACCGACCCTAAGGAAACGCCATGTAAGATATGGTTCGATGCGCGTAACGACTATTCTGCACAGGAGATAAAAAACGACTTTTCACAGGTTTTTTTTTTCTGTTGGTGTCAGTCATCCAGAAAACCGACGGTCACGACCTCAGTTTTTTTTTGTTCTGACCACCCCGGGTTAACTGGCTCTACAATCTCGCCGTATTAAATTATAATAGGCACCTATCTCGATCAATTAAATCTACTCAGCATTATTTGTTTGGCCTCATTCAACATGTCTGGCCCTCTATTTCATAAGCCGTTCCTGTACGCAGTTGGCTTATTAAGGCTAAATAAAGAATTTGGATCAAGGACAAAAAAACACTTCGTTTGCGACATCTAGTAGGTGGTTTTTATTTACTGCTATAATCTTAATTAGTTTCGAAGCTATTTTTGTGAGGTGTGAATTGTTTTTTTTGTGCCAGCTTTAATTTGGCTTGGTTCCGTTATTATGGCAGTTTTACGCCTACTGGCCATTAAATACATTGTCTGAAATGAACATAGCGATTTGGTACAAAATTTAACCGTTCATTTTTTCCTAAACAAAAATTCATGTTATTCACTGCGTTCTGACATTTAATTCTTATTAGAAATACCTTACAATACTTACATAACATCCCGCCTATATTCCCGAGGAGAGTTCAGCAGAGGTGCATCTGTAGTACACCCACATTTTGCCAGTTATGTTGGAGTTCCATATAATAGGGGGCGAGCCTATTGCCATCAACCGGGCACAAATCCACACTCCGGACTGTGTTATATAATCTGAGCGCTGCTACTGAGTAATTGCAGTACTGTACTTATGTCAATTTATTCTCTAAGAAATGAATACAATGACACAATTTTTTTTACATCTACTCAAGTGACTGTGAAATATCTTCAAGCGAAATAAAGTACAGTTAAACGAAAAAACTTCTCGACATACTTTCTAATTGCAGTGGGGCACGATAGCATCACAATTCGCCAGCTAACCGCCAATTTTTTTGTTACAGTCGAAAACGTAAAATTTTTACACGTGGCAACACTTGTGATGTCGAGTCATCTCATTATGATAAGATTTATTGCATTTGCAAAAAAATATGCGCGTGTTAGGATTTTTATTTGTAAAATGTTAGATTAAATATTTTATGTTTATGACACATAGGAAGGAAAATAATCACATTACTTGTTGTCTAGGTATTTTTGCATTTAATTCCAGCGCTGTCCTTTTGTTCAAACCGCATATAATTGAAGCGATTATTGTCTGTAAATCATTTATTTCCTATTTACCTTATACATTGTTGATAAATAACTGGTTGCACATAGTTTTATCCGCATATTATTGCACTCTATCTAAATTAGAAAAGAAATACAAAAAAAAACACACTTGAATTATTTTCCAGAAGCATGCCTCAGTTCCCAAAAAAAAAATGTTTTACTGCGACAAAACGATGACATTCCTTTTACGAAAAATCACCTTCTCACGTTGTTCATTACCACCCCTTTGCAATTACGTGATTAAAAATTGGCTACCACATAAAAAAACAGCTGATAAATCTGCCCGCTGGCTGTTCCGCTCGACGTACTTTGAGGATTCCTCCATGGGAATCTCGCTTGACCGTAAATGTACGAATCATTCCTGTTCCAGAAAAGTAAAAGTGGTATTATTACACTTTTACTCTCTACATAAATACTTACTACAAAAAGTGTGAGAGATGTTATTTTAAACTAGCTGTTGCTCGCAGTTTTACTCGCCACATCCTAGAAAAACTTCTCTATGCTGATGAGGTGATTGTCTATCTGTGTTTCGAATGCAATCCAAATCCGTTCAGTCGTGAAAGCATAATTAAATTACAAACATCGGTCACTAATAATCCATTTACAAATGAAAAACATACAAAGTCTATGAGTCTGCCTAGCCTTACAACTCAGTTACTGAGTAATACTTACCTGTTGCCAAGACAGATTGTTGAGACTTTCGTACTTCTGACCACGCGTAACGATTGTCAAAAATCGACGCAAAACGTGCTTTCCGAGGCACGGAGGGGTCAAGTTATGTAAAGATAGTCACCCATCTATGTTCCGACCGCGGCAAGAGTTAGCCAGGATCTCTTACATTAAATAATATTAGTTGGACTTATAACCACAAGACACCTTACTTTATGCGAGTGCATGGCGCAGAATGCATAAAGCATTGATTTTGTTCAACGTGTGAAACCTCTGTATTTAAGTTAGTATTCATAATGTTATCTTGCAACAACTTACAAGTATGCAGTGGGTTACATAATGAGACTGTGATTTTCTATTGTGCTGTAACGATTACTTTTTAAGAAGAAGGTTATTAGAGCGTCTTTTGCTTGCGTTGCAAATGTTACTTCGCTGAAGAAGCTTGAACATGTTAGGCGTTCAGTAATAAGGAACTTCTAATGAACCACCTGGTGCACCTATAGCACACCCATATTTCGCCAGTTATGTTTAAGAGTCTGACAAGAGCTGTCGATGTCAAACTGCGAAGTAGCACGATGTGAAGCGAAAACGCTTGTAATTTATTGCAAAAACTGAAGCAATTATCCATTTACAAAAAAATCTATAAATTGGACAAAAAAATATAACACTATTACGTTAAAATGTTGCTTGTAGAATAATCTGACAAAAAATCAGAATGATTGCATGTATATTAGTATGTTTTTTAGAGGTATCATCGTGATTTTTTCTATCGTATCAAATTATTTGTAGTATGTTTTCAAGACACTGTGTAAATAGCATTATATCCTATAGTATATTTTTTTATTTTGTTTACTGCAGGGGATCAGAACTTTTGGGCATTATAACACTTGCGTTTAAGTCCTGTAGTCTCATTGAGTTCAATGTAATAGGGTGCTAGTCTTTTGCCATTAATCGGGCAGAAATCCAGACTCCGGGCTGCTACTGAGAATCTCCGGGTGAAAAAATCTAATAACACTGCTCGGCCTGAATGTTACCCCATTTCGAATAACTGTTATTAAGATATAGACAATCAGAACTGAAGTGAAAACAGACCTGATAATGAGCTCTTGGTGGGAGCTCAAACGGTCAGTGAACCTTGGTTCTCATGAGCCTTTTAAGTTATCGGGAAGGGCACCAATAACGCAGGGTAGATAATTGATACTATCGATATATCACCCCTGTTAAACGTTTTCCCATAGAAATATGTAAAAACAAATCGATGGTTACCGTTACGGTGTAATAAACTTTTACTCATTATAAAAAAACTAGATGGAGTCGACGTTTCCTATCCCCTGAGAAGAAATGGCGAAACAAACGCTGGGGTCAAAGTCCTTTTTAAAGTCCAGACATGGTCTTGATCAGATCATGTGACAACCATGTAGATTAGCGTCTGAAATGGTATTTTGAGGAAAGAACCACACACATTTGAGTGATCCTGCGTAACACATTTAGAATGACAAATGAACGCATTTT
The DNA here is from genome assembly GCA_963555695.1 of Dasypolia templi. NCBI lineage: Eukaryota > Metazoa > Arthropoda > Insecta > Lepidoptera > Noctuidae > Dasypolia > Dasypolia templi. The sequence continues at coordinate 14,745,204 of OY743142.1, forward strand.
CTTTCATTTTGACAGTTCATCCACGTTCGTTGCGCTATTTGCGTGAGAGGATACGAGGAATTATTAAACGTATGAAGCAATGGATTAGAAATATCCTTCAAAGCTCTCGGATTGTGATTAACGCTGTGTTACGCACTAAGTTGCTGTCCATTATCCGTTATGATTGACCATAAGTTCGTCACTTACGTCAAATGGCTATCATAATTATGTTCTCATTGTTTTTTCTAATTGTTAAACAATTATTAAAATGAGAACAATCGTCCTTTCTTTAATTAAAAACACCGCGTTGTTAATTTCTTGACATTAAAATACAACATTTAATATTGTGTGAATAGCATTCAATTCATCCGCGAGCAGTACCTAGTTTTCTTCTTTTAATAATTTTGAAACACTTTATTAATAACGTAAATATTTTTGCTCGGCTCCTAATGACCGTAGCGTGATGTTAAACCTTCCTCCATATGAAATGCACAAAGATTTTTAACAAATTTGACTGGTAGTTCCAGAGATTAGAGCGTTCAAACAAACAAACTCTTCAGCTTCACATAAGTATATATTATAGTATAGATTTCTTTTTCAATCAATTGTCAAGGTGATGAAACACTTTATTTAATACGTTGATATTTCTTTCATTCCTTTCCGATACTATTACTATATCTGTCACTACTCTTAATTAATTATCATCAAGCAATGCATGTGAACGGTCTACCCCTCACAGATGCCCAGGCATACGTATCCGTTAAAACAATTGAAGGGGGATTTTTTTCATCACACGAGTTTCTATTTTGCACCGGATCAATAAATAATTACGGCTTTTTAACCCCGTGTGAATATGACCTTAGCGTGTACTGCGAGCTTTTTTTCTCTGTTAGTCCCTTTAAGGTCTAATGATAATTCAGCCTAGTTAAATCCTGAAAAACCTATAACTGCATTTTATTTGTTTAAAACCTATCCCTGATTTGCACGGTTTTTACGACTTGACAAAACACCGGGATTTATTTTATTATATTTAGTTAACCATTAATGTATTATGCACATAAATCTACCGGAGTAAATTATCTAAATTATGGTGAAAAACGCAACAAAATCCGTTGCGTAATTTAAAAGGATAACGGGGTCACACATACAGACACGAAAGGCGACTTTAATTTATAATGTTAAAACTAAACTAAATGTTTAGTTTAAATCCATGAAAAAGAAGTGTACCGAATTGCAATTTTACTGTCGAACCAAGTTTCTCAATTGATTACATTATTTTCAATTTGGCTTCATTATTGTTTTAATGGAACGCGTCAATTTCAATTTAGGAATGTTCGATTTTTTTTTCCGTCTGTCAGCTGTATCGGGAGAATAATGCAACACGAAAAAAAATACTCCTGACATTTTTTTATTTAAAAAGTTGCGAACATATTCGTATTGTGCATTTTTGCATGTGAACCTTTTTAAGTTTTATTTTGTTTAAGTCTTCTTTTGTTTTGGACACTAAAAGGTCGTTGTTTTATGTCCGAATAAAAACAGTAATGTTCCGCACTGTGCGCCCGCGCAGATAACAGCTGCAGGGTTACCAAGTGCATATTTTGATTAAATGTAACGGCTTTTGTTACCTCTAAGCCCATATGTTACGGTTCAATAGTGAACTAATTAAGAAAACGTTACAGTCACATAAATAGAAGATATTTAATACGGTTTTCCATAAGTATGTCGTTAGCATAGCGTAACCGACCACAACTGAACGTTTCCTACTATAGACTTCACAAATACTCGCAGCCGGTTAAGTAACACGTTGTGTAAACTTAAGGACACTTGTGGCTACATGCAACTTACGGAAGTATTAGTAACCGACCGTCCACGTCCGTGGGAAAGCAACCATCCAAGGACAAAAAAAAGGGATGTCCTAATGACGTCGATTGAACTATTCTCCCATAAACAAGTGTCACTTTCTTTTGTTTTTGGTTGTTCTTTTAATAAATAATTTTCTTAATGAATGGTGTTGTAGTAACAGATGACTGATGAAGACAAATCGTGTTTGAAATGATGGAGAGTGAGATAAAAAAAAGTTGTAATACATCTATGAAAACATCATGTACGTAAGAAAAAATTTACATCTTTACAGTAAAAGAGGTGAAAGACATAATTATAGTACTAGAAATCGGGACCTATTAGTTCAACCAGGTTTCAGACTGGCTAAAGTAGACTCATCTTTCATGGGGTACTGTCTAAAATGTTATAATAAAATACCTCCCCACATACTTCAACTGAATGAGACAAAATTCAAATCCTTTGTCAAACGCACACTATTCAGGCAGGCATATTATAGGTTGGAGGACTACATAACTGATAAAAATGCCTGGCTTAATGCCGGTCCTGCTCCACACCACAACTAATTAATTGACATTCGAATCACTGTTGAAGCTGCTGAAGATAGTAAGAATTTATTTGCATTATATAAACTCAATCTCCTTTTTATTATATAGATGCATTGCACAGATGTGAGTACTTTGTACTATAGAGCTACCATTTACCGGGTAATGTCATAGATTGACTTGAATGTGCCTTGGCGGCTGATAGTATGTCATGCTCACTCAAATGTCTCGCTGACGGTGGCGCGTGTGTCGGATCATTTAGCTCCCTTCAAAATGGTTGAGCTGAATGGTGCTGATCCATGCGTCATGTTCGTGAACGGGCGCCGTCAGTTGGGACTGGTCATCTCTTAGCTGCCAGGGCTTATTTTAATAAATTATTAGCTGGATTGTTTTTAATTATGTTTTGATGCACTCTGGACGCTTTTAACGTGTACGGTTTTTTGTACATCGTTCTCACTTATAGTGAACAACATTAATCGATGTAACTAAGATATATGTAAAAACATTATTATTTAAAAGAGTGTCCATGGAGTTTCTTGCCCGTTCTTCTCCATAGGTACCTACTACGCTTTGGAATGGGCAACTAGCTTCATATTTCTGACTGACCGACTCCTTGACAATTCAAAAGTGCCTGTAAATGGTTTAATTGAAATAAATGATTTGAGTTTGAGTTTGAGTTGTTGATGAGACAGGGGAGTAAGTAGCATTTAAGAGTTGCTTGTATTCAAAATTCATATGAAATAATGTAATACAGTTTACATTTTATTTTTTTGTGCTGGCGCACCGAACGTAGAACAGCTAACTAAGTTATCATTTTCTTTAACATTAATTCAGCCGAGATCAAGACAATTAGGTACTTTAACGATTTTAATCTCTTTCTACATAACAGCTCCACATTCCTAATTATTCCCGTACTGAATTATTAAATTAGTATGTTATCAAAGTATCCAATCAGGAAACATACGGCACAAGTGGGCAGATAAGCAATGTGGCCTTGGACCAATTCGATAACATTCATACACACGGCTAGACGAGCTGGCATCATAACTTTGTTTATGTGGGAAATTCTATGGGAACTTTGCCTTGAAATTATGCTATGTGAGCGCAGATTATAGGTTAAGGTACTATTTTATTGGAACAATGACTTCTAGGGCAATATTACGAGTGACTCGTGTCGTCTTAAACAGGATACAAGAACGGACTCTTGTCTAAAACGTCAAATGAGGAATACAGAGTTCTGTAATGGGGATGTATGCTTGTGTAATGAAACTCTGTGGTTGTAAGAAAAAACACAACAGTAACAGTAGCACACATTAGAAAGAATGAATTCAAAAAAAGAATTGTCACTTCACGTAAGACACTTGTTCAGATCTCAATCAAAACAAATATATTCAAAATCAGAACATCTATCTACCTTAGATGTTGTCCAGGTGGTGTGGGTAACAAATCATTATGCAAATCAAGAATGGCCGATTGTCGAAGTATACAAGGGAATCACGCCTTGATGACAATGACCCGGGGGAAATAAAAATAAATCAACGGTCATCAACACATTTATTTTCACCTATTTCTAAGGGGCACTCGAAACGTGGTCGGATTAGACAGCTCCATTCGTCTTACAATTTAATGTTTTCTGAAGGGGAAGTAGTTGTTGTGAGGCGTGATCTCTTTAATAATGAAGATTTCAAGTATCGGGGTTAACATCGCCACGTAATAAATTCCAACGGAAAATCAAGCGGAGATATTTTATTTAAAAATGCAAGCTTTCATAAAAATCGCCTATTGTTATTGCATAATTGATTAACGTTAAACCTGTCAAAGACAAAAATTACTCATCAAGGTTATCGACCTTTTAATGAGTACGTTGACAATTTCTCCAATCATATTTGTCACAAACACAAGCAAATGAGATGCAGTGTCATCCCTAAGCCGAGCTCACACGACTAATGCCGAACAAACCAAACAATCTGCTCGTCAATATCGACAAGCTCTTGAATTTTCAAAATGTTTACTCCTTACTATTTGTAAAGGCAGATTTGAAGATGTAGATTGAGCAAAGGAGACGTGTCTATGAATAGGAAACGGTTTCACTAAGCGTAGGAGTTTTATTTTTTTGTACTCAGAATCCTAGAGGTCGGGAATTTAAGGTCAAATAACCCCCTCTGTTGACACCAAAGGTAAAGGGAACACGTGTGAACTTTCAACTCTATACACAATTCGATTTCGTTAATTCTATTCACAGTTCAAGACTATTCTATTCAACAATTCAAGTGTCACAAATGTCCCGTATGAGGACATCCATCAGCATCCCTTGGAGTGATGGATAGCGCATGAAAAGAATGTATGTTAATTTTAAATTGAAATGTTAATTCGTCATAATTATTTCTTCGAGAGTAGGTCTGAATAAATAGTAAAGTAGTAATGGTTTTCGAGTATTCATGTTCACACCTTTTGATGACTACGTTTTGAGATCGAGGCCGTTTTCTTTAAAAAATAAAAAAAATGTAAATGTGTACCTAATCGTTTTAATGCTGCTTTGCGTTTACAAAACAATATTGCGTACTGCGCAATTTCAAACAAAAACACTACTTTAATTAATTTAATAAAGCGGGAAACAGTTTCGTTAAAAAACACGGGAAACAATACGATAATGATTTGCGTGTTATTATTATGCTAACGAAAAAATAAATTCAAACTTATAGGTACGTTTAAAGTTAAATAAACACAGTCTTGGGTTCCTTACATTCCTTGGGTCACATAAATACCTTTTGAGCTGTCCGTCTGCCCATGACACATTTTTTTAATAATACCTCCGACACTTGATTGATAACGAACCATTTCATAAGATAAATCTCTAAATCCTAAAGAATGCATTAAAATAATTTCGTCTCTACAATGATAATATGTATTGTATTGTTGAATTAAGGATTTCATATTTCACGGTATTGTAAAAGACAAGAATACTATATTACTGATATTGAATTACAATTTGAATTTTAAATTTGTTTGTATTTTGATGGTGAGCGTGAATTGAATAGAATAATGTAGCTAATTGTGTGTGAACCGTACTTTTTAATAAAAATGAATATATATGTTAATTAGGCCATATGATTGGACTGCATAAATAAGGAAGTCTTGTATGATTGACGTACAATGTGGCCTTATACGTTTACCGTTGAAATCTTGATGACAGCTTGAAATAAACTGAGATATTCTATTGTTATGGTATATTAAATTAAGCCTTTCAAGATTAAATCACGATTTTGTAAGTAGCTGAGCCGACAGACGCAATCGTTCACAAGTACTCAAATCTTATACAAAAAAGGACGCTCATATTTTCCCGATTTATTTTCCGAGAATCTCAAAAAAAGAAGTTAATCACATCATTTGGACTATAAATTTCCTAATCGGTCAAGCAGCTCAAGTGATGCGCTAACCACCGAACAGCATTACATTTTTATTAATACATCATACATATTAGAAGTCGGTTTCAAAATGAACTTAAAACAAAAGATAGGGTAATGAAATCTACATCATAAATTACGAGTAATACTACGAAGTTCACAGTAAAAAATCATTGGCTGATTGCACCAAGAGCTTAATTTATAAATTTACATTGCAAATATCAGCTTAGCATAATCGCAAGTTAGATTAGTGATTATTAAGCCTCGTTTAGATTCATCACGACATTCATTGTTCACCTACTGTCACGATTACTAGTACTGCGAAGTTAGCAACAACTTGGTAAAAATGTTTATTCAGAGATATTACCACAAAACTAAGACTAATTACTATATACTACTTTCACAAAAACATGTTTTTTTTTAAATAAAAACAAAAAGTTCTCAGTCAGCAGCCCACATAAAATGACAATACACATCGCAATGGATTTCATTTTGACGGTTTTGACGTTCGTTGCGTTTATAAGTTGAGCATAAGCAATGTATTATCAGTATCCATCAAAACTTTCGTTTGTTATTGAAAATGCAACGCAATTAGGGTGCTGGTCTAACAGAGAGGCAGTTTAAAGGCGAATGGGAAGAAAACAAACTCAAATTCTTCTGACAAGACGTCTACTGGGAAATTTTCTTTCCGTCCAAAGCGGCATTATCCAATAGACGTCAAAAATGGATTATTTAGAGCCTTTTTTTTAATTTGTCGACCAACATAAGCTGATGGCAATAGGCTCGCCCCCTGTTACTTGGGGCTAAACAAAACTGGAAAAATGTGGGTGTACTCTGTAGTACACCTCTGCCTTACCCTTCGCGAAATACAAGCGTGATTATATGTTATGCTATGTATGTAGGAGTACTTACCATTAACCTTTTGCTTCGAAGTTACGAGTATGGAAAAAAAGCGATTAGGAAACCTACCGCAAATGATCCAACACCTTTTGTTTACACACAAAGACAAATAAAAAGAGTTCTTTGACACTATTCTGAACCGTATAAAAACAGGCTCAAATCACACTATGCGACAAAAAAATCGCACTAAGTACATTACCTACTAACAAACTAGATTACGCGAGTCGAAGCAAGGTGCCGTTAGAGGGGCCATAAAGGGTTCTCGGGCCGACCTTACAAGTTTACAACATTAATAACGGTGCTACCATTGACCATGACAAACGAAGCAGTGATTGTAGCACTCGAGATTTCTAAACACTTATCGATTTCGTTTTAAGACTTGCTATTGTTACTGCACTTAATAGAATTAAATAACTCTTGAGAAATCTTAGTTTTATTTTCATTATTGATTTGTTCTGTCTTTTCGTGAAGGCCTTGCAATGGCCAAATATATGGTTAAATTTTTGCAGTTTCGATAAAACCATCGATTATCATTATCGTTTAGCAACCAATCATAAATTATGGTGTCATGAAAAGTTGATTTAAATTAATAACTGTAAGCTTTGGCAAACTCGTTTCCATAATCTTATAACAGAGTCCAACGTCCCACGTAAAAAATAAAAAGCACGTATATGACTTAACATAACATAAATAAACAATGTCCCAACAGACACTATAGGTATGATTAATTTGCATACAATGTCATCAAACACAGGAGCTAGCAAAAACAAATAAAATTTCACCAAAATAGAACTAGGTAGGCTATGGCGGTTTAAATTGGGGGCATTGACAGCAATTGTGATTAAACATACGTTTTTTTTTTTGTAAAATAATGCAAACAATACAGGCTGCGTAAAATTCGCGAAACGCCAACTTTCCGCATCCCCGTGTCTGAAGCGGCGCCGGCGCATTGAGGTCGTTGACCCGACGCCACGGTGTTATTGAACGTACCACAACAACACGCACACATACACGTCGCAGTACGTACGGACACATGATTTCGATGTGTTGAATAGATATAAAGTGAATACTGAACTTGCTCAGACAAAGCCTCGGTTTCACTAGGTGATTCCAATTTTAAATTGCAAAAAAAATATCTAGTTACCGTCAATTTTCTAGTGGCGTCAGTATAAAAAAAAACATCGCAATTTAAGAAAAACATCTCAACTGTAATTCATTAGAACGCAACTTTCCCTTATAACGTACAAAGCTTACGAAGATAAAAATAACCACAGAGATTCCAACTCCACTGAGTAATCATGGCCATTCATGGCATTCATAATTCGTACATTCATTTCCGTCTAATGAATAAACAATAGAGTGAAAGTCAACAAACAAAGGCGGTTGATAGGCACATTAGATTAACACCAACACCACGACCACAATAAATTCTGTGTAAACATTTCAGTTATGAAACTCTAGTACATGACGACATTTCTAAGCATTGCGCACAAACGCACTGTGTGTCCACTGCCTAAAGCTCACGACCGCAGTAGCTCAAATTAACGGTACTGTGACAGCAACTCCTTTTGCGAAGCCTCATTCTAAATTCAAATAGTGGTGCGCGTACGCATTCTGTCAACAAACAAAAGTGTTTTGATCAACAATTTGTTACGATTTTATTTGACGCTTGTTCAATTGTCTTGTCGTTCTAAATAAATTACAGCAATTGAGCTGCACAAAAAACAAGACGGTCATTATTCTTTTTAATGTATTTTTAACGGCAGAATTTGGCAAACAAACGCTTTATTTACATGTTAAATTATCTTTTATTTATTGCTTTATGCTCACAGCCATTACTTACGAATTCAAATAAAAATCAATGCTTATAGACAAAAATATAGGAGTTACTATCAAAATATGCGCAAGTCTCAAGCGCAGCTCTACAAGACCGGAAACACTGAAAACAATTTGGAACGCTAGTTACACCCCAAAACTGTAGCCGGTAGGAGTTGAATGAACTATGTTCTTCACAGTATACGCGTATTGCAACAGTTCGTAATAATTATCATTTAATTTGGCTTATTGTAATTATTGCGGTATCTATGCCTATGTGGTGTTTTCAATTTATTCTTCTGTGAACATACCACTCAAACGCACGTGCTGTGTTTCGGATTCTGATAACAATATCAAATAGTGCTACTTTTTCGATATTTTTGATATAAAGTTTGTATTACTCGTATGTAGTAAAGATTAATATTATGTGGGTATTACAACGATCGTTTCTATGCAATAATTCCCTCGAATTTTCGTGACTCGGAAACGGTTTAGATATGTTTCATGTACTCATGATTTTAATGAAGTATGAATATTGCGTTTAAATGAAAAACTTATTTTCTCAGGTACATAAGTTTCGACATAAAATTTATTTGACTTTAATCCAAATTACATGACAGTTACGACACTTATTTTTATAATTTCAAACAAAGAAACCAGTTAGTTTCTCGAAATCTACGTAACGCTAAATCATCCTAAACTTTATGGAAATGTGTACAATAGATAAGTTTACAAACAATCAGAGTTCGTCGCACTCAAGCGTAGTAAGTGTGAAGGGGATAGAAAGAATACGAAGCTTTTGAGGACGCGGCCAGAAAAGGTTATTCAACCTCTTTGTAAATTCGCCGTGAAAAAATACGGCACTGCAATTTTCTTAGAAAATTTCGCTTATACCAAAATATACACAGTGGTCGTTGCGTGGCTTTAGCGAAGACAAAATAAACGCTCAAATTTTATTTAGATGGTCAAAATAACACACTATTTAGAACGATAACATAACGAGGTGTTAAAAGAATTGATTGGTGTTGTAACCCGTGAAAAAATGTTTTGTATTTTTTTTGTACACCGTTTTTTTTTCAAGATTTATTTTGGCTCGCGTCAATGAGTATGTATTGAATCCGTTACGACGCGAGCGGTGTTGGCAACGTAATAATTATCCGAAACAACGGTGATAATTTACGTGAGGACATTACGTCTTTATGTTTACCCATCAATGTGCCTGTATTCTTTTGTTTATACACAAAAATCTCGTGAATGTGATTGTTTACCGCGACGAGGTGAATGATAGAATGACTAACAAAGTACCGTTCAGTAGTTGCTTAATAAATTCTGTTCCTAGGAAAATGGCAATTTATTATCACCTTTAAGCGCTACCAAGTTAATTTATCGCTAAATTAAGTTTTGCTGTTTTAATTACATATAAATGTTGGCGTGCTAAGTGAATAAAATAAACAAGTAATTTATTTTTGTTGAACATATTCTATTTTACAAGGAATTCTCATGAAAATTAACAGCAGCCTAATTGCGTAACACATTTTCGTAAACTATTACGACCAATCTGTTTGATTTTGACAGTTCAACGACATTCATTGCGTTATTTACACTGTTGGGCAGAATTTTTATCGAACTTATGAAGCAATGTATTGGTTTCAAACCGATTCCGATTGATTGTGTATTACGCAATTAGGGTACAGGTTCTGCACATAGGTAATTTTGTTACAAGGTGCTGCTACCAGAGACAATAAAAGGCATAAACTACAGAAGCATTATACGTGCAATAATATGACAGATGGCACGACTCGTGTGTTACCATGTCCAATTACGTGACTACCGCACAGTACAATGGTACAATGAACAACCGCACACAAAGTAAAAAAAAAACGAAGTGTCAACTAATAAAATAATCAACGAATTGCATTTCGTGCACTGAAATTATTAGACAAAAATTAATATTATTTTTACACAATGAGTAAAATTTTGTACTTTATGAAATAAAGTCTATTTTAGATAAGTACTTAGCTTGCCATCCAGATTTTACTGAGCTTTAATTAACCCAACAAAAAAATACCTCGTACCTTATTAAAAAACTAGTCATTAAACACTCGACGTTTGATAGATGAGGACGCACAATAAAAACCAGAGACAAGATTATGTTTTTCTGAATCCTTAGCCAGGATCTTAACAGCCTTTTTGCTGTAATAAACAACCCATGCCGAAACTGTAAAACAGCGGCCATGTGCGTGTCGAATTCGCTCACGACGGGTCCCGTACCACCAGACAATATTTAACGTTATTTTTTTTTATACATGAGTAAAAAAAAACTCATTTTTTTATTTTACTTTAAAAGTGTTGTTATAGAGGCCATAGTAGTACACAGTCTGTGAAAATTTCAATGTCTACCCATTACTGTTCAAAAGTGACAGCCCTGTGACAGAAGGACGGACAGCTGAGCCTTTAGTTACAGGGTCCCGTTGGCACCCTTTGGAAACGGAACCCTAAAAACGTCAATGTAAATTATTATGGCGTCCATTCTTACAAGGCGGCTAGCGATGCATCATAAAATCTCTTTTGTTTTGTCCTACAAATTGATCTCTGCTTACTATTACTTCAGCTGTATGCCTTACCAAGTACAATGTAATAAAATTGTATTTACCTGCACTGAGCATTGCATCGCCTAGAACTATTTTTCCTGCTCATCTAAAGCTAATAAATCCTTTGTCTTTGTTTTGTAAACTACAGTCAACTGTGGCAATATTTTCTTTTCATGAGCAACTTTACCCTGATGCTGTACTTGGGTAACTCTTTATTACTAAAAATCTTTTGCCGCCATTCAATATCAAAGCGTTGACAAATCGAATATTTATTTTAAAAAAATCATAGAGAGAAATTTAAGTACAGTACTCATAGGTAAAGTTGCTTCGTTTTTCCTGATTTTTTCAACTTTCTTTAACATAAAAACACACTTTCAAAACTACGTAATTTAAAAAAGGAAATTAACCAAATGAGTACAGCCATTCTCAAGTGATGCGCTTTCCAACGAACAGCATTTAATTTTTAATTTAGGTATATAAACATGGAGAGATTCGTCATAACTCACTGGAATTCGCAATTCATTTGATTAGAATTTATTTACCGTCTCGAATCTGCATTCTGCACACCACCTCGCCCGCCCATAAATCCTTGGCGGATTCAAAACTAATTATATTTACCTACAACTTATAGTTTAAGCAATTCCTAGAACTAAAATAGCGTTGTTGTAATATTGTAATAATTTTGTTAAGGAAATTGTTATTATAAATATTTGTATGCTGTGTCTGTATGCTATCTTGGCAAAACATGTCTGCTCCATTTGTGTACTGTAAGACCTTTTTATACCATGTTTTACGCAAATAAATATATAAATAAATAAAACAGTAGAAACTAATAGTTCAACTCCGAGAAACTATTACGCCATTCAACTATTATGTCCCCGCCACGCGCCCACACAAACTGGATTAGAAATCAGACTAACTTGATTGCGTCCAGTTCGTCCTACCACCACTGGACTATTATTTTAATAAGCGGTCATTCTGTCCTAAGGATAATTGCTCAAAAGACAAGGTTTCTAATAAAAGCATAAACAATAATTACCTCTACGGTCGTCACAATTTATAAGTTTTTAAGAAATGTTTTTTTTTCAGGTAAGCGTCTCGAATTTATGGTAATGATACTATTCCGGATTGGTATGTATATTAGTTTATTATTATGAGTTATATGCTATTAAAATAGTTAAGGCGGGGTACATCGCGGGAGGGCCAAAAACCTGGGCTTGACTTAATTAAGGACAAACAAGGGAAACAAACCCAAAATTACATAATTTGGAAATAGTAGGACAAAAAGCACTTCCCTGCTTTCTAAAAATATATAAATAAAAATTCTAATATCAAAGCCACGTATACCTTAATATTCTAATTCTATTCCCAACCCCTCTATAATTTCTTCAAATCGTTCTAAAACCATCACAATCTTCATTGAACGAAGATTCCAACGTAATTTGATAAATTTGAATAAATGACGGGCAATAAAATAATCATGGCTATTACTATAATTTCATTTCAGGACGTAGTAAATAAATCTTGTAGTCCATAGGGAAAGTTAATGCTGACCCAAACATTCAATTTTATCCAAAGGATTTTATGTATTTATAGGATTTTTGTTCCATAAGATCTGTGAGATTATTGCGTTTTATTGCAATTCCTTTCATTTCACAGTTCACGTAAGTATGTTCATTGCGTCTTACGTTTTCGAGCAGCCAAATTTTTCTAACCCTGCATGCATTTTTCAAGCGTGAATAAGGAATATCATTCAAAACTAAATCAACTAAGTAGCCAACTATCCTTCCTTCTGATTGAAAGTGCATTGCAATTAGGGTGCTGGTCTAACAGAGAGGGCATTTTAAAGGCGAACGGGAAGAAAAAAAAAATCTTTTGAAAAGACGTATTCTGAGAAACTTTCCTCCGCCCAAGGCGGCATTACCCAATAGCCGTCAAAAATGGATCATTTAGAGCATTTTTTTATTTGTCGATCAACATCTTTCTTTTACTGAACAGCTACTAAGTATTTCTCAGTTTGCATAACCAATTTAACGTGTAACCTATGTTTAATATCCTTATTATGACTACCACGTTTTTCTACGGGTCTACTTAGTGGGTTTGTTTCTTTCGACTGTTCAAACACGGGACTGTGTGAAAGGAAAAGTCGTGAAGGGCTTGTTTGAAAAGCATAATTTTTAGGTCAAGTGTGCTCCCTAATGTGTTTCCATACGATTAGTTTCGGGCAACTAAAGTAAGGAGCAGTGGTGGCCCAGTGGTAACGGTCCCGACTTACGAGTTGTAGGTCGTGAGTTCGAACCCAAGCAGGCGCTCTCAAAACGGTGAAGGAAAACATCGTGAGGAAACCGGCATGTCCTAGAACCAAAAATTCGAAGACATGTGACATCTACCAACCCGCACTGAGCCCGCGTGGTGGATTACGGCTCACTACCTCTCATAGAGAGGAGGCCTGTGTCCCAGCAGTGGGAACGTTATAGGCTGATTATGCTATGCTAACTAAAGTAAATGGCAACACAACCCTCAAAAAAGTTTTTAAGTACGGTACTTTTTTGACCCTTAAATTTTTTAAGTGGCAATCTTTAAGCCGATAGTGTCACTTAATGGATTTTTTTCCCACATCCCAGTTCAATTTTTGTCCAAAGTAGCCTTGATAAATAAGTTCAAGGGCTATCGCATTCCCAGACAAGTGGGTTACTATAACTATGAAGGGCATTTATGATTGTTTTTTTGTTCCACTAACCTCTTTTAAAAATCCCATGACACGATAAGAATTTCTCCTTGTGGTAACAACCATTATGTAATCTTTTAGACATTATGCCCAGGAGCACGAAAAAATGTTCTAATGAACCCAAATGACTTTGCCTTTAGGCATTACTTTCTGTTCTTTGAATTAAAAGAATAAGAGAGTTTGAGTAAAAAAATATTTGGTCCAGAATCCGGCCTTCGTCAACACTGTCTTCCAAACAGCTTTTTATAAAAACTTGCGCATGATTCAATTATAAACAAGTGAAAGCAAATGTACCCATTTCGTGTGGCGAATGTTTTTAATAGGTGGCAGTGTTTGTTCATTTGTATTGTTTTTATAGCTTTAGTTATGTATATTAAATTGAATGATTCAAGATTAATATTGAATAGCAGAGTCATTATGTGCTGACGGAGTTATGGTGCAGAGTCTTGCAATATCATCGTCTATTACGGCATGTCGTTTGGAGTCATTGTACACAATCTAATAGACATTTCATTACTTAATTTGCCATGATTATAAATCTATTACTACACAAAACGCTGCGCGCTCGAATGCACTGTAGTTTCAGTTTCCATTGCCTCCTCTGTTGAGCGAACAGCATCGAGCGATGATGCAATTAAGTAATGGAGCTGATTCTATTGTCTTTTCCATTTCGTTAGTACAGTCCACAGGCAATTAACGATCAGAAGTCAACTGCGCTTACTTTGTCTTACTTCTGCGAACCGTAATTACGATTGTCTTTATCGAGGTGTCTTATTTGATGGAGAGCGATCACGCCAACGCATCGTGTTCTTAGAAACCTTACAAAATACTTATTAACCAAAGTATCAGTTTCTTTCCACTCCAAAGAAGAAACGAGATGGCCGTTATCCCCTTCCCGCTTGCTTACTATTCGAGAGCGCTCGTAAAACGATTTTGGACTCGACAAAAAATTGTTTTGGTTTTTTCATCACGGATTTTGTGGATACAAAAAAACTACGCTCGTCTTGTTGGAGATTTTGTGTACTACGTCATAAATAAACTTGTAGTTTTTGTTGCGACGGGATTCAAATTTTGTTTGGCCCGAGCCAACGGTCAACGTAGCCACGCTTCACCGGCTCCTGGATCATATCGCTGCGCATGCGACGCTGGAAAAATTGCGTAGCATTTTTTTCTTATCTGAAATACCTACAATACAAGTAACTGGGTCAAACTTAATCTAATGTAAAGTTTCGCAAGCGGCTTTAGAAGTAATACATTGAAATGCTAGTAAATCTGGCCCAATACAGCTGCCGTATTAAAAATTCATCTTTTAATTGGCCAGAAATTGTGCTGCGTCTATCTGGGGGAAGCTGTATGGCCACTAGATGCAATCTCGTCGGAGATGTGAGGTCAACGACCGTGGTGAGCGAACGGGATAGCACGACATGCGCGAGTGCAACAGATAGGATGCGCGTACGCACAGAAAAGGAATGAAAATTATTGTATTACTGTTTGTTATCCTTTTTTTTAGTGTATGCGTGTGGGTGTGTGCGTCTAATCCTGAATCTTGATGCGTTTTGTTATTGTTTAGTTTAGTATACGCTACATACTTTGAAGTGATGCATATGGAATATCAAAAGAAGTTTATTTTTCTCTGACATGTTGCCAGCTTGTATACCTGTACGTCTATTCGTCATCATTCAACAAAACTTCTAAACAAATTTTGTGTCGTCGTTTTTGCCTCGCGTCTATACAAACGACACACAACACAATGCATTCAGGCGTTCCTAAAAAGGATTAGGCATCACTCGAGGATTAAACTCGCTCTTTTATTCTGATTCCCAACGTCGCGACACGTTCGTCATTGTGAGACTTAAAAAATGGACCAACCTTTTATTCGTCAAAAGTTATAAAAGGAAATTAATGATTTCACAAAATGCAACGCTACTTTTATTTGCCAAAAATAACAAGAGGCACTAAGAAGTTATTCATTGATATCATAAATTAAAAAGTTGCAACTGTCATTGTTATCCGTCACCTGTCACTCGCAAACGTCACTTTTTCCCGCCAAGCGCGATCGACGCGTAATTCCCATGCAATAATAGAGAGCAAAGCTGACTTACTCTCGCTCAGCTCGATAATTTCTAATGATTATGCATCAACGGTACCTGCGCACTGCAGTCCACGAGCTCACGCAACGGACAATGAGCATTCAGCCATTCTAATTTGAATAAAAAAACAGCTCACAATCGCATAAAATGCACTGTTTATTGCTTAAAATACACAAATAATGCCTTTCTCATCCATTGAGGGTCAAACGTTGCTTTGTCCCTAAGTTGTCCGATTTGAATAGGAGTAGGTTACCGCTGAACAAAGGTGGTGACATCTCTAAGACGAGAGAATAGGGGCTTCTAGTCCGGCAAAGGTTATGCAAATGAGATTTAATTGAGTTTATAATAGGCAGAATGATGGATTGCGTTAGGCTAGATTAGGGTTGGGAATAAGGCGCGAAAATTACAATGACTGAGCTATTTCATGTTTTTTTTTATCTACAGAAAAGGTTAATATAAAAATAATTGGTTCGTAGCCTTTGAAAATAACTTTAGAATTGTTTCTATCAAACAATTCGGACACATTTAGTGTGTGTGCTCGCGCTACTTCTGAGCAGGAGGTCCTGGATTTGATTCCCAGGCCTGGCAAAGTGTTATTGGGTTTCTTTCAGGAATTTATCAGTAGCAGTCAGGAGTCTAAATTGGTGCCCGGTAGATGGCAATAGGTTCGCCCCTATTACTTAGGGCTTGAATATAACTGGCGAAAATGAAATGTTAGACACTAGGTACACCTCTGTCTGAGCCTTCGTGCAATACAGTTACGATTTTATGTTTATGTGATGTACAGATAATAAAAACAACAGATTCAAAAAAACTTAATTGCTTAAATAAACAAAACAGGCACAAAAAACATTATCAAAGCGGCAAAACACGTCAAATAATACAGTCACGCTAATAAGTGGACAAACAAAGAACAATGATACACTATCTCGCATATCAGAAAACAAATGAACGAAAATAAAGTTTTTCCAAATATTCCGATGTGCCTTGCGGTAGGTCAAAATACATATACTGCACATTAAACGTATACTGTAAACAACATGCGCTCTCTAACAATATACCGACAAAGATGTGTTTTATAATGTATCCGTGTTTGTCTTACAAAGTTCTTCATGGCCATGTGGAAAACGACCTTTGGACATACGCCCTTGGTTCTTATAAAAATTTGAAGTCATTCGTAGATCTGGCAGACGTTACGGGTAGCCAGAAGTCTGACTACTAGTCTTACCAAGGGGTAGCATGATACCCATTAACTGGGTTGAGAAAAGGCTATGCAATTGATTGAACGTACTATGAAACTAATTTTGGCTTTGTAATACCCACCAATCTACGTATATTTGCACAGATATTAAAATTAAAATTAGAATAAATGTTGTTTGGAATCGATTATTTTGCTGGTCAAGTATCGAATGTCCAAGATAGTGGAATTGAATGCGTATTTACGAAATAATGTATCTACGATTAGCAACGTTTATATTCAAACGATATCAATATGGTAAACAAAGGATTTTACACATTGTTGCCGGGGAAACTCACAGGAGCACAAAAACAAAAGACCAATAAAAAAACGATAAACAAAAGATCAATCAATTTGCCCAGTTTTTTTCCCAACTAAGTTGAGGTCGGCTTCAAGTCTAACCGGATGCAGCTGAATACCAGTATTTACCTGAAACGACTGCTTATCTGACCTCTCCTCTTGTTAAGGCTGGCTGTCAGACTTTTTGACTTCTGCCTACCCGTAACGACTGTCAAAAATCTACGAAAAAAAACCAAACAATCTCAACTGAAATTCACAACAGTCACATGGTAAATAAACCAACTAATCTGTTACTACAAACATTTGTATATAATTACCGAAATCTACACTCATGCAGACACACAGTCTGGTTTACCTTACGCATTTACTACGCTATCAACTGATACACTATCAACTTGCGCAAGAGTCGAGCACGTAATTGGGGCAAGGGGTCAAAGACCAGCCCTTTGTGAGGACCCTCGCACAATAGCGAACAATGTACAAAGACCATGTCTCATATTGTAATTCGACTTGAAAGTATACAAAAGAAACTTGGTCCTAATCTTTGGGTATAGAATTAGTGAACACTTTGTTCAAATGCCGATTTGTATTATGCGTATTAAAAATGGTCCTAAGATGTGCATTGTTTAGGAAAAAAAACACGTGCAGTCTTACCTACCAGTACATCCCTATTTCACCAAGGCCCATAAAATAACCGGCGAACGTATTGCCATCAACTAGGCATAAATTCAGACTCCGGGCTGCTACTGAGAAATTCCTAATGAAAACCCAATAACACTGCCCGACCTGGGCATCGAACCCAGGACCTCGTTCTCAGCAGTAGAGGTTGCGACTTCTAAACCAACGAGGCAGTCTCATATTGCTATACAATTTGTGGAACCTGGCATTGAAACATGTCCTCATCCCCGCCGCGCCGTAACGGTTTTCGGAAGATGCAAATATTTTTCAAAACAACTTTAAACGTTTAAAAGTAAATAAAGATAAGCGATTTGACAACATCAATGTTGATACAGATGCACCGAATCTAATAGGTTTTCGTTCACTTTTGTTACCTGAAAATGTAAATACGCATCGGTTATCTGTTAACAGAACGTTTGAGTTGCACAAAGTGGCCTTGTTATGCTTGTGTAAACTTAATTTAAGGACTAGGTCTGAACATTTACTTATCAACTAATTAATATGCAATTTTTGTTGAACCGTCACGCCACTTGAGTTAAGTAGGTACCTACCTACTTAATTGATGTAGATAAAGAAAAACGTACCTTAACATTTCAAGAATCTATTTCTAAAGTAATTTTAACGAAAAAAAAAAACTTTCTTAATAAGCGAAGAAAAATGTTTACTGGTACCTAGAAGAAATGATAGAAAATTTCAAGAAGTAAGAGAACCTTCCAAATAACTTCTGAAAAGTGAACAGTGTTTTATGGTATGGATTTCTAAACATAACTTAAACCAAAAAACGTGAGAATCATCACAAAATAATTCTGAATGGCAGCAGTGATTTACACGGATCATGTCAGTGCGTACGCGCTGCGCGGTAAGCATGCGAACATAATTATGCTAATAGCGTTTTGTTTGTGGCTGTGTCTAGACTAGAGAAAGCCATGCGTTTCCCTAAGGTAAAATTATGGGGACAGTTTCAGTGAGCTTCTCTAATAGAAAGTACACAAATTGTCTGCTTGTTTTGCTGTAAGTAATTTAGGACTTCCGCATGTTTTTCGCACATGTCACAGAATGTTGTTTATTTCATTCGTCATGGTTGTTTCTATTAAAAGCCATAATGAGTTGAATATAGACTAATGTCATAATGTGAAGTAAATAAAACGTGTTCAATTTTCACACAATGAGGGTTTTCTAAACTTTTCTGCCACTAGGCGGCGCTTCGTAGGCGTCAGGTCCAAACAGCTGTCAAATAGCACAGAGTCGTAGGTACTGAACATCAATTATTGAAATTCTATTGTATTTGGAAGTGTTATTGATTTTTATTATGGATTATTTTTCGTTGGAGTAAATTTATCTCTGCGAATGGCTACAAGCCACTGTTTTAATCGGGTTGTATCTCTCGTAGGGAACTTATGTCCTCCTGTTTTATTTGCACACATAGGCACTGCACAACACTGTGGCATTTTAAACAACGATATTCCGGAAGGAATGATTTTAAGAATAAATAAACCAAAAAATATATAGAAAATTACAATTCGCGTATGTATTTTGACAGTCCATTGGACCTGCCGCTACAGTCCTGACATCTATCGGAGATCATTTCAGAAAACCCTCATTGACAGAATCATCCATGGCCGTACTTCCCCAAAATTTAACGAACGGTTTAAAGTACCCGGCAATTTGAATAGATAAACAAAACACTGTCATCGAGAGTCAAATCGTTTCCCATATATTTTGTATTCATTTGCTTCTAATTAAACGTTCCTTCCCCCAATTCGGGGTTGAGAGATTTTCGGTGATTTTGTTTCGTGTGAACCACTGCATGTTACGGTTCGACGACTCTTGATTTTTTCTTTGTTTGATTATGTATGTATTGTTTTATTTCGCTGGAGCGTATCAAAATGCTGCCATATTGTTCAGAAAAACAACGTGCAACATAGAACATTTTGTTTAATTCCTTTCTTAATACCTAATGACTGATAAAAAATCACTCGTGAAAATAATAACGAACTAGTTTCTGCCCGTGACTTCATCGACGTGAAATTTCTTGTTTTTACATAAATTATATCAATCATATGACACTTGGCAGTGCTGTAGCTTCTCATTAGTGAAAGAAACTCACAATTTTTACCTCTTCATAATATTAGTAAGTATGTAAATGTTCGTCTGTCGACAAAATAATAACGAATTAAAAATGCAACTAATAACAAATTTTCTTAAAAATAATTACCAGATCTAAAATGTGCTAATTACGGTCTTGTAATTATAACGTTTTATGTATAATATCCCATGCTGTATTCAACAACTATGTGGCCACTTAAAATGTTCATAAACTAATCTGAAAACGATAACATGATTAATATTGTTCTACACGCGCGCGATAAGCACAGCCTTGGATTCCACGCAATACTTGTTGCATTGTTATGTTATTGTTACTAAGTGGCTTTGGTTTGTTGGCTATTTTACTTGATAATTATAAATTAATAACCATATTTTTGCTGAAAACATTTTAATTTCAAACTCAAAGCATCTATTTCAAATAAACGATTTACAGGCACTTTTGAATTGTCAAAGATTCGGTCAGTTAGTCAGAAATTTGAAGCTAGTTGCCAATTCCAAAACGTAGATCTCTATGGAGAAGAGCGGGTAAGAAGATTTCAAGATTTAAATTTTCTTTCAATTTGAACCGCAGTTATATAAATCTGTCGTTTAAACTAACCCTCCCCTTAAATTGACCCCTTTGTCTCAACCGAAGGGTCGAAATATCGTTACAAAACGTATCTTATGTAAATTTTCAAAAACAATAGAATATTACAAACCCCTTAATTATCCTAAATTGTTGACATCTACCGAGGCGTTAATGATTCCTTTCGTCTTTATTCGTGTTACATTGTTTTGATTGTTACAAGTGCACCTTGTTGTTTATATGAATGCACGTTAATGTATGCAAATCTAAACGAAACACCCGTTAAGTTGAAACTGCATGTGGTTAGTTGTGGGAACACTATTTGGTTGCTAATTTTTTTTTAAAGAATGGAGGAACATAACAATTATCTAGTAATTCAAAAATTAAGATATGGGATAGTAGAACAAACCGCGGGGAGCAGTTAGTAATAAATATAGGGAAATTTATAAACGTTGTTTAAAGCTAAGAGACGTTTAAACATCAAAAATGTATGGTTAAACGTAGCTTATCATTACTTAACCTTAACTTTAAGAAACATTTATAAATAAAACCCACCATTGTTATAAATAAAAGTAACGATTGCAAAAAAAAAACGTTCCTAACAATAGCAAAGAAAAGTAAAAGCCCACCAACATACCTCAAACCACAGATAATAAAAATCACCACACCACAGACTATGTATAATTTATTAAAAATCCAGTTTAATCGGTCCAGTGCGATACGAATGCACAAAAATTTGCATAGATGTTTGTCGATAAACTGGTAAGTTTGGTTCACATGCACTGCCCATTCCCACGGAGAATATGCATGTTATTTTTAATATCAGCACGTCAACTATATCGGGTACTTGCATTTAATAAGGAAAAACAAAAATTTTAAACCGGCTTTATTATAAAAGTGAATGTTATGGCAATCACCGTCAACATTGTTTGTGGTAATTTATTGTGTCAATATTTAGGGCTGGTATCACAATCTCTGGCTTTAAACTTCGACTAATTTAACTTTACTAAATTCTTTTCTAGGATTTGATTTACTTGGTAGATGCCCTAGGTTTACAAGCTAGTGGTATAAATATTATCTTTTCATGTCCAGACTCACAAACCATAAAATTTTGGTTTTTGGCATCAAGCTCATTGTGATGTAACCTGCATAGCATATTGTGTCAATCGCCTGCACCGTTAAAGATTACTGTGCAACCCACGTTCTTATTGCTTATTGGCCTACTGCTAACTGTTCGTGACAAAGTACCCACGTTTTGCTCAATTTGTACACAACAAAAACCAACTCATTGTATGCTTTAACATCTATTTTATTACTCGCTATCAGGAATACTTTGTCATCGTTTTATGTATTTTTAAGGCATCAAATTGCATTACAGTAAGAGCTATAAAACTCAACCGTCGCTGCCCAGTTTGCATTTCCTTTCCCAAGACCGCCACTGACCCATATTCAAAGTTTTCTTAGCACATAATTATTACGTCTGATCCGTCAATGCTTGACCAATCGTTTTTACGACATGACCCGGACGGCCATTATTAAAACACCTTTATAGCCAGTGTCAAACGGCCACCCTTCAATGTTTTACTTTCACACGTTTTAAAACTTGGAATTTGTTGATTTTAAACGACCGGTCAGCTCGTAAACGCTCGTTAAGAAAAAAATATTAACGCACCCAAGCTTCGTATAATAATCTCGTAAAAATAATATTTATGTCAAAAAATATATTTCGTGGTCCTGTCTATAGTTCTTTTATTTTCTTCAGTTTTTAATTTTTATCGACGACTTAAAAATAATTTACGATCCCCATTCTCCACTTACGTGCTCATATACTAGTATCGTTAAAAGCGTAACAAATCGCCTGTATTAATGACTCACGGTAATTAGAACTTCTTGACGTTTAAAAAACTCGTGTTTGATTTGATTACTCAGTTTTTGGAATCACTTTAGTGAAATAGATCATCGACTTGGGTGGTCCGTCGCGCCCCTACAGACGATTGTATGAACTCGCGTTATTATTTTTTTGTTTCGTCCCTGCTACAACGTGACCAAATACCAATAGAAACATTAAACAACCTTCGCTCCCACCCTCGTATCACAATCGAACGATAGCCAATCAAGCACATTTTAAAAAGCAATCTCAAGCGGCCTTTCAATGGAAAGGTACGACTTTCCATTCTAGTTAGAAACTCTAGCAGTTCAAGGAAACTAGTAATTCGAGTGCGTAACGCGAGACCGCCACCCAATAGGTCGAGTAAGAGCCACAGCAGCTAATCCAGGCCAGATGTGGCCGTGCCGCCCGCCAGCCTGCTCCGGACTTCTAAGCC
Organism: Dasypolia templi; assembly: GCA_963555695.1. NCBI lineage: Eukaryota > Metazoa > Arthropoda > Insecta > Lepidoptera > Noctuidae > Dasypolia > Dasypolia templi. The sequence goes on from OY743142.1 coordinate 14,768,305, forward strand.
ACTACACCGATTATGATTGCCCAAATAGCCTCTCATCTGCCAAATGGCGCTCCGATAAACGTGCACTTTCGAAAAGAAGTCTTTGTGTCCAAAAAACATTTGATACCAAAAGTATTTATTCCACTAAGTAACTCCACTGAACTCGAACGCAACCTTTGTTTTATTAATTAGCCGACAAATTACCTTTTGTTTATTGTGTCTGCCCGAACGACCGTCGTGGTACACGATAAACTTTCTGAATTACGACGAAAATGTTAATTACATTAATTTACTTAACAATACAACTATTACAGTTAGCAGAAACATCTAAATAGTGCGTTTAAAAAACGGGATTACACCGGCTGGTCCCCAAATATGCACGATTTAACATGAAACGCGAATTCGTTATACATGTATGCTTATCTTGAGAAAATACGCTGTTAACCTGTTGTGTGCATCTTATTAAAGCACCGGCTATTGTGCATTATACTCTTCATATTCATGGGTAAACACACACCAGGCTTTGTGTCTATTGTTGAAGTAATACTTAGCTGCAGCATCACCCCTCGTAATCTCATCCTTTCTCTTGCTTTGACTCACACAATGAGAAATACCGAGTTTGGTCCAGAGGTCACACATCTTAGAGCGACCTTAGGTCATAGCTGACAATGCGAGGTATCTTGTTTTCCTTTGTGCAACCGATGTTTAGGCTGCTCGTGGAATCGTGTACTTGTCTCGGATTGTTGTCCACAATAGGACTCATCCCGGTACAATGAGGCTGGACAATGTCATCATTGTTCTTTTACGATATTTAGCTACCGTTTTAGGCCGTTAAATGTCTTTATTGGAGGTATTATCGATCTCATTGTGTTGCCGATTTATAGAGCGGCTCCTGTTATGTGAACATTTTAATATTAACGTTCATATGGGAACCATTTTGATAATTACAACTAACAGGTTCAGGATTTTCAAGACTAGTAAATCATAATATATTATCAGGTTTAGAGGCGCATTTCTCAATTTTCGGAAGCATTTTCAGAATACTAAATCCCGTACTTGATTCAGAGCTTTTGTCTTACGCCGCGTGTTTCGGTAGCTGCGCTCGCAACGACCAAGTATGATTTACGTTTATGTTCGCATAAAATCTGAGAATGCGGTTTGTGCATCCATTCCAGTGGCCGCTGCAAAAATAGTCCGGGAACGTCGAAACTTTTATTTGTTACTTTGAAGATGTATTGCAAATATTGTTGAAACACATCTTTGTTTTGAATTCTTTACGATATTTGAGAGAGAAACATTACAACATCAGAAAAAAAATAAACGCCTTTGCTCTGTCCCATTAAAATTACACTTAAGGTGCTTCAGGGCAGTCTTTCGACAGAACTTTAAATGCATTTAAAATTGTCAAGCTTTCAAAACGGTGCCACGCAAAGATAATCCTGAGATAATCGAGAAGCGTATCGCAGTAGCAATGTTCTGTAAATGAGCGGTATCTGTCGATAGCTCGAGTGCTCGATAACGGCGGCTTTGATCGCCGACGTGCGCCCGCGCATCCTTTGAACTCGCCGCCCCCGCGGGGCGCGCTTTATTAAACATTCATTAGGACCCATCGTTTGGCTCATACCTGAACAGTAGTCGGGATGAAGTTACATCTTTAGAATCGACAAATAAATAAAATATTTTTTAAGGTACCCAGTTCCCAACGACGCTGTTAAGATTTTTTGATTACGATCCCTTTATTTAGTTTTGAGGGACGATTCGTATTGCGTCTTGAACATATTGAATAGGACCTGCACTTTTGGAAGGCTGGGTCTCGGTCATTGACTTTAAGATTACTTTTCCATATTTTATGCTACTCTACGCTTTATTAAAATCGTGATAATCTTTGTTAACTCAGTTGCACAATGCACTAAAGATAATCAGTTCTGCTTCAAAATGATGCAACTTTTACATGTTTACATGTTGATTGCGTTCTTTTTATCGGTCATGTGAACATTGCAAAAAAAATAACGCATCAACAGATAATAATAATCGTAATAACATGAGTTAAAAAATAAAAGATGAATTTAATTTAGAAGTTAGTTAGGTACTTGGTTACTTCCCATATTTACTCCACACCTCAAAGTAATCTTAACTAAGTACATCCTTCTACTAACTACCTAAGTGCACAGATGGACTCAAAGTAGCCTAAGTGCATCCCTTCCTATCCCATTAATCATAAAACTCACGATAATCCCATATCTCAAGAATCAATAAAAAAACTCTACATAATGACATATAGTGAGGCAATATCTTCAGTAACTCGCAACTCCCTGCAATTTACTCGTCCGTCCGTGGGCTTACCTAACGACACCTGGGCACTGGGTACTGGGCACAGGCTGGGCACGTCTGGGCATAAGTCAACGCACCCGGGTTATCCACCCGCTCCCGATAGAATATGTTGCAAAAAACGTAATGGCCGCCAAGAAACGTCAATGAATTGTATTTTATTCTGTTCCTTTTTTTAAATCTCGAGAGTGCCAGTGCAATTAAATTGTTTAGTTTGCCTGTGCGATGTTTGTAAGCTTATTAGGGATCGTACTTTATAATTTAAAATGTTTCATAGATAGAAAATCTTGTTACTTGTAAAAACGCAACTTTTTATGGCTTTGTAAGTACAAACAACGCACATAGGACGTTGACAGGCCGTAATTTGAAGTGGTTGTTAATTAGTATAGAATGCATCATATATATGCATATATGAATGCATAATATGTATATAATTATGGCTTAGTTACCGGAATACCTCATCGGTAGCAAACTAACCTTTAGCTAATTAATTTTCAGTAATTATCGGTTGTGTTGTTCATTATTTATATTTCTAATTAGAACGTGGTTTTAACAGAGTAGGTATATGTAAAGCATATTTTTTTAAGTAAACCTGAGGCGGCGATTCGATTATTGTACAAGAATTGAGAGTGAAATTTCAAGGACGCGTCACGTTTAGGCACATTTGGTTACATGAGAGACAAGAAAGATATACCTAACTGTCTCTGTTATTTCTTATTCTTTATTTTTTAAGCTTCTGTCACGTGTACAGCTGCACGCGCATTTATCTTTTGTTTAATTAGTTACCTTAGATTCCATTACATAGTTACATACAGGTCGACCTATTAAAAGCGTGTTAAAAATGTTAATATGTTTAAAACTGCTTGAAATCACGGGGCATTGCCACTTTTGCACAATCCATCAAACTGGGGGTCGTATGAATAAATTCAAAATGGCGGTGCGATGACCTTCGCCCGTGTACCGCAACGCCGCAAGTGTTTGCCATTTTTGTCAGGATTTATCTCATCATTTTATTACGGTTCAAGAGCACTGCGGATTCTCATCTAAAATAATTGTATACCCAGAACGGTCATTAGGATTTTTGATGATCATATTTTTTGTTGCAAGTGTTGATAGCTAGCTAATAAATGCGTTTGACCCTAATGATAAGATGCAATTTACACTACCAACAATCAACTAACACTACATCTATGCTGTCTTACGTTGTATTTAGCTTAAAGGTTAAACAATCATAATCTAACATAAACCCCTAAATAAATCATCAAATAATTTTGTCAATTGCACTGGGAACTGGGATCGCGGCAGACTATCAAACAGCTTTGACAAACAACCCGTCAAAACTGCGTCAACAACAGTCGTGTTTGAGGGCGGTCCGTCATTCCGTATTCAGAAAACATTATTTGACAAATAAAAAAACGGACGTACAAAGAATTTTTTATCGTCTGTTAATTTTAATCAAGGATTCTTTGTTGTTTTTGTATAAAAAAAACAATACAAAGGTGTGAAAGCTCAGAATATATGGCCCTCTTGTAGTGCGGACGTGCGGTGTTGCCGACCGGTGCGAGCGCTTGATCTGCTAGATTTTGTGTCACTATATTTTCTAAGTAATAACGAAATATAAAAAATAAGCCTAATGTTTTGATATAACTTTTACATGGTTTATGACGGAATCTCTTTAAATTACACGTTAATAGCGATTTAGTTTCATCTATACGAGTTTTTCTCAAGCGAATCATTATAATTTACGTTTATGCCTTCACTCAGCGCATGTTCAATTTTCCAAAAAAATTGATTTATTTTGCGCAACATTTACATTTGGCTAGATTGACAGAGGTTTAAGAAAAAGTACTGCAACCTCGCCTTACACACTGTCGTTAGAATCTGAGGGAAATGAACAACCACAGTATAATTTCTGCAATTTATGGATACTTCACTGTATGAATAATACACATGTAAAACGCCATGTTTATGGTGGACCCGACGCAACACGTGCAATTTTCCCTGTGACTAGACCTGGCTGTGCTATTATCTCTCTCTGGGTGCGATTGGACACGCAACATTGGCATTTCGCTTGTCTCTTTTACTTTCACCATGGTAGCTCGCCCACTAATGTTAAATGTTTTTCACAGTAAGTACTCCATTGATTGATTCATCATCATCAGCCATTTTGTTGGTAAACAAAACTATTTATGACAATATTTCAATCTAAAAACACTTAAAAAATCTCAAGAGTCATTCACTGACATCAGATTATCAATCTAACGTTATCATTACCTCGATCAATCATTTCCTTGCTCATAACTGCCGCTATTTTCAATGTCAACGCGTTGCCATGTTGTCATTTCACTGCCAAGTTTCACACGACAGCCAATTAAGGTATGAATTGCATGAAATCCTCATAGAAACATGAACTTTAATCCAACGCTATAAAGGTGTTGTAATAAGTTCCCTAGAGAGAACTAAAAAGACTTCTGTTAACATAATATTTAAGCCTGCATGTTGATTTTAGCAATGCCCACATATTTTCAAAACAATATGCACAAGTAAGTTGTTTTACAGTTTTGAAATACATCTCAGTGCGCCATGTTCGTGTTATTTGCTCAATCAGCTCAACCTATCGCAGACAACTGCTGGGCATGGCTTCTCCCAGGCTGCGCCACAATACTGTCCTCCGTCTACCGCATCCAGTCTGTCCCAGCTACCCTTTTAAGGACGTCGGTCTATCTAGCTGGGGGGCGTCCCACACTATGTTTGCCGACACGCGGTCTCCAATCCAGAACTTGTGACCTCCACCTCCACGGGCCATCGGACCTTCGACAAACATGGCTAGCCCACTACCATGTTTGTCGAAGGTATAATTTCATTCCTTGTTATCCTTAATTTGCTAGATTACTTACAATTGTTTCTGATCCAAAGTCATTGGTCGGCAATTACCTGCAAGCCAATGGCCCTGGGACTGGCAAATAGTCCGATTGTTTTGCAACTGTTCATTTTCACATGCGAACAGACAAAATAATCTTCCAAATTCTGTTTTTAATACTAACATGTATTTACGACATCCTGTTTCATAGATCTAATCTGAATAATTGCAACCTAAGACTGAAAACAGTCCAGACTAGTCTACCTTAGAATTACTTGACTATTCAAAGTTGCAATCATGCTGGGTGTAATAAAATGTTGTTGGAATGATACCATTTAAGAGTCAGTTGCAATGCGCCGCAATTAGTTTAGTTGCAATTCGTTTTAAGTTGCGAAATACCAAAAAGATAGGAAATATGTAGTAATTTAAACTCATTTTTGCTCGTGAAAGACTATAACAGGCAGGAGCAGTAGTTTTTAGACGTGTAATCATAGGCGTTATTTTTTAATACTTTTTAGGACGTTCAAGTTGTTTCTAAAACTGTCACTAAAAACAATTTAAGAACTTAACCACTTAAACGACCTAAGACTTATACGTCTTTTTCAGTCACCATTTAAAAAGTAGGGGAGCCAATTAACCTGTAAGCGGTATGACTAATAGGTCTGAGTAACCGACAAAGTTGTTTCCTGTGTAGTTTAGGCATGGCGACATCGCATTGCAAATAAACGTGCGTGACATTTTTGATGACCATTTTGGATTGCTTTATATCCCCTTTTGCAATTAGCGGTCTTATTCCTCGAGGCTTAATTCCGATGTAAGATGTCACTAGTACTAGTTTTGCGAGTTTCTTAAATATCGTAGAGTTAAAACTTCTTTCAGATTTATACAGCTTATTTCAGAAAGAAGAAATGATACAGACAGACCGTCAAACTGAACAACTCTCTCCATGGGTCCAACCCAACAGCGTAATCGAGAAAATATATCAACTGTCACATACAAACCTTTAATACCTACTCGAGAAAGTTGTTCTGTTTGATGGTCTCTAAACACGGCCACATATAAAGCTATACATTTCCAGTATCCCTCCTCTCATTGTACGAAAATCCCATCTAATGTGAGAACAGCTTATACTGGAAATGTATAGCTTGATATGTAGTCGTGTGTACAGACCATCAAACAGAACAACTTTAACACGATTAAATTTGACCACACCTTTTTATGCTGTATAATCACTCATTTAAGAGTTAAATAAATTCTCTAATAAATAATTAAACCAATAAAATAAGTAGCCTTTAACGCTATGGCAAATAATTTATGTTATATTAATTCACAGATTACAAAGCACTTAGTTAGTTAGGGGGGTACTAAATTAACGCTTTGAAAGCCTGTTACTGCTGTAATCAAAATTTTAATAATTCAATACGCGAGACTTGGCTATGCTGTGTTATTTTTGTTATTGCCATAATAATCTGATACTGAAATCTTATCAGTTTACAAGTAAAACAGTTTAAGTGTACTGTGAATCAAATCATAACAGAACTAGTAATTCACGCTATAGTGTAAAATTTAGGTAAAATATTAGACAATCCAATAAAAAAATATTTTAAAGTCAAGTTTAAATAATTTATTTTAAATACGCACATAAGAGGCACTTTTGAATGTCAAAATTTACTAATGATTCTTGTTGCCCCTTCTAAAAGAAAGTTTCGTATGGAGAAAAAAATATTAAAACATAGGTTCTAAATTAACCATCAAATATAAACTGCAGCCAATTTCTCAACTCTACTTAAGGCTCTAAGGGGCGCTAAAAAAACGCCAACAAAACACAATAATAACGTATGTATCAGATTATATAAAACAAGTGTTAAGAGGAGGATACAATGCTACCTGGTAGTGTCTCCTATTTGTTTAGGAGTCGTCTCAAAACCAGTAGCGGCCAAACATATACAAATATACAGATATACGCTGAGGGGGATACGTTTTTGTTGTATTTTTTATGCCACGTCCAGTTGTAATAGAACTTCGCCTAGGGCTGTGCGATGGATTTGTTTCCAATCTTATAATATCGCCAAGAACAATATAGCGTTATTGAAACCCGTGGATCTTTTAGCACTAACATGAATGTTTAATACACAGTTTTTGTGTGTTCAGCAGGTCCAGCTGTTTCATTTTGTGCTAAATGTGTTATCATTTAATTGTACTTTTGTGTGTTGTACTGTGTTTTGTGTGCACTGAATAAATGTTTCATCTATAATCCATCTATATTTACAAAATTCTAATTTTTTTAAAAGCTTTAGAAAGTCAAAAATATGAACATTGCAAAGGTACTTAAATGTTTTCTTTCATTTGTATAATTACAAAAACGCGTCGTATGCGCAACGAGGCACGCCATTTTGACATCGAATCGCCTTTCACTTGGCCTAGATATTTCGGAACTGGTTCGTAATCACAATGCTACTTGCTGGCGCCCGGCAAACGAGTTGCCATTGCTGTAACAATGTATTTCCTGTGCAGCTGTGAAAATCTAACGAAAGCATTCCAGTTTTTGAGTTTACCAGCCCTAAATTAGTTTTTATTTGAAAGTTCTATGTTAGTTGTGGGTTGATGTTCATCTTACTAGAAATCAGAAAATTCAAAACAGGTCCCACTAAGTTTACTAATGATAAATGCAGCATAGAAAAAATACTATAAATAACTCCCTTGGAAATTAAAATACTGCGTTTTTCTAAGCTCATCAATTCATCACCACATAGAATACGTAAAAATATTGACCAACATAATAAAACAAGAGGATTAATCACCAACCCTAATGTGTAAATGAATAAAATAAGATGGCGGGAGCGTGCGCGGCAACCTGTTCTGAGCGGGACGCGCCGCCCACGCCTGACAAATCGGCGCGCGCGCAGCACACACCGATTACAGCACGAACACGTCCGATCAAGTTCGGACTCGTTCCCCATAAAACCCAATACGTCACCACGAGGAAAACCATGGACACGTTTTCTGGGAAATTGATTCTACAGTTGTTTTCGGCTGCGCGGCGGTGGATTCCGATTTGCAAAACTACGGAATAGACTTTGGTTGGTACGGTTTCTCCTCTGACGAGGCAACAAAACTACGTTTGTACCTCCTTCCAAATTTTTCGTTACATAATACCTATTAAATACGTGGATTTGATGAATTACTCAAAACCTATTTCAACAAGTTTTATGTCTCGTAGTCGTACCGTACAGATGCGTAGGCATCGTCTATAGTTGCGTCTGAATCTCTGGATCACGTAATATTACGCTCACTAAGGTTTACGCAAATCCTTCACAAAAAGACGAGAGAAGCTCTGAAAAAGCCACGTCCCTGTAATTACGAGGGACAAAAGGCGGCTCGTCCGAGTCCCTTTCTCTGACTGTAATGATAATGACTGAAACGTTTTCTCGACGCCAGGATCGTGACTGGGCCCGCGCGTCATTCCCACGACCGGGTAACATTTGGACAGCATTTGTGTAGCAGAGATACAATCCTTTGTGGCACACTCTCCAACGAACAATAAACATAATAGCGCAATTTACATTTTCGCCAGATGTAATTTTTGGGGATTTCGGTAATGGTGGTGGATGTAACAATGAGTGAATACATGTTTTAATGGTGTGTATCATTATCAACCAAGCTACGCTCCTAAATTACTTATTCCCGTTGCGCGGCATGTTTCCTGCACTCTTGCGCAGGCGGCAGGATCAAAGCCCGGTGACAACCCCCGACGTGCTCCCTCCGACGCGATAAAAAGCTAATTTGACGCATCTCAGGAAGGATCACATTTTTTCTAACTTTCCAATTTTGTCTTTTTGTTTTTTATTCCCATGCGATCACAGATTCTAGTGGTGCTGGCAGACGGGTGCAAGCCCGGCCGCGCGGCCTTCGATGCACGTGGTTTGCATTACAGCGCTGTTGCTAGCCAGATCAAACTTGGCAGTCTCACAATATAAGAAATACCTACTATATGCATCTCCGTACCAACGACACGATATCGATTTCAGATAGGTACCTATACAAGATTTAAAACACTCACATCGCAACCTTTAACAGCTTTGACACTATTCAAATTGCTAGTTAACTGCTAGGTAAACACGCTGAATACTTAATGCCAATCAGTGATGGCGGTTGCTTGTTATTGCGTCAAATAATTCTAAAATACTGGTTTTGTGTTATGATTCGTATTTGCGCGGTAAACACGTGAATTATAGCCGCATCAAAAGAGGTAGAGTTCGTGAGCCCGCGCCGATATTTAGGTCGACGAAAATAACATCAGCACTCAGACGCAAGTTAAAACTACAGCTCAAATGCTGTTTAGCCGCGTTGATTTTAATTATAAAACCAATCTTATCCAAATATGTTTATTTTCGGTCCACAAAAAATCATTTTAATCACGCGCAACTCATTATCAATTAAAATGGCCACCTTATCAATTCAAGGTTAAACTTTATGGATAACGTTGACTACACGCATTATTTTAATGAATTATCAAAAATTAACTATAAATTCCACAGTTAGCTAGTTTAATATACGATAAAAGATTGATAAAGTCCACGATAACCGTGTGTGAGTTGTTTGTGCCGAGCCTGTGCGCGCGCGCACGCCTCCCAAGGCCATTTTGTTTACGCATACACCCGCATGTTTACGCGTGCCCAATATAATACCCAGACAACACACATAGGCCACACTAGTAAACACACTAATACTATACAAATCACATCGCGAATTAGCCAGGTTATATAAAGATGAAAATGGCGCGAAACGCTCCATTGAACGTTTGGCGGGAAACCGTTGTGTAACCACGTGAAATTATTTTCTCGCGATTGCATTCAGTGTAGTAGAGCGTTTTCATGTAGGTATATTTGTATACTTAGTTATTTTTAACGTATTGTAATAATAAAGTCATAACGAATTTAAGAAGGTTAATTGTAAGAATTTATTTATTACCCACATGTTTTACTTATCAGTGTTTATACCGTAATAATGTGGTCAGATTTTTAAACAAACTTCTTCTAACGTTAACTCTGATAAGCAGATATACAATGAGCATTTAATAGGTTATTATGTGATGATGGACATAACCTATAAATCCACGTGTTTCTGAATTTGGCGGGAACCTCCGGGCGACCACCAGTCGACCTTGGCTCCATGACGTCACTGACATAGTGCCCGCCTGCACACCAAGCCTCGTTTTTTACCATGATTCAGAAGACAAATTTATTATTACAAACGAGACTTATGTCGATCGTTTTAATGGCGTTGTCCTTGTTGCTAAGCTAACCTGTGTCTCACCTTGACATTTCACTTTGATTTTATAAGAATCGACTTTACATAAAATTACCAAACGCGTAACATTACAAACCTAATTTCTTTGCTTTCTTACGATGATAAATATGATTTTTACGCACTTAACTTTTCAATATCGTTTAAAGTGAGCGATAATGCCAATGTTTTTGTCTGTCTACATTTTGCCTCGAGTTTGAGACGATAACCTATGGCACTTGGTTATTTAACCATTTTAACGTCTACGACTACCAGTTTTAGTCCTCCTGATGAATTATTTGAACTAATTCAAATTATAAGAGATAATGTAGATGGTGCCAAGGTAATGTTCGACAAAATAATATTTTTCGACCAAATACACTAAAATGTATCTAGCTAAGCAAACAAAAATCAAAGATCTGAAAACTGAACCAGGAAAAGACAAAAATTGAATCACGATGAAGCCGACCTTATTATACCTATTCGCCAAGCAAGACAGGTATACAACGATACAACATCATAATCAGAAAAGAGAAAACCCACCGAGTTTAAACAAATGGAAGCCATTGCCATTGGTTAAGACTTGAGACCTAGCATCGGGAGGATAAAACTCTTTGGAGCAAGTTTTATTCGACCTTGGTACCAACGGTTACAGCGCCATTTTTTGTCCGTTCCGATAATTTGGATGATCATAGCGTACGATTGTACCAGACTACTGTTTGCTCCCGTTTGCTCTTGGAATCCAATCATTGTGAGTTTTTTCTTTAGCATCGAGTTCGCCAACATTGTGTTTTTTTTTATTCTTGAAATCATACCCGCTCGATTTAGTTTTTTCATATTGTTGGTGATTCATTATAATTACTAGTGTTTCCACGCCAAGAAAAATAACGTTTAAGTTAACGATCCAAAACTATTCATGTCCGCACCCCGTACTACCATTTTGTTATTAAAATGCAACGGATACTTACCATACCTTTTAATAAATCTTCAGATTCAAGAGTATTTGCATCAGAGAGGCTATCTTTTTTATCATCTTTACGCTCTAAATCCCTGACATTTTGTTCACGAGTAATATTTTGTATTCAACGAGAGTTATTGGTGAGTTTATATAAAAGTCTACGGACTCCATGGCAACCTTCGCACCAGTAACTCACAAGCCAACTATTATAACGCAGATTAAACAGTAGTAAAACGGTCGTAAAATTTTATAGTTAATAAGGCCATATTTTTTCAAAACTAGAAATGGTAACAAAGAACGTCGCCGCCCAAGGATTAGTTTAGAAAAAAGGATTCCGTCGCTTTAAGTACTCTAAAACTACTTTTTTACAATCCGATCCTCATGGATGAAGTCGTAAAATATGTTGAGGTCCCGTAGGACGCAGGCGCTGCATCCGGGGGCTCGGGGCTCGGCGCTCCGGGCGTCTTAACGAACATTTCAGTTTGAGAGTCATAAAATTTTTCCCAATCCACAATGGTGCCGCCACGCCCCGTAATAATATTTTACGACTGGTTTTTTACATCTCGTAGCGGCTGCGTACGTCACCCTTCTCAAAGAAAAAATAACAAGAGTCATAAACCGCTTTCATCTTGCGTTTTATCATCACTGTATACGTCAATAACCGATGTATGAACACTACAGAAACCAAATTAATTTGAATTGAATTTTATTGCCGAATTCGAGACCGTCTGGAACTTTTTATTCTCAGCAACGAATCAGCATTGCCATTGTAATAAGCTGCGGTTCGAGGGAGAATTAATTCTTTCACGCCACATAAAACGCCCTATGAAACAAAGCCTAATTCTCATTTCTCTGTTTTTCCAGATTTCCTGAAGCCGCGCAAGCGGTTATCGACGAGCGGCAAGAAGTCCCCCGCGCACGCGCACAAGCACGAGTGCGGGCACGGCGCGCACATCCGCCCGCCGAAAGTAGCACGACTTGCGCCCGCGCATCTTAAGCGCACCAGCTAGGCCCTACCCACACTAGTGACAACACAAAATTGAACAAACAGCTTCGGCAGCTAGAAACAGAATGAACGGGACAGGATCCCCACAGATATGCGGCTCTCAGTTTCAAGAGTACCCTACAAATGGGGCTCTTCAACTCAGGATCCCCAGTGTTTATCTGGAACTAAGGACTTGACTGACCTAACGCCTACCGAACCGTCTTCATAACTGTTCAATTTTGCCACACTCGTTGTCATATTGTGCATATTTTTGTTTTATTAATTTATTGTAATACCGTTTCCAAATTACGAATAATGTTAAGTAATGCGTAAGTTAGCTTAAGAAATAACTTTAGTTCAACAAGTAATATATCATACAATATGTCACTGAACATCACATCCCAAGTTTTGCTCAATGCTTCCGGAATATGCAGATGTTTCGTTTACATCACATTTGTGTCAGTATTTTACATGATCTTCTAGTACACTAATGCCCTCAAAATACAGAAAACAATAAAATTCAAGAGGGCTTCGCTCACATATTTTTTCTTCATTTTTTTATAAATAACCTAATTGCTTTAATTCTGTTCTTCAAGAAAGTGAGATCTCACATAGATGTGACGATATAACGGCGCTTCCTACCAGTTCACTACAACAGACATTCCCGAAACCTGAACAAACCGTGGTGACAATTTGAAATAAGTTATGATTATATTATATGAATTATGATCTCTTTGAATTAAGTTATTTTTAGACATAGCTTCGGTTTAATTATAAGAATATTTACACTTTACGTCGAAATGCTAAGGTTACGCAGTCACAAAGCAATGTCTCGGAAATGTTGAGACGCAGCGGTGGAAATGAAATTTTCATCGCAAAGCGTCAGAGCATTTTTGACGTATTCTTCTTCAGAAGATCACTTTCTAATCTTCCATCGCTAATCGCGGGGAACTTGGGAAAGTCATCACAAACACATAGACGTTTTAGTATAAAACAACACAAATACTCAATAATAAAAAACATTGTTACCTTCACTGGTACAGTTTTTGCAATTTTAAAGTTTAAGTAGTTCAATACAGTTCAGTTTGAGTATTTGTGTTCCAGTAAAAACTACTCGTATTGCAAATTTAGGATACTTGTTTTGTTGTTGTATTTTAATGGTTTATAATATAATTATATTGAAGATTGTTTTCTATTTTTTGTCGAAATATTGGTAATCTAAATTTTGTTCAGTTTTAACAGTCGGTTGGATTAATCTAATCGTGGCCCTTTGTGTAAGTACAAATTTTCTCATCAGGTTTAGGTCGAGGGCTCACGGTCGCAGCAAAAAGACATACCATTTTATCATTTTCATTACTCATCCTATGTTTAATTTTCTAACATTTATATAAGTTTCGGATATACCATACATCGTGTATGTTTATTTTTCTAATACAACGATAGTTGTAGAGCATTTTTAAGGTAACCAAAGCCGGTGGTGTACATTATCGCGACGATTCACACAAAATGAAATGAAGTAAATGAACTTTTATGACTTGACGGAGAAATAATGAATAATTTTTATATTGTTGTAAAGGTATATTGCGACTACAGATGTAGTTTATTGCCTGTTTAAAATTGACGTTCGTAATTTATGAATTTTTGTGTTTGCTTGTGGTCCCTAGAACCGATGAGATGAATCTTTGAAAAAATAATTTCAAACTTTAACAATAGAATTGTAGCTTTAGCTTCTTCAATTCATAATTTTCTCATCCTGTTTTATTAAGAGCCTCTCCAAACGAAACTTGCTTTCACCCAATATCTTCAATAGATGTTACGTCAAAGACTCTTCGGTTTGTGAGACCACATCAGATATTGTATAATTATGTTGTTCGATTCGGACGAGATTGTTGGCCATGCTGGGCCGCGACTGTCTGCAATATATAGAAGTTAAGTGTCCTTTAAATGTTTCTGCAATTCTTGTATTTTCATTTTTCATTTTACTTTCAACATCAAAATACTTATTTTTCAATTTTTAATCATGTTTTTTCTGCGTAAATATTGAATTAACACAATATTTATTGTCGTTATCGATTTTTGTTTGCACAGCAATTTTACAATTATTCAATTTATGCAATACAAACAATATCGATAAGACTGCACCTCGCAATCTACGTAATAATGTAGTTAGCGGCAGTTACTTGTCAAACTAAACATTTGGAGGACACTTGCAATAATAACTTTAATATTATTTTCTCTTTAACACCTGTGATGTATTAAATATGATCTCGAAACATAATTTTACTACCTTCATATTTAATTATTTTAATAGAGTTAGTTCCGGTGTCTGAGGTGGAAAGAAACAGCCTTGTATCCCTGGAGTGTTTGTATTGAGAGATAATTTAATACATCAGCTAATTAATGATTAGAGTGACATAATATTATGTATGGGTCGGAGGAAAGATGGTTCATGTAGAAATGTGCTACGTTCTTGCTGCACTGTAAATAAAGTGCACTTTAGTATGTATTTATTAACGGCGGAACGTATTCGTAGATTTAAAAGGAAATTATAGGGATACTACAAATATTTAACGTAATATATTACTACGATTAATTATTTTATTGGAAAGTTGAGAGGCAAATTATTAATTATGTGCCAAATATTCCACTGTGTATAGTGTTGTTTGGTTTGTGAGTTCGGAAATGTTGTGTGATGATCGATAAATAGGTTTATGTTAAAAAATTGTAATTATTTGGGCAATGAAACCTAAAGTTAATGGAACTTTGAGTAGCACCAACCAGACTTTTTGTTCCCTTGGTGTTATTCAAACTTATCAGGAAAATATATGGATAAAAGCAATACCTACAACTCACAAATTGTTTTATGTGAATATAAATTTATTTATCGTTCTCAATGACACATTGTTGATCACAAGCACAACACAATGCAAGCATTTCTTGAAACAAATGTAAATATCAAACGGAAAAACAATTGATAATTTTTATACTATGTGAACTCTTAGACATTGTGTATTGTAAATTTAGTTGAAAAAAAGCTTCTTTCGCTCGATATCTTGTTTTTTCTTTCAATAATCCCATTCCTGGTGTAAGATAAAAATAACCGATAGCTAATACTGGAAAGTGTAGGTATAGCCTATAATATGTAAGGGGCCGTTCAAGTAACTAATACGTAAGCAGATTTTTTGAAACTATTAACCCACCCCTCCCCCTCATCAGCAAAAGTAAGCAAAGCTCTTACCCCTCCCCCCCATGCTTACGTAAACATTGGTCATCATCAATTGATTGATGATTTTTAGTGTAGTGTAATATTTCTATTAGGTAAACCTTGGAATAAAACTTAGTTAGTCGCTGCTTGCAATTCTTCTTCAATTCTTTTAGAAACAATAATAACAAGGTCCTTGTCGGACATTGCTTGTAACTTATAATTACGCCAACTTCCATAACTAACTTCAGTACATTTTGTACTCTTGTACTTGTATGAGATTTTTCTAAACTTTCGAACAATTTTTGGTATAACTTGGAATTGTCTATTGGAAACGTCATCTTGAACAATTCAACTTTGGCGAAAGTGGATCAACGGTAACACAAACATTAACTCGCTTTGCTTACAACACTTCGAATATCGTATCGAAACAAAACAATAAGTATCGTACAAACAGGCGCGACGCCACAGTGCGACACAAATGCACCGCGTGTCGCGCGACGAGCAAAGCCTTTGTGTCGCGATGTGGGTCGCGCCTGTTTGTGGGAGCCGTAAATTGACGGAAAAAATGTAGACAGGTGAATAGCTTGCGGTAATTGCCCCTACTTAGTTATAAGCGAGTACCTAAACGTACTTTTAATTATTTCTAGGAATCCCAGAAAATGCATTTCTTTTTCAGCGTAGACTATGTGAGGGTTGCCATATGTGTAAAAAAGTAAATGATAATTGCTAACGTAATCACCATATAGATCCCCCCACCCCTTGTGTCATCAACAATAAGCAAAGCAAAGACCCCGCGCCGCCCCCATAAAGTGTTTACGTAATACTTGAACGGCCCTAGAAAGACCTTGAATTGGCAAAAATTAAGAAGGGATAATTATTAAATACGAGCCGTCCTTCTTGGTGTTAACTTGAACACACTATAAATGGCTGCTGTTCTCATGCTGTCTCACGAAGAAGCCGGAGGAGGAGAAGAAAGTATCCCGTGGAAGTATCATGATCATGAATGAAAAATAAAAATAATATAAAACTACAACACCCTAAAGGTTTCGTGACCACGAACTCTCTCTCGCACGAAGTTAATTTAAGGCTCCCACAATAGGCGCGACACAAAGTCAGCGCCCAGTGCCTTTGTATCACGTTGCGCCCGTGTGTACGAGCCTTAATTTGCGGGCGGATCGACGACTCCAGAAATATGTATTAGACAATTGGCACACATGAAAAAAGTAGACTAGAAACCATATTTACCCATTATTATTTTCTTAACTAAATAAAATTAACAATTTTATAATTTTTCTTAGTAAATTCATGCGAATCACTGATAATGAGCCGATTTGTCGCTAGCGATGTCAAAATCTGTGCGGACGTGGGATTTTTTCGCGCACTGGTTTTTCAACTCTCAAGAGTTGAAACGAGCATTGAAGATCCATCAGAGTGCATCGGATCGCGTCAACAATGCGTCGAATAAAACTGCTGGATTTTCAACTGGCGCTAAGCAGTGCGTTGAAGATCCAGTGCTCGAAAAAATCCATACATCACGTCTTTTCAACGCTCGGCTCAGAGCGTAGTGTTAGTGAAAACGGGCACGAACTACCTACCTCATGCCTGTTTAGCCCGCTAGTAGGTACTTACCTGCTTCCTTTGTGAAGAAAGAAATTGTTGGTACAAGCACGGCACGAATAAGACACCCACATGTAGTCACGAGCGATTAGCGACTATTATCATTAACTTGGCACACATCCAGACCAGCACCCTAATTGCGTAATACACAATCAACCGGATCGGAATCTGAATCGTTTTGAAACAGATTGCTAATCCATTGCTTCTTAAGTTCGATAAAAATTCTGCTCAACAATATATAGAACGCAATGAATGTTCTTGAACCGTCAAAATCAAACAGATTAGTCGTAATCGTTTACGAAAATGTGTTACGCAATTAGGGTGCAGGCTGCTAGTGAGAATTTCCAATAATCTGAAAACTTTGGAGCCACGACCAGGGTTCGAACCCAGGACCCACTAACTTCGGTAGTCACTTTTGCTGCCACAAAATAAAAGACCAAGCAGCAGATCGATTCGAGTCATTAGTAAATTTTGATATTAATTATGTAAAAAGCAGTGTTAATCGACCCAGTACGTATGTTTATTTCCAATTACACGATGTGGTAAAACCTACTCATGATGGAAGCACAATTAACGTAAGCCGCAGTGGTTTATCAATGTGACTGCTGCGCTGTGTAGCGGGTTCGATTCCACTTGCACTTTTGCAGCCGTGTGTGATAACAGTTTGTGAACGCACCATGCAGAAATTCTTAGAGGTGCAAAAGAATTTTAAACTAAGAAATGTGTAATAACTAAATGTTTTTTTAAAAATAACACAACTCGTTAGAAAAAAAAACTCCATAAAAAAAGTTGGTACAACAGATAACGAGGCGGTACGTGATTGTTTTCAATAGATAAATCGCCTAGATAACGGTATATTCTCACTGAAGTCATAGAGGTAATAAAAGTCGCTGAAATAAAACAACCCAGTTGATGCTCGTATGAAAATGTTTATTGATATCACAATCAAGTCTACAACACTACCCAATTAATTACCCATCATATTCGTGTACACGGCGAGTATGGATGATTTACACAAAGATACACTTTACCAATTAGTACATTCAAACGCCGTTACAAATGTTACAATGCCGACGTCGCTACCATAAAATGTTATAAATCTATTATACAATTTTGTAATACCCAATGAAACAGTGATTAACCTGAATTAAATGCAAAAAGGTCGTTTTCGCGTGCTATAAAATCTTTAACGACTATTTTCTAGTGTACCACGACAGTTGATACATAAGTGTTTACAATATATTATTAGTGACGAGAAAAGAAAATCTACCGATAGAAAATTACTCGCTAGTCAGTACAACACTATTTTGATTTGTGACAAATAGGTACAGGGAAGATTCTCACAAAAGTGGAACTACATTTAAATTCAAGCGATAATTAAAATATGGTTTAATAAAGTTTAAGTTTCACAACAGTTTATTTTGGATTTATTAAGTGCTTTCAAAATGATATTAATGCAAAAGAATTATTGTCTCAATATTTACGATTTTTTCGAGTTATGAAGCGTTTCCATTGCCACGAAATACAATGGTTGATTAATTTTGAACAAACCTGCACGGTGCGAGCACTATGCGATTTATGCGACGCGTTCCTGTGACTTGTAGAACGATAACTATTCATTAATATATACAATTACATTAATAGAGTATTACACTTAGGCACATCAATTGTTATAAAATACAATTTTTGTTAATTCGAAAATGTGATCCTGTCGTCGATATTTAGCTAAACTACCACAAACTAGTACACGTAATGTGAATATAAATTACGTCGGATTTAGATTATCATAAGAAAAAAACGTACGTACAAGGATTTTAGAATAATTAAAATATGAAATAATTGAGAATACGAGAGAAACTACGACAACATTCATTTAATTTTGAAATACTTATTAATTTTAAACAATAAATGCAACATCCTTCTCTCGTAAAACGCTAATTACACAAGGAAAGAGTTTAAAGCCATCGCGACGGTCGGGGGTTTACTGATAAATTTGTACTTTATTTGTCCCCCCGCCACGGGATTAATCAGTAGCATTATTTACTATATTATATAAGGTACCTCCCATATTTGTGTTTTAGGATATATTAAAGTTATGTTTCTAATTTGGTCGTAATCCTACGTTACTGAAACTATTCTAGCATAAAATAGGTGTTAGGTCGTAACAAGAACGCGCTCTAACGCGCAACGTCGACACACTCAAATAATTGTATTTGCTGGACATACATTAAACATTTATCGTAATGAAATGTAGTATAAGAAGACAGTAAATCTTGAATAAATTTGGACATCGAAACAATAATTTTAAATCTAGAAAATGGCGCTCATCTAAGTTATCAATTTGTGTCAGCTCGACGACAACGGATTCCGACGGGGGATTGTCTAACCGTCTTGTAATTAAATTAATCTAATTACTGTAAGTGAATCCTAGCTCCTATTCAATATTATAAAGAATTATGATGACTTGGATAAAATAATCATAGATTATTATCAGGCTAGTCCTAAAAAATGATGCGTTATTTGCAAAATGAATTCTCAGTCAGTAATCAGAATGATGCATCGTGCGTGAGCCACTCGCAAGTTCTCAACGACTGCAGAATAACTTGAAATTGTTTATTACCTAGCTATAATAGAATTGCGTTACAATCAGGTACATTTAGCCGAGGTAATTCCTATAATTATTGGTTTGCTCCAGTAAAACACTTCAAATCTTCTTTGGTCAGCCTTCGTTGTCATCGAGTCAATCACAGATAAAATGCAGACATTTACCTAACCCTACGCAGATACTACACCATTATAGCTTGTATAAATCTTTGATAAAGTTTCTAAGTTAAAAAGCTGTCTCTACCGCTATACATCCCTGATATTCTTTTTTGGGCAGCGGCCTGCGTGTGCGCATAACGTCCTCTAATGAAAAACAGACTATCACCCGACACGCAGTCCGTTGCCGCTTAATACTACTACAGCCCTAATCACTCTATAAGCTCTAGATAAATATAAAATATTTTAGACATCTATAATATAGTTTGTTTGGTGTCGAAATATGCGATTATAGGTAACGAAATACATCAAGGAACAGTCCAGCTGCCATAATGTACTCGCGAAGGTACTGTTATCATTGGACGGCAAAACATTTTGGTGAACGATGTACTAACTGACCAACTACTGTTTCTGAAGCTGATCATAATAAATCTTGTACAATTGACTTCACACGATAAACACGACACACCTAAGCATTAGATAAAGTTAATCTCCGAACGTTCCGGGTCTTCTGAAGGAGTTATGTAAAGCGATATGACGCTGGACTGCATTATCTATAACTTTACTCACTACAGACAAAATCACATTCATTTTTAATAGACAGTGTAAAAATAATGTTTATAAACATTGGCCTATGAGTTAGTCATTAGAATTCATTGTACTCCATCTAGTTGAAAAGCTTATTGTTATTATCACACATATAGTTTACCTATTAGGTAGATATAGAATGAATATACAAAAGTTAATACTATAGAGTAGAACCTAACCAGCAGCATAATTATTTTAACAACAAACTTGTGACGTCAGACTTCTAAAATTAGAGTTTATAATCATACGTTATGCCAAATACAAATAGCGACTTGATCCCTTTCCACCCTATGAGGATTGCCGCGACGCCTGCGCAGGCGCCGCGAGCAGCCGATCGTCGCCAAACTTGCCAGCTACTTTATCAATCTTAAATAACGCGGTGCTAAACATCGAAACATTAAAATCGTAATAACATTATAAGTCCTTTGAAGTTACTTACGTACGTATGTGCACTACTTCCATCGGCTACAAGTTGCGGACTAAGCACGATTAACGATTTATTATAATCTATATGGTTAACAGTCAGTCGATTTGGAAAATCTATTATTATACAATTAGATTTATGTGTAAAAAAAAAACTAACGAAAAATTTGAAAATTAATTTTAAGTACAAAATTAACAAGAAAGTTTGTAATAAAGCACTATATAATCGTGTTATCTTATTTTTTTTTTTTCATTTAAACTGAAAATATTCTGTAAATTGATTATTCTGACCTCTTCAAAGGGCCTGGAATATATATTAAGATGTTATATTAATAAGGATACATTCATCATAAAGGATACATTCTGAATATTTCGTTAATTATTAATAATTATTAAAATAAGTGCTAGCTGTAGAAATTGGTGATAAGATCACTTCATATAAAAAGAGTATTCTATGCTTTTAAATTGTAAAGTACTCGACACTTTATAAAACCTGCGACATAATGCTACTGGAGTACCTATCGACAAGTGACACCCACGCCTCCAATACAATACTAAAATGGATTTCTAATGCACAACAAGTATACGAAATTATTTATAAGATATGCTATGGCAAAGACTTCGTACTGTGAAATATATTCACTATCTGTTGACGCGAATTGTGCCAAAACATGTCACAAGCTACATTCTAAATGCCTATTTAATCGTACACACGTACATTTTATGGTCACTAATAAGGGGCCAAACAAAAATTTCTACTAATTGGCAAATGATAAGAATGATTATTGTCTGACACTGGGTTATTGTCGAGACAGCAGCTTAGGCGTCATTCGCCACGCTATTGACTATAGAGCGCGCCACCGTCGCCTCGCGCCGCCGGCACTTCTAGTACACCGACGATATTATATATCAATGCTTGCTTCCACTAATTATTTAATTAAAATTATGTTACTAACGTTACAAAGTGCTGAGGCATGAGACAACGGCGGCGCACGTGTATTCTACTTGCGATGCACGAAGACAGGCCCACAGGTACACAAAAAAAAAAGGAACACAAGGTACGGGAAAAAAATAAAAAATAAATAAAAAGGGACATTTGGATGTTTATTTACAATTTTTCATCTAATAATAAACTATTTGATTATTATTGAAGAGAAACTTAAGCAACATCAGTGTTATATCCCTTGATCACCCACATTTCGAATTTAAAACATGTTAATAGTATCAACTTGTTTACACAAGCCCCTATAAGCTAAATTAAAACATAAAAATACCCATTATTGTAGAGTTAGTTCTCAGCTGGTACCGACAGGTACGTAGTTAAAAGTTACATGAATTAAACCAAACGTAAGCCTACCTTATCAGTTTCACCGATACAGTTCATTGAACGTAACATAATCACAGTGGAATATAATATGTCCGAACTTATAACGAAACAACATAAGATATCGAAAGCGGTAGATGGTGCAGGTTATTACCATCTTACAAGGAGTATTTTGTACATTCAATTGTTACCATATAGAACAATACATTATTGTCGACACTCGAATTAGACAATCGCGACTTTTTTTCGTATTAATTCCTCTATAAATATAATCGGTATCGTGTTTTTGGTGAAACCATACACAAGTAAACTAAATATACATACACGGGGCATTTCATACAGCTGCTTCGCAAAATGCAATTTTATACACACAAAAGAATTTACTTATTGCAACAACCCAACATTTACAGTTTTCGAACTAATATTATAATGAGTAATAATCACAGAATCACGTCGACAAACAGTCAGTTATCTTGTGTATTCGATGCATCGACTGATCGACTTGGTGCACTGCTCGTCTGTTTAGGAATCGATCATCGTTGGCTCAGCGAGTGTGGTGTGAGCCGTGAGTCGATACAAATAAATTGTATGCGATAATTTGTCGAATGCGCCGCGACAACATGCCCCATATACACACTAAAACATAATAAGGCAATTTCAAACGATACCGTAAGCAGACGTATAATGAACTAGGACAAAATTATTAAAGAAAATGTTTTAACATTCCATTATGTTAATACTCTTAATAAAAATAAACCCCAAAACTCCAATAAAAGCTTAAAAATAATAAAATCACTAAAATAAAAGATTGAGACGAACTAATGCCGTGCTACATCGATACGTAGGGGTAATAGTTATAATATGTGCACGTTTCAACAGAGATCATTGACTAAAGCCTCGCGTGAGGGGCAATCTCGTTTTTTACTGCGCGGACGCAGCGAGTGGGCGGGCCTTTGGACGTCCGACCAACAGTACCTGGGCGTTACTATTGTACATAAAGCTTATTTCGTCCGTTGCTGTGTGAGAGTATCTTCTGTGTGGTTCCATGTCTTCATCGTCTGTCAATCACATAGTTGTACAAGGCTCTTGTGAGGCGTGGCTAAAATCACGCCGCCATCTTGTTCATGAATACCATTTCACAAAACATTATTACAAAAATGTTTGTCAAAAGATTCTTGTAGCACTTAACCTGTGTGACTCACACAGGAATGAGTGGTGACGATGATTTAGAAAACCGAATGTTTGTTAAACCTCAATGTGCTATTTTAACTACCGGTTCCTGTACTAATTTATAATTTATATTATCTATATATTTTATACGAAGATGATCACAGACAAAATAAATTGTATTACATTCATATTCATTTATTAATTAGTACCTAGTGTGAATAGATACTTGTATCAAAACGTGATGAATTTAAAGCATAATTTAAAAAAATAAACAATCGCTATTGCAAGCCAATAACTTATTGATAATCAGTATTATTAGAACTGATTTAAAAATCGTAAATAATATATTGATCAGTATAGGATTGTATACCTTCTTTGAGAATCACACATATAAATACATTTTATTGATATATATCTTTATAAAGGTCCAAGGACAAAGGCCCGGTCAGCCGCAATTCCGCGTTACGCCGGGCGTCGTAATGATTAGGTTTTCAGGTACAGAATGTCCCATACAAAGGACATGGAAAAGACACAATTTCCTCGTCTATTGTGAAAACATTCTGTAAGACACACACACTTTTATAATTTTAATATTTCTATGAATGATTGAATGTGAGAAGTACTTAGAATGGAAAGGTATAAGTTTAGAAAGGGTTTTTGAAAAACAAGAAACTGATTCGACAATTTAGAAAATTGAGAATCTTATATTTTGACGTATTCATTACGACGCCCGAAATCAACTTAGCAGTTGAGAATAAAACAAAATAAAGTAACATACATATAGTTATAACTACAACCGTTAGAAATACAAAACTAAAAATAATA
Source organism: Dasypolia templi (assembly GCA_963555695.1). Lineage (NCBI taxonomy): Eukaryota > Metazoa > Arthropoda > Insecta > Lepidoptera > Noctuidae > Dasypolia > Dasypolia templi. Next base: position 14,792,613 of record OY743142.1, read on the forward strand.
ATTATTGTCGGGCAGCAAAACTAATGTACTAAGTTTATGATAAAAACTAATAATATTACATAGTCTTGTCATATAAAACATTTTTAATATGAATTTAACATAATGCAGTGGTTTATAGAATCTTGCGATTAAATGGTGGATATTTATAAATTAAACACTTAATACTAAATGATAATAAACCAAATATATTAAATCAAAAAACTTACTTAATATACGCTACGGGAATCAAACGAGACAGCAATATTCACAATGATTTCTAGAATTGTTTAAGAAGTTAAGGTCCTGAATTGGACAATTTCGTAATAATTAATAGGATATAGACACATAAGCACATTCGTCGATATTTACCGTTGCATGACACCGAAAGCTCTATAAAAACACGCTACATGAAAGTTATATTTATTAAGATCATATAATTAGGCATTTCTAAAGAGAGTTCGTCGTTTGTCCAAAGAAGCGTAACATTAAACTTCTAATAAAGATCTCTGTAATGAATTTACTGCTATATATTAAAAATGATGCATCTTATAATACGATTTAAGGAATATACTTAGCAACCGATGCATATTCTGCCGTATTCCGTAGCGTATGTTAAGTAGACAAGCCGCGCGCCGTGCGCCGTCCGCGACACAGAGCATCTATAGATCTATTTTATAAATGACTACGAAAGTTGTACGATATGACTTATTTATTTAATACTTATGTACAACGCGGACAGCGTACACAAGGCGGCGCGGGCGCACGGCGCTAGTGGACGACGAGGGGGTACACTCGGGCCTGTCACACCGGACCATAACATGTTACAATAGTATGTTTAAAACATTGCAAAACTGAAATACCCAGTCGTATATCGACGCATATCGAGTCAGCAAATAATAGTAGCTCTAGTGTCACTAAACACTTATCAAAATATTAAACTAAACATCAATTGCAGTCGTAAAAATAATTGCATATAATTTTTTTTTTCATCTTCTATAAAGGACATTATTATATTTTTTTAAACAATTTCGTTCTATCTAAAGTGATTATACATGCATCATTACAATCTTAGTTAATCATTAGTGTGTACTAAATGTTTATAAAATATCTTAGATAGTTTTATTTTTTTCGTTTAATATACTCGAATCTACATCTATGCAAGTAGTCCATCACCGCGCCCTACAAATTTAATTATCTCTACGTATTATAAAACCCTTTAATTTTGAATATATACGATAGTAAACACAGCAATAAATGTTTGTGGTGTTACAGTTGTGTTATTTGATATGGAACGTAACAAACTTATGAACAAATCTCAATATATCTAAAGCGATACTCTCTACGTACAAGTAAAATATTAAAATTGACAAAAAGTGTGACGTTAAACTAAACCGTACAGCGCATGCGTCGCGCGTCAGGAACGCCACGCACGCCTCGGCACAAACAAACGCATATTCGATACAATGACATAATATAATCGCTACATCAACAAATTTCCCATTAAAATGATTTGGTACAAACACTAATCTATGATAAAACATTAGTAAATGCAACCTACTCGCTTTATCAACTAAATATAACGCGAAATTTACAATCCATATTATACATGTGAATAAATTGTTGTCTACGTATCCGTACAGACATCAAATGATACAAAATAATGCGACACTAACCTATTATACATACATTTATAAGCGCTTACATAACGCTATTATGTAATAAATTACACATATTATCTAAACAAATAATGATTAAACACTTTATAGTTGATTAAGTATAACTCGAATAGAGCGACTACTGCTGTAGGTCGCTGAAAAATATAAAACCCATCTTTATAAGTAATAATAATAAGAAATAAAAATCACAATTTGTACAAGGAAGTTATCGTTTCAACTATCGTATAGCGTTGAACGTGAGTTGTTGTTAAAGGAACATGTTAGGTTCACACTAGTCATGGATTTATTTAAAAATTGCAGTGTGATAGTCGAGTTTAGTTCCTCGGCCACTCGTGCGGGCTTACGGGGGCGCGGGCGACTGGCCAACCGCGCAGTGCGGCCCGCTCGCCCGTAGGCACGCGGAGTGGCAGACGTAGCTTAGTAGCTTAATGTCTTTTATAAGCGGTCAACACTACCACTTGTACCGCCCCTCCACGTGTTGTGACGTCACAGGTAATAAGGCAGCTGTCTGGTGCCGGCACCAGCTGGCAGCACTCAGTCGGTGTACCACAGGTGCTGCTGGTGGTGCTGCGGCACGAGGTAGGTGGGCGAGTAGGGCTGCAGGTAGCCGGGCAGGCGCGCGCCCGACGCGTGGTGCGCGGGCGGCGGCCCGGCCACGCCCGCCACGCCCGCCACGCCGTGCGCGCCGCCGCTGCAAGCATCACATCACATCAACGTCACGCCTAAATTGTCCGAAAGGTTAGGCAGGGGCGTACCTATAGTACACCAACATTTCGCCAGTCATGTTTAAGTCCCATGTAATAGGGGGCGAGCGTATTGCCATCAACTGGGCACAAATCCTGACTCCGGGCTGCTACTGAAAATTTTCTGAAGGAAAAGACAATAACGCTTTGCCCGACCTGGGAATCTAACCCAGACTCTCTCATGGTCATGGATCAGGGAGGGTCTGTAAGGGGGTCCCTGAGCGGTGAGACGGGGGAGAGCGCGATGACGTAATTGACACACTGAATTAGCTTAGCCTTTGTTTACTCCTCTCCCCCCGTCCCACAGCTCACATACCTCAGGCGTTAACTAGCACTTGCGCGCGGACCATATCCGCTATGAACTATAAACGTGCGTATTACAATACTGATAGGTTGCAAACAGTGTTTAGGAAATTGTGGTCATTCAGGAGACGTCATATGTCTAGCGGTGAACGATGACGAGATTGTAAGACTAAGGCCACAAACCACTAAATGCGTTTAGCGCTAAACTTATTTAAAACATTATTCTGTCTCTGTTATCTTCAAAACGATTGACATATATAGAGCGATGTGTGGTGCCTTAAATTAGATCATAATTCAGGCTATGTCTGTTAAGAGAGAACAAGAACCAGTTTGAATGCAAAATATATTAGTGTTAAAAGGGACATCATGCGCGTGGCCTTAATCGGAACTAACGCCGCCATCTTGTTTTGAGAATATCTCTAATAAAACAATTGAAAAAATGTTTACTAACAGCGCCCCCTGTCAACGTCGTTCAAGCGTCAAAAGATCGTTGTACTGTTGTAGAATCTTATTATTTACTTTTATAGGCCAAATATTTGTTTTTGTTGTATATTTGTGTTTGTTTGTTATGCTTTCACCCTAAAATGGCTAAACGGATTTGGATGAAGTTTGGCACATAGGTAGACCATGCCCTGGATTAGCACATAGGGTACTTTTTATCCCGATATCCCCACGGGATCGAGACTTATGCGGGTGAAACCAGGGCGCAGCTAGTATGTAAAATAAAGCAACTTACGTGTGATAGTGATAGGTAGGCACGTAGAGCGGAGGCGGTAGGTAGCCCGGCGACACTCCGCCACCAGGAGACAATACACCACCACTGCCGGTCCTAGGGCAAGATATACATTTTATTAGTTTTTTAATGAAAAGCTTCTTAACGGAAAATTCATTGTTTGCGTCGAAACGATTATAAATGTTATCTGTACTTTGTGCCAACTTTTTTCGTTTTTTATTTTACTGTTTATCAGCAGAAACATGTAAATGATCTTCAATTTTAAATTTTTGGCCATAAATGAGTTAGCTGTAAGTTCCCGAACAGAATAAAATAAATCTGAGACATAAAATTCCTACCAATATTATAAAATAATGTGAAAGTTTTGTAGCATGTCACTCAATAAACGTGCCTTCAGATTTGCTCGATTTTTGACGATCGACACGTGTGATCTAACAAATTTGAGTACGTGTGTAAAGCAACAGACGATCGACATGTATTTTATGATGATCGATAAACCACCCTGTGTTGCTCGATTTTAACTCTAATATTTATCGATAGTTAACAGGTAATAAAATAAAATAAAGCAGACCTGTGAAAAATAACACTAATAATAAATTTATTTATTTCAAATAATTAACACCCAATGCCCCATTGTAGAGCTCATTTGACTTGTATTTTACTCAACTTTTATTGTTGTTTCAACTAGTTGCTTGCCACTAGCAATTAAATCGCACCGTGTATATCAATCAGGCTAATAAAGCTGATGGATCGTCAACACAAAGAATATCAAGCAACAATAACCATAATCAAAAATCGAGCACATCTGTAGGCACCTTAAAATAATATAATTATACTCCTTTAAAAAAAAATGGGAAGTATTATAGAGCACTATTGTCATGAGCAAACACTATCATCTTGGTATAAAGACCGAATATAATGTATTTTATTCAGCATCTTTCTCTATTTTTTTTAGTGATGAAAAGTACCACTTGTTATAAGATTGCAATCGCATAAGCTGTTTAAGGTGTTAATTTAAAGTAGCTCTAAAATGGACACCATTTGGCACTGTCAACATCTTTTAAAATAAGAAAAATGGCAACTATTGCAAAAAAAAAAAGGTAATATGTTGTATTTTGAAAAATCAAGCTCATAATTCTCAGGTACCGCACTTGTTCGGTTCGACAGAGGCTACTTTTCTCCCAAGATATTTGTATAAAAATAATGAAATGCAAAATCCACGCAGACAAAGTCGCGGGCAACATCTAGTGTAGATATAAGTTCGGTAAAAGGCCGTAGCGAAATGCGAACGGTCGACTGCGAATGTTCTGACCCGAACAAGTGCAAACACATTTCCACACCTACATTGAAGACGCAGCATTCTACCTACATTTATGTATCAAAATCTACCTTACTAGTGGGAAAATAGCGACAATTCATGACATTACAAAAAAAATAGTAAAAAACTGACTCAAAAGATGTTTTCGACAGTATTATCTTACAATGTATGGTTCCTGTAATCAGCGATGTTCGTCCTTTCTGCGTTCAACGGTCTATTGGCAATCAACTGTTCCATCATTATAGTTTGTATCCCGTCGAGGGACGAACTGTGTGCTACGTCGGGAGGTCTGTATAGAACGTGGAATCATATAGTTGTTGCATTTTGAACTACGCCAAATTAGTGCTACAACTACGAGAAGCGGTAAATAGAATTGCGCTGTGCATTTTACTGACTAGAAAAAAGTTAGTATTACGCACTTTTCATTTCATACCTATCTTTTACTAAGGGCTGACTTTTTTTTATCGTGTTTGATAAATTTGTATATAAAAATTTAAAAGTCTATTTATTTTCTCTGTAAAAAATTACTGACGAAGGAAAAAGCCAGCCCTTAATTTATTCTGAGAAAATGCACAAAATTTTGCCAATGTAAGCAAAAAACTTCATCTCTTAGCGTTTGTATTTAATTCTCGTTTGAAAGCTTTCGAACAAAATAAACATGCTCGGTATTAAAAGAAAATAACTTGATTACGAGTAAATTGAAGTTGGCAAGGGCGCTAAAGCAACCCGCGAAATTAAATTTTTCTTATGTTTTCTTGGAATTTTTTGAAAGGTCAGTGTAAGGTTATACGTTGATCAAAAGAAGATTCGCGACCGCAAGAAATATGCATTTACAGAATTAATAAAACATATGATGCTTTTAATAACTATAATTCTGCAAATACACGCTCCTTACGGTCGAGAATTATATTTTGATCGACATACAATCTGCAAATACATACATACCTACTACGCTTAGGAATGGGAAAATGCTTTGAGATTGAATTGCTTTCGCCTTAATAAATGTGTAGAATGTATACTAACTTGTAATGCGGATGTGGGTGGTGATGCCAGGCGTGCGGCGCGGCGTGCTTGTGGGCCGCGGGGGGGCCGCTCACGCTCACACTCACGCCACCCACGCCGCCCACGCCCGCCACTCCCGCCACGCCGCCCACGCCGCCCACGCCCGCCACTCCCGCCACGCCGCCCACGCCACCGGCGTTGGTCAGGTACTCGCGACAACCGCCGTTCTGTAACCAATAATGTTTTGTGTTTCAAATTGTACATTCAATTTATTAAAAATACAGACAACACACAGTCTATACCGCTGGCTCTAGAACATAAGTTAAACGTGGACCTTTACGCTCCCTTGAGGGCGTTAAATCTTACGACTATATAAAATTAAACGTTTAAACATAATCGAGGCAATAGCTATTTCAGATTCGAGTAATAAAACGAATGTAAGCACGAAGGATTCGGAATATTCATAAAATAAAAAGGATGGAAGTGTGTGTGGAAGTTCGTAATTTAAGAACAAGAAACATGGAAGTTGGAACTTAAGACCATTTATTACTTCTATTTAAAATATGTAAAAGATCTTGCTATCAACATTTGTTTTGTAATTATTCGTATAATATGTTCTCTGATTATCAGTAGACTTCGTTTACTGTGTGTAGTAGGTACCGAGGCTCTAGCACGAAGATGCGACGTAAACGTAACGTAAACCTAAGTAAAATATAAAACATTTATTTAAGGCTACAATGGCCCATAGATATATATTTCGAACGATTCATGAATTGAAAATACAACTATCATTAAGCATTTCAGTTTAAATTTTGGCGACAAGCCCAATAAGCCCGACCGAAAATCTCTGATATAAATAAAGTCATAAAAGCAATTCAATATTACGTGCGAAACATTTAATGCTTTGCAAACAAGGGTAATTAGTACATAGATGCTTTTTGTATCCATGTCAACAATGTGTTCAATTTCACAATCGTTCTAATTTACGTAATTTACACAGCTTGTACAAATAAATTCGCAAAAACACTTACGCTATCCCTCTTATTATGTTGCGCCGGCACGTACTGATTGCATTGATAGTCGTTCGTTTGGCGTACCGTCGAACCACTCTGCAATAAAAAGTTATTGCCACGTAAGAAACGCCATTCCAGAATCCGACGTAGATTGTTAGGAATTGACTGTAGAACTAGGTTGAATTCAATAATCGCAGGCGCATTGATTGCTCTGAGAAAAAGTAGCATGGTCTATTCCAGTCAAAAATAACATGGTTTCGATTAATGGATTAATCTTCAGTGTGGCACAATAAGTTGTCGTAAAAAATTATATGGATCTTAAACATAACTTATGAAATGGGAGGCTATACATCTCTGTGAAACTTCTCCCTGAGAGGTTTGTCAGAGATGTATAGCATGATACAGCATGATGTTTTTTGTGAGTAAGTTTTGTTTATCTTGTTAAAAACCAGTCACTTACGAGAAAACTCTCAAATAAAACTCTTTTATTAGTAACACAATACTAACAGGCGGCAGATGCGCATGCGCATGTTCGTGTTCCCTCTTCGCTTGCGCCTCTTGTTGAGCGAGCGCTAGCAGTCGCTTCTTCTGACTTTGAGGCGTGGCCACGGTTGTGACGTTGTTGTTTCGAGAAGTTTGGTTGGTTGGTTGTTGTGGTACAGCTTGCTGGGGTCCTGGCTGTTGCTGCTGCTGCTGTTGTTGTTGTTGTTGTTGTTGTTGCTGCTGCTGCTGCTGCTGCTGTTGTTGTTGTTGTTGTTGTTGTTGTTGCTGCTGCTGTTGTTGTTGCTGCTGCTGCTGAAAATCGAGACATTTATATAGAGTACTCTTTAGGAATTAATTGAATTTTGATTGTAGTTCAAGGTTTAACATAATGCTGATTTAAATTCTACGATGACAATTAATATCTAGTCATTTCCGTGGTAGCTAAAAGAGGTTTCAGAGTAAGTTAGACAGTCCAATAATTTGATTAAAATACAAACACTTGGAGAACCTACTGGTGGTGAACTAGTTTTTTTTTTACAAATAAAAAGTTGTTGATGCTCAGCCTCAGTCTCATTCAAATAAAACAATTGCCAGAGTGCACCAGAAGCTTTTATTTGGCCCATACTTTGTTACCGTTATTGATTACTGAATGTATTATATCCCGAATTTAATTTACTAAATTCTTGCAATCCAATGGGGCCTGATTGACCTGACTGATCAAACTACAGGCTTACTAAAGACTCTGTGCCTGAATGTTGAAGTCTTGTATAGTTAACAGTGGTCATTACCTGATGGTGATGGTGACAGTTCTGATGCGGCTCGTGCTTGACGTGCTTGTCGTCCTTGGGCGAGCGCGCGCTGCAGATCACGCCGCCCGCTGCTTGTGTCGGCACGCACTCGCCACTGCCGCCTACGGAACAGAATCGTTAGGAATATTATTATGCTTCGACTTTGATTACAAAGCAGTATCAATAACCGCCCCATGTTTCTCGTCGCCGCTAGCACGACTGCTGAGCGTAGGGTCCTGGGTTCGATAATCTGGTCGGGCAAAGTGTTATCGGGTTTTCAATTAGTAATTTCTCAGTAGCAGCCTGGAGTTTAGAAGTTGGCGGTGTGACAGCCCCGTGCCTCGCGCGCACTAGTCGCCTGCTCCTGCGCATGAAGGAGCCACGCGAGTGCCGGATTCCCGCCTTATGGACTATGAGAGTGAGGGAAGAGAGAGTGCACCTGTGTTTGCGCATTAATATACTTTGTGCGTTCTTTACTGAGACCCGTTAAGATTGGCAGCCTAGACCGAAATTCGGTCGGGAGCATTTTATAAGTTACCTTGATTGTTATGCGGCTGAGTGGCGTGCGGTTGATGCGACACGTGCGGGTGCCTATTCCGGCGCGGCGTGTCGGCGTCGTCGTCGGAGTCGGAGATCGTGATGACGGACACGGCCGGGGACGGCGTGTCGCGGATCGTGATAGTGTGCGCGGCGCCGCCCTCCCAGCTCGTGCCGGTTTGCGTCCGGCCGCTGTTGGAGGTAACATCGTGTGAGCCGAATTCGATGATGCTGTTGGTTGGGTTGTGTGGATGTTTGTTAGTATGTTAGAAGGATAAATACACCTTGAAAGTTTAGCTTAGGAAGAGACTAGTTAGTGACTCCTATTCAGTCCATAAAGAAAAGCACGGGGCAATTTTTTTTTTTTTACATACCCTCGGTTTTAAGCCTCAAAAACTTCCAAGCCAAAATTATTGTGTTACGTTCTTTTGGTTACCAAATGATTTACAAGCTACTACCATGACGTATTTCACAATCACCAAATGCATTAAACGCTACAAGAATTAAACAAATAATTCTATTTCTGTAAACAGTTTAAATATTTCAGAGACAAAATGATGTTTTAAACACGTTCAGCGTTCATTCAATGCATTCCACTATCACAAACCGAAGGTACGTGAAAAGAGTACAAAAAATACATATATAAAAGAGAAAGAGAATGGTTATTTGTTTGTCGTTTAGTTATATCTGACGTTATATCGGTAAGTAAGCTGTTTCATTTATATCGGTGTAATTCCGGCTGACATTAAGTTCGTATACTAACGTGTGATCGTGATGGTGATGCCTGTGCCGCGAGGGCGGCGTGCCTTCCTTGACCCGCTTCTTGACCGGCGACAGTTGAGTCGGCTCCTTCTTACCGCCGCTGCTTGCCATACTGTGTATCATGTAAATATGTTAGTTACATGGACTGTTATTATTACTACAATTATAATTTTTAGGCTGTTTTTGAGACAGGCATTTAAAGTGAGTATATGGATATTTTGGCGCCTGAATGACATTGCCAGGGGCCCGGTCTTGGTAAAGCTTTGGTTCCGTCATATATGGACTCTTCCCAGAATTCGGCCACGTGTTTGTCCCATCGTTTGCGAGACAGCACCACATTTACAGACCACACATTAGGTCAAACCCCGCTGCCAAAAAAAATTAAATCGCTCGATTATGTCTCAAAGTCACGCAAAACAAGTGTCCATTATGAGAAGAGTGAGCTCACACATGATTAAATAGCGTTAACATGACAAACAAGTGAAATCACTGCGTCATTGTGTATCAGAGGTGTCAAAACTAAACATAAACGCGACTATCTTTTGACACGGTAGTGCGAATCTAATGATTAAATCTCTGTCGCTGTCATAATTTTCATGACATAATGAGAATGATCACTACGGCCGTTAAGTTCGACAGCCGCTTTTCTAGGAAACCGTAGCATTTGTGAACTTGTGTCCCAGAAATTGTATTGGCAAAACAAGATGGCGACGTCAGGTTCGATTTTAGCCACGCGCCAAAAACATAAGACGAAGTCCAAAACTATGGAATTAAAAAGTTATGAGAACACGTTTATTTTTAAGCTCCTACATCTGGAGTTTTTCTTTTACGAAAAATCGAGTAACTTTGCTAAAACTTATTCTGTTTAGTTGTCGGAGAAAATCAAGACTGCGGTTTTAAAAAGAATCCGAACCAGTGTCGTATAAATAATCTCAATGATTGTGATATCATTTGTTATACTGATTAATTGAATCTGGGTTTTTTTAAACTCTGGGTATACTGAAGTTAGCTCGACTTCAGTATATCTCTGTACTTATAAACTAATAAGAAAAATGTGCTAACGAGCGAGAACTAACTGAATATTTCAATCGAAGTTTTGTTACTCTTGCGACCTTGGTTCTTTAAGTTTTGACCACATTATTTCGCTTTGATTGGCTTATGTGTATAGCTATAAATGAGCATTACTAAATTCAATATCGAAGACTATTTAAAACATAGCGAACGTGGTGTGACGACCTAATCATGTTTGTGGGGCCAACATGGCCAGAGATCGCACAAAAACGACTTTTCAAGGAAAAAGGGGAGGCCTATGCCTAGGCATACGATATATGAAAAAAAAAATACTCGAGGCAACTTTACAATCAAGTACTGGATGTTGTGCAAGTGTAGGACTGGATCATCTTTCCTCGGTTAGATAGCGAAAGGGAATATTCAATAAGCAAATGTGAGGGACTTGTGTACTACATTATAATGGTATGTACCTGTATTGATGCGTTTGGTGATGCGGTTGGTAGTGCGGCACCGTCGTCTGCTGCTTTGTTGATCTGTCGACAATTCAACGCTTTTAGTACTACACTCTTCTAGTCTACATTACATCGTATATTTCCCCGGTATCATGGGGTCTCAATTCGAACAAATTATAATTAGTCTTGAAAATTAATCACAGATGGCGGCACATGTAACCATTATGCAATTAACAATCCTATGAATGCAATAAACTGATATCTGCTGCTTTATATCTAGTTCAGACACAGATGCCTTCATTATAAATTTAAGAAAACTTGAATGTGTCCTGTATATCTGTTCAAATGTAACAAGGTCTGTGGCAATAAATATTATAATTATTATAAACGGCAGTTTTGGCTGAAGTAAGACTAGTAAAAATCAAAACTTCCTTATTTCATTCAAATTTATTTATTTACTCTCATAATGCACGTATTTTCAACAACAACAACAACAAAAAAGCCTTTAATTCCATTTTGAACCCATAAAACGATAAAAGTAGCCATCTGTTAATCATTTTGTTTAGAGATCTTTGCAACAGATGGCGTTTTACTCAATTTGGTCTGTCATCACAGTAACCACTTTATCGTTACTAATTTAACCAACTTCTAACAACGACAACAACATCAAAAGAAATCTGTTATCATGTTTATGTGAACCCGGAACTATAAAACTTTATATAAAAGGATTGCACGAAACGTTTCAAACGTAGGTAGACTCCTAGATGGCGTTGTAAAACTACAGTCTCTGGCAATAAGTAAGTCGCTGATGCAGCCATCTGTTGAAAAATTTTACGAAGGAAAATAGCCAGCTCAATAGCCAGACTTAGGGAGGTGTCATTTCTTTCCAACTTTTCTGAGAAGAAAGGCCGAAACGAACTCAGAGGTCAAAGTCTAGACGTCTTGGTCAGATCATGTCGATAGGTGTCTGAAATAGCTTTTTGAGGAAAGAACAACGCAGATTAAATGGAACTGTCCTGATCTGTGTTTTCTATAGGTACATATAACACCATTTTTGTATTATTTTTGTGGATTTCTTTTGACAAAATGAATTGCTCTCGGCAGTGTGACTACTAGGCCACTTTTCCCTAGCATCATTGATGTGTATGAAACGCACCTCTTATGCGGATGATGGTGCTGCGGGTGATGCGGATGGAAGGCGTCCCACACGTCGGGCTCCGGCATGGGCGCCGGCTCCACGATGAGCGGCGCGCGCCACTCGGCCACGTCGCCCACGCCGCCCACACCGCCCACACCACCCACGCCGCCCACGCCGTGCTGGTGGTGCGCGGCGGCGGCGGCGGCTGCGGCGGCCGCCAGCTGCTGCACCTGGTGGATGTCATACTTTATCAAACGTTATTAGGGTCGGTTTTGTGGGACGACGATAAAATGTATAGTCGGTTACTTTTATTTGCTGAGTGGAAAACTATCAAGCGATTTAGGTAAAGTACCCAACTTAATAAGTATTACATTTATTTAAAAATCTCTGGGACGAATCAGGAAACAGACCAATAAGCCCACGTTTGCACGGACGAAAAAATATCGCAGCGGAATTTTATCAAGCACTGGATTTTCGGTAGTGAGCAGCGCGTCGAAACACAAAACTGTTGTTGTTGGATTTACAACTCTCAGCGCTAAGCTGAGCGTTGAAAATCCAGTGTGCGATTAAATCCCGCCGCATTTTTTTAAGTCTGTGCGAATGTGGGCTAACGCAAAAAAGCACCCAGTACTTTTATTCTACTGCATAATAAATGAAGGCTCGCTTGCACCTGTCAACTTGTTTTTTTTAAATAAGTAAGGTAGTTGTGCTTGTGCCGATGATAAAGTGGCAAAATTATTCTCGTCCCCAGGTTACCTTATGAAAAATATTATGAATGCAATATTACTCAGTATAGAGTATTTTGTGGCATGTACTTCGTTGGTACTTCGTTTCGGCAGATTTTGGTGACATCCTTTCACTTCAAGTTACGTATAAGTTCTTTCTACTTTAAGTTTTCCTTTCCACTCAGTATAGCTATAATGAAAACACAATTATTATAATATTTACCTGATAAGCGGGCTGACAGAGTATAGATGATACGAATTGATGTGGAAACGGTTCAGCGGCGCGAGTCGCATACTGTCGCGCGCCGCCCACTGCCACGCGACCGCCTTGGTATAGTTGGTACTGTGGAAAACAAATGCATTGTTATGATTGATTTATAAATGTCGGTTATACTCCACAAGTCTTAGGTGTCCAACTTTAAGGCGGCAATATTTATGTGCCGATCATACGTTGGACGATTTAATAAAAAATACCCCTTACAAAAGACAATCAATTATAAATGATTTTATTTCTGTAAGTAGGTTTGTATAAACAGTTTTACAAGTCAATCATATTTTATAAACTAGATGAGATTGGAGTTTCCTATCTGACTACTCTGAGAAGAAAGGCCGAAACAAACTCAGAGGTAACAGTCTCTCTTAAAGTCCAGATATAATCTTGGGCTGATCATGTGAATACCATGTAGATTGGTGTTTAAAATGGTCTTTTGAGGAAAGAATCACACTGAATGAGTGGACCTATCCAGTCAGTGCACGCATTTGTCAGTAATCATGCAGCTCAACACAGAACTTAAGGAGCTCAACGATTTTACGAATATTACCAAAAAAAGGACGTTTGGGTAGGCCGCATAAATTACTTAAACTGCCAGAAAATTATTTTGTTAGCAGTAACTATACCATTAAAATTATCTTTCTGACTCGAATTAATAATGGCAAAATCCCTAAAACTAGCCATTCCAAACTAGTAATTCCTCAAATTTCAGCCAAATTGGGTGAACGGCTTTTTTCTAAAATAAGAGTGCGGGTTGGGATTCACTGACCAGGTTGTCATAGGGCGCGGCCCGCAGCCGCTGCTGGTTGATGGTGAGCGCGAGGTGGTGCGCGGGCGCGGCGCCCGGCACGACGCCCGCCACGCCGTAGTCGGGCGCGCCGCCCACGCCGCCCACGTTCACGCCGCCGACGCCGCTGCCTGAACGACGGCAAACCTGGGAAGAGACAAAATTCATTTAGTCACAACCCGTCTGCTCTACGGGATTCCCCATCGGCAAAATAATGAACTTCCAGACAAACTTTCACCCCCTTTTCAAAACAATTTCTTAGTTCTCACATTTTCAAAAATCTTTTCTTATTTCTCACTTCCAAAAAATAAGAAACTGTAGAAGAAAAAAAAAACAAGCTTTTAAACCCAGCTGTTTAGGATGTATGTTGTCTGAGTGTTTTTTTTATTAAAGTAGACACCTAGATTAGTCCCAAGTCATAAAAAGTAGCGCATATGAAGTTTAATACACTATCAAAACACACACTATATCCTTTAACAGGCCTAATCAATGATTGTCAAAACAAACACCACAATTGTATTGGAAAGGTGAATATTTCCTAAATAACAAACATTTTTATCAAGGAATCGACTCCAAATCAACCTTTGTCCTGAATTATTGTAGATTTAACAAAAATAAATGCTTGATTTAAAAAAAAAAACACTCCTGGGTATCGAAGTGGTATTTTTTTTTTGCTGCAAAAGTTCTGCCCCTATTCTTTCTGGTTCCCATAAGGGTTATAAATACAGACAATTTTTACCTCCATCATTTGAACGGAGGCCTTGACGTTGTTGCAGTGCGCGTAGTCGACGAGGTGAGCTAGTGTTACGAACGCGTGGTTCAGCGCCTCGCCCGGTGTTATTCGTCTTTCCTGTAAAAAAATTAGTGTCATATAAAAAAACCAACTAAGTGCGAGTCGAACTCGCACGCGAAGGGTTCCGTACCATCGTACAATATTTAACATTACATTTTTTTTAAATACACGTTTGTGCGAGTTGTTAATTAAATTTTTAAGTTTATTTTTTTGTTGAAACAGTGGCAGTAGAAATACACACTGTTATAAATTCAACTGTCTATCTATTACGGTTCATGAGTTACAGCCCTCTGACAGACAGACAGACAGATAGACTGACGGACAGCGGAGCCTTACATCGGTTCTGCACTGCATCCGATCCAAATCCGAAATCAAGATCCGAGTTCAATCCGAATTGGAAATGAACAAGATTCCGATATTGAAGCGCGCATTCCCATATACAAAAAGTACTATGGCTATTTCGGACCGACATTTCTCGGATTCGGATCGGATGCAGTGCAGAACCGCTCTCAGTAAAAGGGTGCCACTTTGGGTACGGAACCCTAAAAATAGTAGTGTTTTGTAAATAAATGTGATGAGCGCCTAATTTTGCGTCGAGATAAGAAATATTTACCAGAGAAATTAAAAATGTAATATGGTATGTTTGAAACTATCCACCTGCAGGCTTAGCACGAGCGCCCTAGAGAAGCGTATTGTCGACGGAAGACTAGACAAAAATGGCGTTTCTGTGTAGACAGTAGAAAGTTTTCTACTGTCTACACAGAAACGAAACGCAATTGTACGGTAAAAATGGGTAGTTATACACATCACTAGCAACTAACCCGTTGCTATGGACAACCGCTGTCTATAAAGCAACCAGAGTCTAAGTGTGTCCTTGTGCTCGCGAAAAAGAGATTTCGAGGAGCGTAGAAAGCGATTTCTATTCTACAGTAGAGTAGAAACAGAAAACGCCATGCTAAGCCTGCTGATGAGTAATGGTCATAGATACACAAAATGACCAACAAATGTATGTTTTTTTTTCAGATTTCAGATGGGTTTTAAGCAATTTGGTCCCTGATCTCGATTTGTGGCGAAGATCTACGCTAGAAGGTCAGTGACCGAGCACCGAGCTTAGTAACGTGTTCTTTAAAAGGCCCAGCAGTGCACTTCTGTATACAAATTATGATGAATTTAGACCGTAAATATTTGGGTGGGAGGCAAGGCACTTGAATATATAGTTATATGCATAATAAACTCACCTGGTCCATAGTGAGCATCCTCTTGAGTAGATCGATGAACTCCCTTCTGTCTGCTTTCTCGGCCAACAGTTGGCCGCCTTCAAGATCCGTTGGTACATTGACCTGTAACAAATGTGTGTGTTAAAATAACTGTTATAAACGGAACCCACACTGAATAAGCCACTGTTTTCAGATAGGAGAGAAATTCTCCATTTAAAGTTACTAAATACACACAATTTTGAAGTTACTATAAATATTTTACAATTTGTTACGCAATTGAAAACTATTAAGGGTGGATTTCACCAATGAAACTGAACGCGATCAGGACATAAAACTACGTTTAAGAGCTGTCAGTGTCATTATTTCCTATGGAATATTGACACTGACAGCTCTTGAACGCGTTTTAGATGTGCTGAACGCGTTCAGTTTCATTGGTGAAATCAGCACTTAGAATATACATGAATTTAAACTTGTTTAGGAGATATTTTGGGAAAAACCTATAAAATATTTGGATAAATGGAGAAGGTGCTACTTCTTCATTTTTCCAACGATTATATAGACCTTTCAGTTATTCTTCTATCCTTGTCACGCAAAACGATCAATATATTGAATGTTACCATGGCCACAGATAATATAATACTACATACAGATATCCAATCCCATACAAAGAAACGAGTGAAATGACACCTCCCTAAGTCTGGCTATTGAGCTGGCTATTTTCCTTCGTTTAATTTTTCCACTAATGGCAGCAGCATCAGCGACTCACTAATTGCCAGAGACTAGTTTTACAACGCCATCTAGGATTCGACCTGTTTTTAACACGTTTCGTGCAATCCATTTTATATAAAGTTTTATAGTTCCGGTTTCAGAAGACCATGTCAAAATAATTCTTTTATAGTTCTGTGTTAAGTAATAGATTAGTGTAAAGTATTAGAAGTTTGATTTAAATTAGTAACGATACTGGTTACTGATGATGACAGAACAATTTGAGTAAAGCGCCATCTATTGCAAAGAGCTCTAAACAAATTTTTCGAGTTGAGACCCCATGCCATGGCATATTATGTCTTGTGACATCAGACGCTAGTAATTTACTGTGATGTACTGAAGTCAAGCATAGAGTTTAAAACGCTCACATCAATCTATGTAATGCTTCGCCCCCGTGAATGTCTGTTAAATCTCTAGGAATAAGAAATGAAATAAGTCTAATGATCAGGCTTTCAGTATACTGGAGTAACTTACAGTACTCGGCTGCTAACATGGCGCATCGAGTTTTAGAAAAAGTTCACATTCCTAGACCTTCGTCTGTATCACTTCTACCTGTCTATATCTTTTTCGATTTGAATATCTGATGTGCCATTCGAGTCCAACCGAAATTCGTTTTGGGTTTTCGGCAATTTTGAGCAGTGTTCACGTCATTTTGTTCAGTGCAGTATCAACGCGTGCCCTGGATGGTCGCTGACCTTCATACCTCCTTTTATATCTCCACTTGCGGACTCAAATTAAAAGGCAATATTTCATCCCTACTGAAATATTGCATACAATCGCTGCGATTCGTGTAAGTGTATTTAATATCATCGCGTAAAAACTGCTTTAACATATTAATGCTGACTTTATGAAAGGTTCGAGTCCAATTTCAAGAAAGAAAAAGAAGACAAACCCAGGTGAGTGCTGGCCTAGCTATTCTGTTCTGGCAGGAATATTCATTTTTGGAAAATTATCCTTTTCCGCCAAAAAAGTTTTGTGAAAACGGAAAATCAATCATTTCGAATCATTTATTTAGAGGATATCCACAAAAAATAAAACCTAATAACTGAAGAAAAGCTAAAAAAAAGCTCTCACTTATAGAAAACCAGATTGTTTTATTATTCAAAATTATATCGCTGAGGAAAGTATAAAATTACGAGTGAGTTTAGTTAAAACGGTAGAATATTTTTTTATTGACACTGCATTTTTTAGTTTTATACCAAATAGAAACCAATCCGAAAAACAGGGCGAAAATGCAAATCAGGCCGAAGTCCGTCATCGTTTTCGACGAAATAAAACCCATTAATTTTCTGTCGGACTCTACGTGCCATTGACATAAAGAAGAAGACCCTTAATAAAACTCGATCTGTCATGTGTACTGCCGTGTACTGTACAAAATGCTTCAATCATAAAGTTCATACAACAGGTTACCTGTCCTATATCGTCGAGGCAGTTGAAGATATACTTCCGAGCCTCCTTGCTCTTGATGCCGGTCTCGTGTTCGTGCTCCTCGGGAGTCTTCAGTCGCCAGAACGGGTACGTACTGTCAACGTCGCGGTAGAAGAACTTTGCCGTTTTACTTGCGCTGTTCATAAGAAATCAATAATGTTAATATTATGTGACAGACAGATTATGTTGTTAAGAGGAAATATACTTGGTAAATTGTGATTTTTACTTGTTTTTAGGCTGTATTAAGAAATTTTAAACTCATGTGAGTACCACTTTTAAGTGCAAGCAATCAATGCAAAAAAGAAAGTTTCGCTTTACTCGGCTCGTCGCTTTCAGTCTTTATTTTGGATAACACCACGCACTTAACACAATCAGCATATGATGTTCCCACTACTGGGAACTCAGGTTATCTCACTGTGAGGGGAAACAGGCCGTAAATTCCCCAGGTCTGCTTCGATACTAGTCTCAATCTCTATTCGAATATGTATGTGTACTATCTATCAGAACTGACCTGTTGAGCATGTGTTCCGTGGGCAAGCCTTGAGTCTGCGAGATGTACCGGATCTGGTCGTACTCCGACGAGCCGGGGTACAGCGGCCAGCCCAGAAACAGCTCTGCGACCACGCAGCCAAGCGACCACATGTCGATGGCTTCGCAGAACGCCAGGCCCAGGATTATTTCTGGTGCTCTGTGGAAAGAGAATGATACATGAGTATATGTTTTTTAATTTTAGTAATTTCATAAGGCCCCGGCTACCTCAAACCACGACATGAAATCTGTAGGCCAATTATCGTAATTCAAAGTTTTCAAAATCTAGTCGCAGTCTCACTGCAGCGACAAACAAATGTCAAAAACTTGTCAAAAAAATAAAAGTTAACATTTTATGACAGATTCCGACTGAGACTACAATGCGAACGTTCTTAAAAATACGAGAATTGTCCCTCTGTTTAGGTCACATGGTAATTCTACCACTTTTGAAGTTTTGAAGCAGAAATCCTCTTATGAGCAAAAATTTAAGTAACATTTAACTATTATGAATTCGATTAAACGTTAGCATCTCTTGTGATCTTACTACCTCTGCTTGAATCAGAATACGCTTCGGTTTCCGAATTAGCACGAACGCTACGCCACAGAGGCAAATCTTCTAAGTTTAATACTACGTCGCTTTATAGTAGTGCACCTATCAATGCGCATTTGTTTCCTCTCTATGGGATTACCCACTCCGGTCGCAGATCGTCATTTGCCCCCCATAAGTTTTGAAAAAGTTTTTTGGAACTGCATAGAGTTGTATTCAAAATAGGCAAGTACTTCCATGGTTGTAACAGGTCTATATTAGATCTCATCATCGCGCGTTCGTATTAACGAAGATAAACGATTCCCTAAGAGCATACTTTTCTTGGGATATTTGATAGGTATATTGTACCTGTAGTATCGGCTCTGCAGGTAAGTGTTGCAGACGGCCTTGCTGACGTGCGACGCGCTGCCGAAGTCGATCACCTTGACGCGGTACGGCTGGCGCGCCGGCTCCACCAGCATTATGTTCTCAGGCTTCAGATCCGCGTGGATCAGACCCAGTTGCTGAAAAAAAAAACATTGTTAAAGTGTCAAATTGGGATGATGACTACTATTAAAAATGTTCTAAAAATTATGTATTTTCAAAGAAGGCATAGTAAAAATGAGATAATAGAAAAAATCTGTTAAATCGATGTAAAAATGAAGAAAATACACGCTTTTAAAGTTTTTGGAGGGGATTCTTCTTGTCCTTGTCGCGCGGTACGGATAATGTACGGCTCTAGTATGAAGTTACGTAGTCGTGACGTCACTTCTACGATAGTGCTGTCCTAGTCTGACACTTACTTTAAAACGTTTATAACTTGGCAGTTTTTTAGGCTTTTACACTTTTTGTAATACTATTTGCACTATTTGGAAATAAACATTTTTTTTAGATTAAAAAAAAAATTGTCATCATCCCCATTGCTGGCATCCTGTATTCTTCCTTCATGTTCCCTATCTAATGCCGTCTAGATCTAAGAGACTGAAAATCTATCAAAATGACGCCAATGATGCATGAAGGAAAGTTATTGGTATAGCCGATTTTTAAGTATCAGGTAACTTTAGTCTGAAGAATATTGAACATTATAATTTTCTGAGCAAAAGCTGTACAACCGCCATACTTTCTCCTCTGATAAAACATTATATAATATCACGACTGTATTCCTGAAGGTTTAGACAAAGGTGTGCAGTGGCGTATCCATGATCGTTGTTTGGGAGCGAAAATAAAGCACACATTTTATTTTGCTTAACGCATAACAAGCCTCCTCGGATTACTTTTCGCAAATTCCTCAATGAACGCGTTGGCTGTTTTGGCCTGCACTGGGAACTCCAAAGGTTCTACAACACGACGCCTCTTCGAAAAGTTCTTCATATTTAGTTTCTCTAAGTTTATCTTTGCCATGTTTTTAATACACTTTCTACCATTTTATTATAACATCAATTCCATTTTAAGATTTTTCAAGGAAGAACTATGTCTTGGGGGGGGGGGGGGTCTTGACCCCATAGCCCCCCCTCCCCTCCCGGGATCCGCCAATGGAGGTGTACACCCACATTTCGCCAGTTATGTTTAAGTCCCATGTAGGGAGCGAGCCTGTTGCCACCAACCAGGCACAAATCCAGGCTCTATACAGCTACTGAGAAATTCCAGATGGAAAAACCCAATAACTCTTTGCCCTAGCCGGGAATTGAACCCAGGACCTCGTACTCAGCAGAAGCGAGGCAATCATAAAAGCTCTGATAAAAGTAAGCAACTATTGAAAAATCGGTCCTTCAAATTATAAAACGTAACGTCACTCCACCTTTTTGTTAATGTGCTAATGGCGATCCAGTTTCCATGTCAATGATAATTTTCTGGCTAGTTTTAGCAAATATCTTGAAACATTCGATAATAGATCAAACCTAGTTTCCTACAAACAAACCCACTTACTTTAAGTTTAAGCAGCGCAGTGAGAACCTGCTGCAGAATAGGTCTGATGTACTTCAGCGGCAGTGGCGAGAACTTGTTCTGTTTGAGGAAGTCATACAGGTTCTGCTCCAGCATCTCGAACACCAGGCAGGTGTGCGAGCGATGCTGGAAGCATTCGTATGCTCGCACGAAGTTGAACTCGTCCGCCGACTCTTGCGAGAGGCGGGAGAGGATTGATACCTGAAAATAAATGAATAATTTGTTACAGAATTGTTTGGGTAGACCGTGTTCTTATAATATATCGTTATTTGCAAAATGTAATATTTACAGATGTTACAATAGCTTAAAGTTAAAGGTACAATTCCGGATTCAGTAGGGCACAATAAAAAGTATAAAATTAATTATTAAAATAAAAATAGAAATAAAGCTATGAAAATAAATTTTTGAATAGTTATGTAATTTATAAGTTAACAGGAGGGATGATGACTAATATTAGAAATTTTCGAACAAATAATGTAATTTCAAAGAAGGCATGGTAAAATGAGGTAATCGAAAGCTGTATAAAATCGATGGAAATATGTAGAACAACACGCTTTAAAAGTTATTGCGGGAGATGATTCTCGTCGTTGTCGCGCGGTACAGACAATGTATGGCGTAGTCTTGACGTCACTTATATGATAGTGCTGTTTTTGTCTAGCAGTTATTTTAAAACGTTTACTTAGCAATTTTTTAATTTTTAAAGTTTTTATAATATTGTTTGTACTATTTGCAAATAAATATTCTTTTCGGTATTGAGATCAGTTATAGGTTGTGGTACATAATAATTATTTGATAAGGTCCATTGAGACCGCGTGAGTGGAAACCGCGAAACGGCAAACGTGTACACGGTAGAAAGATCTTTGCGTGGTAGTCGGTAGCAACGGGATGAGAGTAGCCTAGATACAAGTTAAATGGCGTGCAAGTGGAGGGGTCTTTGTCCAGGGTGGTGATGAAAGTGGTAATATGTCTACTGCGAGACGTAGGCCTCTATCAAGTTGCGCCAAAAGAAACAGGTCTCTGCCTTCCGCAGTCTATCCCGGTACAATTATATAATTGTATGAATACCTATTACAAAGTGTTAGCATTAAGCGCAACAATGATGGACATTTTCAAAATGATGGTGTGCAACTATAAGGTTTTATTCTCATGAAAATTCTTAATAGTACATAGTTTTGAAATGCTAAGTTAATTCAAAGATAACTTTGTTTTACACTATTCAGAGATACTACTATAGTAAAATTAAACATTCACAGGGTTATAAGCAATTCTATGATTGTTCCAACTACTTAGTTTCAGATATTCATAGGAAATGGCGAGCCGAGCCAAGTTCTAGACTGCTCACCTGTCATAACATGAAAATGGAGGTCGCCGAACACCGACACTTTACGGCTACTATATCAAGCATTTTATACAGGGTGGATATTTGGTCGAAGAACTGAACTTCGAAAAAATAAAAATGCATGTTCTTTTAATTTTCAGAAGTAAAAATTATTTGCAGTATTAGTACCTTTACAAGCAAGAATAACACTAGCAGAGTGCAATGGGTGTGCTTAGATAAACCTCTGCCATATATGTATTTGCTCTGTTATTTTATTGCTAAAAGGTTGGTCTCCGTTCTTGCCTTCAACAATTCAAAATAGCGGGAGTGGAAATACTTTGTGTTCTTCAAAATCGAGTTTAACTCTAGCACTTTGCTCTACTTATCAAAATTCCGTATTTCTTCAAAATCTCGGCCTGTATAGGAGTTGGAAACCACTCCGGTGGGCAAACACAGCGGCTGGAGAGCGGCCAAACTCACTATAATGGATCGAGACTTGGTAGCTTTCTATCAAACATAAATAATGTCATTTGCGGCGGCCATTTTTAGGGTTCCGCACCTAAAGGATGCCAGCTCCCATAACTAAGAGCTCCGTTGTCCGTCACAAGGCTGTATCTTTAAACCCGTAATATGAGACGATTGAAATTTTCAGTGTGACCTACAATAGCCGCTATAATAACAAATCTTAACTTATATACAAAAATCTATTGCTGTTTTTTTTAGCGAAACATATAAAAAACTTTTAAATATTGTATGGTGGTACTGATCCCTTCGTGTGCGAGTCCAACTCGCACTGGACCGCTTATTATTTTTTTACCAACAATATCACTTTTAAAGTCTGTCCTACCTTACGGTCCTAGCGTCTCATTTACCAGATTCAAAGTGATAAGGATACAAATGCTTTGTTTTCAACTCTTAAATGATTTTTAAACGTTTTGTTTTACTAAATTTGGACGACAATCAAAATAATTACGTTTCTTTGTCTTCTGTTTATCCTATTATAGTTTCAAGTATTCTATTAAAGTCTGACCTACTTAAAGGGTTTTCAAAGTGGCGAACTTGGCAACTATTCAAAAACTGCATTTCGTAGTATGTCAAAAATGTAAAATTTTTATACAGTCAACCACTCGTTAGTAGTGTCATTTGAATAACGATACTGCCCTTACTGCTTTGCAATAATTACTTTTTCAAGGTCAAGCTGTTACCATTTCTTCCCAGCATATATGCACTAGGAAGTGGTGAAGGGCGGGCATTTTGGGGAACAGTCTTATATAATTTTGACGAGAAAAAAATGCGGATTCTAAGCCAGGTTTGAATACATGTCTTTTGAATTTGAATTTTATTTTGATTGACGGCACTTACTCCCGGACTCAGGAAATTGGAAAAAATGTGTATTTACTATCTACTCTTGCGATAAGAATAGACATTTAGTGCGAAATTAATTATTACTATACATATTTATTACAGACTAGCTGGCGACCAGTAGAAATTGGAAACGATTCAAAATATATTTTTAACTTTCCTTAACTATGTAACATGGTTGGTGAAGCTGAGCAGTCACGGTCATTCACAATGGGAACATATCTATTGTCTGGTAAAGGCAACAAGTCTTCAAGCTTACGTTGTAAGACACTTATCGTGTGGTGGCTAAGAATTAACATAGCACGAGAAAAATGCATTGCCTTCGAAACTGAACCAACATGTAAAATTGTAATTTCCGCAGGATCCGCAGGTGTTTGTAACGCCGTATCAATTATACGGGCCCCCGACATGAACGCCTGCCTGTCAGACCTGTCATTATTGTCTATAGAGGCAGAAACTTTAACTAAAGTTATCATCAGCTATAAATGATTTAATAAATCAGTTTGCCGAAAAACAGGCAAGGAGAGTGTGTATTTAATTTTAATTGTTTGTAATTTTTTTTTTAAAGTGAGAAATAGATAATTATGATGAATAAATATAATCTAAAATATTGATACGGGGCCCCGCCAAGGCACGCTACGCCACTGCATACTAACTAGCTAACAAGGCAAGTTAAATAAAAGCTTGTAATTAGGTCTACACATATCATGAGTACGTATGTTTGTACCTCAATCTGTCCTTGGCGAGCATAGCTGGGATGGTTCTTGAGGATCTTGATGGCGACTATCTCGTTGGTGCCCTTCTTCCAGCACTTCACCACCTGCCCGAACGTACCTCGCCCGAGGAACTCCAACACCTCGTACCTTGAATACAAATAAACATTACATCATTATTAGTTTACAATTTTAACAAGGCACAGCCTCCAAGAGTAGCGATACCTGAAATTTATTGTACGAATGTATGTACAGTCAGGGAAATAATTTTTTTGAGCAAGTGACAGTCGTGATTTGAATACGGACAATTTAAGGTGAGAGCAGTGGTGGCCCAGTGGTAAAGGCCGCGACTTAATAGTTGAAGGTCGTGGGTTCGTGTTAATTATTTCATCACCACTGCTCTAAAGACGGTGAAAGAAAACATCGTAAGGAAACCGGCATGTCCTTGAACGAAAAATTCGCAGATATGTGACGTGCCATCTACCAATCCGCACTGGGCCCGCGTGGTGGATTATTGCCCCCTCCCTCTCAGAGAGGAGGCCTGTGTCCCAGCAGTGGGTACATTATAGGCTGATTATGCAAAGTGGCAGTCCCACTTACAATTTGCGAACCGGTAAATACAGTAATTAATAAATGTATAATTGTAAAACGTGGCAGTAAGATCGAATACAATCACTTTTGCAGATTATACGGTGCTAGAGGTTCCATCGCGGAGACTCAACCTTATAAGTAAAAAGGTTTAAGGGTGAAAAGTGGTCCACCGGCATTATACGCATTGTATTTTTTTGGGTCAGTATAGCTCGAATCAGAGCACTTATCTTTGTGTATTTATTTACCAATGGTGACTGTTGTATTTGTTATTTCCACTTATTTCTGTTTTTTCAATATGGTTATGTTGGGGATTTTCAGAGGAGCCCTTCACCATCGATATTCTCTAACAGTCCAGTGTTGGCTAGCTAGCACGTTCTTCGGTCACCTTCCTAAGAACCGTATGCACCAATTAGTATTACCACTTAGAATTATTGATCTTATTATCTCTCTTCCTAAGAGATCTGAGTCCCCGTGGCTTCGTCCGCGTTGACGTCAGAAATTATCCCACAGTAACGTACTACCGGGATAAAAAGTATCCTGTGGTAATCCAGGTTATAAACTTTCTGTGTGCTAAATTTCGTCCAAATCCGTCCAGCCTCTTTTGCGTGATTGAGTAGCAAACGTCCAAACATGTAAACATTTAAACACACAAAGTTTCACATTTATAATAATACTAGCTTCTGCCCGCTTCGTCGGCGTAAAATCTCTTGCTCCCCCGACCCTCCCCTTCGCATCGCATCGCATCGCCTGCCCGCGCCAATTAGTTCATTTTCACTTAGCGTTCTTTCTTACTTCTTTTTATCTTTTCGCTCGGCTGCAAAGAGTCCTAGCGTAGTTAAATAGTCTATAGCCTTAAGAATTGGGCTATCTAAAACAAAAAGATTTTATTCCCACTGGTTATTACAGAGATTAGCACGTTCATACAAACTCTTCGGGTTTATTATTAGTATAGATTAAAATAGGATAGTGGGAAGATGTTAAAGAATGAATTTGACAACTATAGGAAATAATAGGTCCTGCAACTAAAAGACACAGCTGCATTATACTCAATGCTTGACTATACCACAGTAACACAGTATAACAAAACGGTGACTATAATGATATATAGCTACATAACTAGATCGCAGTTTATAGGTGCGAAATTCCGGACATTTCGGTACAGTTAAACCCATTTACCGGTCTGAATCAGTGCCAATGAAACATAGATAGAAGCGTATTTAAAATAAAAAATGAAAAGCGTGCAGCAGGGAACATGAATAATGTATTTGGAAGACTAGAAAGAATGCAAGGACTCTTGATAAATGAAACGAGCGCAAGGATTTCTACTCAGAACTGAGCGCGATACTGCAATGATTGCTGACGCGTAAAAAAGTTTTACAAAGCCATATCGTAAAATGGCAGCACTGTTTTTTTTAAAACTAGCTTCTGCCCGCGAATTCGTCCTACATACAAACAAATTTTACCTCTTTAGAATATTAAAATAGATAGTATAAATAATGTGAAGAATAACTTTCAATCACAATGTTCAAATGCTTTAGACTAGAAATCCACCAAAGTTATCCAGCATCATCATAATATTCATAGACCTGCTGAAAGGATCCTTACCAATAAAACTAACTGCTGCAATCACCCGTTGGCTTTTGGAGCAGAATAAGGTATTGGTACCTAACCGACATTGGGCAACTACCAACTTGTATGCAGCAGCTTTCTAAGCGCCCTCAGTAAGGAATTTGTCTTTTAATATGTTAAAAGAATGAGGATGGGGAAAAGGAAGAGGGAGCAGTGGAGGCCCTGTGGTATCGGCCTCGACATACTAGTTGCAGGTCTTAAATTCGAACCCAGACAGACGATTTACTTTGTGTATTTAATTTCATCACCGCTGCTCCCAACATCGTGAGGAAACCGGCATGTCATAGTGCCAAAAATTCGAAGACATGTGAAATCCTCAAACCCGCACTGGGCCAGCGTGGTGGATTATGGCCAGCTCCCTCTCATAGAGAGGAGGCCTGTGACCCAGCAGTGGGAACGTCATAGGCTGATTAAATAGTTTATCAATATAGTTAAAGCAAAAGGAACTCGAGTAGAGAAACCATATACCGTTTAGTAATGTTTAGGAAAGAATCCATTGCAAAAGTGATGTTGAAATAAAATAACATTTGGTCCAATAACATTTACACAGCAAGTGGAAGCCATAACGTAACATAATTCATAATATCCCATTGCGAGGAACGTTGTGGTACTTCTGGTTAATCAAGATCAATTTGCATAATCAACAGACCGCCTTGTTCTGCGATCGTATCGGTGTATGAGTACCTACGGCCAATTACTGCGACGATCTCCCGACGACGCCCTATGTATTTAGCTTGGGTCCACACATTAAATACTATACAGGCAGGCAGTGTCCCTGCCTGCCTGTATTAACAAACTGTAACCGTGAATTCAGCACATGATTCTAAACCCCTTTAAATAAAAGTATTTCGTCAGATATAAAAAAAAAACGTAGTGTTTCATAGAAAATTGCAATACATACGCGGTCAAAATTTATGGAACAGTTTTGCTTCACCTTTACATGTTCAGAATGAATGCAGAAGTCTAGATGACTCTCGTCTCTTTTCTAGTTGCATAGTATTTATGTTTACTGGTGGTAGATAGTAGTGTAGTAAAATAGAATTTGTATAGTTGTGTGTAAATAGAGTATAAGGTACAATGGGGTTGACGTATCCGTGTGGATAAAAACTCCTTATTAATAAATAAAAAGAAAAAAAACTTCTGAATTATGTACTGAATCCATTGTAACAGTAGTGCTATTCTGTAACCATCTCAACTCATCTGAAAACTTACACTTAACATTTCTCATAACGGGTGTACAAAGAAGCTTAACGAGGCCGAGACTCACTTTTCTTCCTGTCATGGTGTTATTTTTTGTAATGGACCATAACTGTAGTTAGTGGACTATTCTGTAACCAGATTCCAACCGTGAAAACTTAGGTGAAGTGAGCGTGGAGGAATTGGCCGAGACGGCATGACGCTGACCGCTCACTCCAAGCAATTCTTCACGTTGATTTTTTCTACAGAATCGTCATGCGGTCCACCGTCCAACGTTTTTTAAAGTTTTTTTTTTTACAAAAAAAAAAAACTGTTATTATAACCTAACTTTAATGTTACCCAGTACCGTTGCATGCACCCATAAGGGCACTGTTCTGAGTGCGTTACATTTCCGCTATCGTTAACAGCGAATTTCACACAAAGAATTAAAGACAATTATTTTGCACAAGGTAACTTAAATGCGTAGATGACGGTTTCGGGATGGGTCTATTTAGACCCTGCATAGTTTGCGCCAATACTGGAGTAAATAGTCATGAATCGGCATGGAATGGTGGGGGTGGGTATGAACCACCCGCACAGGCAAGCGCAGAGGCGAGATATTCGTGGCGAAAGATTCGCCAGCAGAAACATTTACTTAGGGAAGTTTTTAACTTAAGCCTGGTACATCACAATAATATTGATAATGTTCGTGGATATAACTCACCTATTGGACGAGGAGTAGAGCACCTCATGTTGCACCAGCTGGTAGTCGCCATCGCCACCGCAGCCGGAGCCTGTAGTCGCAACAGTGTCGTGTCGTGTCGCAGTCGCAGCGTTAATCGCACCGCCAGCCGCATCCGCATGTACAGATATTAGATAACGACATATTAGCTTCAAGAGTCTATTTTACTAAATACACTTTGAAGCCAGAGCGCTGTGAAGATATTTGTCGAAACTGATCGATTCATTTGAAAGGTTAATTTTGATAGTACTTCAATGTAAAAAAGAATCGGAACAGTTTCGGTAAACGGCGCCATAGCGACGTGGCTTAATGATATAATAATGATACGTTACGATAAGTATGTTTGGACTTCTAAAAGGTTATATTAATTAAAATATGTGTGTCTATATCTCACGTTTTGTTCGAGCTGTAGGTCTTCTAGAATTATCATTTTTTTTGTTGCCTTGTTGATCTGGGGAAGAAAGAAAGACAGGGTTTTGTCAATTTAATGTCATTTCCCACAGTTGTGCTTGTCAACTGAGCAAAATGGGGTTATTTTAGAAGTTATTTTGAAAGCGACAAGCTCGTGATTTGACACTACTGACTAAAATTTTCTATTCAAATTCAAAGCAATAGCTTAATAGTCATCTTTGAAAGGCTTTATAATTATGATTTATTCAAAATGGCTTTTGCTAACGGAGTGACGATAGAAATAGACTCATTAAAATGTATAGAGTCCGGACACTTGCAGACAACTGTGGTTTAATGTAAGCAGACTTGGTATTAGAGACATAATGACTGTGTTTACAATGTCTACTGTCTAATGTATTGCGGATATATTAACACTTGAAAATACATACATTAATTCCAGTGACCAGAACATTTTGCTGTTGTGTGAGGTTTTAGTATTCCGACTGATATTATACAGCGTTAATTAAAACTAAAAACCTTTTAGAAGTCCAAAGAATTGTGGAGAATTCTAAAAGACATGACACGTAATCTAATATAAAGAGAAAAAGACAAATGAAGTATATTTAAAATGGTACACATTAGAATGCGCTCAAGCAATCGTTAGTTCGTGTTAACAAAACTGTTAATTGATCTATGTTAAGATAAGTAAGGTTTGAGAATATAGAATATTATAAGCTTGAGCCTACTCAATGTTTACAAAGGTAATGTTTGCTGTGTCAATATAAACACTTATACTGAGTGCAGTTGTCAAAGGATAGTGCATGAAAGTTCAAACAAACTACGGATTGGTTCCCACGGGACCCTTCGGTGTAGTTACCTTCTGTTAAGTTAGTTGAATTTCTGTGCAACAATTTGAAACTATACTTCTATTTCGAACTAATCTATATCAATAAAAATAAATTAAAAAATGCTGTTCGTTGTTAAGCTCATCACGTGTTCGTGATGGTCCGAATTAGGTTTATTAGGAAAATTGGAAAAGTTTCCCGGAAATTCTGCTTCGGGAAAAAGTGAACGTCTTATTTTCTGTGGGATTTTTGTATGAACTATTGCTACTTTTAATTTGGACAGGACGTCTGTCGTATCAGCTGGATTTATTTAAAAAAAATAAAAAAATATGGCGATTGTTATTGAAAAAATTGACCGGACGGTGTGGATAAAATTCAACGAAATAGCTACATGTTGTCCAGTTTAAATTAAGAATGAATATAATACTCGTTTTCGCGAGTGAATGATAATTAATAGGTATTCTAAAATATAAATCTGTGGACTATGGAATGCCGAGTAGGTTTTAGATGAATCTCGCTGAATCGTGTTATTAGGCTCAGTTAATGATACAATTTAATTAAATCCCTAATTTATTTGAAACTCTAGAAATTGCGTAAACATGTTGTTGAACTTTTTCGCTTCAGCGAATTTGAGTTAACGAAGATACGAATAATTGGAAAGTAAGTTTATAGTTTCTAGCATCTTCATAATTTTGATGTGTATAATATGATTTATGCAAGGCTGTATTGGTTTCGTTTTTATGTTTGCATTATCTCATATACTTTGACCGGTCACTTTCCAAAATAACCCTATCATAAACTGCCCAAAATTCTTTGTAAGTTAGTGTGCATGTGTGAGTGCATGTAAGGCGCTGAGCAGAAGATGGACTATTTGTAAGCGGGTCTGAGTTGACCGCAATGAAATGGCCGGCAGTCTATTTGCCCTACGTGTGCGTTATTTTATGGAAAGAAATAAAAAAAACTACATTTATTTATGGTTAACGTGACGCAAAACAACACAAATTAACAGAACAAGTCGGGGGGAAAGCATGCGCAACATCTACGCAAAACGGCCATCGCTCAGAATAATGCTGGGACACTATGCGAGACAGATCCACAGCGCTTGTTTTCAGCGACAGCCGGCGTTGACGTGATGACGTCAATCGGACCGGCATAAATTTCCATACGTTCTATCGTCGCGGACCAATTGTCTATCGTCTGCTCAGTGCTTAAAAGAAGGTATAACAACAAAGTCATTACGTTTGTGGTTACCTTGCGGCTGGGGCGGGTGGTTGGCCCCGCCCGCCGCCAGCTGCTTGCTGTGAGCCGTCGTCGTTGCGGCCTGTGGAGCCGTCTTGTGCCGCGCGCCGCCCGCGCCAGCGCCTCCCCCACTGCCGATTTGTTCAACGACGCGACGTTGTTCGATGCTATCTGCGACACTGTTGGTAGAAAAGAAACGGTGAGAACGAATAAATAATAATCACAATCATCAATCACTGTACCGACTACTGATAATCGGTACGATTAACGACCTAATAGCGGAGAGCTTCGATCAACACCTCTGGAGGCTCTAATTGAGCGGCTGGGTCTAGGACTTCATCTGATACAGAAGCGGTACTCCTGGATACGTTGGACGCTTTTACCGTTAACAGCGGCATATTTAATAAGGGTTTTTATAATTTGATAAAAATGTAATTTATAAGAAGGTAAGTACGGTTATGTGAATTCATTGAAAGAAGGACTTTATAATATTATTATATACTAGACAACTATTTTGGTACACAATACCTATTCTGAACCAAAATACTTGTCTAATAAATCAAGGAAGGAAGGAATAACAAGAAGAAGGGATTATAAGGTTATTATGAGCACCTGTTCGTAGCACTTAATACCTGAGACCAAATGAAGATCATGAATTCATGACACTTTGTACCCATAGTGAAAGTTAAATATCGGATACAGCAAACAGTTTGGAAGTCTCCTCTAATACCCAGTTGGAAACTTCCGCCACAAGTGGAACTCAAACATTCCTTAACATTTTTTTATTTAAATGCACCTACATACACTTTACACGGAGCTCACAGCTTTTTGCTAAGCCCAAAAATAATTTGGCCACAAAAAATAAAGGGAGCCCGTTAGAAAAAATCCCTTCCGCGCGTAAGCGCATGTCTGCAATCGGGCCTAACTTGGGGCCATTTCTGATAAATCAGATATTAGTTTACGGGATTTTGGACTCTATTTTGTAAAATTTAGAACTTGAAATGGCTTAAAATACTATAGTAACATTGGAAATAACGTCGAAAGTAAGGGACGAGTTTTATTATTATTTACGAACACCGATGCAAGTGAAACACTTTTTGTGAGTTAAGAGAAAGTACGGTTTACATATAAGTTGTAAATACCAAGAGCCTCTTTCGCCTTTGTTAAATAATATTTAGCTTTAATATATGATCAGACTAACATCCGACAAAACTGAATAAATAAAGGAAATAACAACAAAAGATTCTGAGAACTGTTTAAAACAATTAACTCCTAAATAACGGGATTAACATTCCTGAATCTCACGTCACTACAAAGGTTTAAAAATTCTTTTAAGGAAACCTGCGTGTGCAATATTTGTTTTTGCATACAGAAAATATCATAATTATCAAGTAATTTTGTATGCAATTATGTTAAGTGAAACGGGGACGTAATTAACATACTCGACAATTTAATTAACACTTAAAAACTGCTATTAACAAAAATATAAAGATGGAATCATAGCGAACGCTGGAAAGGATGGGAGAGTGTCTACATTTAATCATTTTTGTATGATAGATAGATGCCTAGTTTGTATTCCAACAGTATAAGGTTTACAATCAGATTATCAACTTACGTGGCTCCGAGATCAAAATCCTCGTATCCATCGTCTTCACACTCAAATTTCAGTCTTGGTATCGACAGATCCATTATAACTATAATATCTACACATTCACTATATTACACTTTACATAACATCACAAATATCATAACCAGTCCAGTAAAAATGCTAGTTTTAAAAATGGTGTTAAACTTGCGAGTCGTGGAAGTATGCGTGCGCGCATCGTAGGGGTTGGGGGCCAGAATGACGCGAAGGGACTAGGGTTGCTGAGGGTAGCGGGGGGTCCAGGTAGCGAGGGGACTCAACAGCCCAAATTCCCCGTATTGTATGCGGTGCCCCATTCAATAACAAGGTAACCTGCGCCTTAGTAGCGTACGCGCGCGTTGGGAACGATTCAACGATTGTATGAAATGTTTACTTGTTTTTAAATGAGATGTTGATGCTATGAATAGTTCAGTTGTTTTCTAACTGCGACATTATATTGTCGTAGTTCCAGCCTATCGAAAGTAAACTATCGTTGTGTTGTGAGTTAGCCAAAACAGATCTCTACGATTTCTACGAACATTCCATAAACAGATCTGCCTAGTCTTTTTCGGACTATATATGTTCGGGTCGGGTTTAGTAATACCCTGAAGACTAGTATTTTACTTGGAATGACTGCTTACGAGTTGTTGGTCGTGAGTTCGAACCGAGACAATCACTTTGTGTCTTTAATTTCATCACACCTGCTCTCAAAACGATGAAGGAAAAGATCACATCATTATTTGACATTATATACCTACAATTTTAATTTCAACTCTCCATTATTGGCTTTTGGTTTAAATTAGTTTTTTATTTAACTTTATTACATTATTTTATATTTTGTAAATGTAAGAACGTTGTAGGCCCTGTAGATTGTAAATTTATAGACCACAGTCTATTTGTTAAACATATGGTACTTGTTGACAGGCCTACACTGTCCTCCCATAGGCATGGCCTTATGTAAGTTTATATTATATTCAAATTACAGTGTTATTAGGTATTAACACTGTAATTTGAAAACATTGTAAAAGACAAATATGTATTTTTAAAAGAGTACCATGGATTTTCTTGCCGGCTCTTCTCCATAGGAAACAACCAATTGGAACCGTGCACCTAGATTCTGACGTTTCATAAGTGCCCATGTAGGTTTATGTGAATTTAAAATATTTTGATCGAGAGGAAACCGGCAACTCAAACTCAAACTCAAACTCAAAGCATTTATTTCAAATAAACCCATTACAGGCACTTTTGAATTGTCAAGGGGTCGGTCAGTCAGAAATATGAAGCTAGTTGCCCATTCCAAAGCGAAGTAGGTACCTATGGAGAAGAACGGGCAAGAAACTCCATGGACACTCTTTTAAATAATATGGTTACAGAAAATTTGTTACGTCAGTCTTGTTGAAATTAAACATGTGAGAACGATGTAGAAAGACCCGTAATAAAAAACATAAAAATCGGAAAAGAAAAATTAAAAAAAAAAACAAACAAAAAGGCGTGGCAGCCAAGAGATGACCAGTCCCCACTGACGGCGCCCGTTCACGAACATGACGTACGGATCAGCACCATTCAGCTCAACCATTTTGAAGGGAACTCAATGATCCAACACACACGCCACCACCAGCGAGACATTAGAGTGCAGTAGGCATGTTCTAAAACCAACAATTCGAAGACTGACTGACATCCGCCAACATACACTGGGCTCGCGTGAAGGGTCCCACTCCCTCTCAAAGAGAGAAGGCCTGTGTCCTAGCAGTGGGAATATTATAGGCAGATTATGTATCACCTCCATAACCTAGGTAACACGATACTCCTTAGCACGACTGGTGCGAACATTCCGAAATGAGAGCTGAAAATTTTCAACTAAAATTCTCTTGACGTAATTTAACTGGCAACTGCACCTGCAGTTCCTCTCAAAATTATGTTAGAGCGCTGGAAATTACTTGCTAGTTTTATATCACAAAAAATAAGTCCTAGAAAAGTTCTCCTGGTTTGCTTCATGACAAATGATTTGTTAGCGTACCCAATTGGCAAAGTTAAAAGCCGGATTTAAAAAAGAACGCTCATATGGGCACATTCATAATCACCGAGTGTAGAAAGTTCCCACCGACATTCGCATTGTAAAACTAGGCATACTAAGTCCGAATATAATTAAAGTGTTTGAGTAGGACATCCTTTCAATTTTTTTTTTGCGATTACAATAATTACACAGGCCGTTCGGTCATTAGAAGAATAACATTACATTAGGGGGGCTATTATTTATATGTCAAAGAAATTTTTCAATAATTGCCTTTAGCTTAGTATTTAAGTACATCATTAACATTCTG
Source organism: Dasypolia templi (assembly GCA_963555695.1). Lineage (NCBI taxonomy): Eukaryota > Metazoa > Arthropoda > Insecta > Lepidoptera > Noctuidae > Dasypolia > Dasypolia templi. The sequence continues at coordinate 14,827,485 of OY743142.1, forward strand.
ACCGTCCCTATATTATCAGCACCGTCTTAACTTTATTTGACCAAATTAAAAAAGGGGGCGGGTTGCGATACTTCATTAGACAAGGCGTTAAGGATTGTGCTGTTGCTTTCCGATTTATTTAAAACTCATCATCATCAATTTATTAATCCCTTATTTATTTGTGGTTGGCGAAACGTGTATTGTTCTTCAATACTTCTCTATTAGTCGTTGGCAGTCACTAAATTTCTAGCCATAAAACTATAAAGATTAGATCCTACTATCCTACTTATATTATAAACGCGAAAGAATGTGAGGATGGATGGATGTTTGTTGCTCTTTCACGCAATAACTACCGAACGGATTTGGATGAAATTTGGCACACAGAATATAGTTAGATAGATGACCTGAATTAACAAATAGGATACTTTTTATCCCGGTAGTACGTTCACGAGGGAAAAAGTCTCGTACACACTGGCGCGACGCCACAGCGCGACACAAAGGCACCGCACGTCGCGCGTTTCGCGGTGCCTTTGTGTCGCGCTGTGGTGTCGCGCCGTTTTGCGGGAGCCTTAATTTGCAATCTCCACGCGGGCGAAACAGCGTGCAAAAAAGCTAGTATTTATATAAAACTCGAGTTCAGATAATCTAGCTCGCAGGGGTAACGGATACAGAAAATAAATCTAGTGGGTATGTATACTGACCTGCCGTCGCGACAGCAGAGTTTGGCTCAAAGCACAGGCGGAGCGGGAACCGGGTCCAAGGGGTAACTTAGTATTGAAAAAAACTAAAAAGGTAGTAAGTACCTACAAGGACTGACCTAGGGTCGCGTAACGGCAAGGAGAACAAAGCAGAGGCGGAGCGTAAAGCGACTCCTAGGATGAATTAGTATTAGGTACAGAAAAAAAAATGCCATAACAAAAACGCGATTTTCAACGCTCGGCTCCAGCGTCGAAAGTTGAAAAACTAAAATTACTCTTTTATTTGAAAGGGCATAAAAGTTTTAAGTAAGTATACTGACGTGGCGTCGCGACAGCAGGGTCTGGCACAGAGCACAGGTGGAGCGGGAGGAGGCGCGGGCGGCGGGGACCGCTCCGCATCGCACGCGCGACTCGGCACGGCGGGCGCGGTGCAGCAGCCCGGCCCGACGCCTGACCACCACTTGTTCTGCAAGGACAAATTGCTACCTTTATTGTTTTGACTACTACAGGGTTTGTTCAGGAAATCGAGCCTAGTAGGTACTTTGCTGAACGACAGGCTGTTTGTTGTGCGATCAGCACATTTAAAGCGCGTTCAGAGAGCGTCTGTGTCATTATTGTTGTGGAATCTAGACACTGACAGCTCTTGAACGCGGTTTAGATATGGTGACCGCGTTCAGTTTAATTGGTAAAATTGGCACTCAGTGTTGATATCGGGACTATTTACCAGATAAATTCTTAAATGTCGCTTTGTTTATATTTTTAAAAACCATACCTAAGTGGTGAGAGCAGTGGTGGCCCAGTGTTAACGGCCGCGACTTACGAGTTGTAGGTAGTAGGTTCGAACCCAGACAGGCGCTTTACATTGTGTAAATTATTTCATCACCACTGCTCTCAAAACGTCACCGTTTTGAGAGCAGTGGTGATGAAATAATAAAAATAAATAGTGGTGAAGGAAAAAATCGTGAGGAAACCGGCATGTCTTAGAACCGAACATTCGAAGACATGTGATATCTACCAACCCGCACTGGGCCCGCGTGGTGGATTACGGCCCACTAACTGTCACAGAGAGGAGGCCTGTGTCCCAGCAGTGGGAACATAATAGGCTGATTATATATGTATGTATGTAAGTGGTGAATTGCACATAATTGACGCTTACATAGTGTTAAAAGCTAAGGCCTTAAGGTCGTCTTCATAATTTTGTATCTAGGTTCAGTATACTCGAACACAAATAACAATGGCAACGGGCAATTTGCTTATAGCAGTCATTAAAGCAACATAGTTAGTGGTAATTTGTATAGTTCGACCTAAACAGTCACTCAATAATGACTGATGTAATTACTACCTCTGACTACTCTAATTAGATGCGTCTACTTAAATGCATAGATTAACAAATAATACCAGTTCCATCGCAAAACATTATTTTCTAACTCCTGCCCGCGACTTCATTCGCGTGAAAGTTGTAAGATACACAATATACTTCAAGGTGGATTTCGTTCTCATTAGCGTTATTTTTGACTTTTGTTCTTATTGGTTGGCTCCTAAGGATCGTAGTGTAGTGTCAAAATTGCCTATAAACCTTACTCAAGAATTGTTAAAATTTGACTAGTTCCAGAGAAATTGCCGTGTTCAAACAAAAAAAAACTCTTCAGATTTAATAAATTAGTAGAGATTGATGTATTTTGTTGCTACTAGAGGAAAGCTTTAAATTTAAAGTACTTACATAAATGTCTTAATTTACCCGACTAAATGATTGTCATTAAGCTCTCAGAATTTCACTAATGGCCTCACTTCTTAATTACTTTAAGTGCCAATTAGCGAATCGCTTTTGCTTATGTATTATACGACGCCTATAATTATGTTAGTCGGTGTTAATATTCAAACATGAACGTCAAATTAATGCTTCAATATAAATCTATGTTCAGCAAAGTGTGCAAAACGTGACTTCTAATAAATGTTTCGCCAATGTTGAATAAATTTAACTTAGATTACTCGCTTTTCAGTTAGGACAATTAAAACTTAGTGATTACAATGTGTGTATACGGTTTTCGTTTATAATGCCAAATTTTAGGTTATTTGTAACATCGTAAATAAAGGTTTATTTTTCAAGTAAAAGTTATCAGAAAATGGCTCTCAGCCAGCTAACATTAGTTTTGTTTAACTCCGTTCGCGTAAATCACTTTGTATGAAATGTTGTTCGCTTTTATGATATTGTTATCTAAATACCTGTTTTTGCGTATCCGCTTGAAATAGGAATGAATGAATTTACTTAGTGCATTATCTTTATTTTCTGACACCATTATTAAGTCTAGTATTGCCTCGTTAGTGCAGTGGTTGCAAGAGCTCTTGGTTACGAATCTGAAATACGTATTAATTGTAATAATCGATTCGATTAGGTAAGTCTCGAGTAAGGTAACTTTATTGACCTCTAGCTCTTAATACAGAAGAACACGGTCTAGTGGTCGCTAGCGCTACTGCTAAGCTTGAAGTCCTAGGTTCGCTTCCTAGGTAAGGCAAAGTGCTATTGGGTTTCACCCATCAGGAATTTCTCAGTAGCAGCCCTAGACTTGTGCCCGGTGGATGGCTGCCGGTGATAAGCTCGCCCTCCTATGTAATAAAAAGGACCTAAATATAACCAGCGATATGTGGTTGTTCTATAGGAACAGCTCTGCCTTAACCTTCACCCTTAGGCGTGATGTAACGTTTCTATACAGTCTAGTTTTTAGATAAAGTGTATGCATGTATAACGCCTAAGGGATTTCACTAATGAAACTGAACGCGATCAGCAAATAAAATACGTTTCAGAGCTGTCAGTGGCATTGTTTTCTATGGAATATTGACACTGACAGCTCTTGAAAGCGTTTTAGATGTGCTGAACGCGTTCAGTAACATTGGTGAAATCGGCACTAAGTTAGAGAATAACTATTCGAAGAAACTTATGTAAACAGTGGAAAATTTCGCATGCGTGTTTTGTTATAATTCCTCGGATAATTACACCATCTGTTTACTGACATCTAATCTGGGAATAAAGGGAAAACTTTGCGTTACATATCTATCGCGCTAATTTGCGATACGGAGTTAATTATCAGAATTTGTTGGGTAACGTTAATTACTTTCTATTGTTAGCAGAGCATAAATAATATAATTATTCGTAGGCATATACCGGTCCGTGCTTCAAAGGTTTGTTGTAAAACATCGTAGTTATTTCTTAGACGGCAGTAATTTCCAGCCCAAAATTCTGTTACGTGAACTGCATTCACTGACGCAGTCATAAAGTCATCAAGTGCACAGGTAACAGGGCATGCAACGCAAGATAGAATGATCAGACATGGTCCACCAAACAAAAAACACATGCACCTAACACTTTTACAATTCCCTGTGGCACATCCGAATGCAAAAAATCACGTAAACATCACAGGAATTCACATTAATTTTCAAGCAACATAATCTGTTCTCCACCTGTCCTTACCTCTTAAATATCAGCAACAATTTACGTGTATTATATTTATATTATCTCTAACATCTTGTGAACCTTGCAATAATGCAAGCAAGTGTGGTCCGGTTCCGAACCAGTCTAGGCGACATCGAGCTAGATAACTGGCCTTAACTGACTGCGGACCAACGTTTTCTACTAGAATTTGTGTAAAACTAGCACCTGAATAGTTATTACTCCGTATAGTGATGAAATCTAGTGTTTTGGAGTTAAAAAAACAACCGACTTAAAAAAACACTGCAAATTGAAAAACAACTTTAATTTCGGAACTCGGTGTTGGTTTTGTTTTTTAGTTTTTTCTACCGACTTCCGAAATTAAAGTGATTTTTTATTTTATAGTGCTTTTTTTGGAACTCGGTTGTTTGCTTTTGTAAAAAGATTTATTTTTTTCACTATTTAGTGGTACCTACGCCACACAAATTCGTATAAGTACTACTTGCTTTGTAAATAACTGTGACAGGAACTATAACTTCATACCTACATTAAGTGGAAAAAATATGTATTATTGAAGCTCACTGACATACTACCCAAACAAAATATAACATAACATCAAGCCTTGTTTCCCCGAAGGGTTGGGCAGAGGTGTACCTATAGAACACCTACATTTCGCCAGTTATGTTTAAGTCCCGTGTAATAGGGAGCGAGCCTATTGCCATCTACCGGGCACAAATCCAGACTTCGGGCTGCTACTGAGAAATTCCAGATAGATTAACCCAAAGTTGCGACCACTAAATATAAGATATTTTATTATTGGACCACCCTTGAGGCATACCCTCTCCATTAAAAAAATATTTCTCGAAATTTGATTCACAATTGCCGGAGATAACGCGTAACAAACATACAAAAAAAAAACATACAGACGAATTGAAAACCTCCTCCTTTTTAAAAGTCAAGTCGGTTAAAAACAGGAACCGGCCAAGTGCCTGTCGGACCATGCACAGTGAAGGGTATCGTCGTCGGCTGTTTTTTTACCATCCATTACATTACATGTATGTGGAGTGCAACACCCCTTATATTTTTTCACTACACCATTGTCCAGCGGTGCACAGAATACATCTTTCGAAAATTCGAAACTGACATTGTGTTAACACCCCAGTCTGCGAATAAAATGGCTCGCGATATTATAAAGTGTTCGTTCTTGTGATTAAGCTACGGAACTCTAAAAATGGACTGATAAAATTCAAGTTGGGTGAATGTTCCTTACCCAAAATTTCCTAGTATTTTGTTTCATGTGTCACTCAAGCCTGATTATAGATAAGATTTAACTCATATGTGTCAGAAGAACACTCCAAAATTATCGTTCTACTATATCCATAGAAAACTGGAAAATTAACCTCAACAAACATGTTGAAGGAAACATCTCGGGAAAGCTAAAGCTAGACTACTAAGTTGAGATTAGTTGAAGTGGGACTATTTTGTACCGGTACAGATTTGCAAGCTGTACCGCTTTTATATCTCAGAAGTTAAACTAGAGTTAGTTATCACCCAGTTCAAAGCATACAATTACACACGTAAAACACCAAGCATGTATATCTCGAAGAATTAGGCAGAGGTGTTCTATAGCACGCCTCTATTTCGTCTGTAATGTTTCAGTCCCATGTAATAGTAGGCGAGCCTATTGCCATCAACCGGGCAGAATACCAGGCTCCGGGCGGCTACTGAGAAATTCAAGATGGAATAACCTAAAAACTAACTAGTCACTAATTTAATCAGTAAAAACTTTCTCCTATCAACCTGCTAATCAAGCACTACACAATCCACATACAAATCAACTTGCACATGCAAATCGCTGATTAATATGGCCATCAAACATAATGAGCGCATTATCAGGCACCTAGACAGACTTGTAAGGACAGAATTACCCATTAGCCATTATAGGCGAAGCTGATGATGGCCCCAATGGTTGGTGTTTCGAGTATCTTGGAAGGCAAAGGATTGTTCTGAACGAAACAATGCAGTAATAGTGACAGGTTGATAACTTTCAACACAGCTTACAATTATTGTTCTAGGGACTGTGTGGAAAGATATGTTTATGACCCCCCCCCCCCTCCCCAAACCCACCTGGACTGGTATGTAGACACTCTTAATTCTCCTGTCTTTATTCTAATTTATTTGGGGTCGACGCAACTTGGCTTTTCCTTCCATTTTTCAAGAAAAAGACCAGGGCCAGGAACACTACTACAGGTTTTTTTTAAGGAAATCGAGCCTAGTAGATACTTTGCTGAACGACAGGCTGTTTCAGAGCGAATTTCACCAATGAAACTGAACGCGATCAGCACATATATTACGCTTAAGAGTTGTCAGTGTCATTATTTTCTGTGGAATAATGATAGTGACAGCTCTTGAACGCAATTAAGATGTGCTGAATACGCTAGTTTTATCAGTGAAATTGGTACTAAGACTAATAGTCGTCGTCTCGGTAGTCATCCTCTTTCTATCGATATCATCTTTCTCACAGTCCATCCATCGTTTTTTTGGTCTTTCTCCCAATATTTTCCTCATTCCTCCGCATCACCCCCATACCAAGAAAACCGATTTCCATACAACTTTTCAGTCGCCGGTGCACACTTTCAGACTTCCTCTTACGTGTATATAATATACATTTTATATGCATTCACGTAATATTACACTGCTACTCGAAAGTGGCCACTAAATGGTCAACATCAAGTGGCATTCGTGCGGGGAGGTATCGATCATTGGTATGATTTCGGACGAAAATGAACGACTGCAGCCGAAGATGACCGAGCTAACGAAGTATGCGCACGCAATCTTTCAGTTACTGTTTTAAAAAATTGCGGGAAATTCAACGTTGTTGTATAAGAGTTAAGAGTGAAGTTTGTATTTAATATCAATTTAATTCAAAATGTTATAGTATGCAATGAAATATGTCTTATAACTTTAAGCTTTTCGTTTAAAGTTGATATTCGTACGAAACGCTTGCTCACATTGTGACCTGTGAATCTCGCTCTTTGTATCTGGAGTCTAGAAGGGCTAAATAGTTTAAAAGTGACCATTTAAACTATTTAGCCTTTTGACCATTTTAACTACAATAAATGTTGGGGTCTGCTTCCAATCTACCAAGTATTTTAAATGAAGAGACTGCCAAAGATCCACGAATGAGCGCCGGGACCAACGACTTAACGCACTTTCCGAGTCACGGAGAGGTCTGGATATATAATGGCCGGTCACCCATCCCCAGACCGACCGCGCTAAGCGTAGCTTAACTTGATCGATCGACACGCGCGGCTGTTACCAAATCACGAACCCCTATACTATAAGTATGAAACAATGATCACTATTTAGCCCATCCATGTATGTAATTCCAACAACAGTTAGAATCCTGAATAGCAGTAAAAGCTAGCAATAAATTCTTCAGTATTTGTTGAAACGCTTTCAATAATTAGTAGTTGGGCGACTCTTGCGCACGGAAACTATGTAGTCACGTTTTAACAAATGGGAGGCGGATACAATTATATTTCTTCGCATCATTCTTCAGATATATTAAAACCAAGTAGTCCTTTTATTCTACAAGATAACCTGCACACTTTAAGAGATTTATGAAAATCGATTTAAGTGTCGATTTTTTACAATTAAGTCGATTCTATACTGACCATAACCACACCACTAGTCAAGCTGACATTCTTCATAGCTTAGCTAAGCGTTGGGAACCTATTCTCAAGAAGAGATTATTACAGGAAGCAAAAGAAAAGTTGTGCAAAGATTATCTTGTGCCTGAAAACTGCACTCCGCTTCAAGCACCCAAACTGAATAACGAAGTTTCGGCGGCTATTTCTGAAGCATCTCGTCATAGAGATAAGAGGAAGGAAGCTGAGCAGCAGCAATTGGGTGTTGGCGTCTCAGCCATCGATAAAGATTTGACAATAATGCTTACGAGAGACAACAAAATCGAGGCAATAAGGAATATGAGCGACGGATGTCGTAACCTGAGTGATCTGCACTATCAGGAAACGCAATCGCGAATTAGCGTCATAAATTACGCATTAGCTAAACCCTTTCTACATGTTGTTCAGGATTGCGAAAGGGACGAAACGCTATATGGCAATAAATTAGGGGATAAAATAAGAGCTTCCAAAACAATCGAGAAGCAAGGCATGTCGATTTAAAAACCTTTAAAATGTCAAAAAGGTACCCCCGTGATGGAACCAAACCAACGATATCTAATTCACGTCCCCATTATCAATATCGACAACCAGGTGCCTTCCAGGGAAACTGGTCAGGTCCCCCGCAGTTCCTACAGAACAGAGGGGGAGAGGTCTGAACAGGGGGAACAGCACCACGAATCATCGGCCTCCGCCTCAGCAGCCGTCGAGCTCGGTCGCTGCGAACAAGTCGAGGGCACCTGCGACGCGCCACCATTCTAGACCAATGGTCTGAAAAGAGAAACTTCTGGTTATTTGCCTCGTACATTAATACCAAAGCAAATTACGAAGCAGACGAAGAATCTCGAAGGCTGAATCCCGACACGGAATGCGAACTATCCGATTTAGCCTTCGAACGAATATCAAAAAGTCTCGGTAAACCCGAAATCGACCTATTTGCCTCCCGGGCCAATGCCAAATGTCGTGATTATATGTCATGGCGAAAGGATCCTGACGCTATTCCCATAGATGCCTTCACAGCAAACTGGAACAATAAGTTCTTTTACGCTTTTTCCCCTTTTCCACTTATTCTTAAGTGTCTTCACAAAATCATACAGGAAAGTGGTACTGATATTCTAGTCTTTCCTTTTTGGCCATCCCAAGCCTGGTATCCACAATTAATGAAAACAGTAGTTTCCGATATAATTTGGATGTACCATAACGAGTTTAATATCGTATCATGTTACAGAAATCCCCTTACCCTGGGTGCCGCAGTACTCTCAGGGAGGCGTTCACGCTGCGCGGCGTTCCCGAATCAGCCCTGGACCTGATGCTGGCGTCATTTTCAAAGAACACGACGCAGCAATATAACGTGTCGCGGCAATATTGCTTAAATAATAATTATCACTTTTTCGATTGCTCTGTCCCGATTGTATTACGATTTTTAAGCGAACAGTTTAATAAGGGAAGTTCGTACGGAACTTTAAATACTCACAGATCCGTGCTATCTCTTTTATTAGGCGGTAATATCGGATCTGATGAGTGAATTAAACAGCTGCTCAAAGGAGCGTTTAAATTAAAACCTAGCTTCCCCAAGTACTGCACTACATGGGACCCACAGATCGCTCTAAATTATGTTTCTAATTTGTACCCCAATAAAACCCTCATTAGGGAAAAAATAACAAAAAATAATTCAAACAATATCGTTGACAAAGCTTGAAAATATAACGATAGGGTCTAACGGTATAAACATAGTCATCAAAGATATTATTAAAACATCCGCGGCAGGTCGCGACCAACCGACCTTATTCCTGCCGTACTTTAGAGAAAATCTCCGCATCTGTCCAGCGACCGCTCTCGAAGATTATCTCCACGTCACGGACAAAGACCGACCTGCTAATGTTTCCAATCTCTTAATCACTGAGAAGCGCCCCTACAAGGGCGTGACAGCACAGTCAATAAGCAGATATTGGCCAAGAGCGGCGTGGACGTGGCGGCGTTCAGCGCGCATAGCACGCGGCACGCCGCCACGTCCGCGGCCGCCGCGGCCGGGGTCTCCCTCCGTCGACACTATAAGGAAAGCCGCGGGATGGACTAATGCGTCTAAGGTTTTTGCCCAATATTATCATCGTCCAATTATAGACGACAATAACTTTGCTCAAGCGATCCTCCATGATCAAGTTACCGAGTAACTAATATAATTTTGTACTTACTAACCTAAAAATAATTATTATGCAGAATAAATACATGTTTGGTTACCTACCTGCTACTTTTACGTTTGTCATTACAAAATACATATTTGTTTCAAACACAAAACTTTTCTCGGAACTTGGTTGTAATATATCTTCGAATGAAGCAACTCATATAATATTGATCGGACTTCGCTTTCGAAGTTCGTTTGATCATATATTATATACGATTACCACGCGCGGGTAGCGTCTAGCTTGATTTGAAATTAACAATGTGAGAAGGAAATCTTTCTAGAATACTAGGAGCGTCAGAAGGTAGAATTGAAGTGGATAAATACGATAACAGACGGTTCACAGTTTTGCCTTTAGTTCATCTGCATCTTTCACGCGAAGTGAAACGTGTAAACACAAAATGAGACAAAAGTGAAAAATTTATTAATTTGTGAACCTTAGGCACTTTCGGCATCTTTCACTTGCCTACCAAATGAAATGAAAGGACTAGATGAAATATGTTTTAAATCTCCCTACCTCGAACCTACTTTCTTCACTCACATTTTTCTATTGACATGTTTTAACTCAAATTTTTCATTTTTCCGTGCGTTTTTTTTTTTTTCATACAAACCTTGTCCTGACCATTTACAAAGACAACAAAAAAACGAATAAGCCAAATAGGTCCATCCGCTTTCAAGCGAGGCGCGGACAAACATCTTTGGCAATTGATTTTTATTTATCTTAATAAGAAAAAAAAAATGACTTTGACTTTAAGTGAAGCGTCTGTTATCGGCTTAACTGCACAACTATCTTCAACCTTTAACATTCAATTTTTCAACGATACCCAGTCAAATCGTCACTGGAAATGCATAACAGGATAAAATGTCTGTGTGAAATCGTTTCCTATGGAGATAATCCGGCTGGCGACAATATATTGCCTTTTAGTAAGACGATGTTTTTTCTACTTCAGAAATGTTCTTATATATTTTGTCATGGCCTTAGTTAACAACAATCGAAGTAAATAATCGCATTTGGTTTGTATCTGTGGGTGTACTTGTTATCAAATGAGTCAGTATATGATCATACACACTCATGCAAACAGTACATACAGAAACATTGGGTGTAAACGACCCGTGAAGGACAGCTCACTTCCGAGTATAGTCAATTGTTGTGTGTTTGTTCTTTATTTTTATGATCAGGACTAGGATAATACTGTTTTATTCAGGTTTCAAGTCTGTTAGGTTTATCCATCTGTAAAGATCAATTAGTAAGAAAACAACAATATTTTCTTCATAGAAATTGAAAAAAAAAGTTGATGGAGATCTTGACTTTGAACGGACGATATTCGGGGGAATATATTGAATAGGATGCTTCAAAGCCTAGTTTAGCGTTACTATCCATATACTTTTAGGCGAAAAGAAAGAGAGATAAACAGTTAGTAAATAAACTAATTACGAGCTCAGTACCAATTTAAAGTTGCAAACAACCACAACAAGTGTCAGATCGAATAACTAGGATCCCTTTGGGGTTCAAACTAATTACAACTTTCACTTTTACATAGCATGCACTGGCAAATACGTATTTTGTTCAGCCAGCAGATAAAAAATAAAGGACCTTGCCTGCCTAACAGGACTCATGGAGACTTCACTAGTTCTGAAAATCTTTTGGGTGGAATTTGGTAAAATAATACCAACTTGTGAAATTTTGCTAATTATCAAGTATTGCTAATGTTGAGCTATCAGATCAGCATGTTCGTGTACGTGAACGTTCGTGAACGGGCGCCGTTAGTTGGGACTGGTCATCTCTTAGCGGCCACGGCTTATTTTAATAATTTATTTTTTCGATTGTTTTTATTTATTTTTTGCTGCACTCTGAACGCTTTTAACGTGTACGGTTTTGGTACATCGTTCTCACATATAGGAACAACATTACTATTGTAACTAACATATTTGTAAGAACAATATTTTTTTAAAGAGTATCCATGGTGGTTTTTCCCCTTTCTTTTTTACCCATAGATACCTACTACGCTTTGGAATGGGCAACTAGCTTACTATTGCTGACTGACCGACTCCTTAACAATTCAATAGTTCAATTGAAATAAATGACAACAGACACATTACCTACGCTACAGTGAATGAACCTATAATGTAAAACTATGATGAAATGACCACCGGGCGTAACCTATGCTAATGAGGGTTGCGTAGACAAACCCATTAAATTATTATGCACTTTCAATACCACTGTTTTTGTTTATGCTGAGTAACAAACGAGAGAAGTTACTTGTCTCTTCGGTTAAAATTCCTTTGTACAAGGAAGTTGTGACTAAGTCTTATTTTCCATGTTACTAAGTGTCAACTGAATGCTTTGATGATTGCAGACGTGCAACCTGTCACCGCTGCTTACGCAATATTGTAATCTTGGGAACAAGTAATTTTGCAAGCTTTAAGTTGACTTAACATTCCAGGTGTCTCTTTGGCTTGGAAGCATAACGTTGTCACTACAATAGTCTTCATAGTTTTAAGCAAACCGGTTCATGTCAACGACAAACATATTCACATTCAGTTTCAACTTCCCATATCAATAAGAATAATTGCAGGAATATCATGAGGATCAGTTGCGAGTCCTATCTGCTTAACTGACTAATTGATACCACGAAAAAAAACACGGCAAAAAAAAAAACTATAAGCAGCAATCTATCCTTATTGCACATTGGAAACCCAGACAGGAACAGATTGACGTCATAGGCGAAACAAACAGCCTTACACGTGGGAACCGAGTTCATGGCGAATGCCGAGACAAGCCACGAATTACCATAACATTATGTTAATTGTATTGAACATACTTACAAAATATGTTTTCGTGGCGGACTGAATAATATTGACAGTTTATCTTTCGAGTTATTTACATATGTATCGGTTGGTTGGTGGTCTGATCGATTTTCCTGTTGGATTGAACTGAATTTCAAGTAGATCAAACAGCTTTTTTAGATTTAAATCGAAAACCTAACCTTAGAAGATTATGTGTCTATTAATAATGAATTGAATATCTTCTTTGATAAAGTCTGTTCTTTCAACCATCTATTAAAACTTATTAACAGTAAACAGCTGTACTGTACCATTAGTTAGACCTATTTCATCACTCCCACATCACCATCCTCCCTTTTTAGTTTTTACTACATCACTTTTCTTCCACGATAAACAACACAATATCTCTCTAGAGCAAGGCACTTAACGTAGTCAACTATAACGCAATCTAGCTACCCAATATCTTAAAACAGTTTCGCCTACGACGCGAACCAGTATGATGTATGAGGGTTGCTTAGTATCTGGAAGCGAATCAATCATATATCCACGCCATTGCTCTTGGCCAAGCTTCGCTATCTGTGCGGCACAGGCCTAGTGTGAAATGGGATGGTGTTTAAGAAGCTGCTAGAGGGTTTATTAAATGCAAAGTAATTTATTTGTGTACACGCAGAAAAATTCTGAAATATTGTATTTACTCGCATTGTGTAGGTATAGATGTGCTCGTGGCTAAATGATAACTAATTAAGTAACAAGTTAAGCTACACTTGCCGAGTTTGGTCCGATAATGGGTGGCCATTCTTTACGATAGAGAGTTCGAAACCACTCTGTGCCTCAAGAAAAGGCGTAAAAAGGCTAGGCGGAAAATGATTGATTTATTATCACTGTATTCTTAAAATACACAACATATTTGAAGGACGGGTAAAGAAAATGTGACAATATTTTAATTGACACATTATCTGGTACGAGAAAACATTTTCCAGAAAATGGTGAACTAAATTCAAAGATTTCAAGTCTAACCGTTCTGCCTAACAATTCTCAGGCACGATCGAACGGATTGCATTTGAATTATAAATCGAGCGACGAAACACGCAAACTAGACTTCGTACTTCGAGAACTAGGCAACAAGCAGTCTTTTGTACCCAGTCCGTTGCTGTTTACTTGAACCATTGGCCTATGCTTGGTAGTTCTAGAAACGTAATGGACTTCCTAGTAATTTTACTTCGTGTTACGATATACCGGTTGCGACTTGTGACCATCTGGCAATGAATCGATGGAAGGTAAGCTCGACATGGCTTCATTAAAGTTTCATAGATTCGATTACTAACATTATTACATAGGCGTTTCCATATGTCAGAACATGTGATTATCGTTCCCGTCATTATTTAGTCACGTCTGTGGTATATGATGAAATAGCAATTTATTGTATTTTCTTATAAATGCTAGATTCTACCCGCGACTTCGTCCGCCCCACTCCGTCGCATCGCATTCCCGCTATTGTTTCGTTATCGCTTAGCGTTCTATGTTTTTTTCTTGCTCGGCGTATAGTGATGTTAAATAGCCTACATACAACCTTCCATAAGAATTGGGCTATCAAATGCAAAAAATATTTTTTCTAATCCTATCGCTAGTTCCAGAGATTACACCCTACTTATAACAGAAAAAAAACCTCTTTATAATACTAGTATAGATGTAATCTAATATAGATACTTAACGTAGCAGCACGTAGCGGGTGTATTTCTCCGCACCAATTATTGTACACAAAAATTAAAATGTAAGCATTACCCATGGGATGGAGACCTTTTTTTTTTTGGTGGGAAATCATCAAATGACTTCTCCCGCTCTGGGTGGAGCGGGAGGGCGTATTAGACTTTTACTGACTAAAACCCACCCGTGTTCCTTCAGTTGCCTGTGTCAGAGCCACGGTTATCTCTTTCGAATTTCCCGCGACCCTGAGGCGTCGGCCCTGTCGGGTTGTGCTGACATCTCTGAGGCTCGCGTGGAACACGACGCGCCGTCGACCCGGGCCTGGTCCTTACCGGACGGCGAGCTACCCATTGCTCGCCGTCCGCAAGCCCGCGCCTACGGTGGCCGGGAATCTGCTTGCGATTCCCGACGCCCAGGGCGTCTCCTTCGGCGCTTAGGGGCGTAAGGGCGCAAGGCTCTCTCCTCCTTCGCGAGCATTACTGCTTCGCAGAAGGAGGTGAGGTTTCCATCATGGCCTGGACCAGGGCCGGACGCGAGAGATCGCCGCCGCCGATCGCCTCCGCGAGGACACTTCGGTGCTCCGCCCAAGCTGGGCAGACCTCCACCGCATGCTCCACCGTGTCCTCCGGGCTATCCACACAATGGTGACACCCGGCCGTTTCCTCCCGCCTTATGCAAATCAGGAACCTCCCGAAATAACCGTGTCCGGTGAGGACCTGTGTCAGGCGGAAGGTGAGGACGCCATGGCGCCTCTCCAACCTCTCCTCAAAGAGGGGACTTACCGCCGCCATTGTGGCGTGCCCAAAGGGATGGAGACCTAGCGTCTTGATGTACAGACACCTCACGTCTAGTGTAGGCACCAGTGTCCCACAGTATAAATGATGTACCTATATTGATGAATTGATACCTCTTTAGTGTACCTATGATGTGGTGAGAAATAAACGATTATTATCTTATGTTTAAATAATTAAGGCTAAGATGTGATGGAAACATTTATGTACATGCATACCTATGTAGATTTAGTGGTAAAAACATAATATATGAGTGCAAAACATCTCCAGCTATGGTAATTAGTATCAAAGCATGAACACACAGCTGATAAAATCGATACTAATTAATTACACATACATCGCACTTTCTTCCAAACGTGCTCAAAGCAAAAAGAACTGCCGTAATGAGCATGCAACTACGTGTGTCCTGAAAATCATAAATGCATACAGTACGCACTGATGCACGACAATGACTTTCAGTTTCACTGTAGCGCCTTTGGAATCTGAACACAGTGATAGACACTGTAACAGCTAGTATTGACGCAAACTGTATACAAAGCCAAGCTTAAAATATACAGGGGTCAAAGGCATTCCAAAGTAAAACAAAATTCACACAAAACACTACTTACAGTATAGTTTATTTTCTCACGAAGCGACACGGGCCTTACTTGTGGTTACTAAGTGAACAAACACGCTGTGAATGTGTGTGTAAACGCAGTAGCTCTCATCCGAGACAATGGCGAAGTCGGTTTGTGTTATGCTTCACAAACACATTCACAGCGTGTTTGTACACTTGGTTACCACCACAAGTAGAGCGCGCGTCGCTTCGTGACATAATAATACTGTATTCGGATATTATAATGGCACATAGAGTTTTTGAAAAAGAGATTGTCACACAGGTATGAGTTGTAGAGATGTTCGAGACGAGCGACGTACTGAAACTACTTATTGCAACATAGCATAATCAGCCCACTGCCACTGTTGGGACATAGGGCTCCACTCTGTGAGAGGGAGCGGGCCGTAATCCACCACGCGGGCCCAGTGCGGGTTGGTAGATGTCACAAGTCTTCGAAATGTTGGTTCTAGGACATGCCGGTTTCATCACGATGTTTTCCTTCACCGGTTTGAGAGCAGTGGTGATGAAGTAATTTACGCAAAGTAAAGTGCCTGTCTGGTTTCGAACCTACGACATACACTCCGTAAGTCGCGGCCGTTAACACTGGACCAACACTGCTCTCAAATTACAAACTAATTCTTGCATTGCTATTAATTAATTCATGCAGCTACACATGCCCAAAAGACAACAGTGTTTCTAAGAAATTAAAACTATCAGATAAAACTATCTACTAGTTCTGTTATTCCATCAATATTCTTCATTGCAACACATAATTAGAGATTATTAGAACACATCAATGCGATAGCAAGCGATAACATCTTAGAAATCTCACTAGAGCTGTTCATTGCAAGACGAACCCGTTTTATCGAGCCGAACAATGAATTGCAATAGCACTGATGTAACCAAGAACTTCTTCTAGACATATAACGTTAGATAAGAGAAGAACATAGCAGTTGGGACAGTACGTGATTTTGCAAACTAGGCGTAACAAAAGAAAATTGCATCATGGGGATTTGAAACTTTCTAATTTTTTATGCTAATTTTAGGGTGCACTACTCGATTGGCTCTCACTCTCCTTCCTATCCTAAGGGCACGTCCACCACCCTACCATTAAAGCGCCCCCCGGTCTATTCCTTGATATGCAATGGTCTTTGTAGCACCATGAAGCATGAGGCATCAAGGGCTAGTGCAAATCTTGGGGTTCATTCGATTAATCGAGTCTGGTCAAACCACGCTGGGGTGGGTGCATTTCATTCATTCATTCATTCATATTGGAACATTGTGTGCACGTTGTGGCTGAACGCAGTCTTAAAGTATGTTGGATTCACAAAACTCATAGTTCAGAAGCTAAAGACTGTGATGGTCGATGAAATTAATTTAATTTAGTTCACAATGTTGACTTTCTATCATACAATCAAATAGTAGTAATTTTCGATAAGACTACTGCTAAAAGTCACATCCCGAAAATGGGAAAAGATAAAGAATTTGTGCAGAATGTTTCTTCACTCAAAGTTCAAAAAGAACGTGAACCATTCAAAGTTTCATCAATGGCTAAGTCTAGGAGATTTGAAAATTTTGCACGTCCCTCATCTCTTTCGAAATCTGGGACACATCCGTTGGGAATCCGGACGGATGGGTGCAGTAAGTCTAAGTACGTGGGCCAGATCCGTCGGATGGTCTCGAGTATCGCCCACTCCGGTACATATTTATGAATAGAGCAGAATGATAATTGGGTACCTCAACTTAGAAACCGGTTAAAGTTACATGAAAATTCATTAACTTAGTCATAAGAGACTTGGGGAATTGAGGCTGATGTGTAGGCGGACCTGTACGTGTCGATACAAGTGTATGATAAGTATTGTATTGATCACGTCCCTTATTTGGCGGACAGACCCAATATCTCGACAAGTAGATTTTATTTTCGTTTTTCCCTGTACTTTGCAAAACGCAGACAAAATAAGAACAGTAAGCATAATTGATTTGTTTAAAACAATTGCTTCAATGGACTAAAATATATTTAATATGAAAAATGTAGGTACATTGGAACATTTACTCAAAAGTATTAGATAAAACCAATTAAAAAAAATGATTCGCAATCATTGAATTCCATTGAACCAGATTAAACTTCGATTGAAATTTTGACGTAAATTGCGATGCAGTTACATCATTTGCCAAAAAGAATGATGTTTGAAGCAGTCCAATTAAGAGTGATTAACGATCGACAGTGATTCCATATTTAATCGGTACTGAATCTAATGCAATCAATGATGTTGTTAACAACCTAGACTATTTCAAATCGTAGGAAGAGAGCTGTCAATACGGGTTTGTAAGTCTTAGTCTAACGGATTTTCAGACATTTGTAAGTCTAAGTCTAACGGTCTACCGACATCCTATTTTACGCTAGATCATCCAGAGTAATTTTCGGTAACGAATTACATGTCAACCTTTTTCCCTAGAAGAGCTATTCGAACTGCTCTTGAAAATATTTCAAAGATTTATGTTTCTGCTAGAAATATCACATTTTCTAGAAATATATTTCTAGCAAAAACATAAATCTATTTACAGTTTTGCCCGGCATTTAAGTTTTTGCAGTCAGAGAATTCTGATCTCAAAATAAAATTATAAAAACAAAGTGTAAACTAAAATAAGAGTAATAATTACTAATAAAATAATAACATAATGAGCTAAAACAAGTCAAGGTTTTAGATACTACGACAAAGTAAAATGGCTCGTATCACAAACGCAACTTTGTGTATTATTTTAAATTGTCAGGATCTTCATAATTTCTTTGACACTAAAGTAGGGTTAGGCTACAGGTTACTGAAGACTTATCCATTCATTTGGCATATAAAGATTGTCTGTCCCTACAATAACAAGTTCTACTTCTAAAAAGTAATTCCACTGGGTGTTTCCATATAGTGACTAACAGAAGCCTATGGCCAACCGTGTCAAGGATCCCTACACGCTGCAGTGCATCCACCTCGACAATCCGTGTTTAGAAAGACTCGACTCCGGCACCTGACCTCATAACTGCTTTAGATGCGACGCGATCTACGTTTTCTCCAACGAAAGTGCCATATTTAGCTGCACATATGGAGATACTTACTTTTGCAATATCACTAAACCCTTTCATAGTGTTTCTCTACGCGGTACTGCCACGTTAGGGATTATGTCTAGTGCTTTAGCTTGCTTGTAACTGTGAGTATCATGGAAGCGATGTGATAAAATAAGTGTTTAGAATAACGTTGCCAAGACTACGCCTATCACTAACATTACTCTGAGTAATGCAACGATAAGCAAGTAACTGTATAGTATGATAAAAAACGGGAAAATATTGGTTGATTTCAGAGGTAATTTGTATCAATATACTCAGAAGTAATTAGACATACAACAACTAAGCAGGTATGAATAACACTGAGTAATGCAACGATAAGCAAGTAACTGTATAGTATGATAAAAAGCGGAAAAATATTTGGTTATTAACAGAGGTAAATTGTATTAATACAATATAACATAACATCACGCCTGTAATCCCAGAAGGGTTAGGCAGAGGTGTACCTATAGTACACCCACATTTCGCCAGATATGCTTAAGTCCCATGTAATAGGGGGCGAGCCTATTGCCATCAACCGGGCACAAATCCAGACTCAGGCTGCTACTGAGAAATTGTAAATTGAAAAACCCCAATAACACTTTGCCTGACCTGGGAATCGAACCCAGGACCTCATGCTCAGCAGTAGCGCTTGCGAACACTAGACAGTCCAATCAATGAACTAAGAAGTAATTAGACATACAACAACTAAGCAGGTATGAACAATTGGCTTTATACGACATTTCTTAAAATCTCTTCTTTTTTATACGGGTTAACTTCAAATTAATTAGAATTACTCCCACTAAAAACAAACCTTAAAGCAAGTTATTTATATAACGCCATCATTGCTAAAATTTGATTAACTTTGATCACAACTACTTTCTTTACATTATTATCGTGTTTCATTCCCCCTCATATAACATTAAAGTTACAAACAACTCTTGTTTCATCAAGACATAAGAGTAGTACGTTCAAATACTTGAACATTTCAGCAAATGTCTTCACAACGTTATCTATTTACTTTATAGGAGTCGAGATCAAGAGGTAGTGATGTGTACACAGCGTTTTGTTTATTTCGCTCATTTTCTGCGCACCAAGGGCCGGATGCGAAGGCACCGGCGGCGGCGACGACAAATCCTCGCAGATAACGCTATGGCAACCGCCTGACGGAAATAAGAACCCTCACAGTATTGAACAACTGCTTTCGCTACACGATATACTGCTACGTAATTTTATACCTAACTGCTTGGATATAGATTCGGTTTGTAATGAAATGTGGCTCGATTTTGTAGTAATTTTCCATGTATTTGAAGGAGAAAATACTGAAATAGTGAGGTAATTCCGACATAATATTAGTACGCCGCCCATAGTGGTGGATATGTATGTGGAGTGGATAGGCAGCGCTCTACTGAAATGTAAATACCAATATAAATAATGGACAACATTTCGATATCTTGATATTTAAATACAGCTCATTCTTAGTCATAGGTAATATGAGAGATGTCAATCATACGCCACTTTACATGAGTTAACAATGCTGACAAATACAACGCGTTCATGCTTCATACATATCCATTCTGTGTGTAAATTGTAACTGTAGCCAAATTTTCACGTGCACAAAATAGATTCTGAACGTTGCCAGGTGATTTTGTGTTGTATTAAAGAATGTAATATTAATTCTCACACTACGGGGTAGGCGGTGGCTACTGCATCGGTATGTACGACCTGTGAATGTATGAGCAACGTAATTGAAATCAAACTCATTTAGCAAGTCCGCCGTCCTACTCAAAGTGACGAAACGGAAAAAGTCAGATACTCGAAATAACTGTGAGTAAATATGAGTATATTGACAAATATAATTCGTTTGAATTCATCCAATGAGTTTGTTTGCTATTGAATCGATCAAAGTTAAGCCGGCTGGAGCCAAACGCCCACGGGGCGACCAGTGAAAATGCAATCATTAATTGAATCACATTATGCACTCTTTCATCTGATGGGTCCATGGGATGTAGTCTAGTCTGACAGCTGATTGAAACTTAGAGACTACCAAAGCTTTTTTCTAGTATAGCGCTACAAGGATCTCTTGGCGCATGGCCAAAATTTGAACTAACAACGCCATCTTGTTTTGTCATTACAATTTCACAAATGTTTACCAACAGCGCTCCCCTGTCTCCCATTCAGCCGCCAAGACTCTTTGTAGCACACTACTGACGTTTTTTTTTCGGCCTGCATCAAGCCATAGTCTTTCTTTACTGAAAATGTCAGTAATAATGTATTTCATTACCTATTTCACTTACCGAGGCTAAAGAGAGTTAGAAAGGCAGTGAATACTGTGATGACAGCTTTAAGACGGAAGCAGAAGACAGGAGGAGGACATCGACACTTAACTTTATATGAACCTCAACATTTACCAACTGTAAAATAACTTGAAACTTTCTAAAAGCAGCATTTGGTATTCAACAAGAACAATAATGAAATAAAACAGGTCCTGTGACACGCTGTCACGGTGCCACAGACACGAACCGGCACGGGACTGTCCGCGGCACGGCTCCTGTGTGCCATTGTTGGGACTTGGGACAGTTGTGACACGACCCATTTCTGTGTCAGTGATCGAGGTCCAGTACACTTTATTGCTAATATTGCTGGACAAGGTACGGTTTAGGTTTTTATTTATGTAAAGTTTATCTTACATAGTTTCCAAATAAAATCTAAAGAAAGAAAGAAAAAACGTTTATTTGCGGTAACCATGACGCAGTGATCGAATACAACACCAAAAAGAACAAGTTGGGGGAAAATATGCGTCGTCACATCCACGCTAAATTGAATTGACAGTCTAATACAAAACAAATACGTTAATTGAATTCACTCAGACTATCAGACAAAGAGCAGAGCCTGAACTGGGTCTGGAAGCTTGAAGTTTTGCACAAAAGAGTACTACTACAACGAAAGTGAGTACTAAGAAATAATTTTACAAAAAACCTTTCTGGCAAGCTTTGAACGCATTAGAATAAGTTTTAGTAGGTAAAGAATTTTTTTTCCAAACTGGGTTTCTTGAAGGATTTTTTTTTCCCCGTAATCAAAGAAATAATGTAGCAAGTATTATACCATTTTAGAATCCTTATTAAATGCGTCAACTTTTCGTGCTACTGGCCAACCTGGCGTAGTACTTTTTTTTTCAGTACGGTCCGTTAAAGTTGGACGAAATATTAATTGTCTATTCATTGTACGGCATAATGTGACACTTTCTTCCAAGCTGGAGCAGTTGACTTAGAATTCTAAGTAATAGGTTAGATTAGCACTATTCGGGATAACATAAGAAAAATAAAATTGAAAAAAAGTTAAGATTTGTAGCAACAGGATCTAAAAAACCATCACAGGATGTACATTTTCTCGAAAAAAAAAAAAGAAATGCCTATAATTTAAAAAAATCTGGACTTAGATTTATTTTTTTATTTTCTAGTAACTATTATGATTATGACTATCACCCGATTCCGGCTTGACGTCGACTTACGGGACAGCCTGTATAAATCTTACTGAAAGGTTGTATGGAAGTTCGTAATTTCTGGCGATGGGGAATCCGGGAATCCCATCAGCGCACGGCTTATTGAAACTAAATTAAAAGTGAGGTAAAAACTACCTTTTCATATACAGGATGTTTTGATTGGCGACGAAGAGATGATAGTGTTATAGTAGCATATATAGGCGATGTATTGTCACGAATTCTGGCTGTGACAGTCTAATACAACACAAATAAGTTAATTGATATATGATAACTTACTCAGATATGGTTCGAGTTCGAAGGTCTGCTTACCTAGAAACAAGAATAAACATTTGTTAGTTATAAAGATAATTAAAAATGTGTAAATGCATATTCAAGTGCTTAGCTACATAAATTCATTCACAGACAACACACACAGGTAATAACGAAAGTGGGCATTACATAGGCGCTTTACTTTGTGAAAATTATTTCATCACCACTGCAAAAAACGGTGAACGAAAACATCGTGAGGAAACCGACATGTCATAGAACCGAAAATTCGAAAACATGTGACATCTACCAACCCGCACTGGGCCCGCGTGGTAGATTACAGCCCACTCCCTCTCACCGAGAGAAGACCTGTGTCTCGGCCAAAGATCATATGGTCGTTGGTCCCAGCAGTGGGAATACATAGACTGATTATGCTAAAGTGGTTAGATAGGGGATCAAAATGCGTCATTTGTGAAATCCTATCCTATCGGCTTGTAAACTCATGAACCACACCAAAACAGAAAACGGACGCTTAACGGAACTAGAACCTTGAAATAGTTTAAGAAGTCTAGACTCACGCCGATATGATAATAGAAATACAAGTTACGTTAGTGTCAACTTTAAGATGAAGAGAATTAAGTTTATTTCAGAGTGAGAAGAAATAAGGAAAAGGTTACATAAAACCTTGGCAGTTCCAACCTAAACTGGACTATATACAACGGAGTTAAGGTATCAAATCGAAAAAGCATGACTATTAGATTAAATTTTGATGAATAATGTTAACATCGGTATTAAAGTTGCATGTCAAGGGCATATTGCAGCATAAATGCTATTATATTTTTATATGTATCGTGGATTGTGGCGATACAATATTGTGCTGTGAGAAACGTTAAAATCCTTGTGTTCAATTGATTAGTTTCTGAAATTAAATAGCACAAAGAACGGTATTTAGTTTCATGTGTGGTTTCAATTGGCCTTTATTGACGTTGCATTTTTTATTTTCTGGACTTTGGTCTGTTGGTACAACTATTACTAAATAGTAATGTTGTAACACATAAGCATGTATACTAATAAATCTGTTACTTATCCTTTTAAATACGAAGATTAAATAAAATATGCGGTTAAAACAAGACCTGCAGGTAATAAATCTGTCAAAACAAATCCAGCTTACGCTTCCACATAAAGTGTATTTATATCTCATTGCTTTCGCATTTCCCGACGCCTCTCACTTTTTATCAACTCGAGTACCTAAGAATACATTACGTTCTCAATTACCCAACAAACTAAATTTACCGTGTTCTTAAAAGGCTACTTCCAAAGTATCGTATACCGTGTCTTAGTCACGGGTATAAAGGCGCCTGCGCCGATCCAAAACGAACAGCTTATATTTAAACCAGGAATCATTTTGTACCATTAGCGGTTGTTCTGACTCACTTCGGATACTCAAATGTTCTTGTCAGTTTATTACGTCAGCATTGACTGAAACTTGATACAAAATAATGATTGTGTGTAGACAGTCTAGGCTGTTGCACTTTGGCAAGACCTGTGGGTAGATTCATTGTTAGACGCCACTGTTGGCAGTCTAGGCTGATGCACTTTGGCATGACCTGTGGGTAGATTCATTGCTAGACGCCACAGTTTTGCGAGGCCCGAAATGATTTCTTACTAATATATCAATACAATAAAACCTTGATACTATAATTTTCATAATCAATGAGTTTATTGCGCGTTGTTTGCAAATTAAAATCATTTGAGAAACACGACGCAAAAGAGGCAGGCAACATCCCCGAACATTGGGATCAATTATTCCTGACAGATGTTTAAAATAAATATGAATTATAGCTTCAATTTAAAACGTTTCAGCGAAGAAATCTTATGTAGCTCACTCCATTATCACAATGATCCTCCTTGAAAATTGTCGGAAGCTAGTATGTTTGTCAGACGCCAAAAAATATCCGTGATTGCAGAACTTGCTAATGGGTATCACGATTATTAACTAGTGTGTTCGCTCTTATTGCGTCGTGGTTGTAATAATGGGATGATGACTAAATTAGAAATGTTTGAACAAATAATATTATTTCAAAGAAGGCATCTGTAAAATGAAGATAATCGGAAAAATCTGTAAAATCTAAACGTTTTTGAGGGGATTATTCCCGTCCTTGTTGCGCGGTACGGACAATGTATGGCGCTAGAATGAAGTTCGTCGTGACGTCACTTCTATGATAGCGCTGTCTTTGTCTAATAGTTGTTTTAAAACGTTTATAACTTGGTATTTTTTTGCTTTTATACTTTTTATAATATTGTTTGCACTCCTTTTGTAATAAGTATTGTTAAAATTTCGTTTGCATTTTTTATTTTTATTGAGTTTAATAATAAAAAAGTTGTCATCATCCCTATTAGAATCATTTTATTGCTATTGCTTTTCATCACATAAACTATTTAGGAAACACCAAAAGCTAAGGTTTCCTAGACGAGCGGTGGCCGCCACATAGCGTCTGCAATTTAAGTTCCGAAACGACGAGTTATGAATGTAAGTTAGTTTGTTTTTCTAGAGAGCTTTTTTTGACACAGTAAAGTCAAACCCCTGTGCCATTATTTTCATGAAAGCTGTCACTGCGACCGTCAGCCACCGCTCTTATAATGAAGCATATAGTGACCAATACCAGGTCTTATAGTTCAACAATTTAAAATATTATCATAGCATCAAGACATGAGACGTCATAGAAAAGCGGAAGCACAGCGACAGACGCCCCTCTATGAATCACTACGCGAGGAAAGCCCACAGTTCGGTGACGTCATCGCATCTAACAGCCATTTTAGCGTTGTAATAAGCTTTGCAACTCATTTATTATGTAAGAAATGTACAATAATTACGCTGTGACGTAGCCTCACTAGCTGCTATACAAGGTGGAGAGGACAATCCTAACTGAATATTATAAATGCAATAGTTAGTTTCTTTGTAACGCTTTCACACCAAATAGGCTGAATGGACTTAGATGAAATTTGGCCCACAGATAGACAATGACCTAGGTAAGGCTTCTTTTCATCGTGGATCGCAGTCGAAGTCGCGGGCAACTGGTACTTAGGATGACAAAAAAATTAACTGCTTTTATCTAATGACGTTCCCAGTACGCATACAAATCAAATACGTATACGCAAATAGTTTAGTCATTATATCTAGTTAAAGATTGGCAAATAGTCGACCCAAAGCTACTAGAAAAGTGATTTTCAAACTACTATTTAGTTTGAAAATCACTTTTCTATTTTGGTGTGGTAATTTTTATGTTGATGTCGGTTTTCACTTCAGCCATTGATTGGTTTTCCCCCTCCGTTTGATTCTCATATCCGTCTGGACGAAAGAATTTCTCAAGGAGGCCGTGTTCATCACAGCCAACTTCCTTGTCTCGAGTTGTTTATCTCGAATCGAAATGACGTTTTTATAGGAAATCTAGTTTATTTGTATGATGATTGCTTCCTGTGCGGAACTGGAATTGCCTACGACATTCGACGCGTTTAGAAAAAGGATTGAATGGTTTTAGGAAGATTGGAGCTTAGGCGATTCCGAAACGAAATCATTGCGAAACATTTATTTCAAGTCAATGTCATCAGCAGAATATAGAATTAGTTAATATGGCGCAACGCAGGAGTTTTGTTAGAATTTTAAAAATAACCCTATTGTTTCTATCTCATTATATTTTTATCTCTACACTCTGTATACCCTTTTGTATCGTCTTTATCAACTAGACTCCGTCTTACACGATAAGGTTTTGAATAGGAAGAGTTATGGACTGATAAGCAGATACAATTCCAAGCTATCTTCAAGATGGATCACAATAGTTGTGTCAGAATATCAAAACGAATTCGTAAACATCGTACACTATTCAAGTTTATCTATGAATATCAGTATCTCATGAATAGTTATTCAGGAGTAAACGTCCAGTAACTCAAACAGTATTTGAATTGCAACAGTACCTAAGTTAGATTTAATAAGTCTACCAGCTACCACCTACGTGACACCTACACTTATTACCAAGTTGGTCTCAGGCTAGCGTAGGAAGACTAATTTAATAATCATTTTCTTATATTTCTTTCTTTCTTTTCAGGCCCACGTCAAATGAGTGTTCAAAATGTTTTAGTATTTAATGGATATGCTTAAATGGGTTTTGCTCAACACAACTAACGGCCATTTTTTTTATTCAAAATTTAGCAGCACCAAAGACGTTTAAATGATGAATGATGACGATGTTTTTCGTTACCTTTTTTACATTCTTGTAAAGCACGATGACAAATTGATGAATTCCATCGTTTTTATTTTTAGTTATTTACTTACTTCAATGGAAGTGTACTTAAAAGCTCGTAGACCAGCACGAGGTCCAGACAGCACCAAGAAGCTCTACTTCAGTTTGCACGAGAACACGTCAACTGGACCCACGAGCAATGGGCTAGAGTGCTGTTCACTGATGAGTGTCGAAAATAACATTACGTGCTCCTGACGGTCCACAGCGAGTGAGCTTTCAATGAAACTCCATAATGGTATAGGAAGGAATAAGTTCTGACGCACGTACGGAGTTGGTTATCGTCGACAACCGTTTAACTGCAATTCGATACATCGAGGAGGTCCTTCAGGAATATGTAGTGCCTTATTCGGGGTTCATTGGATAAGAACAATTCCTCCTAATGCATAATAATGCACGCCTATAGTCGCAAATTGCGTAGAAGAATACAGTCAAGAGGTCGGTATTCAAAAATTACAGTGGCCAGTCAAAAGAGCATATCTGGGACACGCTCAAAAGAAAAATAAAGACTTCTAACCCGCCTCAAACTCTTAACCAGTTCCGAAATGCAGCACTAGCCGCTTGGGGCGCAAGTTGATGTCAGAAACGTCATTCAAAGCATGCCAGATCGAATGCAGGCGGTTATCAGGGCTAGAGGCGGAAACACCCGATAGATACTAATACGTATGGACAATTAAGACAGTTACCTTATTTTTCAGTGTTACCTTATTGTTCATCTTGTAGTGTTATTGACAGTATGAAAATCTTTTCTATTTGGTGAAAGTGCGTTCTTTTCGAAACTTAACTGTTGGTGTAGTAATCTTTAAATTTCTAGGTTCTAAAAGCATAAGACGCTTATTGAATGCATCCACCACTTTTAATATTTTAAAATGCAAATAATTTGCATATTCACAAGTGGTGGTAGTATATCTACCACTGCAGGCAGCAGAACATCATAAATACATCAGACGGACGGGTCGCCTGCGAAGCGTCGCGAATTTCCGCAAAGCATTCGCTTCACGTTGAATGCCTATCGGATGTACGCTCGCCGCGAGATTTCCCCGATACCGGGTTTAATTACTATGACGCTAATTGAATTTTAGACAGCATTTGTGGATAGACCACAACGTGACAAAGCCGATGTTCAGACTCTACATGCCTGACAGGCCCCAAATGGGGGTGTTTGTGGCAGATTAACGAGTGTTACACGGACGTTCGGAATGACGATTGCATAACACTGATCATACTATCAGATTTTGTCCTTTTGGCATGTTTTATTTCTGTTAACCCTAACAAATTAGTTACTTTAAACAAGTTTTGGCTAAGCAACTGTGGAAATAGGTCGTAAACAGAGACATACTTTCAGCGTTAGAGCAAATAAGAGAATCACAAGTTATACTATTTCTGGAAATGGGCCAGTGACAAGTATAAATCAAAGGCCCAAACTGTGCGATACGAACATACATCCTCAAAGCGGTCTTGCTCGTTATGGCGGTAGGTATATGGGTCGCCCGAGTCGCTCGTATAATTTGCAGGCGAGATACTTGAATCTCCCAATACAGCTGTCTATATTGCTTTATTTGTCCCCGTCCTTGTTGCTAACACCGTTACGAGAATGTGAGCTGAGCGTCGTCGCCGGCACGTCTATCGGAGACGGAGCGTGTGACGCACTCCCCAACTAAGTGGAGACAATAAGCAATTATTTGAACATACAATTTATTCACCTCTCCGTACCCCTCTGACGCAAGTATGCCCTATATTTTATCAAGCATGTTCTAGACGCTTTGTGCGAAGGAAAATATCTTTATAAAGTTAGCGAATTTAGAAATCCAATCTTTTGGTACAGAAAGCTGGCTGGAGTTCAAATTAGAGAGCCTTCTTGAGTCTTTGAGTCACGCATATTCTCTTTTTTAAACAAAGTGTCGATCTCGTTCCTAGCAGATGGTGACTGGATGTACAAAAATAATGTTTCTATGAATCCTAAAGCCGATTATGTATTTTTATAAGACATTATAGATTCTATGAACGAAGTGATTTAAACGTGCTTGGTAACTATGTAACAGAACAGAGAAGGTATGTATGTACGGGTATTGTTGAAGCCAGGCAAGGCTCAAGATTGTGTTTACGACGGCGACTGTGTGACCTTGCGGTCGTTTAAACAAATTGCTTTGATACAATGCTGAGGGTGGACGAGTGTTCAATAATATCTTGATGCGGGTAGTATTTACACATACACATGATACACTGAAGTTTTAATCACACCAAGTTTCGCTTATTAATTTGAAATGAGTTCGATTGGCAGTTGCCAATCGAAAATAAATTATTCCAAAAGAGGTTACAAATTGAAACTGTCCAAGAAGTTAAGTAAGCATCAATTGAATGCACGACAAACTTTTTTTAGTCTTAAAAACGCCAGCGAACCAATTGAGTATTTCCAAACCGTTAAAATTCCTTGTAAAGCAAGAGTCACAATTCTCGTGATTGCCGTTATTGTGAGTTTGTTTTCCAATTCCAATAGCGGCTGCTCCCTTGCGACATTCACTGCAACCACTAACAAGTTTTTTTCTGTGTGAGAAAGGCGTCCATTATCGTCGTTTGCGCTGCCTGACCCGACCTCGGCAGCACTCGGCCCCAGCCGAGTTTCTACCGTTCCAGTTGTCGGTGCTCTCAAATCTATTGTTATAACGACTATAATCACCATCTAGATATCGGTTGCGCTATTTTTCATTTTTATATTGTTCTTTATTTGAGGTTGCGATGATTTCATTGAGACAGGTCACTTGGTCTTATTTGTTTTGCTATTGTACGATTCTGATATCGCAGGTGTTCAATATTTTTGGTGTGCTTTAATTGCGTTCAAAGTCTAAGTATTTATTTCAAATAGGCACACAAAAGGCAGTTTTGAACGTCAACATTTACATTTAATAGAATTGATTCTAGGCGCCCCTTCCAAAAGGTGGTTTCGTATGGAGAAGAAGGGGCAAGAAACTCCACCGTTACTCTTTTAAAATGTATCAATATTTATATTAATTGTATTTTTATATGTGAAGACGATGCACCAAGAATAAAAATGCTATACCACATAGGTAAAAATAATTGAAAATATAGCAAAGACAGATAAATCAATCACGTGATAGGTACATGGTGCTCCCATATTTATAAACATTGTAAAAGTATATGACTTTCCTAAAATATTAACTAGGAATAAGTCAGTGTGTGAGTAAAGTAAAAATAACGAATTCAATAAGCAACCAGTTTGATTTTGTCTAGCCTCTAGCTAGATTGTCCTATGGAGCAGGACCAGCATGTTTCCAAGCATTATTTTCTAGGACATAATCCTGTAATTTGTAATATGCTTGTTTACAAAGTGTACTTTTAACATGAGTTTTAAACTTTTTCATTTAATTGTAATTTATCACAAGGTATTTTGTTGTGGAATTTTCTTACTTAATAGGATTAGGTATTTTTAGTTCGATAGGTATATTTAATATAACGCTCAAAATAATTATATCACTGTTATCTATATTGATAGCTTTAGTGCGTTAACAACAAAACAAAATAATGATAATACTGCGTTAGTTTGTTGTGGTAAAAATCGAATGACGCACTTTCATATTTATCAGAACATTTAGATTAATTTTAGGTTTTCATTATTATGCCTGCAGGTGACATGACAATCAACGATTGCGTAACACACTAACAGTAGGAATGGCTTTCATTCTGACAGTTCAACAACATTCATTGCGTCATTTACGTTGTTGAGCATACAAATTGTTCGAACATATGAAGCAATGGGCAGTGACTTTCCTTCAAAATGATTCAGATTGTGTTTGTGTGTCACAATTATTGATAAAGTCCGTCCAACTGGTATGTGGTTGGGACGATGTATAATAAAACAATATTTATCTTTGCCTATCAGTCCTTCATGTGACTTTGCTTGTGATAAAGTATACACATTTATGTAATGTTAAAGTCTTATCGTGTGTTTTGAAGACTCCGAAAAACCTAGTGAAAATTCAAAGGTGTCTTTAGTTGCGAAACATACTGTTTAAAATTAGCGTAACGGAATATTCCGTTGATAAAAGCTAGCTGCGTGTGCGTTAATTGTAGTAATTTTATTGAACATATAATAAAGGTTGCAATACGGTTAAGTTTCGTCCTTGAAGTTAGAGGGCAGACAAAACATTCGGTCTTGTCTAGTAAGCCAACAGCCAAGCGAACGGTGACACAGTAGCAATTTGAATTTCTCAGCAGTATCGTAAAACGTCTTGTTTACCTCCCCCAAATGAGTCATACAGCGCCTACCCACAGATTTACGTACCTTTTAGTATTCTAGCAATATCGCCAGTGTTAGTCACTGCCTTAGTTTGAAGAATTCGAAAATATTTGCACAGTATTATCAGTGTTAACTTAGCGAAAACATTGGCTGGTTAAGAAAAAAATTTGTTATTTCTACAGATACGCACTTTTATTGGAATTTTCAATTCGGAAATGTCGTTTAATTTTAACGGAGTTGGTGTTTAGGGATTGAAGTGAAAGAATGCCATAAAGACGTCTCGGATGCTTCGGGAGCGTCGGTCGTCGAAACGTGACCGCATCGACGCGACTGTGACCGCAGCCTCAAAGCTTCTATCTATCGAACTAGAAAACTGCGGTGTTAATATTTTATTTTTCAAGTTATGACCGACAGATATTTTTTTGAAGGCAAAGTACTGCTGGTACAACTAAAGTCACGATGATCGATAGCCATTCAAAATTATTGTATTTTTGTGGAAGTTAATGGAATGACTGAATTAGAGCAACGAAACTCCACTGGACACACTAAAAAGTTACATTAGAGCAGAGAAATCAAAAATGGCAGCAACGATCGTATTTTGTAATCAAAACTTGGTGAGGTGTGTCGTAAACTCGCTTAGCATATAAGTTTAGCAGGCAAAGTCCTCACAGCAAAGTTACCAGCGTTATTTGCTTGGCATTTAAATCTCTCGAGACATTCTCTAGCGAATCCTCTCCAACGTAGTAATTAGTTCGTGATTGTACTAGTTCTAGAAGTAGCAACGATGAACTAAAAGGGAACATGTTGTGAAAGTGGTCGGGCCGTGCGTCTGCATTACGATGTTGGCAACGCATATCAAAGTTTGGCAGGCGCCAGCGACTTTCGAAACGTCCCACATTGCTGGTACAAAGTTAAACCCGTCTAGCGCATGGTTGACTCATGCAGAGCAGCAGCATATACGTGTTGGAAATATTACAAGTTTATTTTTGGATTGGGATATCTATTGGGCCAAATTATCTGTTGACTCTTAATTAACTAAATGAAGAAGACTAGTCTTTGAATGTAGATACATATAGATGTTAAGCGGAAGACGAAGTAGAAATGTAATTTATCCACATACGAGGACGGTCTTTTAAGGTTAAATAATCTTTTTACATAATTTATTTTTGTTTCTTAACATCGACCTTCTTACTAAACTACCTTCGTTTTGTTTTTTAAATCGGCGCGAAATAAAACTTTTATTCACAAAAAGGTTTTTGCGGGTCGGAATTTTCTTGGAAAATGGAGAATAACGATTTTAGAGTGCTAATTAACCACTACTTTTTACGTTTTAAAACAAAATAAATAAACGGAAGATCTGAAAAAGTATTATGGTGAATCTGTTCCGTCTCATGTAATGGTACGCAAGAGGTTCAATGAATTTCCTTGTGGTCGTACCACCACAAATGAGAGAGCGCCCAGGAAGGCCGATTTTACCTCTGAAGATAACATCAACAAAATCCATGATGTCGTTTTGGCAGACCGTCGAGTGAAGATACGCGAGATAGCTGATGTGGTGCACTTCTCGACTGAACGTGTTTTTAATATTTTGCCCAGAGTATCGTACTCTGGGCATGAAAAAGCTTACTGCCAGATGGGTTCCGCGGTTACTCACAGTCGACGAAAAACGGAATCGTGTTAAAACTTCTGAGCAATGCTTAGCTATGTTTAACCGCAATCAAAGTGAAATATTGTGTCGGAAAATAACAGTTGATGAAACTTGGGTCCACCATTATACACCAGAGACGAAGGAACAGTCAACGCAGTGGACTCGTACCGGTTAACGTGCAACAAAGAAGGCAAAAACATTTTTGCTCAGCTAGTAAAGCGACGGCCACTGTTTTTGGGACAGCCACTAGCCAGGAGTCATTCACATCGAATTTTTGGAGAAAGGCAAGACGATAACTGGAGCTTAACGATAAGTTTGCTTGCTTTGCTGGATAGATTCAATGCGGTGTTGGCTTCATCTCCCAAAGACAACAAATATTTTTCATCACGATAATGCTCCCACTCGTCTGTAATCGCAAAATCAAAACTGGTTGAATTACGATACGAACTTTGCCGCACCCCCCGTATTCACAATATTAGGCCCCCTGTGAAACTTTCCTCTTCCCAATCTTGAAGAAATGGCTTGATGGACAAAGTTTTTCATCTAATACGGAAGTGATAGCTGAAACAAACGCCTATTTTTTGGGTTGGACAAAAATATTATTTTGATGGATTGAAGAAGCTTGAATATCGTTGGTCGAAGTTCAACAGCTAAAAGGAGATTATGTAGAAAAATAATACAAACTTAAGTGCATCGAAATTTCTCAAAGTTCACTGGGAGTTACTGAAAATATCTACATACGTATTTCAATTGCTTTTATAAACCTAGGAAGACTGCATGCTGACAACAGCACCATAGTAAAGAGACACAAAAAGCTAGACAGACAAACGAAATGAAATGGGTGCATGTATTGGCAATTTTTCACTAGCCCCAGTAATGAAACTCGCCTTGCTATTCGTACCCCAGCCGATGATTATTGAATCTTAATGAATCGCAACCCCGGCAACAGAATTACGGGAACATTTTAAATTACAGCGGGATTGCGGGATTGCGAGCTAACAACATTTGCTAGCAGATGGATGTGTGAACCGTATAATTCCAGTTTCTTTGGTACATGTTCAATCTGTTTGTATGTATCTGTGTCCACCCAATTATGTAAATCCTGAAGTAAATTGAATACATCAATACATAGCAGCAAAAGATTGGATTTGCATCAGCTGTGGCTTATTCTAGACTTTTTTAAATTCTGCGGTAGACGATGGACAATTCTTATCCTCTTTCTTGGAATTGTGCTGTTTAGTTGGAGTGTTTGATTATCACTAGGGAAGATAAAAAGACAGATTGGTTTTGTAACAATAGTTATGACCGTTAGAGAAAACTAAATTTACTTTGCAACACAATGAGCAATTACATTATCATCGCGTGACGCTTGTTTTTGTTACTTCTTGTGGTTTGAGAATAGCATCAAACTTTGTACATTGTAACTTTAATCGCTTTCAACAAAAGCATTCAAAGATGCATCTTAAAATGTGGGCGATAAAAAACTTCAGATATCTATAAATATTAAAAACCACGCCAGACTTTTGTCATTTTATTAATCACTTCTAAAATTAATCAATGAAAAGTTGAAAACCAAATCGAATACAGAATTACATGGGTCCTAACAAAAATTATAAATGCGAAAGAGAGTTTGTTCGTTTGTAACGCTTTCACGTTAAAACCCCTGAACCGATTTGGATAAAATTTGGCACATGTGTAGACCATGACTGGGTTAGGCCATAGGATAAATTTTTATATCGGTAGTACGTTGCATGCATACAAGACAGTATACTGTTCAAGACAAGCTGTGCACAGTTTCTGAGCAGTTACCTAACAAAATGCACTTGGCTTGCATGAATTCGCGATAGTATTTCAATCATAGATTAGTTTTATGCTACTAATAGGACTTAGATGGAATTTGGCACACAGATTGTTTATAACCTGGATTTTAACATAGCATACTTTTATTCCGGTAGTTCGTTTCCGTTTTCGGCGGAGCCGCGGAAAAGCTAGATAGTGGTTTAAAATGTAACATGGATTTGTCTGATTTCAAGCTGATTAACAAATCGTGATTTGTGTAAACTTGATTAACGTTTCCGTGAATTAGTGTTATTGATTAAACATGCATTTAGGTTTTGTAAATCAATTCCGTTGAAAGACAAACATACGATTGAATTAATATTTATACCAAAGACTAAACAGTTATAAAATCTTTTTAATCTAGGTATGCCAACCTGAAGCAATCCCCGTGTTTTTAAGAACGTTCGCATTCTAATGTCAGTCAATCTGTCAAAAATACAATCAGTGTACATAAATTTTTGACATTGATTGTCGATGAGATGAGATTGCGACTTGAATTTAAAAGTTTTTTAAGTACTAGTATTGGTCTTTAGTGGGCCTAGTGTGAGTTTATTTTAACAGTCTCGATTTTACGCATTGACCGCGTTCGGCGCTCCGATTGGCCCTTGACAATCGGAGCGCGACAAACGAATGGTGAAGGGCCAATCGGAGCGCAGAACGCGGTCGATGCGTAAAGTCGAAATGGTTAAAAAAAAACTCACACTACGGCCTCTGATACATCTCCGGCAATCTCACATAGAAGCGTTCCGTTCAGTTTTTGAACTTACTTTTTATTTAAACTATTTTGGGGTATATCAATATATTTCATGCATATTTTAAGCCTTTTCGTTTGATACCCAACACGGCTTTTTTGTCATGACTTTACATCATAATATCGCCAATAACCAGCGTACGATCAACAAACACGCTTCAAACAATCTCATTTGTCAAATTATGATATGAACATAAAAACATAACATCACGCCTTGTTTCCCCGAAGGGTTGGGCAGAGGTGTACCTATAGTACACCCACATTTCGCCAGTTATGTTTAAGTCCCATGTAATAGGGGGCGAGCCTATTGAGTTTATAAGTTATGAGTTATCATATGAACATACATACATACATACCGTAAAATTATAACCCTCCGCTTTGCTTCGCCGTAGTCGGGTAAAAACAATGCCATTGTGCGCTTAAATCATTTCTATCGTGACGATATTATCGTGGACATCCACGTCACGGCATGCATCACGATAACACTGAAAACTAAAATGTATGGAAATATATGTAGAAGCTTTTAAATGTCCGTCCCAGGTAACGTAATAACGTGTACGTATTTCCATACATATTAGAAATTATAAAAGCGCACATTCCATATTATGGACTACGCACGAGTGTGTTCTGCAACTTGGGATTAGGTCTAAAAGCTTGAACCAGTCCAACGACCATAAAGCCCAACGAACCAGCTCCCAGGAGTTTCATTTACACCGCTCCCTTCACCCACAGCTGCTGAAAACGCATTTTTATCTGCCTCTACAGTTGATGAGGTGTAATTAGAGGGGAAACGGCGCCTCCACCAGATTGCCTGCAAATTGAGTTATGTGCCGGCCGTCGGGGCTCGGTGCACTGACGCCAATCGATATCCCAGTACTGATGGGTTTGCATCAATTCGTGT
The DNA here is from genome assembly GCA_963555695.1 of Dasypolia templi. Lineage (NCBI taxonomy): Eukaryota > Metazoa > Arthropoda > Insecta > Lepidoptera > Noctuidae > Dasypolia > Dasypolia templi. The sequence continues at coordinate 14,863,853 of OY743142.1, forward strand.
TTGGTTGCGGGGTGTTGACAAATTACATAACATCACGACTTGTTTGTCCAATGGTTGGGCAGAGCCCCCACATTTAGCCACAAGTTCTATGTAATAAATAGCGGGCGAGCCTATTGCCAGCAACCGGACACAAATCCAATTTTTGTTGCAACAATACGTGTTTGGTTGCAAGGTGTTGACAGAATAGTGCTGGTGAACACTTAACAGGATTCTCTAGTACCTAGTAGTAGAGGATCTTATATGTTCTGTATAATAATATTTAAAAAAAACGTTTATTTTCTTCTCACAAAATATGTACTTTCTTTAAACTAATATTGTAATGATAATATTGCGCAAACAAGGAGCTAACTTTGTAAGAGACTGGTGCCTGAAGTAGGTTTATATAAAACCTGTATTACACCAGGCACCAGACATTGGACGAGCGACGCCATTCGTTACGTCGTGTTGACCCGTCACGAGGATTTCTGTGAATATAAGTACCGTTGGAGTAAAGTTCATATTAAGAAACGTGTTGCTAATGGTAAGGTTTTGGGTCTTATTGCATTATCAATTACATGGTTCTACAACATTTTTAAGCAACTGTTGAAGCAGGCATTCTTGAATCTTCTTGCATACAAATAAAGCAGTAGTTTGAAACTACTTTCAGTATTTAAAAATCAATACATCAAACATCGAGTCTCATTATTCACTACATAAATGTTATCTAAATAGCGGGCGTCTGGCAAAAATAAAGATACGGAGTTCGAAGTTCCGAACCGAAGTAAACAAGATTACAATTGAACGTGAGACTAGTTTACGTTGCTAATAATGAACTGGCGAACAATAAATATGGCTTAGCAAATACTTACTATACAGGATTATTTTTCATTACACACATGTAATGAAAAATAATCCCTGAAATGGGTTTTACTAGATCCGAAACGGTTAATCCTAAGATTTATATGCAAAAAAAATCCTTTCAATGAATAAAACGAATTACTGATCACCCTGTATATTCACACTATTTTTTATTTTTACAAATTGTAAGTAGGATCCTAATGTCCCGCTGCAAATGAAATGGAATGTTTTCAACTATGTTGACTATTTTGTTATGTACCTCGTGCTTGTTGACAAGCTACACTGTGCTTCCATTCCTATTAACAGTGTTATTTGGAATACATTGTATAAACCAATTACCTTTAAAAGAGTTACCGTGGAGTTTCTGGCTGTTCTGCATAGGAAACGACTAGTTGGAACAGTGCACCTAGCTTCTGACGTTTACATAAGTAAAATCATTTGAATTTGAACCACGCTTACAAAACTGTTATTAATTAACGCAGGGGATCCTGCTGCATATTTTTCCTTGCCCGTCTGAAATGGCACTCATTCACTTACAATTTTGTCTACCTATATATCTTCAATAGTCACTAATACAACATTGACGCTAAATGCGAGATCCTCAATCTTTTGACATATCTTTAATCATTGATGTCAATATGGACCAACAAAAGTTCATTGGAAGCACACTTAAAAATGCCTGAAAACATTTCAAGAGGCGCTACGATCAAAGCGATCACAAATTGTATGGGTCTATAAAGACTAATTAATGGCATCCAGTCTGTATCTTGGAATGAATGGCTCGCAAGTGTTAGTAGAGCAATGTGTATGGATGTTTGTATGTACAAGCAGGAGCGTCACAATATATTGCCGGAAATTACAATGCCGTATAAACATGTCTGCTTAAAGGACTGTTCATGTTAATAATACTTCATGATTAAGCCTGCAATGTTCTAGTGTGTCTGCCTGTTTGGTTCTCAACTTAATACTAAGTAATTTTTTCGATAAACCTCTGTTTTGGAAGGATTGAAGCGATAAAAGTATGATAAGAAATTGAATCTTTAAACGTTTCCGGCTTAAATATTTAATTACTGCGCAAGAGCAGACATAGCGTGATATAATAACATCAAAATACATAATAAGTTAAAGTTTTAGTTTTAATTCCAAAACAGAATTGTTATTATTATTGAAGTAATTATAGGACAAGTAACTCTTAACCCACATGAGTTAACCTCTCAGTTTGATAACAACATAATGCAGCGGTAATCAGTTGTCAGTGGGAGTCTGTTTATCCATTAAAATACTGATACATAAAGTACTGTATATTTACGTTCCTAAGCTAAGGGATGGCACAACAACAAGCGGTGAATACTTTATCCCATAGTAGGTATTCATTTTATATTTTGATGTAACTGTGTTTCTTATTTTTATTTAAATAGAACTTAACTTCGTTTTAGCTGTATAGAGCCTCTACATATATATATATATATGTAGGATAAGTCCGAATTCGATATTTTTCCTAGATATTCGCTACATTATAATACTTCTATTAGATCAAGATATGGAAAAAGCTGAAAATCCCTGAGAAACGTACTTAAAAGACAGACAGAAGATGAAGGAACTTTTGAAAGAGAGAAAGAAAAACAAACTTATTTGGCACAGTACCATACATATGGGACACATATTTTGCACAAATTAATATCCTAAAATAAAAAATAAAAAAAACATAAGTTCATGTGTGTTCAGCCGCGCCAAACAGGTTCATTTCAGCAATAATGCCAGACAAATGTTGTCTGACGCTGAATTTCAACTAAACAGACTGTGACATGCCTCGTTTTTCATGACAAAGGTGTGTAAAGGTGCACGGCCCATCAAAGCCGTGGCAGCCCTGCAGAGTTGGTATAGAGTTTGCGGTGCGGACGTAATGGGGACGAGCAAACATGTTTATTTGTGTCAGCCCAAACGACGACGCCAGTACGCCACATAACCAACCCGACCGTAATTACCACAAAAAGCTTGATTAACTTCAAGTAACCAGATAGTTCATGACTGGTTAATTATTAATACAATTGCTAATTTGCTATATGTCAGAAACGCGTACTTAGTTGTTTACATACATATTTCTTGTACGTAAACCTATGTAAATACAATGACAATAATTGAAAAGAATATGCTTAGATGGTTTGGTCATGTTGAGAGGATCAATAAAAGGAGACTAACAAATGGTATTTGTTCACAAGGCAGATTTGAGTGGAAACGCCGGGACCCTGACGCCATAGGAGGACATATAGTGGGGACGCAGGCATGGGACTTATAAATCTTTATTATACATTATCTTTGAAATTGTTCTGAATCGAACTGTTTTCAATCATTTGTAATATTTTTAACGACCTTTTCAACGACACCCCACACCATGGGATAGACGAGAAAAAAATAATTCCTCCAAGATACATGAATGACAGCTGGGACAAACGGCATAACGTGCTCTCCGAGGCACGGAGGGATATCTGTATGTAAAGATGGTCACCCATCTACGGACCAACCGCGGCAAGCGTAGCTTAACTTTGAAGCATCTATTAAACGACCTCTTAAAATACTCAATACCCACACTACACAATAAAATTAAATGTAACACAAATATTTGAATGTAATTTCGAGCATACAGCTATACCATTAACGCCGTATACGACTGCTGAGCGAAATTGATGATGATTAATGGCAAATATGTCAGTGATTATTATAAACTCAGTTTAAGATGAAAGTGGTCCAAACAAAATTAGACTCGCTCCTACACACGTGGATTTGCAAATAGCGTTACTAGGAACTTCTTTGATGTTAAAACTAATGATATTTGAATGATTAATTATGTGTTTTCTTTCTTTATTTAAGTCAGAAAGTGGCTAATGCTATCAGAACTCGAACGCTCATTAGGGGAGGAAATTGCGCGTACGCATTTACAACGACTAGTCCCCGTGTGAATTTGAAAATAAGAGAATTGTAGTTTCTTCGCTAATATCATTGTAAAAGCACTATAATCATTGGAAGTCGACTCTTAACGTTACAGAGTGATAATAGATGCATTACAACTTAAGATCGGACTGTAGTCAGACCGCACAATTTATTTATAACAGGAAATGCAAAGTTGTGGTTGACGTCAGATCCTGAATAATTAATAACTGACCTAGGACGCTAGGATTACAATAGGCAAAATATTAGTCATGCAAGCGCGTCTTTCTCCAGACACCAAGCTACTTAATCCGCAAAATATGATAGACAAGCTTCTATCAGCGGATTCACACGCGTGGTTGTCGAAAAATGTCCTACGAGAACGTGCTACCGGGACAAAAGTAGCCATGTCCTTCCCCAGCAGGCTTAGCACGAGCGCCCTAGAGAAGCGTATTGTCGACGGAAGAGTAGACAAAAATGGCGTTTCTGTGTAGACAGTAGAAAGTTTTCTACTGTCTACACAGAAACGAAACGCAATTGTACGGTAAAAATGGGTAGTTATACACATCACTAGCAACTAACCCGTTGCTATGGAAAATCACTGTCTATAAAGCAACCTGAGTCTAAGTGTGTCCTCGTGCTCGCGAAAAAGAGATTTCGAGGAGCGTAGAAAGCGATTTCTATTCTACAGTAGAGTAGAAACAGAAAACGCCATGCTAAGCCTGCAGGATGCCAAATTTTCCTTCTTTCCTTCCTTGTCAAATTTTATCGAAATCCGTTCAGTGGTTTAGGCGTGAAAAGGTAACATACCTACAGAGTTACTTTCGAATTTATAATACATATATGTAATTTGTTTTAATATGTAAAAAATATTAAAAAACGTAAGTTGAATTATTATTCAAATTCGACTCTACAAATCGAAATATACACTTAGAAATCGCGCCTCTGTAAGTCAAAATTTCAGCAGTTAAGTCTATGTATCTCGAAGTTCTTGTTAAGTCGAAAACTCGTTAACTCGTTTTTTTTTGCATTTCCCTTGACATTCGAGTTATAGAGATTCCACTGCATTAGTATGGATATACATAGTACCTTTAAAGTATGAATCGATATACATTAGCTACATACTACATACTGAGTAGATATATCTTTGCGAAAAAGCCGCTCGGCTAGTGCCGAACCGACCCGAACATGATACAGCGCGGAAAGATGCCAAACGAGATGACGCGACTATTCGAATTAAAGCCGAATTTATGTGTAACGTACTTTTTTTCTTTCTGTCTTCTTTCTTTCTCTAATAATTGCGGCGACTTTGTTGTTCAACAAATACCGCCGAATCAAATGTGCCCCGCACATGGCACCCTTATTTAAGACGACTTTATATTGTATGTGGGTCCCGCGAGTTATTAAAACAACTATCTCATTTCTGTCCGTTATCCCAAACAAAAAGTATTGCGAAAAAAAGTTTTTATATATGAGAGACTGTCCAGATATAGTCTATTTTGAAAATATGATTATTTGTAAGTAAAAATAAGTACGTTCCAGTTTCAAAACACGATAATTTAAATTTGCTCGCAATGGCGAGCAAATTTAAATTATCGTGTCTCATTAAAAATGGATCTGCGCCAGGAACATTTTCGCGCTATGATAGTTTACGCTTTCAAGTGTCGCCTGAAACCGGACGAATCGTACGATAGACTTCAAATGGCATTCTTGGATGGATGCAACCGTGTATCGTTGGTATAACGAATTCAAGCGCGGTCGACTAACTTTGGGGGATGAAGAAAGAAGTGGTCGCCCTTTGAAGGCTGTTACGGAAGAAAACGTGCTAGCAGTAAAATATTTAATCCAAGACATAGGCGACTTACGTATGAAGATATTCAGCACATACTGCAGGTTAGATCGGGAAGCTTTCACGAAATTCTCAACGTGCATTTTCGCATGAGGACGATAGTTTCACGATGGGTGACGCACAACCTCACCGATGCTCAGAAGCAAGCCCGGGTAGAATGGTGCCGTGATATGATAAAACAAATTTCAAGCAGGCTCGCCTCTGCGTGTTTACGACATCATTACAGGTGATGAGTCTTGGATTTATCAATATGATCCAATAACGAAGCGCCAGTCGACGGTTTGGGTGTTTCAAAACGAATCAACGCTACCAAAGTGAAGCGATCTAGAAGCGGGGTGAAGATTTTGATCGCGAGCTTTTTTTAATTTGATTGGCTACTTGGTATCAATTTCTTTACGGAACCAAAGAAGCATCAACGTTGAAGGGTATACTGCCAAATGCTTGACAGAAGTTTTCTCTGTTGTGAGCAACAAGATACCAAACACAGGGCTACGCGGGCTACTGCTCCACCACGACAACGAGCCTTCGCACACCGCGCTCAAAACGAGGGACTTCCTGGACAGCACGCCGGTCAAACTCCTGGGTCACCCTCCTCACAGCCCTGACCTAGCACCGTGTGACTTCTTTTTATTCCCGAAAAATAAAACACTTCACGGGATAAAATTTTCGTCGCCAGATGATGCGCTGTCAGCGCTCGAACAGGCTGTAAACGAGATTTCTACGGCGGACTGGAAAAAGTGTTTCGAAAACTGGTTCAGACGCATGAAACTTAGTATAGAGGCTAATGGAGAGTACTTTGATAAAATTTAATAAAAATATTGATGTAATTATCTATACAATATTTATTTTCGCAAAACTTTCCGAGTGTTGTCCCACGTATATTTACCGAGGGAGACATGAATGGCGTCAGCATAAAGTTATTTATTCCATAAACGTGTAAGTTTTAACAAAACTCGTCGGTTACACCGCAATATGCGGTAAACTTGTAACAAGTAGAACTTCCATTTATTTAATGTGCCATCTCTCTTTGTAGGGCCATTGAGGTAGGGAATGGGGAAGAAGCGCTTTCGTCCGCTTCAAGCTACTTATATGTATAAGGGCCGATTTTCCAATACGCAGTTAAGTCGTTGAATTGCTATCTAGAGGATAAAGTTATCTGGCTGTTTATCAGGCCATTTTTTTTTTTTCAATCGTGTGTTTACTAGAGAATAGCTATCTGTGCTAGTGAACTTCACACTGTCTACGTGCAAGCGAGATGCATAGATTCAGTATTCAACGTGTTAGACGAGAATAGCAACAAAACGTGTAAATCTCCAATTGTTATATAAAAAATGCCGCCAGATGCATAGAATCGCATGGTGAGTAGTAGTTTTTTACATTGGTGGCACACACAGGTTATGATCTAATTTCATTATTTTAGGTAAAGATGTGGTGCCTAGAAATAATGTTTTACAAAGATTATTAACTTTCTGTTTCCTGTTTAGTTTTATTCTAAATAAATGAAATTAAATAGGCAATGGTATCTTTTTTCAAGCAAAATCTTCTCCAAAATTCATTGTCGTCCCATGTGTTGAAATTATCAGGCTTCTCTCGTAAAACACGGGTTTTTCTCTCAGGCGGGTTCGAATAATTTAGGATTACATTTTCTTCTTCGTACGCTAAGTCAATTGTTTCAAACACATCCATCTTAACAAATTACCAGGGCCTGTGTCGCTTTACCAAAAACACAAAACGAAATAAACAGTGAAACATAACCTAAAACTCCATTCATAACGGAGGGACAAAACCCTAACTGGCTCCCAAAGAAGCAGATAACTTTATTCCTCCGTTAGAGGCTTTATTCGACAGTTAAATACTATCTGAACATGGAAAAACTGAGGATCTTGCTATCTATGGAATAAAAGCTAACTGGTTGTTTTTCTGAGGATTGAAAAATCGGCCCTAAGATGGTATGATGATAACCCTGCTTGGTGAAGCCTGCTGAGGCAATTAGATGAACGGTTTCTGCCTCGTTGGTCTAGTCATCTGGTGGTTGCAAGCGCTACTGCTAAGCATGAGGTCCTGGGTTCGATTCCCGGGTCGGGCAAAGTGTTATTAGGTTTATCCATATGGAATTTTTTTATTTGTGCCTGGTTGATAGCAATTGACTTGCCCCCTATTAAATAGGACTTAAACACACCTCGGCGAAATCTGGGTTATAGTACACTACGGTACGTCTCTGCCCAACCCTTCGGGGAAACAAGACGTGATTTTATGTTATGTTTCATGATGTTTTGTTTGAAGTTATTGTAATTTAGTCGGGGAAAAGTGTCAATGTCAATTCGCCGTGTTGTTTTTTCATACAACTGTCAACGTCAGTTTGCCGTATTGCTATTTCATATAACTGTCAAAGAATTACGGTTGTGATTTGAATATACAGACAATTTAAGTGGGTTGTCAATTCTGCTCAACAAGGGATCTCGTGTACCCATTTACTGGCTTGAGGATGTCAGATAGGCTACATGTAAAATTCTGGTAGTAACACTTGAAGCCGACACTAGCATGATGGTAGTTTGGAAAAAAAAAAAACTAGGCATATTGAGATAATTTGCTCAAAAATTTATTTCCCTGACTACATAGGTCGTGCGCATCACCTAGTGTCGTGCCTGGGTTTACCTGACTTAGTCATGCGGAGTGACTAGGGTTTTACGTCAATTGTAATTGCAGTTGTAGGTATCCTATTCATTTATAGCAATAAGCAACACATACACACTGTAAATGATAGGTAACTCAGCCTTGTTTACTACCTGTCTATTACCGTACATCTTTTTCAATTACAGTGAAATTTAAATGTGAAATTAAGTCAGTAGGTACCTATCGTTTCCAAGGAATGAAAGTTTACAGCAAACTTGAGTTCTCAGAAAGTAAACATTAATCGGCACTTGAGAGCACAAGATTTTTCCACCACATGGTTAGGAAAAGTTTACAAAAAAATACACTCGAGAAACAAATCGTCGTGAGTTACGACTATTAAACGTTAGTGGCTTCGAAGAGGTTCGAGGTAAGCCAGACGCTAACAAAACAAAATCGTTACTGAGCCGTAAAACGTAGAATTTCGTACCAAAATAAACTTAGCATTTTCACGAAATGAAAGCTAAAAAGTGAGCGATAACATTTGAAATGACGAAATTAAACCAGGAACATTTGAAACTTTTTAACGTAGATATTTTCGCTGTTTACTATGCACGAAGTGCTTATGTTCGGTTTTCACACTGCTGCGCTGATACTCATAAGTTTAAAAAAGTTAAAATATACTTCGGACTTCTTAAATTTCTATTTCTGTAATTTTTTTTATATATTATAAGAACGTAAGTAACTTGATTAAAATTAACTTTCAAATTAATTTTCTTTTTTATCGGCGGCACTCTGTCTGAATGGAGTTCAGATAGAACACGCAAAAACGGTAAAAATCTGGGGGTGACCATGGACTCTTACTTATCGTGGACTGCTCATGTTGCTCAAGTTAGTCGCAAGGTGCACTACACGTTCCATTCGTTGAAATGCCTCCAGAGCTTCTTGCCCTTGAACACAAAAATCTCCCTTGCTCAAACTCTCATACAGCCCATTATAGACTACGCTGATGCCTGTTATTTGGATGCCACCGAGGAGCTTTTAAATAAGCTTCAGCGTTTGCAAAATATCTGTATTCGTTTTGTTTTTAACCTTAAAATTATGACCACGTTTCTAACTTTCGCAAGATACTCAAGGGGCTCCCTATTCGACTTCGCAGGAACTCTCGGATATTGTGTCTGCTATTTAACATACTCCACAACCCTTTAACGCCATCCTATCTGCGGGAACGCTTCTCCTTCGCCCGCCCTTTTGATGCGCCTTGCAGGTCGCACCTTAAAAATCTCCTAAAAACCCCTCCCCACTCAACTGACTTCTACTCCTATTCTTTCTCTGTACACGCGGTCCGGTTGTGGAATTCACTTCCGCCTGACATTAGGAACTGTCAAACTGTTGTGGTGTTTACGAGGAGAGTGAAAGAACACTATCTTTCCACTGTGTCATAGTTGGATTTGTATAATATATGTATTTATTTATTTTTTATCACTTTATATTTATATGTATTTAGTGTTATTTATTTTAGAAGTATCTATGTAAGTATATTTTGACATTGTAGTTTTATTTTTAAATTAGTGAATTGTTTCGTTTTATGTATTTTGTTTTCTCTTTTACTCTTACACACGTTGTCTACATCTATCATTTACTCTCCTATTGCAGGTATGCTGGAAGAAATTTCATTAGAAATAAGCATTACCTTTGTACTTCCTTTTCTGTTATCTTTATTCTTCTTGTCTTTATATATGTGTGTACATAAATGTTTAAATAAAAATAAATAAATAAACTTTTTAAAGTTCACGTGTGTCACTGAATTGATTCTTATTCCACGTTTCTAATTCGTTATCGTCGTTGCGTTATAATGAATGCTTTTATAAATTCGTGTTCATAGAGGGTGGCAAAATTAAGACTCGACAAATCAAATCACCTGGCCGTACTGGTAAAATAAACGAGGAAAATTTATAACGTGCGCAAAAACAACACGACTATTGATTCAAAGTTATTCATCGCTATACAATGATTTTGGGCCAAATATAAATTAATCTCACCGCATTTAATATGCATTTGCTACAAACGAAAACAAATAAATTTATAATTCTGAATACAATTAATCTAATTTTAATACGCAGCAGTTAAAGTTTAATGTTATTCCAATTCCGAAAATGTGCTTTATCAGCGTTAAATTTATCGAAAGTGAAATTCTAAACTGTACAGAATGAAAAATCCAAATATTAAATTCGAATTTAATATTACATATATACATAAACTCACGCCATCTTCCCATGGAGGTAGGCAGAAACCACAGAACGCCACCTGCTACGATCCTTACATAATAAAGCCTAAAATAATTTAACGGACTGTCATGAAATGTTAATAATTTTCTAACTTTGGCGAATTCAAAGTTCTTAAACGCCACTTACAAAATAATAAAGAATTTAGAATGGTATCACGTACAACGGTCTAAACTTCGACCAAAAAACAGTCAGTATAGTAGTTTTCATAAACATAGAGGAAACGAAAGGCAAAGTAGCCGAAAAGAAGAAATCGAATGATATCATTTCAAATATATCACTAAACTTACTCGGAGAAATCTGTTATGAAATGAATAACGAGTTACGATCGAGCAGTACTTACGTACAACGTAATCGATTCTACCAATCTTTCTCGATTTCTAGTTGAGTGCCTATCTGAAATATCTGAAACTGTTTTCGCTACTAGTGTTACCTCTCACTGCGAAAGATGAGAATGAATGTTGTTTTTGTACGGCGTTATTCCCAGCGCCTACTGCTGTCGGTACAAAAATACTAAGAATATGAACTGATCTTGGGAAAAATATGCACACACGTTTAATGGAATTCAAGCTCGCAAAATCCCCTATTTATGTATCTTGATACCAAGTCCGCGGCGACGAAAGGGAAGACAATGTTACAAGAAAAATACTAAAAGCATTCTCGTCATAAACAAGACCCAAACAACAGTATATACAACTAACTAAACCTCTAGGTTCAAATATTAGTTTAAATTGTCCATTAATCTGAATAAATTCTTGCTAAAACACCCGGACTCGGTTTCCGAAACAAATTTCAGTTGGTTTGGATGAAGGGTCTCCCAAAATACTTGAAGCCATAGTGCTCGGCTCATATACATTACCTACATAATACATTGTGAGTGTCATGTTATCTGTGAGAGGGTAATAGAGGGCACTGCTATCGCTCAGGGCAGCTGCTAGTTTAGGAGATATGGGCAGTATAAGGCAACATGGCAGGAGGGGCTTCTAAATTGGTTAGGATGACTGTGTAATATACGACTTGATTTCGTTAAAGGAAATGTTGACGATGATTTGAGGTTTATGGCTATTACACCGCAGGAGATGATACTATTATAAAGAACGTGGCGGAAACATTAAGAAAAGGACATCAAAGTGTTTACTTCAAAAAGCACGTGTGATATTCATACTTTGCGTTTTTCCTTGCACTAGCATGATGTAAAAAACGGGGGCTAGCGTAGTCATTCCTATGGATAACGTCTCTTTTACAGAAACAAATGCATCGTTGGAATAATCTGACCTAACCTTCGACAGGGAGAATATTAGAAAAGAATTTACGCAAAACCGACTCGTTTCAATGTCAAAAAATATCCAGGAATAAAGCAGGAAACTCAGCAGGTACTATAATTATTTATTCCGGTAGGCTTGATTAACTGTAGGAACTTCTAAGCTATTTCGTGTATATCGTCTTTAGGTGAACTTTGACTGTGAATATTGATTTGATGATCAGTTTCATCAGATTCGTAGAAGTTGTTTAATATTTAAAGGTTTCTAGTTTAGTAGTGCTTCTAGTAAACTAGCACATATTTTCAAAGGTTAAAGAAAAGTTACTGCTATGGGCAACCGCAGTTCTTAGAACAAGAACATAACATGCTGCCTGTATTCCCCAAAGGGTTAGACAAAGTTATTTTTTACTTAGTTCTTAGTATACTCTAGTTATTAGTATACTGTATGTGCTTGTGTAGTTCAAGCACATACAGTATATAATAGGTTGGGGATAAAGTTTCTTAGCATTTTTTAAGAAAATTCAAAACATCTTTTAACATAGTTTATTTATATTTAACTAAAGTATGTAGGTACCATTTTGTTCTATAACTTTTTGCTATCTTGTAGGTAGGGACATGATCCCATTGCTATAGAAATTTTGGGACTTCTGATCAAAATACCGCGACAAGTATTTTTGGCAGTCCTCTCGTGATGTTGACCTGACACTGCCTAAAGAATTCTGAAGAGACCGAAACAGGTGGAAATCTGAAGGAGTAAGGTCTGGACTATTCGGCGGATGCATTTACACCTCCCAGCCAAACTCTCTTAATTTTTGCTGAGTGGCTAAAGATGTGTGAGGTCTAGCGTTATCATGATAAAAAACCACACCCCTTCTGTTGATTAAATTCCGGCCGCTTTCTCTCAACTTCTTGCTTTAATCTCATCAGTTGTTCGCAATAGAGTTCAGAATCGATGGTCCTGCCTGGTGGTAACAGCTCATAATGAATAATGTCCAAAACCCTTCCAATCCCACCACACACACAGCATCACCTTGTTGCGAGTTAACCCGGGTTTCGCCACAGTCTGTGAAGCCTGACCGGCCTTTGACCACGAGCTTTTTCGCACGTTCTTGTCGTACGTGATCCACTTTTCGTCACCAGTTATCAGCTTCTTCAAAAATGGTTCGGTTTCATTACGTCGTAATAAAGAATCACAAATGAGTACACGGTTCATTAGGTTTCTTTCAGTGAGCTCGTGAGGTTCCCAAATATCGAGCTTTTTTCAAATGCGCTAAAACTGTTTTGTGGTCAATTCCCAGTTCTTCAGCTTTGCTCCACTTTTTCAAAAATGGCATCCATTTTATCCGTAATAGGGCGACCAGAGCGACGTGCATCTTTGACATCAAAATTTCCGGATTGAAAACGCTTAAACCAAATTTGTGCTACTCTCACAGACACTGCACTAGGTCTATAACCATCGCAATATTTTTTTGAGGCTAGCATTGCATTTTTACCTTTTTTGTAGTAAAATTTTAAAATGTATCGAATTTCTTCATTCGATTCACTCATCTTGACAGTACGAAAAACAAATAAAAATCACACATTTTCCTAATTTGAATTTGGAATTATGTTCTTTAAAATTTAAAATTTCAATGATACCAAAACCAGCCAGACACAAATAGAACACCCAAAGATTTTATTATTTAGAGAAGTTCATACATACTATAATGAGAAATGACTTTTCCCCCAACCTAATAGTATACATATAGTACACGCGGCTACATACCAAGCTATACATTTCCAGTATAAGCTGATCTCTTATTGTAAGGAAATCCTTTACAAAGTGAGACCAGCTTAAACTGGTAATATATAGCTTGATATGTAGCAGTGTGTACCTACACCCATATTTCGCCAGTTATGTTCCATGTGATCCTTATCACATGGGACTTGTCGAGCCTCTTACCATCGGTCGGGCACAAATCCAGACTCTGGGCTGCTACTGAGAAATTCCAGATGGAAAAACCCACTAGCACTGCCCGACTGATTCGAGCCCAGGACCTCAGCAGTAGCGCTTGCGGGCGCTCGACCAACGAGGCAGTTCTAAAACTAATGACAAAATCTAACAACTATGGTCAAAATAGCTAGTCAATATTTATTTGAGAATTTAGGCCTACATCAATCACGCAAATGCGTGGCCATGACAACGTTTCCTTGAACTTTCGAATCGATTGGTCCAACTAATGGTTGGACCAACATTATTCTGGAAGTGCCAACAAATGATTGTGTGTCTATAAACACTAAAATGGTACAAGTTATTCCAACACGTGTGCTACACGCCCACGGGTGTCAAGAGTCTATATTTTGATTAATTATCGGCCTCCATCTAATGTAATATTTGGGTGAGCAGTTAAGCAACAATGGCCAGCAACATTCACTTTTCGAGTACTTCCTAGATACAGTGTTAAGGCTCCCACAGACAGGCGTGACAGCGCGTAGGTAAAACAACTTCCATAAAAACATCATGAAAACTGTTCTACCCGAATCGTGTCGCACCGTCGCGTCGCCGTATTATAAGGAGACTTTAAATGAATTATCACCAGATGCCTTATAAAAAGCTATTGCTGAACAATAGAATAATATAAGTATGTACAGTTAAGTACCGATAAGTAAAAACTTTAATTAGAGATCACACTGGGCTCAACTTTAAAATTGCTAGCTTAGAACTATGCTAGTTATTCGAACTAACTAATGAAAGCATTGAAACTTTTATTTAATTAATTCTTTCAAGTTGAAAACCTTGAGTATTTTATCGATCTCATTAAGTATAGGCCAGGCCAGTGGACTCGAAGGTCGAAAGTCCCATACCACTTATCAAGTTACACTCCCAAGAAGCTTCTATAATCATAGAGCAATTTTGTAATAAGTTAAATAAACGGATGCAGGAATATGATACTAATATTCTTGTATTTCATATAAGGAAACAGCTAATATAATCTAATACGTTTATAAACGAAGCGAACCATATTTCTTGAGCACTCTATATAAGGAAACCAAGGCTTTAACCGATAAAGTGCCGGCAGAAAATGTAATCTTACTGGAAAACGTTTATTTCCATCGGTAAGTATTTCTAGGAAAACTAATCAAAAACGTTTTAAACCTTGTGAGATAAAACGAAGTTATCTCTGTAATAAACAGAAATAGAAAGCTGTTGTTAACCGGTGGGCTTCAAAAAATACGAAATAATACGGAGAAGGTAAATTAGATTCTGATACGAATCAATCATCGTGGGTTCGGCTTGTGGACTGATCGTGGATTATTCTCTGGTAAGAGAACAAAGGCGTAATTATAAAGTGGCCAGTAATTAATCAGGATCTTTGCTCTGCTATGTTGAGAGTACGCTTGTGAATTTAATCGAACCATTCATTACTGCGGGGGCGTCTATCGATTTATCAACGTTTGTTTTACGAACGGTTATCCGTTCCCCCGCCCTTAGTGCTGTTTTAACTTGCCAAGAAATATCAGTAATTAATCTTCATTTTTATGTATTTGTGTTTCGAGCATTTAATTTTATGTAAGGATTTAAACATCGTTTTGCTACAGCATCATTGATAATAAATTACACTTGTCTGGCTACCGGATCGATTTAAGAAATAGCTCTTCGCAGAATGATACGCAATTTCCGCGCACACTGATAAATCCATCAGGTTTTAAATTTTTATCTGCAACTGGAATGTAATAATTGGATGTTAAAGGAAGGACAATGGTATATAAAGAACTATATTATTATCTCGAGCAAAATGAGACCGACAAACTTATAATGACCACCTGAATAGCGGCGTGCATTGTTTTCACAACTCTTTGAACGAATGCCAATAGACAGTTACACCGTTCGCATGAAACATCCATACGAATATCAACCTTATAGGTACTGAATAAGGAACATAACAACTGGCATCCAGTCAATAACTGCGCGGTATATTCTAAAGGACGTTATCGATATGTACCCGATGTGAAAAATATCAATGTATAATAACATGAGACTTGATGAGACAATACACGAATATACGATATTATAATTATATTGGTCATTAAAATATAATGAAGGAACAGAAACATGAAATGATAAATCACGCAAACACTCTAACTAACTAAATTCTCTTCGTTTTCTGCGAAGCCATGGAAAAACAAGTTAACCTAACTATAAACCTTTCGCTCGACGCCATCTCACACATCTTGTGTCTGTCAAATTTACATAACAGTAAAAATAGTTAAGAAAATATGTCAATAAAATTAGTTTAACATTTTCGTTAATAGTCTAAACCTAATTAAAATTAATAACAGTAAGAGTTCGTTAAGCAAAAGTAATTAAGAACGAGGTAAGGATGCTAGAAAATAAACAGTTGTTCGTGGGTAGAAATTAGAAAAAAGCGTACAATGGCCTAAAGGATATGAGAAAGAAAACCAACAGAGACGATGTTTGTGAAACAAAACAAGAACAACAGCCAAGGGAACGTGACAACCTCACACTTGTGTTGGGAAGTCATATAATAGAACTGCATATGAGAATTTATTGCTCCAATCAACTACAGAATCTAACTCATGTGATATGCAGTTTTAGAACAACAACTTGATTGACACGCAAAAATCAATGTAGAATGAATGAAAACCTTCATTGATCAGAAAACAGATCAACGTAACAAAGTAGATGAACCGTTTCATTGACTACAGGACTTAATAACAACAACATCCAGACGATTAATGTACACAAATGAGAAGACGCCACGAAAGATCTTAATGAAACTAAAACAGTACCCAGACAAAGACAATGGAAGCCAACTCAACGTAACAGAGAGAAGAAACGGTGATGACTAAAAAAGGAAACACAGCTTTAATTGAAATAACCATAAAGTAAGTGACTCAACACGGGCGAGATGCAATTTCTAAGTTGAATTTCGTCAGTGTTGCCACACCGATGTTTATTAACTATGAAATTAGGCGCCAGGAACTAATAAATTTAATATGACAGATGTAGTAAAATTTTATCAATTGAATAGACTTTTGCACGAAGGCGTTAGTTACTTTGTAGGCGTGGAAATAGCAATACAACTATATCTGGTTTACTTAGCAGCAGAACGGATTCTAAAAAAGGAAAAAAATCTTAGTATCAATCTTTAGAGAAATCTATGCTAATTTTACCTCATTCAAAAACTATACGATTACGATGTTAACATCAAATTGTTTCATAGTTAGTCGCTGAGAGAGTTTCGATTACTCTGAAATAAATCCCTCTTCAATGTAATTAATATCATTATCAAATCGGCATGAGGCCGCAAACAGCAGTTATATTCTCGTAATATCCCGCCGATACTGAGACTTCACATGTGATGATAGGCCATCCTTGTTTTCTACACTACATTTTGTGCAAGTTAGAGCAATGTATGATACCAGCCTATTACTATCCCACAGCTGGGCAAAGGACTCAACTCATACAGAGAAGGCACGAGCATAAATCACCAGGCTTGGTCAAGACGGGGTGGCGATTTCTTACTTTTATTGAAATTGGTACGCGCCCGGATTTGAACTCACAGCCTCGTGCATAAAAGGCGAAGTGTCAAACAAATGACAGCCTGTGATAGAGTTCGTTTAAAGTAGTATAAATTGTAGTCTATGGTTTTATGCGTAACCTGTCAGAAGTACACTTATTTTTCTTTCCACATCCACACATATAAAACATTAAAAAATCATAGCTGGTCATAAAATAATAAGTTAAGTAAAAAATAAATACCAATTGGTTATTAGAAACATTCAATAACCACATGACGAACGAACAAGTTTTTCGTATTATGTGAAACGGAACGTGTGTAAAACCCGCTCCGTTTCCTAAAGTCTATTAGGAATGATAAACATAGTAACATTGCTTTTTTTCTTGGCTGTATTTGAAAATTCAAATAACTGAAACGCAATAAGCAAAAAAAAAGCATTTTTTTTTAGATATTTTACATCACTAGACGCATTCGAAAAATTTCAGGTCAAGACTGAACATGATTCTTTATAAATCCATTAGTGAAAACTGTTTACTATGAAACTTACTATGAAACGGTGCGATGGCCCACTGGATGAATCATAATTATAGTACACATGAATTTGTTAATTGTGTGGTGTATGATAGCGTTTAATACTAGCGTGATTTTAAGCTTAAAACTAAAATAGTTAGCATTGTAATTACTAGCATACTTATTTATCATCATTTACCTCTCATAAAATTCCCAGTTTCTTTTCAAAATACACGTTGAAGAGTCTTCATTACCTGGAAAAAAAAATTGAATAAAGTGTCCATTTCTTATGTTATTTCTTTCATATTTGCCACCTTTGATACTTGACTTTCATCTGATATTGGGGTCAGACAAGGACATTCGGGTGAATAATTCTATTTCGTTATTTTTATATAACTTTTGTCTGAATTTCTACGTAACTTTTAATAAAAAGGCAACTTAGAATATATGTACTAACTAGACTAGACTTTCTATCCCCAAAGTTTTCGTTGGAAACAATTAGAATCCGACCAGCAATAAATACTTTACTGTATACGTTAAAAATAAAGCTGAAACGGTCTAAACTTATCGAAAACCGTTTTGGGAATCGTTTTTTTAGATAATGATCGAAATGGGGAAAATTATCTAGCAGAGCTAACAGGGCGATATATAACTAATCTTTACTCGTTAGGGCAAATAACCCAGGTTTTGTATGACAAAATTAAAATTGTATTGCTAACTGTTTTAATGAATGGAGTAGTTCTTTATTTATTTATTTATTTAACCATTTATGTACACACATATAAAGACAAGAAAAATAAAGATAACAGAAAAGTACGTACAAAGGTAATGCTTATTTCTAAAGAAATCTCTTCCAGCATACCTGCAGTAGGAGAGTATATGAGAGATGTAGACAACGTGTGTAATAGTAAAAGGGAAAACAAAATACATAAAACGAAACAATTCACTAATTTAAAAATAAAAATACTAAATCAATATATACTTACATAGATACTTCTAAAATAAATAACACTTAATAAATATAAATATAAAGTGATAAAAATAA
This sequence comes from Dasypolia templi, assembly GCA_963555695.1. Taxonomy (NCBI): domain Eukaryota; kingdom Metazoa; phylum Arthropoda; class Insecta; order Lepidoptera; family Noctuidae; genus Dasypolia; species Dasypolia templi. The sequence continues at coordinate 14,882,697 of OY743142.1, forward strand.
AAACATACACATATATTAAACAAATGCAACTATGACTCAGTGGAAAGATAGTGTTCCTTCACTCTCCTCTTAAACACCACAACAGTTTGACAGTTCCTTATGTCAGGTGGAAGTGAATTCCATAACCGAACCGCGTGTACAGAGAAAGAGTAGGAGTAGAAGTCAGTAGAGTGGGGAGGGGTTTTTAGGAGATTTTTAAGGTGCGACCTGCAAGGCGCATCAAAAGGACGGGCGAAGGAGAAGCGTTCCCGCAGATAGGATGGCGTTAAAGGGTTGTGGAGTAAGTTAAATAGCAGACACAATATCCGAGAGTTCCTGCGAAGTCGAATAGGGAGCCACTTGAGTATCTTGCGAAAGTTAGAAACGTGGTCATACTTTTTAAGGTTAAAAACAAAACGAATGCAGATATTTTGCAAACGCTCAAGCTTATTTAAAAGCTCCTCGGTGGCATCCAAATAACAGGCATCAGCGTAGTCTATGATGGGCTGTATGAGAGTTTGAGCAAGGGAGATTTTTGTGTTCAAGGGCAAGAAGCTCTGGAGGCATTTCAACGAATGGAACGTGTAGTGTACCTTGCGACTAACTTGAGCAACATGAGCAGTCCACGATAAGTAAGAGTCCAAGGTCACCCCCAGATTTTTTACCGTTTGTGCGTATTCTATCTGAACTCCATTCAGACAGAGTGGAGACAGCGACGCAACATCGAGCCTATTTCGCATATACCTGCCGCCGATAATTATGGCCTGAGATTTCTTAGGGTTGATCTGCAGTCCAAAAGACCGCGACCACTCGCTAATCAAACCCAGGTCTCTGTTCATAGCAGACACGGCGGCTTCCGCATCTTGCGTCAAGAAATGATCGTAAAGCTGCAGATCGTCGGCATAGAGATGGAAGTGCGAAGAGATGACCCTGGTGACAGAGTTAATGAACATAGAAAAGAGAAGAGGAGAAAGAACGCCACCCTGAGGCACACCAGCGGTAAGAGAGCACCATTCAGAAGAAGACTCTTCGAGACTAACTCGCTGAGAGCGGCCTTTAAGATAGGAATCGAACCAGCCAATAGTAGAAGAAGAGAAATTGAAAGATTTAAGGAAACCCAGAAGGATATCAAAATCGACAGAGTTGAAGGCACTGCTAAAGTCAAGAAGTACAAGTAAGGTGAGAGATTTGTGGTCCATAGCCCAGCGGATGTCATCGGTAACCTTCAGAAGAGTCGTTACAGTGCTATGACCAGGTCGAAAACCAGATTGAAAAGGACTAAGAAGGTCATTCGAAGAAAGAAAGGCAGAAAGTTGGAGGTTGTTCTTTGTTACGAATCGATACTATATGATAATATCATGTTAATTATTTGTTAGTTTCTTTGTTCAGTGGTTATTGTATAAAGAATACTTGTCTTCCAAAACATAACGTGTCTGTGCAATGTTACTTACGAAAAACAGGCCGAGTGAGTGTCGGACTACGTACAGTGAAACAATTACGGGTTCTGTACGATTTTACAGAGCTCAAAAATAAGTTTAAGTTATTTCGAGGAAAACTACGAAGTAGGTACGCTACTTCGAAATATCTTATCGAGGTTTTCCTCGAAATAACGATATAAAATATTTCTACGGTTGTAAACAAAATAGTCACTTAAAACTCCTGAATTAGGGAATGCAACACGGTTTCACCGAAAACGGAAAAACCGGTTTTTAATTAGTATTTTGTTTTAATAGATACGTTTCTATTTAATATTTAAAAAGATGCAAGAATTAGGCGACCTAAATTTCACAAGCAGTTTAAAAATATAATTTAGATAAATAAATAAAATTATTTTCAAGCCGGGTTCCTCGAACACCTTTTTTTTTTCGTAACCGAAAAAAAAACCGGGGTTTTAATTTGGGCCGGTTTTGTTATTCCTAATCCGAATAATCTTTTTGATTATGCGATCCAACCCCCACACCCATATGTGCATTGATTTTTTGTTCACCCTTCTGTTACATGTAGGGGGATGCTAATTATTTAACTACTAACTGTAGGTACACACAGACACGATTTGACTGACAAAAACGAACACAATTTGGCTTGTACTGTTGCTCCGAGATACATAATAAAACTGCCTCTTAGTTATATCTGATATAAATCAGTTGAACTTCACCATTTACCAGTTCCAGACACATCTAACAGATTAATGTCCCGTAGATTGCAATAATCTAAGACTATCAAACGATAATCTTTTATCAGAAGATTGATTTTAGAAATATTAAACTCTATGAGGCCTATAATGGCTTTTAAGGTAATGGACATTCGTTCACATTTTTGCACCCAATGCGACTGTTACTAACAATGCCACTTTGCGTTATTACCAAGCACAAGGATAACATAATTACGTCATACCTCTATGGTTTTAATAAAAAGATTAGAACGGGTTTTATTTTAGGCCGCCATTTAACGATGGTTTTGATATGCATCGACAAAGGTCATACGCAAATGTCGATTTGCGTATGACCTTTGTTGCATTGTGCATGTCTTGAGAGTTGTTTTTTTATATTATGTTTTGTATTTAAAACATTCAAAAACCCATGTTGTTCGCGAAAAATACAAGAATGTTAATACTGGGTCTATTTCATACATATGTCAGAGATACCATTGTTTCGCGTTGATGGAAACATGATGTTCGCAAAAAAGAAGTGTTTGCTTGCAGGAGGCATTCATGTCTCAACTTTTGTTCAACTTACATCACGCCCGTATTCCCCGAAGGTTGTGGCAGAAGTGAACCTATAGTAAACCTACATTTCGCCAGTTATGTTTAGGTCCCATTTAAAAGGAGACGAGCCTATTGCCATCAACCGGCACAAATCCAGGCTCCGGGCACCTACTGAGAAATTCCATATGGTAAACCCAATAACCAGGAAATCAAGCCCAGGACCTCATGTTCAGCAGTCAATACTACACTCCTGTCTTTCTCTACATTTTAAATTACTATCCCTCCAAAAAATACTCTACTCGATACTCTTACGTCCGGTCCGTGCGTACGTGGGCTAACTCTACTCAAGATACAATTAGCTTCATCACTAAAAGTGTTCTTGCATATCCAGTGTACCTATGTAAGAAAAAAACTTGACGAGAATCATTGAATTTTTCCTAGTTTAGTGTTATGTTAGGTATCTAGAATGTTGTCATTTGCCTTTTGAGCACAATAAAAAAAGGTTTCTACCTAAAATAGTTTTTAATTGTCAAATGCAATTAACGAACTAGTAATTGCATTTATAATCACAATGTCTTCAGCGTCGCCATCTAATAGGTCGTGGTTGCAATGCTAATGTATGCCACTTGTCCTGGATAAACAGTCATTACATTTTATTAAAACAGTTCGTGTTTCTATCAAATTAACTTACTTTCAAGCAGCACCGTGATTGGTATTGCCGATTCATTTGAAACCTATAGTGTAATTACTTGTAGGTTATAACATTATAATTGATAGCCGATAGATTGACAATTACGAATTAATATGATGTTTAGACAGACAAATGTTTTGGAATCTGTAATACAATGTTATAGTGCATTGATCAAAAAACATCTTGACTCAGGGGCTCGTGGCTAAATCGAAGGTCAGTTCGTGGATGGGTGACCATCCATTACCTACCGAAACCCCACCGCGACTCGGCAAGCACGTTAAGGCATCGTCCTAATAGAACGCGAATGCGCGATGCGACCATCGCGTGTACGCGCGATGGCAAAAACTGGTGTCCCAATGATAATCGCGCGAATTGACGACGCGAGCAAGCGATCGTGGATTAGGGCGTGGTGCCCCGCTACGCCGACGCGATTCGCGCGAATTTTAATTAGGACACCTATTCGAGTTCAAGATGTTTGATCGCGCGTTCGTCCGACTAAAATTCGCGCGAACCTACGATGATCGCGCATTCGCATTTTATTATGACGATGCCTAAGCCAATGGTCCCGGCTGTCATTCGAAGATCTTTGACAGTCGTTACGGGTTGTCAGAAGCCCAAAGTCTGAGCTTACCAAGGAGTACCTTGTTAGCCAGTAACTGGGCTGTGGAGGTCAGGTAGGCAGTCGCTCCATGTAAAATTCAGCTGCATCTGGTTAGACTGGAAGCGGACCCAAAGACAGTTGGAAAAAGGCTAGGAAGATTGATTGACCTTGACTAAGACGAAATAGACCCCCGTGACGTATCGTCAAAAACAGCTACAAAGACTTCGCTGTGCCTGCAGAACAAACTAACAATTTACACATTGGTCAGTGTACATTAGATCACCTCAACATACGGCGAGGCCAGTCAATAAGTACAGTGGACAAAACGTCGTCGCATGTCGTGATATGTAAAATTTATGGCAAAGCATTGGAAAACACCCGAGTCCATTTATGATGTTGTTGGCACTACGCCTACAGGAGCGCCAAATGATGGCTGACTTTAGTACCAGGGCGGCACGCGAGCTTTGCGACGTTATTTGTACTACACTATGGTAATTTGCCTTTGTTATTAAAAAAAAAAAACATTTATTTGCCAGAATGTAGGTTTACATGGATTTGTATGATCTTAAAACCATGATACTCCCTTTATATTAATTTGCACACTGTATGAAAATGTTTTATTCAAAAAAAAAAAAAAATATGGCAGCAACAAATACGTGCTCATGCATTAGGTTTTAGGAACAAATTTATCAATTTATGTCAAAGTTGGACCTATATCAGTTCAAGAGATAATTTTAATTAATGTCAGATTGAGAATTGAATAAATAATTGTAAATTGCACCAAATGGAAACAGCGGGGCTTGAAGGTATTATCGAATCACTGGAACAAACGGGGATCGAGCGAGCGTACGTCATTAATGATATCAAAACTGCTATATTGTCAAAGTGTCGACATGGTAAAATCTTAAAATTAATAAATTATTGTAATGTATTTACCAATATTTTACATTTCAGTTTCCTTCTCCGCGATCTGACATGTATTCATTAAGATCGTAAAAGCGCATTTTTGTCAAGGGTTCAGCAGACAAATACAGTGTAAGTTATTACTATTGAGATTTGAATTTATGAGTCTGGGGATGTGGAGGATCAAATTGTGTCTTCAAGGCCTGTAATGTAACAATCCCAGATTCCACTGTAATGGCTAGAGCTTTGCAAGTAGACTGCGCTGGCCGTCAACTGCTAGGTAGAATAGATACATATAATTAAAATTAAAAAAATATACAACGAAGAATAAAATTTAAAAAAATTGCAGCCACCCTATTGGATTTTCATTTAAACCTCACTATTGGCTTCAGCACCCACGAAAACCATGAAAACTACCTCTCGCTCTCTCTCTTTTTATTTCTATTATATATAATTAAAGAACTTCGTTCCAATAAGTAGAAGTAACACGGCTAGGTCGCGGAACAAGGTTACATTACAAGTGAATGCTCCCGGCGAGGGAGCTCACACTCCTGCCCCTATACCAATTGATTCCGGGTCGGCGCACACGCAACATATATTTTTTTTCCATAATTCTCTATTAGTCGTCATCTCGGTAGACACCTAGATGGATGGACTATGTGAAATATGATATGGCTAGAAAGGGCGTGCTTTCTAGCCATATCATCTTTAACAGTCCATCCATCGTTTCTTCCCCTACTCCTAAAGCCATCGACAACATTCAAGATTTAAATTGTGGAGAATAAATAATGATTGCGGTGGTCACACACTTAATAGAACCAATTCTCGGTAGCGGTACCAGCTCGTGACTCCTTTCATTAGCAATTTACCAGGGAACGTGACTTGCCGTTACAGCCCAAACAAGGGCCTAAAAATGTGTCCGTCACTGGTTGAACCTTGAACTTATCATATCATGTACATTAGTGGAGTCGCCCAAGGCTACTATACGCTACAACAGGGCCTATCGATCAAATCAAACGTCACAATATGGTGTCCCACTTTCTAGTGGTGGTGTGTCGCAAATATCTCGAAGCGATACAAAACCTTTTGATCTATTGCTTTTCCTGAAACCACTACAGTCCAACTGCCCGTGACTCGCCGCGGAATTGGCGATGTTTTGGACTAGCCAGATTTAAAATACTGGCGTGCTAGCGTCACGAAGGACAGAATACGTACCTTACATTATTTTATTACTGTGTGAAAATTCCTAGTTTTTCATTTCATTTGTCCATTAATTTATCACTGACTTTGAATTAAATTAATTGATTTTTCGAGCTGAAAATGAAGCTGGGCTTTATCTAAACTTAGTTTTAAACCACTTATAAGTGGTTTTGACTTAAAACTTAGTTATCGTCGAGAATTCTATTTTCTAGTTGTGAAGAGCTGGAAAAACTTTTCCAAGGGTATCCCGAAAAGTAATGATAATTCCAAGAAAACTTCGTGAATAAAATGTGCTTAGGTAAGTACTTTCTGCTTACCGGCTGGATCAGAATAAATTTTTAAGTGGCTTCTTACTCCAATTGGACTGCGCCTATAAAATTCTTCGGAGAACTTTATGGCCGACATTGAGAGGTCAGACCAAAGACCAAATATACACCGCCACAAATTGAGTCGTAAACTACTACGTTTCAAACTGTTCACAGGAGGCGAAAATAATTTTAGACTTGCGTTACGAAATTTTACCGTACGATAATGAATTATAGCATCAATCATGATGGTACCTATTTTCAGGCGTTGTCCAGAAAGGCGTGCAAGAATTTGACAAATGATATAGTATGCGATATATTTTAGTGCTAAGTTACTGCTCGGCATCAGTTTTAGGTTCTAGGGCGAATTAGTACTCACTCGATCGATGTTTTCAAGCCGTATAAAAATTCTGAATTTGCATAATCACAAGCACGCAGTTTGAGGTAGGTCTAATGGCCGATTCCTATAATTTTCGGACCGCTATTGGCTAAAGTTAACTCTTATGGTGTCTTTGCCAATAATGAAGCGAAAAATTGCTTCTTCATAGCTTCGTATAGTAAACCCTCCCATATGGAAGTAGCTATAACAGGTAAAATAAGGTTACGAATCTCTTTAAATGCTTAGTTTGGCAAAAAAATATGCTACCATTGGTAAGCAAAACGATTCGTTTTTGTGTATAGGAACCGAGCATTAGTCACAAGGACACCGGCCGTAGTGGTCAATTGAGTCACCAGTGTAACCAAGTTTTCCGTACCTCACCGTGTCGTATGTCGCACCTGGCCAGTCAGTCCCTCGCAAGATGGCCGATTTTTGTGAGGAGACAGCGTGTCAACTGAGACACCGAGGGTCGAAGCGAGGTTAGGTATTGATGACATGTTGTTAAAGCAATTAGTGTCTCGAACGGTTTTCAAATAATATTTCGTATGAAACGTTAAACAAGTGGCGCCAATTGTTATGTTCATGTCACTTTTCTATGTTGATAAAGTGGAAGGTCATAAAAGTATTAAGAGACGGACTGACATATGTCCTAGGTATGTTTCTCGACCTGAATCACGTAGTATTGCGCAATACATCATAGACACATACATAGTAATGTGGAATCACAACAATCTAGTGAAACCAGTTGGTTCTAGTGCGACTATGAGCATGTTGCATCCAGCCATATCATGTATCTGGCTCACATGCATATTGGTCAGTGTTGCCTGCCTTCGAATTAATTTCACGTTACAAAGACATAATATTTTGAAGAGATGCATTTATTGAACGGGTGTTTACAAGATATAGATCTATACAAGTTTAATAATGTAAATTCGTGTCATCATAATACACTTACAACAAAATGATAACCTGAAAACTGACGATCTTTTAATGGCAATCATGACCACCTCTTATTTAGTAAACGGTAACAGTTTTTATCTCCTTAATACCGGTTAAATTTTCCATATCCAGCAGACAATATTTCCATCAGCAATTTGGTGGATACGTGTACAGCGTCAGGGCGAGCCGACCTATCGAAAATAGACTGGGAAGCTAAATAAGCGACTATAACTGAGCACTAGAATGCAGACACGAATACCTATGCGGGCGCACGTGTCATATTGCATGATCTCATATTAAACCCGGTGGTAGTCTGCATACCGATCGAGACTATTCACAACCGCCGTTAATTGCCTAAGAACTTGACGATTCTTAGGATAAAACCGACTCTATCGCTCAAAGTGCCCTGCCCTTACTGCTGCTGCGCTATCACTGTCAAATTGTTACCGCGACATGCTGTTGAGCTGTACCTTTAATCTTTACTTTTCCCACTCTTCTTATCTTTCTCTTTGCTTATCGACAGCCCCCTTTTATGTCCAGGAAAATCACTGTCCATTTCAGGGTTGCCTGGAAGAGATCGCAGAAAGTAAGGCTGTCCATTGTGGTGTACATTAACATTTATATAAATAAATAAATATGCCTAATAATAACATTGACAGATCGCTATAAAAAGAATAACATTAATTTTAAATATTAAGACTTTATAATCAAAGCCACTTGATCCACTGCTCCCGAGATAACAATTAAGGAGGTACAGTACCTGTGAGCACCCCAGCCGATATACAAATATGACTGCTGTTGACCAGCAATATATGTCTTAGAAGAGAAAAAAAACAGATTGTTAGCTAGCCACCGCGTTACATAACCCCAATGAAGATTGAAAGACGACTGCAACAATACATTCAAGTATCAGTGCCACCAATTGACACAGATGATGATGATTGGCTGCAATTCTCTACAATTGCACTGATGGCTCAATCTGGGAGAGCACTCGGTTAGGTGGTGCTTGTCAAAATGTTAACGAGGTAACTCGTCATTCTTTGGTGAAATCTTGGCATAACGCCTGTCTGCGTCACCGGCGGTCAGGCCATGATAGGCAACGAAGGTTGCTGTTGAGGTATCAGTTACAGTTCAGTGCACAGCTGGCGTTTAAACGCTATGTAATTATGAAGTGAACGAAGTTTAAAGTGGAGAAACTTAACACGATAATATTAAAGCCCTTAATATAGCAAATGACTTACGATATGATACAATATTTAAAGGTCGATGGAACAGTCGTTTTATAAAAAATAAAATTGTGGTGTCCGTAGCCGAGAAAGTTTCAAGTAGGCAATCAAGGCCACTGGTTGTGAAGAGAAAGGCTTGATGAAACCTGAAATAAGGATCTTGAAAATCATACACAAAGCAGAAATAAAATATTTAAATATGATATAAGTATTAGTCATAACTCTATTTTGTAACCTCACCCGCTTTTTTTAAATTTGAAAGTTCCTAATGAGAGATTTGCCTGACTGAATTCTATTGATATTTTTGGTTCAAAGTTAAAGTGAAAACTTTATCTTTCGATTAAAATAAAGCGTGAGGTCAACAATAAATATCCTTACAGATACGCTATTCGGTTGAAGCGTCGAATTCACTTGTCCTTACTGACCTGCATCGAATGTTATTGAAAATTTTAGTGAGGTTATGCAGTAATACCAAAATACTTTTAAGCATTGTGGCGTATAATATAAAAAGAACATAAGTACCTCGATGCTGAACGGCAGCAAAAAATGGGAAAGCGATGAGAAACGGGTTTTAGCCGTGATTTGCACTGAATCATTGAAACATGTTTCGAAACCCAACAGACAACCTTCGGAACCTTCAAACACAATTTCACGAAATAATTCGTTAAAAAGTTTAAAAACTGGAGTTTTGTTCCTCAAGCGGTCTGCGTCGTTCGCATGCACCCATGTGCAGCACTGGCTCGCGGGCCGTCATGTGAGGAAATTACCACTTTACTAAGACCCGCCAGTCAACACCACCTTTCTTCTGTGTGCACGGCCAAATATATCGATGTAGGAGGCGTGGCAGACCAGCTTATACAAGCGTAGTGTCGATCAACCTCGCAGCAACCGGTTCCGAGTCGGTCCAACCGAACAAGACTGCGATATAAGCGTGATAATAACATTTTGTATGTGAGGGGGGAGGCCAAACACTGTTGAAGACTTCCAACGGAAGCTGAGCAACTGTTTTTTGCCACTTAGAACGTAGATAATTAATTTACGGACGGTGTAAACGAGGTGAGAATCCATTAATCTGATGTCATTCGAACTATCAAGAGCTGAATTGATTAATTATGTTTGGTCAAGTTGTGTGTAAGTAGGTTGTTTTCCGTATTCTTCTGTTAGAAATTGTGGTATGAGAGATAATTTATTGGTAAACGTGTTTGTAATAGAGATATCGTATCGTAGCCGCGTGAAGGCAACTTTGTATGTAACAGTTACAGCCACGTTACAGCCACAGGTCACGCATTGCCTTCAGTGAATTGAATTTGTGGAAGTGTCTGCAGTGGACGTGTTGTGGACGTGCGTGATCACCTCTATGAGTTTTATCGCTATCTATTAAATTTCTAGTTTATCGCACTCCATATTCATAAGGAAATTAAATGGAGCTGTTAAAGTCGATGAGGACTAACTAGTCGTGAATACAAGTCGTTTATTATTTTTCTTTTAAGTATAACATTTCCGAAGGTTTTATGGAAAGTCATTAGTAGGGTTTAGGATGTGTATTTCTTGATCATCAATTTAACTTTTGTCTAACAACTGAACTAGTTTAGCATTTGCAGGTTTTATTTCTCATCAGATCCTTGCACAGTTATTTCTCAAACTTTCAAAGTTGGAATCCCTTGTCAAAGACCGCACAGCCAAACGTAAAATGTATCACAATTTTGCTCAGACATTTTTACTCTTGAGAATATTGCTAATAAGTTGCAGCCTTGCAGCCAAGTGTTCGTGTCGAGTTATTTACCGAGAATAATCTCCAACATTGCATCAATGAAACACGAGATATGGCGAAACAATATCAGTTGGCTGCATACGAAGCCATGAGCAATAAAAAAGTTATTTATTTGTGAGATATAATTTGGAGATATCTTTCGATATCATAACATGTAACATACTCCCACAAGAATGAATATGTTGGGCCAAGTCAACGTCGTAAAAAGATTGCAGAAATACTGTTAAAGTTTGACTTCTATTATCAATACCATAAAGAAAAGTCGTGTTTAGGGTTCCGTAACCTCCTCAACCAAAGGGTGCCAACGGAACTAAGCCTCCGCTGTCCGTCTCTCCGTCCGTCTGTCTGTCAGCGGGCTGTATCTCATGAACCGTAATAGGAATACAGTTGAAATCTTCACAGAGTGTGTATTTCTATTGCCGCAATAAAAACAAATGTTAAAAATAAAATAAAAAACACTCCCTTTTTCACAAACAAACCCTTTGTGTGCGAGTCCGACTCACACTTGGCCTGTGTTTTGTGTCTGTCTGTGTGACAGTGTTGTTCTCCTAAACGGGTTTTGATGCGAATTTCATCATCATTTAGAGTTTTTTTTTCCGGAAGGTTTATGTCTACTCACTCAAAAATTCTACTCACACATAATAAATAAATCTCGGTATTTTGTCAAGCCGTACGAAGCAGGGGCGGCTAGACTAGTACAAAAATACGAATAAAAATGAAATCTAATTATCACAGAACTGCCACAAACGTGACAAACTTTGAAGTTCCAACCAGAAGCCGTAAACGAAGAATCCTAAATTTAAAAATTCCAGACGGCACGGAGATGGTAGCACATGATAAGTGTACTGCAGCACCAAGTCGGAGTGAAGAGCCACTAGCCAGAAGACACCATTCGCCTAATAATAGTAACATAATGTATTCTTGTCGGCCTCCAACTAAAATACGGCTCTATCTATTTTAGTTTTGGCCGCGTCGCGTGATACGTTCGAAACACGAGCAATTTAGATAATGTAAGGAGCAGTGGTGGCCCAGTGTTAAAGGCCGCGACTTACGAGTTGTAGGTCGTAGGTTCGAAGCCAGACAGGCGCTTTACTTTGTGTAAATTATTTCATCACCACTGCTCTCAAAACGGCGAAGGAAAACATCGTGAGGAATCCGGCATGTCTTAAACCAACAATTCGAAGACGTTTGATATTTACCAACCCGCACTGGGCCTGCGTGGTGGATTACGGCCCACAGAGAGGAGGCCTGTGTCGCAGCAGTGGTAATAGGCAGTAGTAGTAACATAATAGGCTGATTATGTATGTATGTATGTTATTTAAGGAGGTTATGTCAAAAATTTACGAAAACATGTATGTTTGTGTGTGCAAGCAAACATTATGTTTTAGATATGGTGACAGTGCGAGTTAATTTAAATGAACGAGTTTGCGCAGTATTTTCCATGGAGCGACTGTGTTCCTGACCACCACAACCCAGTTACTGGATAACACGATATCCTTTAGTAAAAATGGTTGTCAGACTTTCGAACTTCTGAATACCCGTAACGACTGTCAAAGATCTACAAATGATGAAACCCAAGACCAACGGCTTGACGTGGTTTCCGAGTCACGAAGGGGTCTCAATACTTTAAAAGTATTAGTAGGTATCATATTGACAGTTTGACACAGATAACCCTGATTGCAACATATCGTACTCAGCAGGCATTTTACCCTGTTTTGCAAATGCAATTAGTAAGTTACTCTACCGTTTCAACCTCACTGACTTACATCACGAGGCAAATGAACTTTAGCAGTAGCATATAAGTAAATTGCTTAAGCAAGGAAGACCCTACCAGGCAGAAATGTTGAAAAATGACTTGGCTGCCGTACTAGTCTGCGTAATGTATTACTGGGGTCGAGAACTTGAAGACTACCGGCGAGGGACGTCACTGAAACTTTATTTATGTAAGTAATTTTGTTTGTTTTCATAGGTAAGTAATTTTGTTTGTTTTCGGTGCCATAATTTTCATGAAGGCCGTTTTGTTCCGATCTTCTAAGAAACTGCAGCTTTATTGTGCACTAGCACTTCGCCCGCGACTTTGTCCGCGTGATTTCGGAAAAAATAAAATAAGTAGCCATGTTCATCAGGGATAATGTCGGCTTCTGATGGTAAAACAATTTTTCAAATCGGTCCAGTAGTTTCGGAGCCTATTCAAATCTTTCCTCTTTTTAATATTAGTATAGAAGACGGTGTTGAAGTCTTCATTGAAAGTCGATCTACGTGTAGAAATCTGGATACTATTGTTTATTGGCAGAAATATTATTAACATGTCCATAATATCAGCGCCAGATATTGTGCGTAAGGATTCTGCATAGAATAGCCAAAGAATTTTAATTGGATCTAAATATAATAGCACGCTGTACAAATAGAGTGTCAAGCATCCATCATTGTGATTGACACCAAATTGAGATCTTAAACGAATGTCAATCATTTTGGTCCTTACCGTTAAAGGGGATAAGATATAAATAAATCATTATGCTGCATAGATGAAGTATTTGGACCATGTAATTTCTTTCTGAAAGGGTTGGTTTCAAAATCTTTTTTTTTCTTTCAAATAGTTCGTTAATGATTCGAATCAGCCGTGCTTCCAGACTCCGAAACATTACAGATACAGATCCAAAATTCCCAGACAACCAAGGTATTTTAACGTATTTCGCATTACGACATAGAATGAATTTATGTAACGTTACATACGTGATTATAAATGAGCCGATACTCCAATGTCCAAATCGGCTTCATGTGTATAATAATTACGACATTAACAATTCAATTACAATAATCTGGGTCAGCAGACATTTTAACTTCACATATGCATTAGATACTAGTAGATGTCTTGGCCAGAGCTGCTCGCACGGTTTAGACAGCATACGAAAACATCGAAACTCCTCTATTTTATTTTTATTTTAGTTTAACATAAATGTAATAAACAGGATCAAATAAATTTTCTAGCGAAACATCTCAGACGGTCTCGTCTGCGATGTTTCGCTAGAAAATTTATTTACCCATCTGGATAATCGATGTCTAAATTATAAAAAGGGTAAAATAAAAGTGATTTGATGTTTTTTTCGGGGGTAACGACCGCTGGCAGTTATGTTACTTGAAGTATAGAGTTGAGAAAATCTTTTTTACTTTGTTACATCGTGTTTAGATATATCGATACGAATCACGTCCGTTAAAGTAAAACAAAAAATTTAAAACTGAAATTTGACCCTGTATGTATGTTTGTTTGAAACATTAAACAAACGTAATTCCTGAAGTTTTATTTGAAATAAGCTGAAAACCGCATCGGAAGCAACACAGTGTTTAGTTTACAGAAACTAAGCGGTCGCACAGACGAACACGAAAAGCGACTTGATTTCATGTTTTTATTTATGTAGATACAATTGGTCTTAAGCAGAGTTGTCTGAACATTATCTTTGTCATGAATTCCCGATCTTAAGGTACTTTAGGAGTTACTATTATTATTAACCTTTTGATAATTTAACAAATCTCCTGATTCTTCGAGAATCACGGTCGGCCTGGATACACGCAAAAGCATTAACTAAAGTTTATAGATGGAGAAAGGAAGAACGAAAAACAGTAATTACCAAGGAAAAATAACAATTTGTCTGACTATAATGTTCAGCCATCTTTGATTGAATTTATGTCTTCATATTAGACTTGAATTTCGACGAAATATTACGAGCAATTACTTCATAGATTTGGAAACTATATTTCATTTTTTCGCAAAAAGAAATTCCGAAATCTTCGTACTTGTAGTGCTATTCTGTAACTATCTCACCCTGAAAAATTCGGTGAAGTGATTGTGGAGTGAGCTGTCAGTGCCACTGATGCTAGGGATTTACCCAGCGGGGATGACACTGACAGCTCACTCCCACGCAGGTCTTCACGGTCAGATTTTTACAGAATCGACATGCTGGCAGCCCTTTTCACATAACTTGCTTTTTATTTAATTTAATGATGTATGTATGAACGAACACGTCCATTACTTGGCAATGGGTATTAGAAATTTACAGTTAGCATCTTCTAGATAGATGAAGAAAGATTTAGCAAGTTAGTACTTATTAAGTAAGAACAATGAAATCAACTTTAATGTACCTTTCAGACGTAGGATCTAAACCAGATATTAAATTATGAATGAAAAGAAAACTCATAATACACAAAATAAATTGCAGCATGAAACCCTACGGATTGAATTTCATTGCAAGTGTTGTAGTGTTTTTTATTACTGTAAATAAAATAAATTGTGTAAAGAAATGGTCACTAACTTGAACAAACAGTAAATTCTGTTAGTAATCAAGAAATAATATAAAGTAAAATACAGCAGAACAAAACGAGGCTTAGTCACAGTTTGATAGATTATCTACCCAACCAAAGTTCATACCCACGTACGACTAAGGCTGTAAACTAACGTTTCCGTCGTCATGTGAACCGCAAACTATCGATAAAAGCGTCGTACATATTTCAGAAAGAACACTTCAAAGGAGAATACCAGGCGAAATTCGAAAATCAATTTGGGCTGGGGCGGGGTGCTCCCGGGGTGAGCCGGGAGAGTCACGGCCAAGGTCGGTCGCGCCGAACCCTCCCCCTCCCGAACCTCGTCGAGCGGCTGCGTCGATACCACGCCGCTCAATGAACACGCACTCACACCAACATCTTGTGTATATAACGAAATTTACACGTCTTGCCTCGCTAATGTTTAGGTAGCAACATCAACTTCTCTCGCCTAACCTTTGTTTTAAGAAACAAACAGCCCTGTAATCTCGCCTCGGTGATCGATTGAGCAACTCTATATTTAGTTGGGTTCCGAGCCTCCATTGAACTGGAAAATACCATAGTTTATACAAAATACTGAGGGTGGTGTTTAATAACCCGCACACAACATTTGCGGTAAGATAATGATATCAACTATATTATCAGTCAGGCGTATCGAACCACAGATACCTAATTGATAAGAGTGTTTGTTTATTATGTGCGGTGTACGAATATATTTGCAAGCCTACATAATAATGAGAAAGTATTTGAATAGAGGCGTTCAATATCGTGCCTAATTAATTTGAATATGTTAATGATTCATTTACAAAGTGCTTCAATCAGTAAACCACACACCATACCTTTAATAGGTAGGTAGGTGACAAAACGATTTTCAAGTGAATTAGCAAAAAATACAAGTCATAACTCAAAACAACATGATACACAATGAATATGACATTGAAACTACTCCTCTTTTTTGCAATTTTAATCAAAATGTGTTTGGACGCGAGCCAGGACAGAAAAACGAAAACTGTACGATTTACATAAACAATGTGCTCCTGGATTTGCATAAGAAAATGCTGGAATACAACGTTTTGAAGAAACGAAAATAATTGAAGGTTTGAAGGCCAAGTGATATAGAAATGACTGAACTGTAGCAACCACCGGCGTCCTCCATCGGAGAAGTAGGCGACGCCGACGTTACATTGGAAACGGAAGCACGAAATGTTACTCAATAAACACCTAGACGAGGCCGCACAATCAGGTTTCACCTTTGCCTCAATGCCTTAACTTTACAAAATGTACTTACATTGGTTTCAATATCTCCAATTGCAAAATCGAGACTAAATTCTCCGATACATTCATGATGCGTCTGTGTAGAAACAATATTCTCATACAAAATGCAAGAGCGTTTGAACAAGGACATAAAACAAGATGAAGACAGGTGTTCGGACCGGTGCCGAGCATGACATGGAAATTCTTTGATTTATGACTACGTACAATCGTAGGCACTGTCTAGGGCCGAATGGAGTGTGGCAATATTTTCTGCATTGAAAGAAATTATGTAGCTGTTATAAGACCATTACATTATTCTATTATAATTGTAGTTACAAGAAAATATTGCATAATAAAGAACTTAAACTCGCGCTCGTTGAAGTTTTTGCCAAAGGTTTTATATGTTTAATCGGAATAACGAAACATCCCCCATGCGCTGGAGCTGTTTTGAGCCAAAACAAAGGAAGTTCATACTTTTATTCCGCAGCTTATAATTTCTGGGAAAATGTTCAAATGCAAAGCAACTGTAATATTCCAGGGGTGGCTACATGCAAGTCGCCCGGACTTTTTCATTGTTTCTAGAAAATAGCAGCAATAATGAGTCGCTGGGGTTGCGGCTCCCCGGGGCACGGGGCTCCCAAATATGCTGATGTAAACCCGAGCCGTCCCCAGTAATACGACAATCCCCCTCTTAGTTATTCCAAGACATCACCTGATGCAAAAATAGTTTTATTTCTTTTTTTCAATAAGAAACTGTCCACGAGTTTAGGGTTTTACTCAATAAATATTTATTGAAATAACATTTTCCGAGTAGGACTGACTGGTCTGCTGCCAAGAAGCGGCCTTGAATTGTGTGGGAAAACCATATCACATAAGTATGTATTTGTAGTTGGCGAAAATTTAAAATATTTTCCTTAAAAACCACGCAAAAAAAAGTAGAAAAACCACAACGTCATCGAGATATATTTTATTGTTCACAGTAACATAACCAGCGATCCTATTGAAGTCCTGCCCATTGAGCCGCACTCCTGAAGTTCTATTTTTATGTGATCGGGAGAATAAAATTATTCGACTTACATGGAATCAATTTGCAGCAACTTAAAAATATTGAGTAATCCATGAATCACAATACTGCTTGCATAGTCTACTTTTATCTCTCGGAGTCTTTATCGGTCCAGATCGAGGAAGTTTAAGGTAAATTAAGAACATACCATGAATTTTTCCCAGTGTAATCCCCCATCCATTATTTATCTGCACAAGTTTGCATGAGGAGATATCTCAGAACTATGAATAAACTAGGAAAGCTCCCGAAATGCTTTGTTTGAACGTGTCCGAGAAAACGTCCGCTGTATGTTTTCGCTGCCATAATTAATGGAGAATGTTTTTAGAAGTTATAAAACTAAAATGGTGTTGTTAACAGAAATTCGAAGTTTTATATTTAAAGAACCGTATATTATGTGTTAAAGTAGTAGGTATATACGTGTGGTGCTCATTCTATAAGGTTGTTGAGGGCGAGAGGCCTCTCCCGCGAGCCTCCATTGAACGACTCCCGGGCTCAGGCATCTATTTTTAGGGGCCAGGGGTGGCCCTGGCGGGAGGTCTGACGTCACGCCCCTCCCCAACCCTCCACACAACCAAGACTTGGGAATGAACGCAATTTTTAGTAAAATGATGTCGGTAAAACATGTCGTTGAAGTGTATGTTTTCTCTGGCATGTATAATTTTGTCTTACTTCGTAATTGATGTGTAGTTTAGTTTGTATATCATGCTTGTAATGTCCAGATACGTTATTGATAGATAATTCGGATAGCTGGCATATTTAGGTAGGTATTACGAACTAACCTAGGTCTCCCGGCCATTCGGGTGTCAACGTCCGAATAAAGCTTCGATAAACCCAGAACCGACTAAATATCGTGGTTTATTTGGTTCTAGAATGTGTATGTTTAGCCCAAAGCGATAGAATGCGGAAGATTGGCAATGAAACCAATGTGGTCCACGTCATTACGCAGCCAGAACAAATTGCACAAAGAATTTTGTTTTTAAGTAGCTGACCCGACAGACGTGTTTCCAATTTTCAATAATTCATGCAAAAATCTTTAGATAAAAGGACGTTAAATTTTTCCCTATTTATCCAATTTTCCATTATTAATTTCCCTAAAAACCTTATTCAGACTATTATAGCGAAGATTTTTTTAAAGAAGATTATTAATATGTCCTGCCGATTTCAAGTGATGCCCTAACCAACGATTCATTCGATTCATTTATTTAAAAAGAAACATAATAAAGACACCTAAAAGTGCACTACTCTGCAATGTAGTATATTTGATTGCAGATAGAGAATCCAGCTCAACGATTAAAGTTTGACGTCAATGCAGACTGAATGCCAGGGACGTGCAGTAAAGTATACAAAGTATGCTGATTTATGACCCCAAAATTCTTGCTGCACTTGGTAGTAATATCATAAACTAGCTGCTCCCCGCGGTTTCACCCGCATAAATCTTGATCCCGTGGGAGTATCGGGATAAAAAGTATTCTAGGTTATAAACTATCTGTGTGCCAAATTTCATCCAAATCCGTTCAGTAGTTTTTGTGTGAAAGAGTAACAAACATCCATCCATACCTACACACAAACATTCGCGTTTATAATATTAGTAGAATTTTTGTATGAAAAATTTAAATCTTTTGAATCTTCGAACATCAACTACGTTTGAGCGATGGAAAAAAAATAACACGAGCTTCCAGCAAGTAAAAGGAAAAAGAAAGATAACATAACATCACGCCTGTATTCCCTGAAGGTTTAGGCAGAGGAGGACCTATAGTACACCCACATTTCACCAGTTGTGTATTGTTTCAAGACCCTTTTAATAGGCAATAACAGTACTAGACGAAACAGGTTTTTTTTCTTCTAAATTTTGATATTCTTAAATTTAGAGCAGTGATTTACAGATTAGCCAGAGTTCTCACTGAATCAGCGTTCTTGTTTAATCTCGGCGTTGCTGCTTTATGTTTGCTTAAAAAAACGAAACAGCATTTGTAGCACATGGCGTATTCTCCCACGGCTCACAAAGACTTCGTTGATAAACCGTCGGCATGGTTTGAAAACCAAAGAATTGAAGTACACTTGATACTTTAATATGAAGAGGAAAGCATTTGTAGTAAAGAAGCAGCAATAATAGTAAAAGAAAAATAAACTTGGGAAAAGGAACATCATGAAAAGGAAAATTATGAACCTATCGAATCGGTAATGAAAGACACTGATAATAATTCAGTACTAAAGGTCAATTCAGGCAATAAACATAACAAATATTTACAGTAATAATCCTGTATGGATTCACAAATTATGTTTTTGTCTCGAACTGTATGTACAACCATTACATTAACATATTTCATTAAAAAGACGATAACAATGCTGACATTAGAATCGTGTTATTTGAACATTGAATCACGTCGCCATAAGGTTACCAATAATTTATTACCTAAAAATATTTTACTAATAAAAACTTGCCTCGAATTCTACTAGTTGGATACCAAATATATTTGGTCAAGTTAGTTCTAGATTTAGTACTAACCAGATATATTGTTATGTACCTATAGTTTAACAATGAAACCAAATATCCTAGCGAAACTCTCCAAAAGGAACTAAGCACCTGGTGACCTCGTGTTATATAGACAGAGTGGCGAGGCCTTATAATAATAATCATCATATATACCAGTTGATTTACGTTGAAAACACAATATTTTAGTATTGTTTACTAACCTTATTCAAAGGTAAAAGTATTCGTAAATGCTGCTTTGTTTACCTGTAACAAAACAAACATGTCGATTTAGAATGTGAATAAATAATGGTAGAGGCTTTTATAACCTGCCCTTTAAGGGACACATCAAGCACATGTAAATACAACAGACCTTTAATGATAGAATTGAGTGTATATTTTTTCAAACATAGTATACTTACATGAAATGTTCATTTCTAACGTAGTCAATGATGTAAGAACAGAAACTGCAGTAAGCAAAGCATATGTTAACTTTCCAATGCGACATTCTGTCTGCTAATGACACTTGATGAGTTAGCAATTTGCATCGTAAATTCGTAAACAAACGTTTGCTACTAATGCAAATTTCTGTTTGTCACGTCCTTGCACTGAATAGGTTTGCAACTCTTAAAACTGCGTTCAAGAACATGAACAACGCGGTTTATTGATACCATCGTTTTGAAATAATTAAGAATCTTCCGCAAAACCGTTAATACAGAAAGCCTGGTTTCTATTATGCCACTACGAATAATATCCCGGTTAACCATCTGCCAATTTACCTAAACACACCGATCCTAATCCTAAGTCCGTCGTCAGGGCAAGTGTCTTGAGGTGCGACAATGCCAATAAACCCTAACTAATTCAACCATTCACTTCGAAGAGCACACACGGCCTTTTTTTTTTGGGTGGGAAATCATCAAATGACTTCTCCCTCTCTGGTTGGAGCGGAAGGGCGTGTCAGACTTTTTCTGAATAAAACCCACCCGTGTTTCTTCAGTTGCCTGTGCCAGGGCCACAGTTTATCTTTCGAATCTTGGCGACCCTGAGACGTCGGCCCTATCGGGCCCCGTCATTTTGTGCTAACATCTCTCTGAGGCGCGCGTGCAACACGACTCGCCGTCGACCCGGGCCTGGACCTTACCGGACGGCGAGCTACCCATTGCTCGCCGTCCGCAAGCCCGCGGCTACTTTGGCCGGGAATCTGCTTGCGATTCCCGACGCCCAGGGCGTCTCCTGCGGCGACTAGGGGCGTGAGGGCGCAAGACTCTCTTCCTCATGTGCTCGGCATCCTCCTTCGCGAGCAATACTGCTTCGCAGAAGGAGGGGTCGGCTTTCCATTCCCTCTCGCTCCGTACCATGGCCTGGACCAGGGGCGGACGCAAGAGATCGCCGCCGCCGATCGCCTCCACGAACTGCGGTGCTCCGCCCAAGCTGGGCAGACCTCCAACGTGTCCTCCGGGCGATCCACACAATGGTGACACCCGGGCGTTTCCTCCCGCCTTATGCGGAACCTCCCGAAACAACCATGTCCGGTTAGGACCTGTGTCAGGCGGAAGGTGAGGACGTCGTGGCGCCTCTCCATCCACTCCTCAAAGAAGGGACTTATCGCCGCTATTGTGGCGTGCCCAAACACACACGGCCTGGCCTGTCCTTCATGGTTAGCCATTTAGGGCTAACGATGTTTACAAGTTAGATAACACGAAACTTGTACGCTTATTCGGCAATCGTTTCAGAATCGGAAATGTATGTAAAACATTGTCCGAATGTACTTTATACAAGTATCAAAGTTTCTTAGTGAATTTTGATTCGTCCTTTCTTCCATTGATTTGTAAAAACGTGTTATTTTTGTGTATAATATTATTTTTGTGAAAATGAAACCCCAGTATCGGTTTTCAAGAAATTGTTAGTATAAAATTTAGAGGATTCTGGGACCCAACCCAATCCGACCTAAAATACAATCAGTATTGGAAACATCAGTACTAGAAACTGAAAATTAATCTAACAATTTGGGTAGTTTGAAACTAAACAATGGAGTTTTATTTCACATAATTTGGGTTATAAAGAAGAAGTAAAGAATGATGTTTTGGTTGTTACTAGGACCATGTATAGATGTATCTTATCAAATAGTGGGATTCTAAAGGCATTTATTTAGGTGTGGCAGATATGAGTCTGATACTGAATTTGGCACACAACGTATAAAAGTAAGCAATCTTGGAAGAAGCCTCTGTTCAATAGAAAGAGTCGGGAGACAAAGTGGCTATTACCAGCTCCTCCGAGATCTTCCGGCTCCGATTAGAGATGGAGATCTCCCATCTCTTATTTTAGCATAGAACCCACTTGGCAATTTTCCCTTGCCTGGACTAATCACATTGTATTGTATCCATGCTTTTAATGGCCAGATTTTCGTTCTCTTTGCTAATGAACGCATGAAACAATACTATTTGATACACAACATTAAATTGTACTTAGCTGAACATTACCCCGAGGCGCGTGTTGCGTAGTACAAACTAAATAAAATATGCTATAGGAAACCCAAATAACACCAAAGCTAATTTGATTATAATGTGTTTGATAATACCTATTCTTAGAAACACAATATGTATGTAGCTATTGATGGCACAGAATTATGTTAAGGAAATTATCATAAAATACACAGATTGAAATGGAATTTATATTTCAGACTACACAGATATCATAAAATTACGTATTTGTAGAGCAATCACCATATTTTTTGCAAAATATTTTCAATTATAATTTTACAAGATCGTTTGTGCGCTTTGTTTATGGAATAACGACAACGTTTTCCGTAATGGTGCGTTCAAAACATAGCATGTGAAGATTTGCTATGAAATAATACATTTGTGAACCTTGAGTCGGCCGACGAACTCAGAAAATAGGAACGGCCATCAACGTTGGAACTCGAACGCAATTCGATTACAAAGTGGCTGTAGCATTGGAATCATAGATGTGTTTGTACAATCAATTGGCAGTGTTTGCGGTGTACTGTAAACACACGTAGCAGAACAAGACGAAAAGCGAAAAACAAGTATGTTGGTTTAACTGTTCATACTCAACAATACCTACTCTATTTTGGTTCCTGGCTAAAAGGCTATTATAACCTGTAATATGATTTACGAAGTAATTAGAAGAATTTTGAATAGCAGTTTCCCTCCAAGGTCGGCCGTTTTACTTTATGAAAATTGAAGTCTTCGACCTTGTGAACAGGTGAGAATTGTTTAATTTTTATTATCGCTAAAGTAAAATATACACTTAACATTTATAGCCTAACTCAATCTACTTGGTATGCTTATACAGTAAATTCTTTCGACTTCTATTTAGCAACGTTGTTAGTTGACGAAATTCGCCCAATGCATAATAATGTAGCTAGACATTAATGAGAAAGTACTACCTCTTGCATAAAAGGCAGGACAAAATGGATACCGGCACTGAAAATTGAAAACTTGCAAACAGGTGACAAAGAATATTATCTGGATGACCTGCTATAATGAAACGTTTTACTTCATTCAAACTAGGTTAACAAGTTAGATTATTATTCGAAAAACTGTTTCTTGCCGCTATGGGACACACTTTAGGCCGTTGTGGGACACAGCGGCCACAACGATTTTCTCGCCCAAGAAACATACAAAAGATTGTAGTTCGCGTGTAAGTAAAAGATAATTACATATTATTAACACTGCGGCGGCGAGTACTCGTTTGTCGCAGCGACCAGAGGCCCTAGTGTGAGTTTATTTTAACCATTTCGACTTTACGCATCGACCGCGTTCGGTGCTCCGATTGGCCCTTCACCATTCGATCATTGCGCTCCGATTGCCAAGTGCCAATCGGATAGCCAAACGCGGTCGATGCGTAAAATCGGGACGGTTAAAATAAACTCACACTAGGCCCACAGAGCTATCAAAGAACGTACTCGCTCAGCGACCCTCGCTTGCCAGACAGAACACTCGCTGAGAAAGCCGACCAAAATAAATTTCTACAAAACGCCAATCACACGTATGACCTCAGATTACTGTAATTATCTGACCTCCAGTTCAACGGCTTTAAACTACACTTCCCTATTTAAATATCCGCAATACACTTAAACAAAAAGTAAAATCAGAACTGTTCCTGCTCGCTTTCCATGTTGACATTAACATTTCATGCCTCAAAGGAGGAAAATGCTAAGGAAGGAATTATTAATCATTCCACAAACAGAATAGTCATCAAATGAATTCGAGACACAATCTCAATGAAACAGTAATTTTAATGCAAGGATTCTTGGCTCAGTTTTGTTCTGGCCTGGTAACGTAAGGAAAACGCCCGTCTAATATTGATTTTTCCTTATTATTATTCCTTTTAATTCATTAGAGGTGTTAATTCTGCGCCCGCGCAAGCTCTGGGTACAATGGACTAGTTGCGAGCGAGATCTTAACTGGTACGTATCGATGTTATCGCTCCCACGATGTGACAATTGTAGGAAACATTGATCACTGACTTACTCCAACATAGTCATTAACAAAAGAATTTCAACTTTATTGTTAGGGTGACAAGAAACATTATTAAAAGAGTTGTTAAATTGTAGCGTTTAACATTAAACGATGTTCTACACGATTTAATCAACGCATTGGCAAAAAGTTTTTAGAGCAAATGTTTTTGGTGAAAGTAAGCTCCGAACCACGGAACAATGGTGTTGTGTAATTTCTTTAAATTTCGTGCCGGTCGAGTTAACAGTGCATACGTTTGAGGAACAATGGTTGACGCTAACGTCAATTGTTATCTTAGGAGTGTGCAAATAGACAAATACTCTCGGACTAGAGTGCAATGCACTCCGTCAATGCAGCCGCATCGTCGACATGCGTCATCTAACTACCGGCACAATACAGATAGTAATTGTCTTTAATAAGCACCTTGTTTGAATTCAGAACTTTCTGCGGCGTTATTGATGCTAAGGCCGGGATTTACTATGGAGATGTTAATCTTACTTAGATTTCATTTTGTTTGTAAAATGTGGTCATGAATATTAATACATCAATTTAACTATGATGACTTTATATTAAGTACGACTTACATTTCATTAGCAACTCACAGACTTATCATTATAGTATATTATTATTACATCAAAAAGGTATTTGACTTTCTGAATCTCAAAGAACATTGCATTTAAGAAACTGACTAAGTCATAGCAAATTGAAAACAGTAACTTAAAATTTGAAAATCAATAATTTAACCCGAGACGGACTCGCACCCGTAGTAGGGGTTCGTACCACTGTACAATGTTTAACACATATTTTTTTAAACACGTTTCTTGAATTGGTTACATACTTTTAATTTTTTGTTATAGCGGCAACAGAAATACACACCCTATGAAAATTTCAGCTGTTTATCTACTACGGCTTTAGGGTTTATAAAATGGCTCCATATACGCAACAATGTAGAGAAATTCGCTTTATACGACCAGTAAAACAAAAGAGCCGTCGAATTAATAAAGGTTTTATGAGGGCTAACAATAAATGCCAAATAAAGCGACGTAATGATACGGTGGGAGGCCAAAGCTGCAGGAAGGTATACAACAATGATATTTACGCCTCGGGAACAAAACCCGTACCAATATTGTATGTTATCGGCTCAAGTCTTGTCACATTGCTTTTGCAGAAGAGTAAAATGTATTAAGACTGACTACAGTTATAAGCCGGTTTACCTTGAAAATTTTGGTGGCCTGTCATGTCATTCCATCTAATGCTGATTTGCACTATTGACAACTCACATCACCTAAGTTTACATTTTATTTTTATTTTACAGAATAGGTCGGCGGCTGGTCACCTGTTTTTAGGTGACCAAACACTGGACTTGGTCGATGACCAACAATGAAGTTGTGAACACAGAGGAGGCCTATACTCAACAAAGGCAATACTAAAACATTTCTAGCCCACAGTCGTGGTTTCATGGAATCTGGATTCTATTGACCGCTTTAGCGAACGGTCAGCGTATGTTGCCATAATACTGTTTTGTGAGAGAGTCCATCGTCTCAATATAATAATATCACGTTCCTACTAGGTACTGGCGAACTTACAGAGAAGACCAGTAATTCTCTGACTGTAAATGTCATTTGATGGTTCTCATCCGATTTTTTTATCCTATGAATATTTTTAAATACCGTTGCAGTTTACTAGAAAACTGTGTCCAAATTAGTAAAAAAGAAACTTTCTCCACACAACGACTGTGGTCTACGCACACATGGAACCTTCTCGTTATTGTTATTGACATTACGGTCCACATTTACACAATAGATAACACAGCGTTGTCTACCAATAGCATAC
Organism: Dasypolia templi; assembly: GCA_963555695.1. Lineage (NCBI taxonomy): Eukaryota > Metazoa > Arthropoda > Insecta > Lepidoptera > Noctuidae > Dasypolia > Dasypolia templi. Next base: position 14,908,810 of record OY743142.1, read on the forward strand.
AAATGAACGACAAACGGTCCCATACAGATGTGACGGCCGACATACATCGAAACAATGCTATGCTGGGACAGGGTTGCCAAGCTAAAAATGAAGCGGCAGCGCCAACTTTGCAGGGGGTAATGCGAGTCATGTTATCCCAGTCACTGTGTCAGAATTAGAACAATCCAACGATGATCAGTGTCATTTATTTGCCTATTATAGCGACAAAACACTTGGTTGTCCGTCTCTTGCATCTATTTATTCCTTATTTGAACATCTCCATATTTGGACACTTCGGACGGACTTTCTATGTATTATGGCTGAAGATTAAACAATTCAAGACGTTTCGGCAAGCGACAATATCGTTTACCTCAAAGAAGCTGCCAACTTCTTTGCTTGCAGTTAAGTACAAGTTATTGCCAGCCCTAGTAACCATGTACACAACCAATAGTGTCATTGTAGACCATGTGACATACGAAGCCATCATTGGAAAGAGCGCACATCGTCAATTTATAACCAACGACTGTGTAACTGGCTGCAATTTCTCCTATCAACACCCTAAGGAAACGCATAAAGATGTTAACATAACCAGCATAATTTATGTCCTATTGTATGTCATATGTATCTTGTTAAGAGTTTGTTTTGTGTGTCTGCATTGACTAAACCACACTCGGTTATAAACTGCACCACTCCGTTTCGCCTCCATCGTTGAAAAGGTTAATCTGAAAACAGCTTTATGCAATTCACCAGCCGTGGTCAACTCTTATACTGTTAAATTCAAGAGCTAGTTAATAAGTAAAAGCAAAGCACTGACCGCTCAGTTGATAATTCCAGGTGAAAACAGTTCGCAACGCAATCAAAATGTAGTTTCTGAAACCACAACCGCAGCTGTATTCGTAACACACGCTTTACATATTTCAAGTCTACCATTTTCTATTCGATATATTTTAGACACTATATCAGAGAGATAGAGATGGGCATGATGGACGGAGTTTATTATGTTGTTATCAGCGCCTAAAATAAATGGAAATTCACTGGAAAATACTTCGATTAGATTATAAGAGTCTTTGCGCTATATTCTGCCACTATCTACGTTTGAGAACTGTACAGTTTTATTTTCTAGAATCTAAAGCATCTAGTAGCAATTTAGCTTGGTTTAATTTGGTAGCCTCATTAGTTTGGTCTGGTTTCAATTCGAGAGATTGTAAGAATATTGGACCCTCTGTCAAATAAATTTTGTTTTGGCCAGTCAAAATACAAGTAAGAACAGTAGCTATTACCAAGACACATCGTCAAACATTTTTAAGATCAGAGTTTCAGTAATCAAGATTTAATGAATAAAAAAATTAATTAATAACATAAAAGGATAACAGCGGCTCTGGCTGGATGTTTATACATTATTATCTCACGACGCTCGAGTGCATGTACGACAAAACATCCCGTAACGGCGTTCCAAACTTGCACTTATGTTGCATCTTGTATCAACCAAGTGAACGGTTCTTGATGGGAAGTGCTTAAGATTTCAGTGGCAGTCTTTAGTGCCATTTCTAATTGGTGACTTTCATGAGATAATAAGCTGTATGCCCAATGGAATTTCCCATCAGCGCAAATTACGAACTTCCATACAAACTCTCATCCTTTAGCAGCCGGCTCAAATCCTGATCGAGGGTGCGGAGAATGTACAATTATCTCCCGGGCCCCCGAAACATGGTACTAGGAGGAACAGTGGGGTTTAAGTCGGTAGGAGTCCAACATAACCCTCAGATTTTTCCAAACGGATGTATCCGTGAGTATATCCCCAAGAAAAAAAAGGTTACGAATACGAATAGTGCTCACCTTTGTTATATCAGAAACTATTGCAAAGTTTCATGCTTCGAGACCTAGCGATTTAAGCTGTGCGTTATCTATCAGTGAATGACTGAATGAATTATGATTTTTATTACTTAGAACATGCACAAAGAGAGATCACAAAATTTCGTGGTTTTATTTTTATTGGAGCTTAGATATTAAAAAAAATTGCCGCGAAACAAATTTGGAAAATCCTGGACTGAAACTTATATCGTGCGATCGCAAAAACCTCTGGTCAGCTCTAAATATCAAACACATGGAATGTGTTTAGAATAGAAGCTGCTCGAAACTGCGGTTATCGCCTTAACTCTTAATTAACATCGGATGCTGTGCACATAAAAGTGTTGCAAATACTTAGTTTCTTAATAAAGCCATTTACAAACAGACTTGGTTTCGGGGGACTACCAAAATGGTTGCCATTTGAACAAGCAGTCATAATAAATGCAATAATAAAGTTAATATTCAAGAAATCAAACACAAACAAAAGGAAATAGTCGGTCTAAATGATATACAACATGAAGGAGTAAACAATATGTCAGATTAAATGACACTATCCGATGAAGTGGAATTAATGAAAAGAGTCACTTACGGTATAATATATTCATGTCTGTGCCAAGCTGTCTCTCTGATGAATCAACTTGAAGATAATTTCCAAGAGGTAAGTATTTAAATTTTATCACTTCGTCTTCGCTGATCAGGTTTGAATTGGATGTGTTCATTTTAGTGGTGTATTCAAATGCAATTAATTTACGACGCAATACTGCACTTAAGGGCAATAATAGCTCGTAAAGAGTACCTATTTAGAAAATTGCAACGTTTTTTTTTTAAACTTGAGATTGTGAGAGTGGCCAAGTCATTATTTAATCTCGTTTGTCATTGTTATTTGCAATGTAACGGAGTGTCTAGTGCTATCAAGTAGTCAGAATAGTCGGAAAGATAAATATTGGGACATAAACGACGTTCTTGATTTTTTATATCAATAATTGTACATAGATAAGATTCGACCGACCTTCAGCACTGCAGTTTGGTAAGTCTGTGGCCCGATATGGTCTTCTTGTAGTTGTTGGTGACATGTTTGTGTGCCTTTTGACGCTAATAACATCGTTTCAAGTGGTCTCAACTTAATCTCTTTGTAGTTTATGAAATGTGCTCTGTAGAATTTTCGTCCGCCTCTCTGCGCACACGACTCTGAACACTGCGCAGTAGAATTACATATATGTTTTCATGAGAACAAACGCAATGAGATCATAATGAAAGATTACTTTATACGCCATATTTAATTAAACGTACACTCATGGAATGTTACTTGAATTTTCATTATAATTAAGATGCTTAATTTGTGAAAACTGACGTTTCAAGTAGGCATTTTTAATAAGCTACAATCAGTTCTGAAGGTCGCTCAAGTCCGACATATACTTGCCTTGTTTATTATTGTAGTAATTATAATGGTTGTTTTAACTTCTCTAATCGTTCGTGATGATGACTGTATGATGAAATTTTCAGAGAGTACCTACTGTTGCGTTTGGTGTAGTGTCTGTTTGCCAAAGGCTTCATTTCACGCCTGTGCGATATGATGGTTCTCCATTTACCTAGCTTGGAACATCTATATGGCAATGATGATTAGAACTATAAATCAGTGCCCCACAAGCACCAATCGCGGGCACACGGTGTACAACTCAGTCATATTAGTCGATAGGTAGGCCTTTCGCTAGCAAACGACACACTTCGAAGCCAGTCGTGAATGTATCGATTGACATCGATCCAAACGGAGCTGGTCGGTGTCTATGCATCTATCTGGGAATGGGCCCTAACATGCGAACATTAGCTCATGCCGTGCTGTTATAGTGAACTGTGCAAATTAATGGTTTTAATTTGACGGAGTCGCACGAACAAGCACAAAAGCCATATCAGTAACGACCGTGAAAGTTAACGTTTCTGACCCGGAGATACAATATCCTACACTGCATGGAGGTGAAAGTTTGTGACACTGACTAATCGATGTGACATAGAGCTTCGCGGTTTTTTGTGAATTTACTGATCGCATGGCAAAACACGAACATTTTGCAGACTTCCTCCAGTGCTGTTTTAAATTATATCAGAACATTTTCTTTTATACAGAGTAATTTTGTAGATAAACCGGTCCGGACGACCTGAACGGGCAGAGTGACGTTTGATAAGACAAGATTACCTTTACCTACCAGGCGCGAATGATCGGCATGGAGCTATCGACTTTGGCAATGTCGTCGTCGGTGTGGCAACAGCGCGGGTGTTACGTAACGTGAGGGACGCGGGGAGGGCGGTACCGGCCGGGTTACTGACCTGTATGGTTCGTCGGTGCCAATTCGCCCATCACATCACATCACGAAATCTTCATTGCACAAACACGATGCAACGCCGACTTGTTAACAAAAACAAGCGATCCTTCGCGCTGGATTTGCAAATCATGTCAAGGCGTATAATGTTCCTTCGGCTTGTATACGTAAGCTACCGTTCACACATTCACCGATAAGTTTTTGTGGACGAAGTAATTGTCATCTCTTTAACTATCAATTAAGCTAATTTAAGAAACAGAAATATGAGGACTTAACGAACTGGTACCTGCTTGGGCATGGGCTAACGTGGAAAAATTAATACTTAACGTAATCTTTAAAAATAAATACAATAAGTCTACTTGTCTGCTAACAAAACCTTGAATTTTCCTATTAAAACAGTATAAACAGGAAACTCTAGCAGAATAATACAAGATAGTCTGAGTCTGTCCCAACATCCGGGAGTCGCTATACTGTGTCGTTTTCCCACCTTCGCGAAAACTAATGCGCAAGAGCAAGAGGTGCGAAGCATTTTTTTAAACGCAGCCATCCGCAAAATCGCCAATAGGAGGTCTGCGAAGTGGCAACGTCGCTCCGACAATAAGATAATCGTGACATTCAATTGTCGGATCCATTTATTTATTCTCGTTGACGACCGCAGAGAGCACTGTTAAAGCAAATACTTGCATTGATAAAGACCTTAAATAACCTCGAGGAGTTGAGGGCATAAGATCGTCCCGTCATCAGAACAACTGGAGAGAGAGTCAGAGATTTATCAACAACTGTGTTCAGTTTATCTTAGCAATCTCTCCAGGCGGCTGCTGTCAGTTGAGTTGACAGATCAAAAACAAGATTTAGTACTGTGCCTCAATTCTTGACAAAAAGTGGTCATGCCGTTGCGAGCCTTGGTAGGCAACCATCATCACAATGCCAAATTTGGCACAAGCACGACTTGGCAACGTCGTACAAGCCGCTCGCTAAATGCACGAAGCCACTTCGCTCCACGTAAACAAACACTATTGCGTCACTCGTTGAAACACACAAAATTACACCTAAACACTCGCGGCATAAAGTCCTATAGCGGATGGATCGAGCTCTAGTTCTGATTAAATTGTTGTTCACGAAATGTTCGTTATGTAAAATAATTTGGAACTGGATTTCACTTCATACTAAGTGTTTTTGACGAAAAACGACTGCTTCTTTTAACAGAAGTGGCTAATTAGAATACCTAGTGGTTACTGCGCCATTCGAGCACTGACCCCTAGTTAAAACAAACATTCAAAGGTAAGTAAGTGTAGGTATAATATCACTAGATTTTGCCCTCGGCTTCACCCGCGTGGAAGTCTATAATAGTGGGATAAAAATAGTATTATAAAACTTTACAATCTCATGCATTCAGGCAATATAGGTTTTATTTTTTTTCACTTTTTTTTTAATAATAATTTGTTGCAAGACCTATTATACAACAATATTTATCACAGCCTTATTAAAAAATTTGAAAAAAGTGAAATTGGTTGCTAATTAACTTAATATCTTTCTAGATCCTAAATGGTCATTCAAAATGAAAAACGACTAGATAAACCATGAGATGATTTTCAAAGACCTATTCAATGCCACCCTACTTGACATAGTTCGTCGACTTTCATTTTGTCTTATTCACATTTTCTTTTTCTACTGATACACTCGCAAGATTACGACAAATCGATTGACGTAAGAAGCATCAAAATCGGCCCACGCGTTTGGTCTCTAGAGTGCCACAAATGAACATACATGATAAACACAATACCCTCGTTTGCATCGCGGAGACGGGTTAAAAGTATAATGTCCTAACTCAGGTCATGGCCTTACCGTATTCCTCTCATCTAATTCCTTTCAGGCGTGAAGAGGTTTTTTATTTATTTATTAAAACCGGTTTTTATCATTCTAATTATCTATTATATGTTTTTAAGCTAGATATACTTTTATATTATCACCATTAATTTGATGTACTCTAGCGTCGTCATCGACCACGTCATTACCATAAGTTAGACAAGTTATTTTGTTGACTTTTATTACCTATTAATAACTTTTGACCGAGTGAACCGATTTTTATGAAATAAAGACTAAGTAAATGTTTTTAGCCTTTAGCCTTTCGCAGGATGCCGTCTATATCATTACCAAATTTTATCGAAATAAGTTCAGTGGTTTAGGCGTGAAATGGTAACACACAGAGCTACTTTAGAAGTAATAGTAAATAAAATATGGACATTATTAGTATGAATTCATAGATTACTAAATAATCATCATCAGCCCATAGCAGTCCAGCTTGACAAAATAGGCCTCTCCAATCGTACGTAATTTACTAAATACGAACTAAGCTACATTAGTAAAACCAAAATATTTCCAATCAAATTATCTGGCATTGTTTTTCCAAACGTTTTTCCCTTAATGGTAGTTAACTCGATAAATTCGTTAGTCGAAAATGTGAGTCCCATTTCAGTTGTGTATTCCCGCCGCAAGCGGCTCACGTTGAGCCATCACGAGGCTCGCCTCCCGTTCACGTGCCCGATGCTTACGCAAACGTTTCTATTATTTTACATCTGAATACCTCCACTGTTATTTCAGTATCAACACAGTTGAATCGTCGTAAAATCTACAACGACACCAACGGAAATTGAGTTATGTAATAATTTGTCGATTCAAATTCAAAAAATTTGCACACTTATACTATTTTACAATTAAATTTGTACGTATTAGTTAAATTAGTTATCGGTAATGAGTTTATTCTGCTTTACAGCATAGTCCTCCCCCAGACCCACCCTTCCACAGTTTTCCGTCGTAAGATTTCCTTGTCCATGTCAAATAGTAAAGCTACTCGTGAAATAAACGAATGTTTCGAAACCAGTTAATGAATTTGACGAGTATGGCTTCAGTGAACTTTGGTTCGTAATAAGCACGGTTGGTTTAAGAACTCATTGCTTAGCAACACGCTAAACGCAAGCGACTTGATCAAATGACAGAATGAAATGAGATTCGGGTCGCAAACAAAGATGCATTGACTTAACAAAAGCTATTTGGCTTTAGCAGCAAATTGAGAACGGCAATTTGCACCGAGTTTCGTAAGTAAGTCTGTGCGATTCTATGTTAACAACAGCGGCACTGAAGTTTCGCAATTTATATATTCTTTAAACTTTCACTTTAGGAGAATATTTAAAACAGTTACAAATTGAAATTACAAAATTTGACGGAGTCGTACCCCACAAGACGTCAGCCAATATTTAGTTTATATACACAATGAAGGACTGCAGACCAATTTCGGTTGCGTCGTGTAGCGAGCGCATGCCGGGCGATACTTTCAAAAGTGCCCCAGATGTTGATTAACGGTAAAAAGGCCATCTCGCGACAGATGCGCCACTGCATATAGTTGAGTTTGCAAAAAGAGGCTTTTATAATAATAACCGCTGGCACTTTAGGAAAATCGTTATAGGTAGACGTTACTCACGGAATTTTTTTCTCGAAGAATGGGTCATTAAAGCTGTTGTGTAGGTAGGAGACGCTATGACCAAACTAGACAAAGTCATAGAATATGCCATAGGTAGTCTTCGCCTTTAGATAATATCATCGAATTCGGTCGAAAAAAATAGTTAACCCTTTATTATTGAAGGTCTACAAACTGCGTGTGCAAGACCAACAAGCCTTATTTCATGCATTTAATAAACTCCAGCGAGTTGGAGCAAATATTCTGGAACTGCTTGAGAATAAGTATGAAAACACGACTACAATTTTTGGAAAGCATTTCGTCTACTGAAAAAGCCACTATGGTGTAGCTGTAGCTATTCCCTCACCAAAGGTTCGCATCATACACTTATAAAGAAACGATAGTTAAGTAAATTCAAGTGCACGGTCGTTATAACCATCAATTTACATGAAACTACGTGTGGTTCGGCTCCGCAGCCTCCTTTAAGGAACGAGTGTTGACGCGATTACATATTCATCAGATGGTCGGTCTCTGTGACACGCGAAATTAACTACACATAGTATACATGACTCCTTGATGTGACATTCGCTTTCTTGTTTCAACTTTGATATCATTTTCGACAAAGGCATGTTGACTATAAGATACGTTATCTATTCATGTATTCGTGCTATGAACTCAATCGATGAGGTCGAAACGTCGATTCGTTAAGTGGATCAATAATGTAATCTGAATATTAGGGCAGAAAGGATTTTTCCTAAGAAGGTTTCAGGCGGCTCCTGTTTCTGAGGAGAACTGTTCCGAGTACTGACAGAAATTGCAAGACTCTAGAAGTAGAGATATACCTTTGCCTAGAGTTTGATCATACAAACTAGCCTTTTAGATTAGCAGTTTTCATATTGAATTTTATAGAAAACATTTAGTAAAGCAATGTTATTCTCTTTCGATAAAACCAGTTGTTTATCAACTGGTAGAGGTGGCTGGGAACACTGGTTTGATGTTGTTACATGGATATTAAATGTTGAAATACTCCAAGTAACGTTTTCTACGCAATATAAGCGTCGCGTATTACAATATGTGGAATTTTCCGTGAATCGAAATCGCCTCAGTAATGTAGAAAGTGTTCATTCTTTTCTTACCTGTCACGTTATGTTCTCACATTTTCCCCAAGACAAAGAGACTGCCAAAGATATATATGTTGTGTGCGACGAAAAATGCAAAGTTGAATTATGGCCGAGTTAAATGCAAATACTTACAGCAACAATATTTTACTCCACACAAGTCTAGCCAAGACAGAAACTTAAAATAAAACAAGAATAATGTTTTTTCTCTAGATAAATGATGTTTCTTTAAATACCGAGTTAGAAAATGATATTCCAGTTGACGAGTTGGAATCAATTTGTAATGTTTTGTTCAATTAAAAGAACGTACACACTTATATTTTAACGACTACGATTGTAATAATTGCGATGGTGACGAAAACAGAATACTGGTACTGCTAAGGAAAAGCGAAAGTTTATTATCATGATTGACTATGATAATTTCACTGTTTTTTATAATTTGTTTCAAAGGTGTTCGCTGGTGTCGCTGAGAAAACAAACCCATAAGTAATTTCACTGCGAATAATTAAAAACTATAGTCTTATTACGACGCTCATAACCGTATTCTGTTCCAGTCATCATAAACGGTAAATTTTATTGTCTTGTTCGTGTATCTGTTCTCACCTTGTAGCCGCTGTTGTCAAGCTGTGCGTGTGGTATTCCGTTGTGTTGTTGCGTTTGTGGGGGGCTCAGTACGCGGCGCTTCTTGGCTGGCTGCTGAAAGGCCGGCGATGCTGCCGGTCGGTATTCAGGCTGCGGGCACGGGGGCTGACTGCTGTGGTATTGCGACGCCGGCTCCGGGTACATGACATGCATTCCCTACCAACAATGATAACAAACGTTATACATAGGAAGGCGACACAAAGAAACAAATACTTAATTATGTATAAGCTTATTGGCACTGGTCAGGTTAAAGCATTTATTTAATTCTGATAATGAAACCTCAATATTAAAAGTCAAGAGCAACCAGAAATTAAAGACGCCGCGGGAGACACCGGCACCGGCGCAATTTTAATATTTTTCGGCTTTTACAGCCAAGTAATTTCGCAGAAAGCGTCGTAAAAATCGAGTTTTCATTTGTTAAGAGCCACCATTACCGTGAAGCATGTCTCCGTTCCGTGAAACCGACCCGTAAAGGCCTCGGCTTGGAAACCGACGACGCTCGCAACATGAAGAAGGCACATTCATTAACAAATTGAGGAGCCTTTCCTAAACATGATACTTAAGATGGCGACATTAAGTGAACGATGATAACATCTCTCCTTGGATGGACATTAATCCAGTTCAATAAAACTTCTATTATGATAGTAATTTGCGCTAGCGGAAAGGCGAAAGAAATACGAGTGGAGCAAAACAATCTAGTTTTACAATGAATGAAACCCGACTCTCCTTGACCAGTCGCGGCACAGTTGAGCCACCGAGACCGAACGTGAAATCCGCTTAGAATAATAAAGTTCGACTACAAGGTTTCCCTACGTATCCAGCAATGTCTGGTATTATTTTGTACAATGAGGTGTTTCCTTATTACTTCTGACCTCTTTTAATAGTTGAAGACAATGGCATGCGAAAAGTTTAGGGCGTTGAACTTGAGTGTTGAATTTAGTTAACTATGGAAAATTTTACACATTTTATTCAAATGAATGATCGAGGGGATGCTATAAGGCGGTCCAGTCTAGGTTCACACGGGTATTGGCTAGCTGGTCGAGCTATAAGCGGACAGGCGGCAAACAGATTTAGCATTTGTTAATTAAACTTGTTAGTTAGAAACTCGTTACGAGAGCGTTTAAAGTTTAATACTGGGGAGAATTAATGGCCGTGGGATAAAATTTATCCCTTTATCCCTTGACTACGTTTACGAACTACGTTACGATTTAGTAACATGAGCAAAGGGGCAAGCTGCTATTACGAAAAAAAAAATTGCTTCCAGAAATAGTCACGAAGAAATGACTTTCTGCCGATTTTCTTATCTCAAAATCTTTAGATTTTTGTGATCTTTAAATTCACCGCATCAAGCAATTTACTATTTCATGTCTCGCAAAAGAAAATTGATCTAATTATTTTTAGACAACTAAGAACTTTTTATCAGGTTTAATCATGATTGGATAAACTAAAACATGGCGTCGAAAAATTACTCCGCATCGCTGTCGACTGGTAATGTACCCAAAAGACTGGCGGCGTTGTCACGTTGTAAGGCAATGCTTAGCCTCTGGCCAACGTAAAAGCCCCCTTGGGTCACGGGAAGTGTGAGGACTCGGACCCCACGGCCCAAGGGTTTCCACATCAAACGGCTCGAAATTGAGGTTTACCGCAGCCGCATATTTATTTCATTAAGATAAGATTATACACTTCTGATGTTATGGTTATATGATACTTTTCAAGAAAGACCGCGCAAGTGGCCACGAGCGTAAGAAGCGTGACCGAAAAAACTAAAAACTTCCAAATCCACCACCGTGTTAACCTATTACTGGGCGGGTCGAAATTTCCATAATAATTACTCGCTACTTCCATAGTCGAGGGTTACTGTCGCCCTCGATTTTAAGGGCATCCTTTCACAATTCGCTCTCAAGCGAGAAACTAACTTTATTTAAAAGAAAGAGAGTACAAAATTCAGTAGCCTAACCTCTTGTGTATTTAGGTTCCCATCTCCAGCGCCGATTCATTTTAGTCAAATTTTCACTGCACCGCATTGAAGCAGTCAATGCTTTAAGTTTACAAAATTGCCGTTTTTCTGTAACATTGGATGGCGAAACGTAACAGAACAATGGACAATACAGTTTTTGTTGCTACGCTGCTGTTAATAAACCGGCTATATTTTGGCGAGTTATAAACGGTTTAGCCGCATATCTATAATCGCCACACCAAATCCTCGTCGTACGGAAGTGAAAATAGTTTTATGGTCGTATCCTATAATCCTATTGTGGTAGGAGAACAATGCGAGAACCGCCGGCGCCGAAACCGAAGTATTTATCGCGGCTCCCATCGACTTTCTAAAGGCGAGCGTGGGTGAAACGGCCGGACATGTTACAAATGGTAAATTGGGATCTTAAATAGGAATGAACAAGTCGTTACTATGTTTGTACGTATGCCCACCTAGCCGGCTTTTAGATAATGATCCCATAAGTTCGAGATTAGCAACAGTAAACAGAAAGTCACTCTCTAATAGGACTAGCTGTTAAACATATTTTAATTTTGACGTGTCCTGAATAAAGACCAAGACACACATTTGAACAAATCAAACGCTGATGCTCTCGTCGCACTGTGGGCTGGATTCCGGCTTTCATAGACTTATAATCTTAATGTTTCAAGTGTCGACTTTTATACTTGAATATATCATGATTATGGAATAATATAGGAAACAGCACTAATCGTTTTTTTTTTTTTTGAAAAATTTGTATGGAGAAAAATCATGATATCTCCGCTCTCGCACAATTGGCCGTTATTTTTTTTCAGGGGATTAATCCATAAATTTGTGCTGTTTCGTATATTATTCCATAATCATGATATATTTAGGCATGTAGTTGGTCGTTCAAATCATATTCAAGCATAAAAGTCGACACTTGAAACATTAAGAATATAAGTCTATGAAAGCCGGAATCCAGCCCACAGTGCGTCGCGCAACACGCGGCGCCTTTGTGTCGCGCCTGTTTTTGGGAGCCTTAGTGCATAACGTACCCAAACAGTGCTAACGGAACCCTATTACTAAGATTCCGCTGTCCGTCCGTCTGTCTGTCAGCGGGCTGTATTTCTATTGCCGCTATAACAACAAATAATAAAAACAAAATAAAGTAAAAAAATTAAAGGTTTGTAACTTTATTTAATTTTTTCAAACAAGAAACGGTTTATTATATACAACCTTAATATAAAAAAAAAAACTTGTTGATTATTGTACGGTGATCGGCCGGTTTTTTTGTATGTCTGTGTGACCGCGTTGTCTTCTAAACTACGCAACAGATTTTGGAGCGGTTTTCACCATCAAAACGTTTCTAGTATGGGGAACCCCGTATAAGAAAGGTTTTTTTTATATACCTATAGGTAGTGTTAAATATTGTTCTGTGGTACGGAACCCTTCGTGTGCGAGTGCGACTCGCATTTGACCTGTTTTCATATTTGATTTAATCCGTCTTATTGCGCTATGTTACGTGAGGATATAATTTGCAGAAAAAAATGTACTCAGGACCTAGGTATTAAGACATATATTCGTATAATATATTTTCCTTCGTCCATTTAGTGATGATATGATTAAGACAATACATTATGATAAGAATGAGACCCGTAATAATTTACCGACATCTAAATCAAGTGCTCTAGAAAATGAGCTCACCCAAGTGATTTTAGTCATTATTACATACATTAGTAAGTATATTATCGTAAATAAGCACGATCACAAGTTTTATGTTGAAAACGTGACTTTCAAATGACATATACGTACCACATAAAGAATAAAAAGAGATCATTAACGACTTGAAAAATAGCTCTCAAGTGCTCAAGCTTTTACGATCTTTGTGTGTTTCATGCAAAAAAAGGGATTTCATATTTCTAGGATGAAAAAATAATGATGCTGTCACGACAATGCAATAACAAGAATTTACATAAATTGGGATATCTTTTTATTTAGTAAGTAATATAACGTAACATCTCGCCTGTTAACCCCGAAGAGTTATTCAGCAGACGTTTACCTAATAATAAGTACCGATCCATACCTCATAAAAATGCTACCTACCTTTACTGCTTATCTGTTACTAATTTGAGTTGTGCAAGGTTGTTATATTGATTTGGCAATATTTTTTTTTTAATTTGTCACCCACATTTCGCCTGTTATGTTTTTACGTCCCATGTAATGGACGAGCTATGTCATCAGCCGGGCGCAAGTTCAGACTCCGGGCTGCTACTGAGAAATTCCAGGTGGAAAAACTCAATAACAGTCTGCCCAACCTCGGAATCGAACCCTCCCACCTCGTGACCTCCTGCTCACCAGTAGCGCTTGCGATCACTACACCAACGAGGCAGTCAAACTTGTACAGTTTACTCAGTAGTTCTTAGTTAACTTTGTATGCTCTATTTTCCTTTCAATATCTGGTCGGAGAAGGGAAGATACAAAACAGTATCATAATAAACATAAAGACATTCGCTCATATTGTTTTTAATACATAATATATTAGCAGTTTATCTATCACAATTTACGCACTCGGTATTTTAACTTTTCTGATACCAATATTATAAAGAGGAAAGATTTGATTGTTTGTTTGTATTGAATATATCTAGGACCAAGCGCCTGTGAGATAAGAAGACCACGGTCCTTTTAATATTAACAATTAAACCCTGGTTCATTTGTAAGGGACGTTTTATTAATTGTATGTAATAAAAGTTATATATTATCCAAGATTTCATTAGCAATTTACTGTGTGTATTTAAATAATCTCCTAACCAAGTACCTACACCGAGTATTCATACATTTTGCATAAAGCTAATGATATTATATTAAAATAAGTTACTTGCATATTCGTTTTCAAGGTTTTGTAATCGATTAGCCTGTTACTCCAGAATTAAAATAAAAAACATATTATAGTGTTTGCAAGAAAATATATTCAAGTGTTCTTCCTCCATTTTGAAATTGACGTAATTTTTAAAGCAACTAGCTAAAACATTACGTAAATTTCAAAATGGAGGAAGAGCACCTGAATATACATTTGCTAAGAACTGCCAAATAATATCTGCGTCTACGACAGCGAGTTACGCAGTAGACGTTTTCAATGTTGGCAAAAACAACTGAATTACTGTAACACGAAACGAAGTTGCTAAGTGGAGCAACAAAGTTCTTGAAAGATAGTTAGTATATATGTGATATTATCAAGAGATAAACGCGTATACAGACGCGATCCCCGGCGTTATTCGTGCAGAAATGCGAACTTTTTCGCTGGGGAAAATAAGCATCGATTTTAATTAAAAACACATGATTGGAAACCTATTTCAATAGGTACTGTAGATACGGTTGTAAATACTTAGCTGCTCGTAAACAATCATGAATACTGAGAACGTGCGCTTTTTAATTTCTGAACTCATGTTAAGGTGGACGTCTCCGTCCACGTCCATAAAATGTGTGGAAATATGTGCACGTTATGACATTATCGTAGACGGAAATTTAAAAACATCCTTCTTATCTACTAATATACTTAGTCTGGCCATAAAAACTGTTACAGTTAAAAATAAGAAAGATATTACATTTGAATTTGGAATAGATATGTCATTTTTATACGATTGTTCATTGTGTTTTCTAATTTTGGCGCCAATACATTGTACACTATTTTGCGATATTAAAATGGAGTGGGTTGATAAAGAGAACCGAATCGCTGTGATTGATGCAATCGCAGCGATTCGGTTCTCTTTATCAAACCCATTTTTTTCCCATGTCCCATGATTCGGACACAAAGTTGGTATGGAGACAAATGCAATTTTTAAAACTCTCCATACGCTTGGTATTAGTCAAATGTTTGTGTACCGGGCTATTAATAGGTACAACGAGACCTCCTCTGTTTGTGACAGAAAAAGATCTGGCCGTCCACGTAGTGTTCGTACGAAAAAGGTGGTCAAAGCAGCAAGGGAAAGAATTCGAAGAAATCCTGCCCGAAAGCAAAAGATTTTATCTCGGGAGATGAAGATAGCACCCAGAACCATGTCGCGTATTTTAAAAGACTGAGGAATTGCAGCCTATAAGAGACGCACTGGTCATTTTTTAACTGATAATTTAAAAAGAATAGGGTGGTAAAATCGAAACAACTACTGAAGCGGTACGCAAAGGGAGGTCACAGAAAAAAATTGTTTACGGATGAGAAAATCTTTACAACTGTGCAACATTTTAACAAACAAAATGACCGTATTTATGCTCAAAGCTCTAAGGAAGCTTCCCAATTAGTCGACAGAGTGCAACGTGGGCATTATCCCACTTCAGTGATGGTTTGGTGGGGTGTTAGATATAAAGGAGTGACTGAGTCATATTTTTGTGAAAAAGGTAGCAAAACATCGGCACAAGTGTATCAAGATACCATTTTTGAGAAGGTAGTTAAGCCCCTTAACAACACCGTGTTCAATAACCAAGAAGTATGGTCCTTCCAACAAGACCCGGTGCCGGGTCATAAAGCTCGGTCCACGCAGTCTTGGTTGGAAGTGAACGTTTCGGACTTCATCAGAGCTGAAGACCGGCCGTCGTCTAGTCCCGATCTTAATCCGCTGGATTATGATTTATGGTCAGTTTTTGAGAGTATGGCTTGCTCTAAACGCCATGATAATTTAGAGTCCCTAAAACAATCCATACGATTGGCAGTGAAGAATTTTCCCATGGAAAGAGTGCGTGCTTCTATTGATAACTGGCCCTAACGTTTAAAGGACTGTATTGTAGCCAATGAAGACCACTTCGAATAAGCTTTTTATATTTTAATTTGTTTTATATTTATGTATTAAACTAACACACTGTAAACGTAATACATATTATTTGCAATAAATTTTTTTTTTTTCTTCGTGACAATATTTATGGCGCAATGTTTGTTACCAAACTCCTCCGAAACGGCTGAACCGATTGAGGTCTGAGAATCGGCCAACAAAAGAAGCAAAACAACGTTTGCGGGGTCGGCTAGTATTTTCATACATTTTGCTTGACAAAACGTGATGCCGTGACGTAGAGTGGACGTGCACGACAATATTTCACGTTTAAATAATAAAAGCGCACAATTGGTCCAGACTGTGATACTACTGAATTTCGGCCCAGACGCAAGAATTGCATGGCAAACTAATCAGCCTTAACCCACGTTAACCACTGTTGGCATGTGCACAAGCCTTAAGAATATTAACGTATCGCTCGGAACATGAACTATTAGCGAAACTTGATATGCAAGTATGCCACTTTGCCACCTCTGTATCTGACACCAGTACAACACACTCCCAAAAAAAAAATTAACCCCAAAATAAGCATGGAATTCCATAAAAACAGATTATTGGAAAGCTTATTATAAGTACCGTTGAAAAACTTTATCATCAAGACTGAGAAAGATCCAGACTCACTCAGGTCAGATCAGATCCGGCTGTTACTAAACCTCGTTATAATCTTTACAGCTACCACTGTTGTCATGTGCACAAGCCCTAAGAAACAAGGTATCGCTCGGAACATGAACTATAGACGTGCAACTTGATATGCAAGTTGCCACTTTTCCAGGCATTCACCTCCGTATCTGACACCAGTTCAACACACTCACAAGGAAAGATGCATGGGTTCATTATAAATAGGTTCTTGTTTCAGTCTGTGAAATGAAACTTTCATTACCTATTTGGTGCAGAAATTCTCATAATGGTGTGCCCTTTATAGTCTGGATTTGTGTCCAGTTGATGGCAATAAGCTCGCCCCTGTAACATGGGACTTCGAAATGTTAGGTACACCCGTACCTACTATAGGTACACCTCTGTCTATCTTTTCGGGGAAACCAGGCGTGATATTATGTGTATTTATACCAGGTTCGTAATGTGTTCTCAACGGGAATTTATATTTTCGAGACGAATGACTTTTTGACCACTTAAATGAACACTGAGATTTATACCATAAAAAGATTTTATGCATGAGAGACAGTTATAGTCTATTTTGGAAATATGTTTCAGTGTAAGTAAAAATAGGTACGTTCCAATGTTTTGAGCTAATTTAAATTTTTGTGTCTCATAAAAAAAATGGATCTGTGCATTTTCGCGCTATGATTTTTACGATTTCAAGCGTCGCCGGAAACCGGACGAAGAGTACGATGGACTTCAAATGGCATTCATGGATCAAGCCCCTGCTAAGGCAACCGTGTTTATTCAAGCGCGGCCGACTATCTTTGGGGATGAAGAAAGAAATGATCGCCCTTTGACGACTGTTACGAAAGTGTGCTAGCAGTGAAAAATAAAATTTATTTTAAAACTATTTAACTAAATTTTCTATACATTTATTTCTATTTTCGCAAAACTTTCTGAGTGTCCCACGTATGCGTAACTTTGTCGAATCAATGGATATTCAGGGTTTATCTGAGGACCTCAGAAAACGATTTCTTGATAGGACACTGATTGTTATAATCAGTGTTTTTAATATGTTCAGTACTATTTGTTTTTAATTAATTCGAGAGTTAGCAGTATCATTCGTTCGTCACGGATGCACGAAGTAACCAAGAAAAAATAAATGGATACTGAAAATGAAAATTTAATAACATATTGTATAAATCGTGGTACTTACTTTTATTACATACTCAAGATATACCGAATAATGTTCAGAAATAAAATCCGATTATACATTGCAATGTTATTTTATGTATAACGGAACAATCCGCTCCCTAATTGCCTAAAACATTATTAATCTGAATCTGAATCATTTTGAAGTATATTAATTGTCCATTGCTTCGAAAAATTTGCCTGCTAATAACGTAATTACGCAATGAATGTTGTTGAACTGTCAATATGAAAGCCATTGCTAAAGTTAGTGCGTTACGCAATTACCGCAAACTTCACTCTTCTTACTATCATCATATATGTAATTACAATTACATATACTTTCATATAATTAGAAGCCTCCTTACGTACCTACTTCGTTGGCCTATTTCATAAGATTTAAGGCTCCCGCAAACAGGCACGAAGTCACAGCGCGACACTAAGGCACCGGTCGTCGTGCGACACGCGGTGCCTTTGTGTCGCGCTGTAGCGTCGCGCCAGTGTGCACGAGACTTTAATAATCATGACCTTAGTATGTTTTTATTATTATTTAAAAGTGTCTTATAACATACGTCATTAGTCACTTTAGTCGCTTAGCTGATAAAAGTCGTAGTATTATCTTGCTCTTGTTGGTTACGTAATCTGATTATCAGCCAGTCAGCCAAAACCACAAAGGTCAAATGTTTTACTATCAGAATCAAACTAAAGCTTTAAGGTACTCAATTCATTTCTATTCAAAACTATATTTTATAATATATTATATACATATATGTCTATCGATATAGACAGAATATAAATTATTATTTAAATTTTTTGTGTCCTTTTATTTTCTAGTCGTAGTAGAATCAGTAAATCAACTTTTGACGTTGTTGTATCATATTTATAGTAGAAATCTTACAAGCTATACCAACAACGGTATGTACCACACCAACCAACCTTGCAATATTGTAAAACTTTAAACTTTTTGTTTTCTCTTTTTATTTTTATCGAATACGAGGCTTTTCGCTACTTTGTTATTTTATCTTTATTTAATGAATGTGCGTCTTATTTGTAGCAGAATAAAAAAAATGACTTTCTATAAATCTATCACGTGCTATTGTTTCTTGAAACAGAGAAATCAAAGTTTTGAGAGATGAGATGTCATAATAAGAAAAATTACTTTTTTTGTATTTCTCACAATAACCAGCATACAATTAAATTATAATCTATCAACCCAGAACGAAAAAATATCTAGTTTTCATACTCAGCCTCGGTGCGTGCGTGCGCGCAACAAACAATGACTAGTTGCCGTTAGGCGTTTCGGTTTTCTGCCGACAATAGTCGACTACGTAACGGTGCTGCGACATTTCACGATACTCGACGAGGATTTGAGCGGCGTGACCTTTGGTTTGAGTTAGAAGTTACAACTGTACGTCTGATACATGATAAGGTGGGGTTAGGGTTTATACTTAATTCCGAAGGTAGGAAGATAAGTGCATTCTTTTCTCGAAACGCGCGACTGCATTGATTCAGCATCGCTACTAACCCGCGCCTAACAATGTTGATTTAACCGAGTTCAGCACGGGAATAGACAAAATGACGGCTAAAATAGACAAATGCAGATTTCATTTCTTCATCAGTAATTTTGTCTATTCTTCCGTCGACAAAACTAGTTTCTATGGTGGTCATGCGTGCATATTGCAACTGAAGCGTCCACAGATATCCGTTCATCGATACTGCATCGCTTCTCTACGAATTCCGCATCGGTTCTCTAACGATGCTGAATAGCGGCTGTATCGCGATAGTAGCGATGCAACATCGTGGTTGCGTGGGCGAAGGTTACTAGCGACAGCATCGCGCCTGTATCGCGGTCTTTTTGCGATTGTGTCGCTACTACCACGCTTAGTTACTCTTTGACGCTTAGTGAGAACATAAAGAATGCTCTTTCTCTGTTAACACAAGAGTTTGATAAAGTAGGGATAGAATGAGCAGTCGCTCGTTTGGTCTAAACTCAGCTTTAGACTTTTTTTAAAGGTTAAAATGAGGGCAAAATGTGCCGTTTTTTATCCAAGCATGATAGCGAATAAGTAAGAAGCCGAGGGTGCTGCGATTTCAAACAATCAATACAAAGTAACCTTGCTGCCCTTATAATAACTGTTTATATAGATATATCTTCTTTTTCTTGAGAAAAACACTCCTAATTCATAATTAGTCACAAATAAATAGGTGCACTATTAAGCTTCTAACTTCATTTGTGTGAGTGCACATTGCGACGCGTCCTTTGCTTGTCAATCAGCCAATCGGACAATCGGCCTGAGGCGCTGTGCGTCCCTTGCGTGATCATCGCGCATTCACATTGGTGCAATGGTAATGGTTATCACTCACACAAATGCAAAGATCTGCTTAGGCTTCACGGACTGTGCCTTGCTTTGACTGTATTAATGACAAAATATTTAAAAAACATGGTTAATCACTGCAACATATTTGTACCATCAGTTGTAGTAGTTACTGCAATGCTCAGAATAAATAAATTAAGAATACTAAAAATAACTGATACTAATTACATACAATACATACATAAGTATAATTGATACAACCAGTTCCTGGATTACAATGAAACACGAAATTATAGTGGCTTAGTACTTAAATATACATTATCCTGGATGTTTGAATTCTTACTCGGGGGTGAGAGAAGTTCTGTCAGCCTATATAGTTTTAAGAATTATAATGTTGAAATGTATTCTGTATATCTACAAAATGATGCTTAAATCAACAGAAAATCATTTGATTGTCTGCAATTTGTGCTATACAATTAAGTATCTAATGTGTCACTTGCAGCTACGTAATGATACAATATTATGCAACATAGATTGTAGAAAATTTAATGAATACTTGGCAATGCTTTTTGAGACTGATTGTACTATAAATACCCCAGATTTTTATTTTTTTATTAAAGATTGTATTCATAAGTTTTTTTATGCCGGCTATAATCTTTTTAAATAATTAGTGAAAAGGCACATGAGTTATAGCCTCTTATTTTTAAACGTTGCTTAAAGTTAAAAGACGTTCAAACATCAAAAATGGTTAAACAGTCGCTAATCATTACTTAACTTTAAGCAATGATAATAAATAAGGCGGTAAATTCCCAAAAGGTAGCTGTTTTAATTAAGAATGTGTTAGTTAGAATTTTAAATGCCTTGTCAAGCATAGTACAATTCTTTTGTACCTTGGATGATCATTTTCATACCATAAAATAAACATCCATGATAACTGTAATAACATAAAATTTATGGACAGCCAATTATTATTACTCTTTCTAAATATAGTATTATTGATAATATAGTTTTCATTTATACAAAACATAACATATATATAAACAGTCAGAAATAAATTTTCGGTTTGAAATGCACCAGGTAATAACAAACTGTATACTTATGAAATAAGTACCACAGGCAACTGGCCAGTTAGTTTGTAAACAACTAATATGCTGACTGTATCTGTCCTTTTTCAGCCTGAAATAATGGATACTGTTAAAAAATGTTATCAAATACATTCTAAATGATAACACCATGTAAAGTTCCTCATTTATCAACAACACTAGACTGCCACAAAAAAGTATTCCAATAAGATGTGTACAAGTGGAAACAGTTTATTTTTAGTCGTGTCATATGTTTGTCTCGTACCGACAAACCTCGAGTTTCACGGCACGAAAATCAACACTTAACTAATTATAAACTTGCGTTGAAGCCAGCCCGCATACCTCCACCAGCTTTATCAGCACACAAACGAGAAAATAAAAAGGTTCTTGTAAACTCACACGTTGCTAGCGATCGTTTCGTGGGTATCGCTCGCATAGAAAGCAATCAACGACACCGTTCAGCGGCGGGAACCAGTTATTTTCCACTCCGCGTTTCTACACAAGAACCACTAAAACTTAGCAAGAGCCTTCCTCACCTCTCTAAGATATTTTTCTGACAGTACGATCCCACTATCATGCTGAAAGAAGCACACGAAAGCGGACAAAGGGTCCTTCAAAACACAGCCATTTTGAAACCGTTCATACGAAATGTTACGTGTACCGATGCGTACAATGTTATGGGAATCAAAAAAAGGAAACAGGCTTATCCGTTCGCACTCATTTTTGTTTTTTACGCACAATAAAAACTAACACTTAACATCTCACACACTTTTATGTACGATTTCACTTCATACTTTCGCACACACCCGTTTACGTCGCACAAAGTCCCTGACGGACGAAAGCGACGAACTCACACGAATGGAGCTGCGGATTGGGTGCCACGGCAAATGTTTTAGTTGCCACTCTAAATAATATTAAAACTACTAAAACGTTTAAAAATAATCGTATTTGCCATTGCTGTTGAGCTGTTCTCAATCAGTTCGTGCCGAAACGAGAGAAGAAGATATCCAATAAAAGATAAAATTAAAATTTTCGAAAAGTAGTTTTCTTAAATATAAAATTACTATTGCGCCACGTTACACATATTACTGGTTTTGTCGGCTATGCCGTTGCATCTGTAGTAAAAAAACCTTATTAGTAGTTGGTGTGTTTTTGAAGATATGTTTGGAATATATTTTCTTGTAGTATTTAATTCAACTCACAATTGTAATTGGTAGAAACTCGCGTTCAAATCAAGTGAAAATTTCTACCAAAAAGTTAGAAATGTTATTTCTCGGTATATCTTATAAACACAGTGAGTTGGTAAGGTGTCGACTATTGTTAATGATTTTCAAAAATGCTTTGTTTTACGTGCTCTTAGATATTTCGCTTCTAGCAAAATGTACAACTGTTTCAAGTAATTACTAGCAAAATCGCTGAATACAATTATCCATTTTCACTTTGAAATTTGGGTTGAAAATACAGTTGACACTGTAAATAACCTATGACATAAATTGCCTATGGCCATGCGCGCGTTATTCAATTTAGTTGCTAAGCAACGCGATAATAATCACGCACAGTGTTGTATTTGGCAGATTTTCGTGGTGGGTTCATGTCCTGATGAAAAAATAAATAATTTCCGGGCGTAGGTGCAAAGGCACTCGATCCTAACCTGTATTAATAAAAAAATCGATAAAAAAAATTGCAAAAGGAATATTATTTCGGACATAATATTGCGGTTGTGATAATTAAATAATGCATTTTTTATAATAAATTAATGTGATTCAGAAAACTGTATCTATCGACCAGCATGGTTAAAATGAATATTCAGTTTTTATTCTTCAATTATATCGTTTTTGCATTTGCTGAAGATTATGAAAGTGACGATAAACGTAAGTAAATAATGCATGTGTTTTAAATTATTTACTTTACCTACAGTAATTGAGCAAAAATATCTAAATGGGATGATAGACAGTATCATCCTATTTGGATATTTTTGCTCTAATTAAATAGAAAGGCACTAAAACTATATTTAAGTGTTTACACTTTACAGTCGTCGATAGAAATGCGCAACTTTTGATAGTTATATTAAAAATCCCCAAAACGTGTTAATCTTACGTACCTATCTTTATGTTATACTATTTACTTAACTTCAGTTACGCTTTATATTTAATCAGAATTTTAAATGATATTTTCTTACCTACTTTTTAATTCTTGAGAAAATTATCATTTTTGTAAACAGACCGCGAAGTTAAGGGTTAGTTTTATCACCACTAGTTTATCTGAATTACAGGCACTAATAAAAAATATTGAAATATTGAACAGAATGCTTTGTTTGCCAGCCAATTAAATAATTGAGAACTTATCCGAGGGTCCTTCGTCATGCTTATGGTATCCTAATAATACTTTGTCAGTATGTCAGTTACAAACTGACGAACGAAACGTAAGGCTGCTCAAACAGTGCCAGCCCGGATACCAAAAATCGGTATCAGAAAACATCGACATTACAAGAAGAGATCCGTATTTTCCCAACTCACCTTTCCCAAGAAAAAGATTACTTTATTTCCACTCCCATGGAAAGTTGGAATACACATACATAAACACAAGCCTTCTTTCCATAGGGGTAGGTAGAAACTATACAGAACGTCACCTGCTACGAACCTAACAAAAAAATACTTGTTCGATGATGACACACTATAGCATCTTTCGTGACCTAACAAGAGGCCAGAGGGTCCCCTATAACCAAGCCTTAAACAAACTCTTGTCGGTTCCCCAAGCTGGACGAGCCCCCAGGGGCATTGCTAATGTAATATTATAATTTTGAATGTGATGCTGTATTATTAGTAGTACCTATTACAAAGCTCCCTAAGTCTTCTTCTATTAACTTGTCTGATTAACGTTATCATTACCCTTTAGGTCTGCGTATTATGTAAATTGCGTTAGCGGTACAAACCTACAATTCCCATAGCGCACGTACAATGACATAGACAATTATAATAATAATCAATCAAGGCACAGGCAACATCATAGTCAGCCGACCGCGTCCCGCGTTTCCGCTGTCACATGGAACACAAAAGGTGCGTGCGCGCAGTGCGGCGCGTAACCGCCGCCATTACGATGCTATTATATGCCTTTTTGTTAGTTTTTTGTTGGAAACGAATTCTGGTTACTGACAGGATGCGTGCTCTCAAATTCCACAGACCTACATGACTCAATGTGGATGGTGAATGGAGTACCTACTTCTGTGCGTCGGCCTTTAATTAAAACCGAATGGTTGTAGATGGTCAAATGTTAGCCAAGTTGGACATTATTGGAGTATCTACTCATAGTACGATCGGCACTACGATTGAGCCATATGAATGACGATTAATTTAGAGGATGCAGCCAACTAGGTACTATAGTTGTACTTGTAAGTAATCTTAATTGGAGCACGTTAGTTTTAACTTAATTCTACGTAGACTCCACTAGGCTTTAATTTAGAGCTCGAGGCAATCTTGATTTACAGTAATCAAGCTTCATCAAAACGAATCCTATAGTTTTTTTTAAAAACTATTTTATCTATGGAAGCATATGCTGCCTGGCAGAATGTGAGATCAGGCTGTGGATGACTAGCCCGCCAGTTGAACGCGTCCCAAAGGGTCATGGCCATCCGGCTGTTCCGGGGATACCACACGGTCTCCTGCGAAGCGGCGAGCCTTCTTGCCGGATTGCCGCCATGGAATCTGGAGGCAAAAGCCCTCACGCACGTATGGGAGTGGCACGGTCACAGTACAGCAGACGGAGCTCCGGCGAGATCACATGGCGACATGGATGGTGTGATTGTCGCAACCCAGTGCAGGTGCCTTGGCGTCCTCACCTTCCGCCTGACATAGGTCCTCACCGGACACGGTTGTTTCGGGAGGTTACTGTTTCGCGGAAGGAAACGCCCGGGTGTCACGGTGGTTGTCTGCCCAGTTTGGGCGGTGCACCGCCGTGTCCTCGCGTCCTGGTCAGGAACAAGAGCGAATGGGAAGCCGTCACCACCTTCTGCGAGTTAGTAATGCTCGCGAAAGAGGAGGCGGAGCGCGTGAGGGAGAGAGCCTTTCAATTCCAAAGACGATGACCCATCCAAAAAAAAAGGCTGTGGATGACGAAGATGATATTTCAAAACTTTCTTATGGAGCAACAAAAAAGTTCAAAACAAGCTCGTTTTTCAAACATTCTGTTGAAGTTGTCGAATCCTGTGCTTGCTATAGGGTAAAAAAAAACCTTGAGGAGATGAGCGTAAAAAGATAGGTTTTGTCTTGCACTTTGTAGTGATTTAAAGGGCTTTTATGTAGGTATGTGATGGTGGTGATTGAAATGGTGGGGGATGGGAGTGACAGAAAGAGTTACTGGTCTATTTTCTAGGCCAAGTTATTAAACCCTGCAGAAGTTAGAACAATATAACCAGTGAACGAAAATAATTTCGTTCACTGAATATAACTCGATTCTATAAAAAACTGTTTGGCTCTGTTCGGTATCCGTGTCGTGACCGCTTCGATAATTCCGGTGCCATTCGGTGCACTGAACCTTTTTCGCGTTTTCCGCAATTGCTCTAATATTTCACAAATTTTTGGTTGGTTGTGCAATTTTTCCTAACGTACCCACTATGGTACCTAGCTAGTACAATGCTGAAATGATTTTGTTGGTACGTAAACAAATTCTAATGTTCTTTATGGTTAATGATAAATGAATTTATTTCTGTTAGTAGGTTTGCACAAACACTTTTTTTTGACATCTCAATCTTATGTTAAAAACTATTTGAGGTCAGTTTTAGATACTCTAGGTGCGTTTCCTATCTGAATACTCTGAAAAGAAAGGTCGAAACAAACTCAGAGGTTGTGACCTATAGGTTTGTTTCGACCTTTCTTTTAAAGTCCAGACATAATCTTGGTCAGATTATTGGAATCGTAACTTAGTACAGACCTACAATATTTTTGTTAAATAGTTATTTCCTTTTGATTTGACTTTAGAATTCAATCTGCAGCCTAATTGCGTAACACATTTTCGTAAACGATTACGACTAATCTGTTGTATTTTGACAGCTCAACAATATTCATTGTTGAGCAGATGTTATTATCGAACATAAGAATCAATGAAATAGCAATCTGTTTCAAAACGATTCAGATTCCGATTGATTGTGTATTACGCAATTAGGGTACTGGATTAGAAGCATGTTGGCTCCTACTGTACCTACTCTTATAGAAAATGCAGTCTTCAGTTTTACATTGTGGTGTAAGGTAGTTTACTATAATTAAACTAATGTACAGCGATTTCAAGTTGATGAAACATAATTGACATAAATGTACCTTCACAAAATTACAATTTAAATGGTCTACATAACAACAAAATCGATGCGCAGCCGAACGCAGCAACTAATTACCATATCTACATACAAACTGCGACTAAAGACGAAAGATAAACATCCTTCCACTATAAACTTATAATGCATAGATAAAATTGAGGAAATGCGTTCCGTATGGTGTAAACTCTGGAGCATGGTACGGGTTGGCGCTAATCCTGGTGTCGTGGGGTTCTGCAAGTCAAAAGCGCTTAGCGATTTGAAAGGATTAAGCTTGCGGATATATTATATTGTAAACATAATTTGATTTAAAAGAGTGTCCGTGGAGTTTCTTGCCCGTTCTTCTCCATAGGTACCTACTACGCTTTGGAATGGGCAACTAGCTTCATTTTTCTGACCGACCGACCTTGACAATTCAAAAGTGCCTGTAATTGATTTATTTGAAATAAATGCTTTGAGTTTGAGTTTGAGTTTGAGTTTGACTTGGCCTGGCTCAAAATAATTTTGAGTAAGATTGACGACCTCGCCTTGTGTTCGACTTATTCGCTTCATTTTGGTTCCGAAACTCGGTCAAGGTCTCAAAAAATGCACATGTATATTTTAATTTATTACGTGACATAATTTTGGTTTTGTAACCAACTAAAAACACTACAAAGCGAAAAGTAACTTTAATTTCGGAAGTCGCTGTCTTTGGTTTTGTTTTTTCGTTTTTTGCTGCCGACTTCCGAAATTAAAGGTATTTTGCATTTTGTAGTGTATTTATATTGTAAAAAAAGTTTTATTTTCAGTTGTGGTACCTACCTCACACATATTCAAATACCACTACCTGCTAAATAAATAACAGTGACAGGAACCTATTATCTACATTTACTAAGTTAAAAAATTACGTATTAATGCACCAAACTCAAAAACTACCCAAGCAAAGTTAATAACATTTATATGGGACCACCTCGAGAGCATCCCCTTTTAAACAAAAAAGAATTTCAAATACGGTCCACAATTGATGGACGATTTCGGTGACAAAAAAAAGACGGACATACACTAAACTCCCCTTTTCTGGAGTCGGTTAAAATACGTTTTTTTTGTATTGTTATATTAGTAAAATACGCTGTTGCGGACACCAGCTCGCATTAAAATACCTACCGATTTGTGTTTTCAAAATTTTGGCTTGTTTTTTTTTGCGTAAGAACGTGAAACATATACCATCATATTACAAATGAAATCCCTCGATGGTTTAAACCTGGGTTTAAAGATAAACCTTGCTACCCGACTAAGGCAAAGCCTAAGGAGGATTATGATTTTAACAGGCTAAGTATGTATCTTCATCTGTTCCCTCATAACTCTTAAACTAATGGTCGTTTATTGCCAAAAAAATAAAATCGATAAATCACGACTCCGGTTATACGAAAACAGAAAAAAACAGACAAGTGCAAGTGAGTGGACTCGCACACGAAGGGTTCCGTACCACCGTACAAGATTTAACACATTTTTTAACTTTATTTTTTATTATTTGTTGTAATAGCAATAAAGATACACACTCTGTGAAAATTTCAAATGTCTACCTACTACGGTTCATGACATACAGCCCGCTGAAAGACAGATGGACGGCCGGACGGACAGCGGAGGTTTAGTAATACCATTTAGTAAAACCCGACTGCGACAAAAACGCCAACGAA
This sequence comes from Dasypolia templi, assembly GCA_963555695.1. Lineage (NCBI taxonomy): Eukaryota > Metazoa > Arthropoda > Insecta > Lepidoptera > Noctuidae > Dasypolia > Dasypolia templi. The sequence goes on from OY743142.1 coordinate 14,937,091, forward strand.
AAAGGTGTAAACAAGATATCGATTTATCTTCGTTTATCGTCATATTCGGGTTTTCGTTTTTTTTGTAAGGATGGCCGATATGGCTTATTCATCACTAAACTCCTATTACTTGAACTTAACGGAAACACTCCGGGCAACTGAAAGTTACAGGGAGGGCCAATAAACTGTAAACCTCATTTATTCGGGAGATCACGCGATGTTACTTAGCTCTGACATGTTTGCATCGACTTATTTACCAACGCTAACTTTCTGCTGCTCCAATTTAAGCGCAAATTCTCTATTTATGAAATTAGATGCAGCAGCTTGCATAGGTATTACATAATCATGCTCACCCGTTATTCTTATGCAAATATTTTCTATCATTAAAATTCCTTTGCTACTATGAAATTCTCGGCTGCTAAAATTGGTATTTCATATTTCTTTGAATGCTTTACCAGTTAGTGGATGAATGAGGATGACGGATCCTACAGATTTTTGTAAAAACTCTACTTATATCAAACGTGAAATAAAAATCTCTTGTGTAGATTCGCTTGCGGCTATAATCTCAGCTTCAGTCGAAGAGATGGAGACTGTCCTTTGCTTCTGGCTTCTCCAGCTAATAGCAGCTCCAGAGAATAAACCCACCTTTCCAGATGTCACCTTCGAGTAGTTTGATATCCTGCATGATGCGTCGCTGTAGCAGACTAAGTGTGGAAGCGACTTTTCCGTATAGGTTAGCCCATTCTGTTGGGTCCCTTTTAAGTACCGGAAGATGCGTTTTACCAGCATGATATCTTTCTTAGTAGGTGCTCCTAGTTTTGGACATGTGACACCCAGAGCATATGAAATATCAGGCCTCGTGCCTACTGAAAATTATGCCAAAGCACGGCTTAGAAATTTGCGTTGACTTCCTCTTCCTCTGCTATCTCACTTTGTTTGATGATTGATGTTGGTGCTGGTTTGCAATTGGACATTCTATATTTTTCTAGCACTTTCTTTGTGTAAGTCTTTTGACATAAATGTATGGTCTTGTCTTTGCGGACAATAATTTTCATTCCAAGGTAGTATGACGCAGGTTTCGTGGTTATCTTAAACATTTTTTTCAATTCCTTGATACATTCGTCTCCTGCTCTGGTTGTATTATATGCTACAAGTCCATCATCAACATAAAGACCAAGACTTTAATAAAATAGATTGTCGTCTGATTCGAACATATAAGCATGGATCCGCTTCACTCTGTTGGAGATCTGAATTTCTTAAGAACTCGGCAATGCAGGTGTTCCAGCAGCACGGTGCTTGTTTCAGACCATAGAGACTGACTTTCAGCTTGCAGACTCGGTTGGTGCCATCCTGAAAGCCATTTGGCTGTTTCATGTAAATTTCTTCCTTTACTGTGCCGTTCAGAAAGGCGGTTGCAACATCGAACTGACGTAGTTTTATTTAATGCTCGTACGGTGCTCAGACGAACCACTGGACTGAATGTTTTTATCATAATCAACTCCAGGTCGCTGGGAGTAACCCTTAATAACCATTCTGGCTTTATACCTATCGAAGGTACCATCAGGATTAATTTTTACTTTACACACCCATTTGCACGGGAGAGCTTTTGTCCTTTGGGTAAATCAACGAGATCGAGGTTTGGTTGTCATGCAGTGAAGGTTTTTCACTATGCATGGCATCTTGCCATTTAACTTTTTAAGGAGAGTCCATCGTTTTGAAGGTCTCAGGCTCTTTAGGCTTGTGATGATTTTCGATTTCTTCAGCTGACAAAATAAAATCATCGTGTAGCGCTTAGGAACTGTGATTTTTGACCTGTCTCTCAAAGACCTCGTTTGAACGGTCGCATTTTCTTCAGCATCAGCATCAGGTTCATCATCATTGACATCGGTAAAAGATCCAGAAAGAGATTCGTATTCACTTTCATTATTCGCTGGTTCCACTTATCGAACGTCTTCAGTGCTATCGACCGAACTTTGTTGCAGCGGTTCATCTTGATCATCTGCGTCACTATCACCATCATGTTGCTGATCAACTCCTTCATGAATGTCATGCTTAATATCCACGCGTTTGCGTTTTGTTTGTTGTGATGACTTTTCATTAGGTTCGTATGAAAACTCTAAATCGTTCAAAAGTCTGTAAATTGCATTTTTATTCGATTCATCGTAGAACATAGTCTTCAATATCCTAACATCTTTTGTAATTGTAATGCTGTTCTTCGAGGGTATAAAGATCATAAAAGCTTTAGATGTTTCAGATTATCCCGCAAACATGCCAGCATGCCTTTGGTGCAAATTTGTGACCATTAGTGCCTTTCATCAGAACGTAAGTCTTGCAACCGAACACGTATAAATGCTTAATGCAGACTGTACCCATCGCTCGAATGGCGTTTGGTTCTGAACGGCGCTGTTTATACACCTATTTGCTTCTCTGTGTATAGTGTTAGATAAGTCTCGTTGATAAGTCATGTGAGATGTACAACCGCTATCCAGAAACCAAACGCTGTTTTCAGATTTTTCGTTATGTGTAAGGAGGCACTGCATAGCAAAGTTTTTCTTATGCGAACCGGTGTGTTTATTAGGCTTCTCACTGTTTTTCTTTCAGCAATTCGTACAAATTTTGTGAATCTTGCGTTTGAAGATATGACCACTACGTTTGCAAATTTTACAGGACGTGTAAAGGGCTTCTTCTTGAAAAGAGGATTCAGGTTCGTCGATATTAGTCTTGTTATGGCTATGACGTGCTTCACATTCTTCTATTTTAGTTTGAAGCTCCTCTGACTTCGTAAGAGTGTCTCGCGATTCTATAGCGACTCTGAAGTTCTCAAATTCATTTGAGAGACTGTATAACATCATGATTGTTAACAAGTCCTCATTAGTAGCTACGTCCATGTCTGCCAATTTGTTAACTATATCCATAAACTTGTTTAGATGGGTGTCATCATGATCATGGGATCATGGGAGGATCATGTCCTTCTAATTTTGTTAGGATCAGTTGCTTTAATAGGGATGCCTTTCGCGCAGGTCCCTTACTGGCGTACGTGACTTTAAATTTTTCCCATAATGCTTTAGCAGTAGTGCATTTTTTTATTTGTTTTAACTCAGAAGGAGCGATTATAAGAATGAGTTCAGATCTCGCGTGTCTATCGCCTTCTTTATCAGCCACTGCAGCAACAGTCGTGATGTATTTCCATAATTTGTGTCGTACGAGGACAGCTTCAGCCTGTTTCACCCAAGTGTCGTAGTTCTCTCTTGTTAGAGGGTCAATTTTAGTGCTCGACATTTCGGATTCTCAAAACTTTATTTCGTACACGCTCTGCTACCATGTTAAATATTGTTAAGAAATATTAAACAAAGAAATACATTATTTCGGTGACTGAAAACACAGTGTTTTATTTTAAGTGCTAACATCAAATTATAACAAACATATCCTAGCTACCATACTGATGTATCATAGATATATGCATAGATAATACACTATATATATGGTCTGCCATAGATACTTCACATTTATTTCCATCCGTAACATAGGTGCAATTACTTCTACACGTGAATTGGAGGCATGGCTCGTTCTTTGGCCAAAGAATTAAAAATGCCATGCAACGTGGCGATGCTGCCAGTCTACTAAGTTTCCGGATGACAGGGATGCGGACGAGTAACTAACGACGCATAAGTCCTTTTGTTTTCGTCTTTATTTGTTCAGTTAGTTAGTTAGTTAGTCAGTTCATTCTGTTGATTGCCGGTTGGTAGCTTCGACTTTCGACCTTACCTGCCTGTCAATATCTGTTCAATAAAGCATGACAGCCAGAATTTTATTTGGTAATTGATATAATTTTTCATCCTCTTTTTTTACGGCATTTGCTCAGCTATTATCATAAGTTAGCTAAAGACAGAATAGTATCTCTACCTCTTTGCCCGCCTTGTTGAAGTTTTTGACATAGTTACTCTTTTGCAGTCAAAAAACGATACATATAATTTATTTCATTATTGTCTTCAGCTATGACGTAAAATCAGTAGTGAACTCATTATGGTTTTACCAGGCCACTCAGAAGGTATTGCGATAAAAAGTTATTATGTATGAGAAACTGGCCAGTCATAGTTTTTTTTTGAAAATATGATTAAAATGAATATTTGTAATAAGCTTATTTAATACGTAATATAACAACATATTTACAACTAAATTAAATTACTAAACAACTAACTAACTATACAAATTAATATAAAAAATACTCAGGCGTCGAAGTACTCGTCCGCATCGCTGTCATCTGGAAAAGTGCCCAGAAGACTGGCAGCATTGCCACGCTGAATAGCAATGCTAATTCTTTGTCCAAAGAACAACCCAGCCCTCTGGTCACGTGAAGTGTCGACTAGTCGGTGAGAAATTTGTTTAAAAATTAGATGCGCACTCGGGCCCCATGACCCAAGCGTTTCTACCCCAAACCCCAAATGAATATTAAATTTTATTTTGTAACTTATTGCAGTCATTTTTTTTAAAGAAGGTTAACTTTACGTTGTTTTTTAAAGTGATGTTGGTTGTACCGGAACGCACGGGAGGGAGAAGTTTAAAGTTATCGTATTGTTTCCGTTGGATAGATTGCCTTTATCGATTATTATGAGGCGAAATTCATGGCCAGATACCAGGCCACTTAGAAAGCATTGAGTAAAAAAGTTTGTAATGTATGAGATACTGGCCTGTAACAGTCTATTTTGAAAATATGATTTTTTGTATGTAAAAATAGGTACGTTCCAATTTCAAAATGTCCCATAACTTTTTTGCAAGCTAATTTAAATTATCGTGTCTCATAAAAAAAAATATGCGCTAACATTTTCGCGCTTTGAGTTTTACGATTTCAAGTGTCGCCTGAAACCGTACGTATCGTACGGTAGACTTCAAATGGCAGTTATGGATGAAGGCCCTTCTAAGGCAACCGTGTATCGTTGGTATAACGAATTCAAGCGCGGTCGACTAATTTTCGGGGACGACGAAAGAAGTGGTCGCCCTTTGTTAAGGGAAGAAAACGTGCTAGCAGTGAAAATTTTTATCCAAGACAATAGGCGATTTACGTATCAAGAGATTCAGCTCATAATGCAGGTTGGATCGGGATTCACGAAATTCTACATGTGCACAACCTCACCGATGCTCAGAAGCAGGCCCGGGTGGAATGGTGCCGTGATATGATAAACAAATTTTGAAGCAGACTCGTATCGGCGTGTTAAAAATATATTTTGAGTGTTTCACGTATATTAGTCAACACAAATGATAAGAAACTTTTTAGTATTTTTTTTTGGATATTTTTTTATGGATCCGGGAACAGTACGTCTGCTCATTAGGAATTCCATGAATTCTTCATTATTTATTCATGTTTTGTAAAAGATGAATAGTCTAGATGTCACTTCCCTTTCCCTCCAGTATACATGCTAGTATCTCAAGACCAACATCAGCGCACTCCACGCCTGGAGGATTTCTTCTGGACAGGCTCAGGAGATGGGCCACCTCCTCCAACAGATGTTCCTCAACCAGCACCGGTTCAGCCCTCTACACCAGTGGTACGGACCACCACTGTCCTTGCTACTGTGTATTTGGATTCTTATCCACCACAAGTGAGTTGTGATAACTGAATCAAATGTTTTATAACTCTTCACTCCATTATCGCCTTGTTGGATCTTAATTCCTAATTCCTTTTTGATCTAACTAAGGAAATTCTAACAATGAACAATAACCGAGTTTAAAATTAATTATGGAAGTATGAATGTTTAACTAATTCAGAACTTACGTCCGTTCTACCTTCCCCTAACTTTTGGGGATAATAGTCATAATTGAGTCATTAATTTTCGTTCAACCCACCCTTTGTGTAGTTGATATTTTTGATCGTAGTATGCTTATGTATGTGTTAGAGACATGCAATTTTTTACATGGCCTTTAATTGTCCTTCTTTTATTTCGTCTCAGGCGGTGACAGACAAATCGACTGGAGAATGCATGCTCAATTGTGGAGAGCCTGGCGTGCCAGGTAGCTTGGAACCAGAGATCCCCGATGATCGAAGGTACTGGCTCCTCACTGTCATTCAGGGATCCACTCCAGATAGCCTGCAATTGAGACTCGCTAGGTTGTACCAGAAAGCTTTCTTGAGGTAACCAACGTACCCCTTAAAATATATTTCTAAGTCCTTTTTTTTCAAGCTTCTTTCGCTCTACCTTTTCATCAAACTCATTTCGCCATATTTTCATTCTATTTATTAGAAACTGCTGCATCTTCAGTACATTTTATAAAACGGTAGTTAGAAACAAGCTTATTTGGCTCGATGTCTATGGTATACATATATTATTAGTTAGGCTTTCAATATTTTTAATCTTATTTATTCCAGACAACAAGAGCGTCATCTGGGTATCATCAAATCTCTCGACGCGCCGCCAGCCCGCAAAAAACATGACGTTCATTCTTTCGTAGTTAACAAAGACAATAATAATAGTCCAGTAGGTCCTCAAAGTACCAGTACGCCTTTTAAATACCTAGATATCGATAGTTCTATTGTTTCTCCGGGCGAGTCAGTTTCTAATACGTTAGATATAAAAGTTGAAAATGCTAGTAAACATGTTTTAGATTCCTCGATTGATTTCGTTTACCCCGTTAATATAGAAATGTTCTCAGTAGATACGAACACTGTCTCATTAAATGCTGAAATAAAAGCTACAAAGCTAAATGAAGTGGAATCGTGGATATTAGCCACTCCAACAGTTATTATTCGTAAAAGAGAAGTGACTGATAGAGAACAAGTAGAAGAAATTAGAGAGGATTTGATAGATATACCTTTAGAATCAGAAGGCAATGAAACAATGTTGTTTAAGCGTGAAATATTGAAACCAGAGCAGCAACCACCAGTGCAAGTTCATATACAAAACATAACAGAGGTAAATGATTTATTATTATATTGATAAAATACTAAGCAAGCAGCTATTAAATTGACTGAAAATTACAATTTAGTTGTCCTCCAATTACTATGTCATCTATGTATTGTACCAATTTCATTAATAAATTATTCAAAAAATCTACGAAAACTACCAAACCAAACAAACACTTTATTTTGCTAACAGAAAGTCAAACAATTTATCGTCTCAATTTGATTTTGCTGATTTATTCTCTAGTATTGTACAACCAAGGCTTGACTTACCGCTTGATATAACCCCTTCTCCGACTCTAGATCAATTTTATTAACTTAAAGTTCCATCAGTCCACAGAGACGGGTAGCATTCAGATAGTGTACGTGGTGCTGGTTGGTGGCAGGGCAGTTCCAGCAGCAGTGGCAGCCAGAGACATGAGGCTCGTCAGAGACGCTGAGGTCGCAAGAGAACTAGGAGCTGTTGTTACTACTAAAGCTGAGCGTGAGTAATTTTTTGCAGAATAATTGATAATGTAAAGGTATATTGATGTCTACCTAGGTCGTTGCAGACTAACGATTTTGTCACCAAGTATATATCCGCTCTCTTTAGCAGCGTACCTGAAAACAGCGGAGGGTTTGGAGGGTGAAGCAGGCGGTGGGGTACACGGCACCGAACTATGGGCGCTGGCAGTAGGAGCCACTGTGGCGATTCTACTGCTACTCGTGTTACTAGCATTGTTATGTTTTGCTCACAGGTAACAACTAAGACTCTTTAATATCCCTACCCACATACCATCCATAATACTCGAACCGCACTCACTCAAGCAAACTCCTACATCTCTTTCATACACTTTATCCTGCATTGATGTTATGGTCCAAATCGCAGGCATCTAGCCACGTGTGACTTGTAATATAGGTTTTTATATAAACCTACCTCAAGCACTAGTCTCTAAGCAAGCTATAGATCTTTGTTCGTGCACTACCGTCAAAGATTAGCATGAGTACTAAATAGTAATACATACAGAAAATAGACATAAATCAATGCATTTAATATGTATGTTTAAGGAAAAAGGCAATTAAATCTGCAGCATCTATTCGTGCGTATCGAAACGATCTGTTAAGAGAGACGGAGAGGAACCAGCTGAGGCAAGTTCATGAAGAGAAAGATGGAAGGGTAAGCATAACAAAAGCAAAGCAACAGACAACGACACTGTGATGAACAAGGCCTTTAGAATATGTGAACGACCCCAAAGGGAATTGGTAGTGGGACTTAAAATTCATAATGATATTTGCTTCCAAAATTATGAAAATAAGTTGTAGTTTCTGACTTGTATGGCCTGCTTACTGTATTGTATAACGGGCTGCTGTCCATGACTCCACGTCCAAACGCGTATTTTGCTACTACTTAGAGATTCAGTTGATGTCACATTCTCACCGACTCATAATTACCATATTTTTCAGTTAATCAGTGTCGTGTCTCCGAGTAGAACGAGACCAAGCAGTACTCTCCTACCAATTTACAGAGCAGCTAGTGCTGCCAGCAGGTACGTTCAACTACAGACCAACCCAGTTTTAAATAGAATATATTTTATTGTTGTTGTAGGACGTGTACCTCTAGGGTGTTAGTGTGCATTAATAAGAAAATTTATTTATTTATTGATTCACCAACGATTGTTCACACAAGTTCTATGCTAAACATTACATGAGAAAGTGTATGCAACAGTGCAACAATCACCTAAAGGTGAACTCCGCAAGCAAAATAACTTATAAGAGTACTCTAACATGGATAGGATAAACAGAAACTAAACTATGTACATAATTATTTTGTAACCACTAATACTAGTGAGAATAGAACAGCATGACCATCCTGTAAAAATCTCACTCTCAGTCAATCTCTTTTTGAATATATACTCGTATGAAACAATGGATACGCCTTTCCTTCAAAATGTTACGCAATTAGGGTGGTGTTTTGTGTTCTTATTCCAATTAGCTTAACTTACCTTTTAATCTGTACTTGTTTAATTTAGAGTTATGGTTATGATGATGAATTTGGAAAGGATGGGTAGGTAGGTTATACATATAGCATGCGACCCGCCATACACAAAATCCTATGGACAAAATTACATTTCAGCCCCAAAAGATCTATATAGCAATAGCTGAGATTTTAGATTCCGAGCCAAATGGAAAATGTTCATTTACTCAATACTCATAAAGTCAAAGTAATTGTATATCAGACATTCAAATAGTCTGCCCACTCCGTAACCCTGCTTGGATAAGAATTAGAAATTAAATATTTAGCAGTCTAGGTACGGTCCATTTGGATATAACTTGCCAACTGAACAAGGATGAAAATTTGTCTGGAAAAAGAAATATTCCTAAAACAACTTTTTTAATTTACTCCTCTGTTTCACGATTTCTGTTACTTAGTGAAACTATCTACTAAAAAAATGTTATAATTTTAATATGTCGCTGATCCCCACCAACTAATTTTGCTTCGTTTACTTTCATACATCTCTGTTTGGGTTATACACGCACGCCGGTTGAGATACATTGTACCTACCTATAAAAAGCTTTTCATAATGGAGTCGTCTCTAGACAGAGCTAATGCCTTAATGCTTTAATTTGTATTTTAACCTGACTATCCAAGAAAAAGGGTAATGTTTCTGAACTGTTTTAGTTCTTCAACAACTTCGTCTGGAGTATCCGAGGTGGCAACAGCGTTTCGTCGCAGGCAGAAGAAACCACATGCTCTTAGGATGCCACAGAAGAAGAGAGGTTAATAGTAATACTTCTACAATTGTTGTATTCTGAGCCAGGTTGCAAGAGACAAAGCCGATATGCGAATCTTGGTAGAAATTAGTATATACCTACAGTAGCGCTCAAAAGTCCATAAGCAATCTCACAAAGCAATAGATTGACGCTTCGGTTTCACTTACGACCTTCTTCTATAAGTTTTTTCTATACTATTGACACGCACACACACTCACTTGGTCTGTAATTGATAGTAGTTCATAATTTCAACTAACTTAACTTATGGCATGCTAGCTTAGTCGTTACCGTGCTTGGCTAGCAGCGCAGCGATTATGGCGAGCCCTGAATTCGAATCTCATCTGCGCCTGCGTGATGTTATTTTCAAATAATAACTATTTCAAGTTTTTGATATGTTATAAATAATACCAAAAATTATCAAGTTTTGATGAAGAAATTACTTGAAGTGGTTCGATAATCATTCGATACTTGTCTCGTTCATCTTGTTTCCATAAATAATACATTTTTGTAGGTAGGCCACAGAAAACTGAGTAAATTATTTCGATTTCTGTGAGGTAGATGCAATTCGTTACGACTATTCACCTAATTGAACGTTGTTGGTTTTTGAAGAATGTTTAAATCTGTTAATTAGCGGTGTTGTGCAAATATTAAAGCATTGGAAAATATTGTTGCGCTGCGTAAAAGAGGATGTAAATGATGTGATATCACAAATATATATTGAAACCGGACCAAGTGTGAGTGTTATCGTTATCTAAATATTTCGTATTTTACTAAATTTAAATTGTAAATTGTTTAAATTAGTGAATGAAGAGTAAAATGTTAGAAATATAAATTTTGCTTTTAGATGTCTAATAGTATCACATTCTTTGTTCTAGACAAATACTGTGAGTCTGTGGGTTAAGAGATGTGAGGCAGAAGGAATTCTAGATAGTTGGAGCGCTTATTTATGAAGTGGATGCTTATTTAAATAAGCCCACACAAGCTGAATGAATATGCAACAAATGGTTTCATACCAACCGGACATTTTGCTGAATTAATTAAAAGCATCATTAAAAACTGTTCGCCGTGTACTCCGCGCTAAAAAGGTTGTATCACCGAAGCCCTGCAAACAATAACGTAATAAGCAAGAACGTTTAAGTTCCGGAATAGTTTATCCTGTTTATTTAATTATAAAAATTGAGGTTTAGTTTCAATCATCTTTTCACAGATGGAAAATGAAAATGAAAACTTAAGCTATCCTCAATATGTTACCTAATACTTAATAAAATGGTAATACTTAATGTAAACAAACTGCCATACAAAACCACTTATTTTAAGAATTCATGATCGAAGCTTAATTGTTTACGGTGATGTAAATCTACTTATCAATTATTTTTACATCTCACATGTTTAAATAAAACAAATTGCTTCTAAGTTCCTTGACATAGTATTGCACATCCTATTTGGCTGAAGAAGTTATTATAAATAATCGTAGCGGTTTTCTTTATGTAAAATATTATAACAAATAAAAATGTTTTAATTTTTCTTATCACTTCTAACACATTTTATTTTTATTGTAAGCCCTTTATTGCGATAACAACAAAAATATAAAAAACAGCAATTTTTTTGAATATATTATTTCAAACCAAAATAAAAATTGGCAATAAAACTGCGCTGCCTCTTATGAGATCAGAACCTAAGCCGGCGACTTCTCAGTCCAACGCTTGGCACCTACTGCTACCAGCTCATTGGTTAACTCGAATTTTAGCAATGCCATAAACCGGCCAGGTCACGCGCATGATGCGTGTCTAACAAAATTGACGGAAATATATTTTTGTTTCGTGCAGAGCGACGCGAGTACGCGATACGACAGTGTGTGCCGTGCAAAACTGCGATCTTTGTGGTGTGTGTCGTTGAAATACATACAGTCGTACCGTGAGTTCACAGCAATACGACTCTTAACGTGCCTATGCACTTTAGATCGCTTACTGTACATAATTATAAGAAATCTACTTTAGTATATTTTCAAAATCTTCAAAAGAACAACGCGAGCACACAGACAGCCACCAAAAGCGACTTTAAAATTATGTATAGATACAGATGCCCACAATCAGCATCTTTGTACCGTCGTAAAATAAAACACAGATGTTAATGGTAGATTAACCTTGTTTTTTTCCCAGTGGGCACTACTGACAGCTTGCTAGAAGCTGCTGGGTTGGACAGCTCCGACAGTGGACAACCTTCAGCACCAGTCACACCCACGTCGTATCTCTCCATGCCCTCAGTCAACGCTTTCCCGAGGTATGTATTGTGAAATGTAGAGCTTGAGGGAAATGACTTATACATTGCTTGATAGGTTTAAAAAAATCCTGTGTTCAAAAACTTAAAATAACGCAATGAACGTGGTTGAATTGCATTATAACATTCATTGAATGACGTGTGTTACAATTACCCCGCAGTAGCATAATCAGCCTATAATGTTCCTAATATAATCCATCACGTGGGTCCATTACGGGTTGAAAGACGTCCCATGTCTTCGAATTTTTTCCATGACCGTTTTGAGAGCAGTAGTGATTAAATTATTTACACAAAGTAAAGAGCCTGTCTGGGATCAATCAAACCCACCACCTAAAACTCGTAAGTCAGGGCCGATACCACTGCACAACCACTGCTCAGGACTTCGAAGAGATAATTGGCACATTCTTTTACTGATAACCTACCATCATCCAACGCTTTGCCTCGGACCTACCATCATCTAGCGCTTTGCCTCGGACATGTATATCAAGGCGTAAAAAGCCCCACCACGAAGCCGTCATCTACGCATTCTGTACATAAAACTAAGAAACATTGTGCAATAATAATAGCCAAAAACTGCTTTTATTTTTGGTGTGAAAATTCCCTGTTTACGGTAGGTAGTGCACAATGTAACTTTGCGCGGGTGCATGCAGGCAACGGCACAAGGATCGTGGGAGTAGGCGTGATTTAAAACTTTACTTTGTGTTTGGTGTTTGTTTGTGTTCACAAACAAGTTGGATCTTTGACCTTCAATATCTCCGTAACCAAAAGATTCCCAGGTGTGGACCAGTACAAAACCATGGGTATTTAAACACTCGTTATTCTGCAATACGACACGTGCTGCTAATTATAATATTCATGGTCTTTCCAATTTCCAGAGGCAACGTAGTAGAGCCACTATCCCGTATCCTTGAACCGGTATCAGTCCGCCATTTAGACATCGACTCCCCACCATCAACGCCAAAGAAGAGCAAACAAGATCTTGCAATAACCAAGGATGTGGTGCCTCGGAGACAGATGGCATCCCAGCTGGTCAGGCTCGGGAGTATTGATAAGGATCCTGGGGTGATTGGGCCTTTGGTTTGGGATCTGCATTGTCAAAGGATTAAGGATGGTAAGTTTCAACAAATTTTTCTGTTCTTTATTTTAATAAGACTCGGTGTTCCTTTGTGGCGGCACCTCCAACGCCACATGCTAACTATGCGTCACATTGACGTCACGAGAACTCCTGCATCGCGCAAGCAAAGTTTACCGCGTCAATAACATACATCTACAACGTCCTGACATCAATCTTCGGGCAGCAGCCTATCAGACAACACCTGTCTGGTCGGAAGATCCTTCCTTTTCTATGGAGGATCAGATAAATATTACAACCAGTTCCTCATACCTCTATACCATGATTAGTTTCCAGTTGTTGGAGCCAGAATCGCTTACTAGATAATAAAATTATAATTCCAATCTATCACAAAGCTGTCTTCGCACAATCGCACCAATAAATCCGTGTCATTTTCCAAAAAAAACTTGTGCTGCACCTGAGCCGATTCGCAAATGTTAAAGATATCTAAAGTAGGCACTTGCAGTCGTTATTTAGTGAGCTGAACAGACAACCTAGCCATTTTCAATCTATAATAGATCAGGCTAACTCTAAATCAATCAGAATCTTTTGAGGGTGTGAAAATGCTTTTTTTTTTTTTTTTTTTTATTGCAATCTATTATTCTTGCAGATATTCAGCAATATGTTTGATATCTTAACGGGATCGTAGGAAGCTGTCTAGTGACTGCTCCGTTTATTCTTGCATTCTCTTAGATAAGATCTGGAGGAATCTTTCTTTTTAGTCTTCTAGCGACTGTTTGTGTGTCCATGAGGTTTACTGCTAGCACGTTTGGATGGTTCTTGATACGCTCTTTGTACGCTTTTGTCCTCTCTGAGATTTCTTCTAAAACAGTTTTGATGTAGAGGTCGTGATGGAGTCTCTTATTTGAGACATACCAAGGTGCGTTCGTTATCATTCTTAATATTTTTGACTGGAACCTTTGTATTATGTCAATATTTGATTTTGCCGCTAATCCTCACAGTTGTATGCCGTACGTCCATATAGGCTGTATTATGCATTTATAAATGTATTATCAATTTGTTTTGGAGTGAGAGTTGAGATTTTTTATCAAGTAGGCAGTACATTGTGCGTAGCTGTTGGCCCATAGCCAATCGCTTTGTGAGTATGTGCTTCTTCCAAGTTAGGCGTCTATCCAGGTATATACCAAGATACTTGGCGTAATCCTCTTGAGGGAGAGATATACCGTTTAGAATGACAGGGGGACATGTTCCTGTCCTATTAGTGAATGCCACCTGGACGGATTTACTTTCGTTAGCTTTGATTCGCCAGTCTTTGAGCCATTTGGATACATGATCGAGACTGTGTTGAAGCTTTTGTGCTGCAACTTCTGGTGAAGCGTCTACTGAAAGAATTGCTGTATCATCAGCAAATGTTCCAGTGACTACTCCTTCCGTCGTTGGGAGGTCAGCTGTAAAAAGCAGGTACAGCGTTGAACCCATTACGCTGCCCTGCGGAACTCCAGCTTGGATAGTATATAAGGAAGTTGAAGAGTTCCTTGTTTAACAAAAAAGTGTCAGTCGCTTAGGTATGACTTTATAAGGTTGTAGAAGTTTGTAGGCAGATCCCGTTTTATTTTGAACAGTAGTCCGTCATGCCACACACGATCAAATGCCTGCGATATATCTAAAAAGGCTGCAGCACTGTACTTTTTCGACTCAAGAGCTTTGTTGATATGTTCCACTAATCTGTGTACTTGTTCTATGGTACTGTGTTTCCGGCGAAAGCCAAACTGATGATCACCTTTTTTGAGGATATAATCGGAGACAATCTACGCAGGATAAGTATCTCCATGATTTTCGAGGGTATAGGCAGCAGGCTAATAGGTCTATATGATTGCGCCTCAACAGGATTCTTACCCGGCTTGGCAGCCATTATAACTTGAGCTATGATAAATGATTAAATGATGATAAATGATAAATGACGCTGTTTTTACTTCTTCCTTCGTGAATTTTGGTATTGGAGGATCAAGTTGGTGGGTTTGGTCTAATAATTTGGCGACTTCCTGCATTTTAGAAGAGCCCATGTCTGGATTTGGTTTGAGGACCTGTTTAAGATGCTCAGCGAATGTGTCAGCTTTGTCCGCATCACTAGAAGCCTATTCTGAGTTACTCTTACGGAGAGGAGGTTGGTTAGCTACAGGACGTTTGAGTTTTTTTGTGGCTTTCCATAAAGAGTAATTTGTTTCTGCTGTAGCGTCTAGGTTTTTTAAAGTTGTTTGTATATTTTGGTCTTCATTATCATGTAGCGGTGCTTTTAGTTTTGCCTGTAAATAGTTCAGATGTTTTTTATCAGTAGGATAGCCTGTCTTTTGCCACTTTTTGCGAACTCTTCTTTTTTCAGCTAGTAGTCCCGAACAGACATAGGGCAATCGTGTTTATGGTGTGAATCTGTGGCAACTGGAGTAGCAAACCAAGCAGCTTGTTGAACACAGCTATTGAAATGTTCGACTGCTTCTGTTATGTCGTTGTCCGTCTTTAAAGAAACTTTTATATCTAAGCTTTCCACCAGCAGCTGTCTGAAGATCTCCCAGTTAGTTTTATTAGTGTGTACTTACATGGCTTAGGTTTTACTGTAATTTTCCTTTTCAATATTATTTCTACTGGGGAATGATCGGAGGATAGTTGGGTGCTCGTTTTGCTTGTTAGAAAATTATTAGCAGTTCCTTTAGTTATGCAGAAATCGAGCAAGTTAGTTCATTAAATTTTTAACCGCATAAAATACTTATTGTTGGGATTTGTTTTTAATTCAACTATGAACAGAGGCAATGGTTTCTTTGTCTTACTTTGTTTGATGTTCCATATATTGGTACTGGTGTGCCCTATTTCATTTAACGCGTCTTTGATCTCCTCTGGGTCAGTTGAGGGGTGCATGTTTTTGAGAACAACTTTAAAGATCCGTTCATGTCTGGGTTTGAATGTAAAAAACTCTGTATTTTTAAGTTCTTGTTGGTGTACTAATGTGTAATGGCCCTGTACGTCTCTGAGTCTTTAGTATTGTATTTTTACTTGGTCATTGTTTAGATCTTTAAGGTTATACATGTCATGGGCATGTTCGTTAAGAATGTTAAGGAGCGTTTGGATATTTTACCCTCTGTGTCGACAAATATCGGCGGGGGTTTATTTATCCTCTCAGTAGCAGTAGTTGGTTCTGTTTGTAGGTTGTCGTTTTCTAAGCTAGCAAATCTGTTCGTAGTTGGTATTGCTTGGCTCTGGGACAGCCAGTGTGTATCCAGTTTGGTTTGTTTTTGTGTCCCATTGCTGCCTGGGCTTGAATTAGGTCTCTATTTAGGAGTGACTTGTGTCCAATTTTGATCATCGTTGCTTCCACTAGGTTCTGATGTCTTGCGTAGTGGGATTTGTATTTGGATAATCACTAAGTGACAGTGGTCTAGTTTCAAACATTCCTTTGTGGAAAATTTGTTGTGTAAGAGTTTTATTGTCACTTGTATTGGTTTTTTGTTATTAAGTTAAATTGTTCATTCATTTCGATTCCCACGAGTAAGGACGATAAAACGGTCGCTACCTGGGGTGACGCCTATTCCTAGAAGGCAAATACAACAGTGGTTGCCCGTTCCACTGAGGTTGGCGCTGGAGACTGGTTTCCCACCAGCCATACATCCTGTCGACACGTTGCCCACCTTAGAATTTGAGTTTTTATTTATTTGTAGCGAGGTTTTCTTCCTCGGAGGCCAGACAATTAAGCCAAGCCGTAGGTGTTCTGAAATTCAGAGGCCATTTCCTGGTCGAGTTTGTTGACCGCCTCTCGATACTCGGCGTTGTTGCTCGTTTAGCACCACCCGGGGGACACGTGTAGGGTGGGTCAGGAAAGATGGTAGATCCTACGGACGCTAGCAACTTCATCCCCCTATAAATATTATGAACAACTTCTAACCAACGAAGTCTTTAACACGAATTTTAAGATAAAACAGTTTTTAAGTTTGATTTTTCCGATTTGATCTCATTGCAAATTCAACTGGTTTATAGGGTGTAAACAGACCTATTACATAGTTTCTTGCACACGAAACTGTATAGAAAATGCATGGAATACTAACTATTAATTTTAAATTAATAGCAATCTTAAAACTAGGTTTATAAATGTTTTTCATTGAAACGTTTAAACATCAGAAATCTTCAGTCTGCTTTATTGCCTATGCTAGGCCTCCCCCAGTCTTTTCCACAGCTCACAGTCGTCACTTTTTCTCCTCCATGTCCCTCCCTCCTCCATGGTATCCCAGAGGGGAAACGACTTAAAAGCTACGGGATACATGGAGCTTAGGAGAAAACTAACTAAAATATGACGTATTTCAGCTTCAAAACCATCCAGTCCGGCCCGTTCAACAGCCTCCGCCCGTAAAGACCCGGGACCGTCCCGCATGCGGCAGCGTTTCAACGAGTTAAAGGACGATGCTTTCACGCTGTTCGGTAGCGTGAACTCCAGCCCCAACTCACATGATACGTACACTGTGGAGGAACGGGATTCTAGAGATAAGAATAAGAAACAAGTTCCGGAACGAGGAGTTACAGGTAGGAGACATAACTCAAACTCACAACATTTATTTCAATTAAAATATTTACAGGCATTTTTGAACGTCTAAATTTACAAGGAAATATAGTCGATTTAAGATGCAAAAGGTGGTTTCGTATGGAAAAGAAGTTTTCGTAAGATTATAGATTCTCTTCGAGGCAATTTATGGTAAAATCCTAGTTCTTGTTTTCTTTAATCCACTGGTGAACTAAATACCAAATACTTCTTTTACGTTTACGTCGTTGTTTTATATGTAACAACAAAAGCAGCAATAATGGCCGCACGACGCGACCCTTAGGTGTCCATTGTGACCGACCACTAGCTATTTCGTTATTAAAATTATTTTCTTTGCTCGGGAAGTTCAGTACCTACATTTATATTCATACACTATCCAGACAGAAGAAATCTAAAGTGTGAACAGTAAACAAATTCGTGTCTGAGTCTAAACTTAGCTTAATATGAAGTTTTGTGTAATTTAAAGCAGACAGTAGTCCCTTTTTAATTAGGTATCATAGTTTCAGATGTGTCGTTGATCTTGTGGTCGCAAGCGATACTGCTGAGCATAATTAGTCCGAGGTTCGATTCCCAGGTCGGGCAGTGCTAATAGGTTTTTCTATACTTAGGAATTTCACAATTGCAACCCGGAGTCTAGATTTGCAATACGCTCTCCCCATACTGCATGAGACTATCCTCTGCCTATCCCTTCGTGGATTACAGGCGCAATGTTATGGTATATGTTTCAGATTCAGGCGAGCAGTTGGCTCAGGCTCGTAACGACAACGTGCGTCTCCCCGGCTCGCCGTACACCGCCATGGATACACTGAGGGGGAGATCTGCGGGGCCCGGGTAATATTATTACTCTTTCTTTCCCAATAACGTCAATCGCTGAAAAAAATACGAAATTAAAGGAAAAACGGAACCCTTGATTTTAATTTATTTCTAGGTTCACTTCGTTGTCCGTCCTTTTTCTCAGGAACGCGTGAAGGTATCAATAAGAAGGTCTACGGTTCGTTGGAGCTCTAAAAAATCTAACTTCTAAGTCAACTGAATAAAAAAGCTTTGCCATTTATGCGACATACTCTGATACTCGCAATTAAATAAAAACCGGGTACTAAAAAATATGGTACTTCCCGTTTACCTAGAATCATGAACTGAACAAAAACTGGCAAGAAGTAAGGTCTAGAAGCAGCACAAGTAAAGCAAAATTTCTGAAAATCGTTTAACCGCATAACTACAATTGCAAACTTGCATTCTCTTCTCGGCTAATTTTCGTAGTCTTAAGAGTAGGTATTTTCTTATGTAGCTTGCAATGTCCCACATTTGGTTTAAAAACTCACTTATTTCAGACCCATACAGTCCATTTAGACTTAGAAACTAGTGGTCTAAATGGAGTTTATTAGAAACGACACAAACTATTAAGACATTACTACGCCACAGTTGCGTGTAGGCGTATCCAATCAATGTCACAGTAATGGGCTGTCCAACTTGTCTGCTATAGTTTTCAGGATGCTACAAAGGTCTGCCGTCTGCCACATAGCTATCCTGTCTGCCTTGTGTGTTGTCTTCTTCAACCAATCTCCCAGTAACGACTCGGAAGTCAAAGTGTAGGGGTTATAACCCCTACACTTTACACAGACGTGTTTATACAGACGTGATTTTATGTTATAGTATTCAAACAAGGTACAGTGGGGAAGGCAACTGACAAAATGGCGCTGTCATACCTAGTTCCCAAAACAAAAAGGCGTGAGGTGGTTTTAGTTATTTTTGCGAAAATTAATCGTTGTACACAACAACCATTCATTCTAAATGCTCGGAAATTGAAGTCTATAACTTTCCTTATGACTATACGTAGATGATTATGGCTAAAGCTATTCGTAGATAATTATTTTAATTGAAAAAAGTTTGAGGATATGTCGGAAACATTTTGAAGAAAGTGATTACGAGGAAATAAGCAATATTTAAAGTTTTAATTCTGACACTTTCCATGTCCAATAAATATTAATTTAAAATATTGAAATCACTGAAAATAACGAAATAGTGGAATAAAACTAAACTCATGAATGAACACGACATGGAATGAATGAACGAAATGTAATTTTTTTGTAGGCCGTAGGATCCTAGCTATGGTCACGCCATCTACAAATTAGCTCTGAACGACCTTCCCCATTTGTAAAATACAGCGCAAACTTTTGTAGCAGAGCTGGTCCCAGCACATCAGCGCCGGTGCAGCATGCAGAAGGCGGCCGGCCTCGCACGTCGTTCAGCAGGAGCGCGGCCGACAGGAGGGTCCCTCCGCCGGCGAGGGCCTGGGGACATACGCCGCCGCAGGTATCATACCGACGATACGATCAACATTATAATAACTAGTCCTTTCAGTTATTTTATCTCTGATTTTGCATAATTAAAAAAAAAAACGAATAAATAACTTGGTGACAATTTTGTATATTAAAGTGTTAACCAACTTTCTATGCAAATTGTACCTATAGTGACTTACTTTCTGTACCTAATCTAGTATATTAATCATATAAATAGCCTGACGCCAAGATGGCTGTAAGGATTTTGCTAAATTCCATATTAGTTTTGTGACTAATCCAAAAAGTTTACCTAAACAGCTGGTGTTGGGGTGTTAACCAAACGCGTAAGTCTATAACACAGGCTAAAAAAAAAACAACTCCTGAATCACCAGACCCACCTTCCTTCCACACAGCAATGGGACGGCAGCTCCATGATAATTTAACGGTGGTAGTCCCTAGGTGCTCGGCCGGCCGTCAACCCAGCACTGATCACCACAGAGGGCAGGTTGCAGGGTGAAGACCCAGCCATACCCCTAATATCGGCCATTAAGACGGAAATACAGCGCATCAAGGAAACTGCCAGCAAACCCAACACCTAGCCAAATGGATGAATTTTTAGTTTTTAGGATAGGTAAATCATGTTTAAAGTAGTTTGTTATTACATAAGGAACTTCGTTTATAAGATATTTTTAAATAGACTTCAATCGTTATACCGGGTGCCCCGCAAGTCGTCGTCAAGCCGGAGTCGGGTAATAATAGTTAACAGAAAAAAGTGATTATAAGACCGTCTCAGGCAGTAGATTGTTATTTTTTTTATAAGTGCCAGTAATTTTTTAAATACATAGCAGAATCTGCTAACTATTATGACTTGACTTATCACCCGATTTCGACTTGACACGGACTTACGGGACATCCTGTATATTGGTTGAGAATTAAAGCTCACTATTACAAATTAAATCACTCATGCAAGAAATGAGTTGCAAGCAAGATGATATTACATATTATGAACGATTTTTATTGGTTGAGAATTAAGGCTCACTATTACAAATTAAATAACTCATGCAAGAAATTAGTTGCAAGCAAGATGATATTACATATTATGAACGATTTTATACAAGTCTCTAAGTGCAATTATTAACGATGTAGTAGATATTATTATCATGAAAGTTTTTTTTTTTACTGTTGAAATGGTTTATACAAAATTGTTTTTGTTATTGTCATGATTTTATCACTGTTGACAATGCTAAATGTAATATTTTCAGTTTGTTTTTTAGTTAGTTTATTGACGGTTATTCATTTCAATCAATCTGCTGTTTTTTAATAAGTGTTTAACATCGATGTACAAATGTTTTGGTGACGTTACAATTAGCTAAATATACAATCATGTGTAATTCACATAAGGTTAATTATTATAGATACAAAATAATTTTCGATGCCAATTAGTGTAGGTTACGCAACTAATCTACCTGACGTATTTCGGATCTTGTTTAATAATCTCTTTATAATAAATGAAACCTTTTGAACTCATTGTATTTTGTAAATTCATTACAATTCTACTTAAATAAAAGACATTTTTTTAAGTGCATATTTATTTTGTACTTAAATTGCGTTATAAAAATTCTTAATTATAGTCCAAAATTTTATCACAACTTTTATATTTACATATATACAAGAAGTTGCCTGAAAACTTTTTTTCGTTAACAAACTGTGAAACAATCGGAATCTCTTTGGCTTTCTAATTTTAAACACAATGAAATAATTAATGTGTTAAAATTAATGCAGACAATGAAATATTAGTGGTGACAGGTTAAAATGAGCTGAAGAGAATTTCTTTAACATTTATTAAAATCAACAAATAATAAAAAAGATCACACTATAATTTTGGAATCAATAAAGATTAACAAATTCCACGCAATCACGACATTATACTTACCATTAACTTGTTATTTTAACATATTTAGACTTAGCCTCTAAAACACAAGTTTATTCACATCAGCCTATATGAAGTCCTTTTTATTAAATTTATTGATTTCCTTTTGACATTAGGTAGGCCATAACATAAATGCTTGCAGGGCAAGTCAAGGTGACAAGTTTACACATAGTACATGACACTTCACTTTCCCATTTCTATGGTGGTGGTATAGAAAAACCTATCAATCAAGTTCTTGTAACATTTTGGCAGATATTTTTTTGGTTGATAGCTATTTGTTTGACAGGGGCAGATTAAATTAAACTGTCTATCATCAATAGCGATGTCTTTTACTGAAAATAGGTTATTGGGTTCGGCCGTTAGTGTATGGTATACCTTCAGGCAGTACATCTACAATAGATTTGAGTCCAGTTTTATGATCAAATTTCCACATTGCCAAGTCATATTACTTTTTGACATTTCACAGACATAATTACTTGAACTTCATTGTGTAGTCCAGACCTCACAATTGCAAGTCTCACCCACACAGTTTTTTATCAGTTGGTCACTAGATCACTGATAGTCTCGTTAGTTCTCACCGTCGTCAGACGAATGCTACGTGGACTGAAGGGTCTGTGGCGCTAGTCGCCTCCACTGTGTTGGCTGCTGTTCCTGCCCTTCGTCATCCTGCAAAAAAATTAAGAAGAGTAAGTATATTGTTCTGAAATAAGGTTGTCTCTTTATGTGGTTAGGTGGTCAACAGCAACCACTGGCAACCGGTGATGATATCTGGTCACGACGACCTATGCTTGACCGCATCATATATAAATAATAAATATGGTCATGGACATCAGCAGAAGCTCCCATGTCCATGTAATTACTCTCACCCATACCCATTCAACTGGAAATCAGCAATGCTGCTTGGAATAGGTATTATTTTCCAAAGTAAGCTTTACAAATAGTTCAACTACTAGGTACTAATAATATAATCTTCTTTGGCATCCTTTCATGAAACATTCTTTCTTTCAGCTATAATAAAACTCACAATTACCTGTATGATTGTTATTGAAACCGTATCTGGTTTGATGTCTTCTAACAGTTTCTGGTCCTCACTGATTTGTTCCATATTCCTGTAATGCCAACACATACCAAACAAATAAATATAAAGTTCTAGAACTTTGTCTACTTACAAAAAATAATTAGAAATTCTAAAGGCTGTAATTGGCATTATTGACTTACTTTCTGCTGCCTGAATGGAATCTGCCGCCTTCACCGCGTATTCTGTTCATTGCGTGTCTGTGTCGCGACTCATGAAGATATTTCTAAAAAAAGAAAACAAACAGGCGTAAGTATACTTAGATGTCAGAACAACTGGTTTAATTCTTGTATGAGTAGTGTGATAATAGAACCCTTGCACGAGATGTGACTTGCGGGGAACCCCATGTAACCCGCCAGCCCTGCAGCTCAGACATCAAACTGACGACTTCTAAATCGTATAAAAATAGGCTGCAACTGGCCTCACTTTCGCGAATTTTCTATACAAGGTCAAATTAAAATATCTAGTGAAACTCTGCAGACATGATGGGTGATCTAAACATGTTTTTTTTTAAACTTCACAGACGTGTCTTGTTTTGACATCTAACCCTAATCAATATTTTTTCAATTCAAACTTCATGTAACCAGGAGTTGACTCTGTATTACTTGTGTCGCACCGCGCTACAACACGAGCTACCACTCTCTTAGAATTACGAAGCCGTTAATGTATTATCTCTCATAGATCCCCATTAGCACAAATTTTAAGCAAGCAAAACATATGCAGCTTGTAGAATTTTGCAGGTTGACCTGGCGCTTTCACCTTGAGTACGACCAACATTACGTACGCAAAAGTTTGTTTAACCAAATACCACATACAGGTCTCTCTTTAGGTATTTTCCCTTGTTCGTGTAGCTTAGCTCTGGCAGCGCGTCGCTTCAGAATGCGCTTGTACTGCCGCGCGTTCACGTACAGAAGTGGCTCCTCATCAGAGCCGGCTGCTGAAGAACTCGCACCCTCGGACATTGTGCTAGTACTTGCATTGTTGTTGCTGTTGTTCACCATCTGAAACATTTGGGAATAAGGATATTGGGGTGGTCAGTAATGACTTGATCAGTCCTTAGATCTATTGCTTAGGGAATTCTTGTTATATAATTTGTTATTACATAACCCTGTTTTTGCTGTTGCATAATCTGGTAACAAGTTAAGCTTGATAAGTAGTTTCTGCCTATTCTCAGGAATAAGGCGTGAGTTTATTTATGTATGTAATAGTGTAAATGTGTAGCTTGATCTTATTCGCATGGAAGAAAAGCCTTTTTTTAAAGGTTGTAGAATCATATGGAGGTTTATTCAAAGTTGTATTCATAGGAAGGTTTTTTTCACATCACTTGTTGAATGAGGTCCACAGCTAGACATAGCAATAAGGATTGACACAACAACCAGTCCTGTAGTTCTTGCATCCAGCAGAGGGCTTATTAACTTACCATAACAATGTTAGGTTGGTTGACGATCTGCTGCGTCTGCACTGCGTTGCCGACACCCGCCACTTGCACCAAATTGCCGTTTAAATTTATCACTGAAATAAAACAGATATGTTATAGATTTCTATGGCACAACAAAAAGAACTAAATTAGAATAAACACATCAGTGTCGTACTAAGTTAAATCAATCTGATCCACAAGATAACCTTGGCTCACCAAAATGAGCTAAATTGTATTGTTACTCTTTGAATTTTGATTAAAAAACTTCTTTTAAATAAATTATTATTATAATCTGTGGGTAAAGCTCAAAAAACATATTCTGCTATCTGCTCTTGATGTAAATGATAAATTACTGGAAATGGGTTTCTTTAGTGTTACTCATTAGTAAAAGCATTTATCTTTGTAGCCATTATGTTAATTCTAGCTGCTTTTAACTCACTGGTAGGTTGATGTATGATCTGATGTTGATCAATAGTAGGTTGGGCGCTTGTGGCTACTGGCTGGTATATGAATGTCTGTCCATCTGGAGTTTGCACCAACTGCATAGGCTGTATGTTTCCACCGGCTGTGAAATAAAGAAGAAATATATTAAATAGTACAAAGCAATTAATCATGATTGCATTGTATAGAATCAAGTTCTTCCAAGTTCATAGACAACTGTGCTGCTGGGGGAGTTTGTTGCTTCTCAGATAAAGCACTGGGAAGGGTGGGCGTTTTGGGGGACTGTCTTACATAATTTTTACATTCAAAACCTGCGACTCTCAACCTTATGATGAATAAATGACTTAGTGAAGCTGATAAACAGAATTGACTGATAGATCTATGTAGTGTTTTGTTTAGTGGTTGATATTATTTTGTTGTTCATATTTAGGCATTTGTAGTTTTTATTTAAGACCTACCTTGAATGCTAGATATAGGCACTACTTGTAACTGTTGAAGCTGTTGACCACCAGGTGTCGCTACCTGAAAAAACAATAAATACCCAGTTAAAAATACCATTGCTTTAGGTGCATCTACACATAAGTTACTTTTTGTAGAGCAATATTTTGCAACATGATAACATTCTTTGACTATTAGGAAATTAACTAAATAACTTTTTGGTATCCGTTGTTGCCAATCAACACTCGGAAACATTCTGATATATTGAGTCTGTATAATAGTGAGATTAAGAGTAATGGTTGAGATACTTTCAAACTACAAGAAATTATGAATGATACTACTACCTGGATCTGTTGTGTCCCGATCTGGATGCATGTCAAATGTGATAAATTGTTAATAAATTGCATAACATTTTTAGAAGAAACATAATAAAAACTTTTTTTGCTCATTAAAATTCCATTCCATCCATTAAGTTACTTCCATCGTAACTAAAATATTAATAGACTTTGAAGAAAAAGAGTTATTATTCAAATAATTACAACTTGATACCAAAACAATTTTACTCCACAATAAAATACCATATCTCAATTATTGAAATTAATTTTCCCAGTCATTATACCCATAAAAATTAATGATTGATGAGTGAATGATGAATTTAGTGCATGCTGTGGCGCACCTTAAACTAGAGATTTATTAAGGATTTATTTTTATTCGTAAATCATAATTTAACCTGTATAGACTGATTGGAAGGCACGGCGTGCACAACAATCTGTTGTCCGTTGGGTCCCTGTATCATATGCGGAGAGTTGTTCATCTGTAGAACTTGCAACTGCTGCCCGTTTATTGTCATCACCTGAGTTCCATCAGAGCTCTGGATCTGTGCGTGCTCCATCGTAAGTTACTCTGTAAAATAGAAAGTCATTTGTTTAGCATATTGTTGTTTTGGTAGATCAAAACACTTGAAATAAAAAGATGAGTACTTAAAATAAAAAACAGACCAATATTTGGCCTTGTCGATCAGATGGTTCCAGTACTTTCAACCATTTTTGACCTTCAAAAACCAAGGTCCCAAAATCAATCTAGTATTTCCTATTTTACTGTCATTCCAGACTTAACAAACTTATCTAAATTGACTATAATTTCCAGTAGATATTATGCGTTGCACTTGGACTGTCTTTTTATAGATAAAACGTGATGGTTGCACGAGAGTTCCTCGGGAGATTGGATCTTGCCAAATCGCCCTGCAATCTATTCGCAGATCTAATAAAAGTACCTTTGACTTACAGACCTATCTTGCTACAAAATAGGAATATCCAAATGGAAAAACTTTTTAAGTTGAACTCACAATCACAGGGAAAATCAACACGTCACTGCTACGAGGGCTTCGAGGCCAAAGAATGCAACGTAATCAAAATGGCTGCTGCTTTTCACGTAATTTCGTCTGACATTGTTGTAGCATTTGCTAGAAATCCTATAGTTTTCGCGTATTCCATAACATTTGCCGGTACAGCCATCCCGAGAGAATATTTGGCGAAAATAATTTGTAAACTTACATTGAGTCCTCACTGGTTTTTCGATGATTGGTTGACAAAAGATAGACCAATGGCCGATGTCAATGATCGCAAGAACGCAGTAGATTGGTTCGGCGCATTACCACTCCCAAAGAAGCACGCTCCCTCAGCTATCCAATCATTCACGTAATTAATACATTGTCTATGGTAGACATTGGCCTATCTCGCTTTATGTAAACACAAAAATGTGAATATGAATAGTGAGAATTTGAGATTTTAGTTTGTAGCATTCAATGTACTCTGTCTGTGATTTGTAGCAGCGTACAGTGCAGTAACCTTAACAAAAATGAATGTAATTTACCCTCAGAATAAAACGAAACAACGTTATTTTCAAAGCTATGTTTTGGAACACGATTTATGGCATATTTTTGAGCCTGGGTAGTGGGTACTTTTTATTATTGTTTACGAGCACTTTTACATTATCTTTTTTATTGGACTTAGATTGGACTCGGGCAAAAACAGTCACAAACAAATGACAAAAAACGTTATTACAAAACATGTTGTCTATGGACACAATTTTGTTTCGAATTGAAAGTGTTCCAGAGATGAAATGATTGAAATATTATTATGCATTTATTATTCTATCTTTTTTATATCCAAGACAGGTCAAAGCGAAATACGAGATAATGGTATTCGTAAATGCTTATGAACCTGTTTTGATGAGCATGTCAAAACTAAATAGTTTATGGTTGCCATTTTGTTTGGCGAAAACGATGCTTGCTTTGCTTTTGTTCATGTTCATTTTTGATAATACTAGTGACTGAGCGAGTTTTGTGGATAAACCTACGGAATTTAATCGTAACAAACGCTGTTGTATCACGTAAGATGAATTATTCGACGATATCTGATGATTTAACCCGTGAACAGTTAACATTTGAGGCAGTAAAGTGTATAAGTAGGTTATGCTTTAAAAATCGAAATATGTCCTAATATTTCAATTGTTTTTTGGATGACAATTATTTGAAATGATGTGTGTTTTTGCAGAAAATATATCTTCGAACAACCATAACATAGCGTCGTTACACAAGGAACTATTAGAAATAAACTTGTCAATAACTGCGTATATTGAAGAGAGCAAGAAGCGTCTTGCAGGGCTTCGCCTTGACTTAGCACACGACGCGAAAAGTTCTCAGAAAGTTGTTGAAATATTATCTGATAAATGTAAGTACATTTGTTTACATTATGAATCAACAAAACGCTGTTGTTTCCTTTGCATATTATTTTGGTTAATTAAATAAGTACCTATATATAAATTGACCGCCTTGCACTGTATATAGCGGAGTACCTATTTCCTTCATTTTGAACAATGGCTAGGCTGAATAACCTTAACTCTCTAATAATATGAAGAATATTGCACATTCACCTCTAGTCAAAAGTAGATAACATTGCTTCTTTATTTCAGAAAATGTCCTCACCGACGACGCCTCGTAAACGTAGCGCCCAATCAAAATTAAGAATATCGCAAGAAAACAATAATATTACAAGCAACAAGTTCTCTGAACGTCAACAGGCACGGACCTTCATTGCATGGTACAAACGCATGATAGACCATGAACGTTCCAACCTAGCACTATATCTATCTGATGATGCAATGCTGGAATGGTTTGGCCGAACCGTAAAAACTAGAAAAAAAGTAACAGCCTTCCTAAAATTTGACATGCAGTGTTCTCGCCATGATTTTACTACAGTTGAAAGCATAGATGAGATTCAGAGTAGGCATGAACGGCTGCAAAGGTTTGTATTAATTTAATATATTAATTAAAATAGGTGCTTTTTTGATTTGGTGTTCTTTTCTTTTCCCTGCTTTCTACCTACCACATCCTGCTGACTTTGATTGTTGAATTACCAGTAACAAAATTAGAAGCTTGTAGTTTATCACCATCCACTAAACACAATAAATTATTAGTCTCATCTTTAATTTCGGCTTTTTTTGTATTTTCTACATGGGAACCCTGAAATCATTCTTATTAGAATTTAAAAAAAATACAAAACCACCAAAAGTCAAGCTAACTGCCAACTCTAGAAAATTATTTACTTATTCAATGGGTCTTTACCTCCTGCAAAAATATTTTCCTATCAATGATTTATCATTTTCAGAAAAGTTGATACAATTCTGGCTAGTCCACTCCACTCCCCAGAAATTATTAGAACAAAAGACAGATGTCACAAAAGGAGACAGCTCAGGTCCAACTGCAACAGTCCAGAGTGGGCTGAGGGTTGCCAGCCTCAAGACAAAATTAGCATAGACAAAAAACAAAAGACTGACAGTGCTAGGCTTGATGAAGAAAATTGTAATGAAACAGATCGTAACCCCTTGAAGAGATCATTCCCAGATGAGGATTCAGAGATAAGTAGCCAAGGTGATGGGTTACGCAAAGTGAAGAGGAAGTGTGTGCCAGTCACACCTCCAAACCCTGAATTGGGACAAGGCGATTGTCTTCCATCTACCAGTGGTACAGACTCTGACAGGTCACATGATGCACTAAATGCTCAGTTGCCAAAATTAGCTGTTGAATGTAATGGTTACGTAGAATTTTCTAGAACTCGGAACAGTCGAAGCACTGATGCAATGAAGTGGGAAAGAAAGTGTAAAGTACAAATTAGTTATTCAGAAGACCCCTTGAATGTTGGAGAGTATATTATTTGGGCGTTGCGGTACGCAGATGAGAGTAAGTGCAGGAGGAATCTGTTAGCTGCTTTTGAGGAAGTAGCTAAAGAAGAGGAACTTAAGAAAGTTTAGAATTAGAGTTTATTAATTTTACCGTCAAATTCATTATGTTGATGCACAATGTTGCCAAGTTGCAAATAGATTTGATATAGTTTACTTGTATCTTAAACTAGGAGTAATTTTATTAATGCCATGGCAGTGTCACATGTTTTTCTCTGGTTTTGATGAAATAGGTACTGCAATTAAATAAAGTTATGTCATAATTTAAGCACACAAAATGGTAATTTTAAATGCATGTTCCTTATTTTGTTAAATTTTACTACTCTTCTTTTTAAACCCAATGCACTAAAATACATGAATTTGACAGAAAAATTAACTATAAACCCATTGAATGGAAGCAATTTTATACAATTTGGTAACCATGTGATATGAAGATATTGTATTTTTCTATGTTATAGCATTTATTTTTATGTATGTTTATGATACTGATGTTTACACCGTGACCAACTGTACCTCTTGACGTTATGAATTTTAATGCTAGTAATAGTTTTATAAAAATATTGTATTACTGTACTCTTTAGACTTGACCAAAGTTTTTAACCCATTTTAAGTTTGTAAGAAAAGTCAATTAATATAGTGTCTAATAGTTGGCTAATTATAGTCTGCCTGGGACACTGTGATAAAAGTTTTGTGGGACAAAAAAGATGACACTATTAAGCACTGACTTTTTGTTTCTTAATTCATACAATCTTAAGAATCCTGTCATGTTCAACATATAAAACGAAACTGCAAGGTTTTTATTAATGAAATGTTATGTAACTTCGACAAAAATAAATATCTGTAATATAGTTTTAGAACAGGACACTCCTAATTCAGGCATGCAAAGTTACATTATATGAAGTTCTGAACAACTATTTTTCTATTTCTTATTATCTCTATTGTAAAAAAGGAAACCGTCAGTTTTGATTTTTAACACTTCTGAATTTGATTTACTGAATGATGGTAGATTTAATTAACACCATTTTCATTGCTGAAGTCGCATGTTATAAATAACTAAGTTGCTACTTTAGTAAATACTTTAAGGGACACTAGCCTAGACGTAATAACAATAAATCTTCTAGGGTCTCGTTCAGTGTCCTTCAACTGATTAAGCATAAATACGGTCATATAATGCGAAATCGAGATAACACGAGACTCGGCATCGAGCATAAAAGATCCTGCACAAAACATTCACAATACCACTCGCACCGTCAACGTCGCACGTTGCGCCTGGGCGTGTCGAAAAATGGTCTTAAACTATTTTACTTGTAATCCTAACTGACGTTTCTATTGCCTCTATTGCGATCTCTGTCAATTCCACTATTCTCTTTACCACCGACTTTTAGCTTGTATTCATTAGGGATAGTTTTAATTATAATTACGAATGTTAGCTTAGTACTAGAACTTAACATTAAATTGTGACTCAATCTTGTTCATGTTATAAAAGTCATAAGAATGTTTTATCTTTGCTACGTCTTTTTCGGGTTTGTTTCTTGCGCGAGATGTAAGTAAAGTTTTTTTGATTTTACGCTGGCTGTCTGGTTCACGGTAATGCCGGAACTTGGCATATTTGTCCAAAGAGTCGGGTTTTTTGGGGAATTACAAAATGTACCATATGTCAATTTGGTTAAAGTTCAGTTTGTGTTAGCGAAATAACGCGAAAATTTGAACCAATACGCTAACTGTATGAAATGGACAGTAGCAGCGTCGATTAATCTCATGAAATGATCAAATTAGTTTAACGAATCATGGTAATCTGATTACTAGCTTTATGTTCCCGTTATAGCCATCGCATAGCTTAAAAACTCATCGTCAAGTCGACCCAAAGTAGAGCATTTGAAATTGAGCTTTATGGCGTCGAAAATACAGTAACATTTTCAAAATTAAGTAGCAGAAGTGCGACGACGCATTGGAGAACACTTCAGGCCACTAGAACTATTCTACGCCACATAATATAAAGCTCACATTTCAATGCTCTGCTTTGACTTGAGTTGGTGTTGAGCTGTTTCTGTGTAACGGTAGCCATAAATGAGCTGCAACAACTGTAAACAGACCGACTATTTACTTTATATATTATTATGATTTTGACGTAAGGAATTCGGCCAATGGATTGTAAATGAGATTGCCAATTGTGCATTGCTAGTTTTAACTACTTTAAGTTTTATGTTGTTAACTCATTACTTGTGAAGTAATGGCGATGGGAATATTTTTGTTTTGATTATGCTAGAGATGTTTAAGGTAAATAAAACTTGTTTAGAAATAACAACGGCTTTCTTTTACAAATTATACTGCCTAGAGTTCGTTGATTATTATTGGTACAGAGAATCGCACGTTCGTAGTACCAATTTGACATAGTACGGCGGCGCCTGTAAAGCTACGGTTTCTTAGAAAAACGGTGACCGCCACATGCGTCCGTAATATCCAAATCTATAGTCTACCATAAACAGATTTTCATGACATCCGCTATGATTGTGACTGAAACTGTCTCGAACGCGATTAGCACTTTTAAACCTAGTTTAAGATGTGCTGAATACGTTCAGTTTCATTGGTATTTCTCCCTGAGTCATCATAGCAGCATGGACTGTTTTCGTGGTTCAATGGCAAAATAAATAAATAATTTTATTTCGAGTATTACTGACTCATAGAATAGAAATAATACAGTCACATTACTTATACAACATTACCTAATTAATTCAGCTTAATTCAATCCAATTTAATTAGAATCAGCGTCATTGTTTTATTGTGTATGACTTCATACACAATAAAACAATAATAAAAACTATCATTTAAATAATAAACAATTTTCATAATTATTATATGAGGTTTGCTAATCGCATCAGCCAGCCACATGTCGCTAACAACAGTGGGAGATGATGGAGCAATCAAGCCTTTCCGCGAGCGCGCGCGGTCAGCATTTTGTTGGCGCTCCCTCGCACTCGCCGCACTAGCGACGTGCCTCTCTTGCGCATAGCGGCGTGGAAGCAATCTATGCGCGCTTCCGCAAACATAGTCGAAGCGCTGCAATAGCGGGGTAGCGCCAACGTGATACTGAACGCGTTGTTAAACTGGACACGAAGAGCTGTACGACTTTTGCGTATAGTCCATAAGCTGCACGTGTACAGTGTAATACAGTAGGCTGTAAAAAGAGTTATTTTCACATCTTTAGAGCACCGTGTAAACCTGCGGATAACCATGTTCGCTCTCACCGACAACGCCCTTCGTTCCCGCTCAATGTCCGCATTAACGTCACATGTCCTAAGTAGGTACTTAAAACTGTCCACCGTTTCCAAGGGTGAGCCATTCAACTTTATGGGTGGTAGTTCTAGCACTTTCCTAGACCCGACCTGAAAAACAATACACTCACTCTTCACTACATTATAACGCAGCCCGATTTGCGATTGATCAGCGGCATAATCCAAGGCCAGCGCACATTAAAACGACGGACAAGACAAACGACTGCGCCGCAGCCAGTCTCAGCCGAAAAACTAGGTGTAATGGCTGTCAGCGTCATTATTTTCTACAGAATCTTGACACTGATAGCTCTTGAACTTGTTTTATTAGTGCTGAACGCGTTCAGATACGTATTTGAGTGAAATCGGCACTTATGGGGAATTTTACCAATTAAACTTAACGTGATCAGTACATAAAACCGGCGTTCAAAAGCTGTCAGTGTCATCATTGTTTGGGAATATTGATACTGACAGCTCTTGATCGCAGTTCAGATGTGCTTGATCGCGTTCAGCACACATAAAAAGCCTCCAAGAGCTGTCAATATTCCATAGAAAATAATGACACTAAAAGCTCCTAAACGTAGTTTATGTGCTGATCGCGTTCAGTTTCATTGGTGAAACCCACCCTATTAGTCTATGATAACTTTCGTACATTTTGAATGAACCAAAGCCAGACTACAGGCAGGCGGTGCTTTCAGGATTTTTCTTTAAATTGGCGAAACACCTGCATACCTAGCTATTCACAACCGTTCCATGCGCTGCCGTGCCGTATCGAACGTCAATCAATGTCATCAATGTTGTTCACAAATCCAAAGCCCGACAACGTCAATAAATGACCGCCATTGTTCAGTTTCTGCTGTCGGGGGCAAGGCAACCTAATACTTAGTTGGAAATAATGTTAGAAGATTCGACACCTGTCGAACGATAAATTTCCCTCGCCTACCCCTACAAGTCCTTGTTGTTATTACCAAACGTTTGGCTAAGGCGTAGGTATCCTAACAAGCCCATTATTTCATTCACATAGATTTAATTTTAAGGTTTACTCATGCGGTCATAGCGCTGGCGCACAGTGGGTCGAAACTATGATTTTAGTGACTTAGGGCTCAACTTTGCTTTTTCACTTTTTTTTTATGCGGATGGGTAGAGCTCATTAACCTCAATAATAATTGTTCTGATGTATTATTTCCTAAACTTTATACTTTGGGTAGAAAAATGTGTTTTGTTATTTTTTTGTATGGAGCGGCTCAAATAAACTTAAATTCCTGCTAAGTAGCGTGTGATCCCGCGTTGAAACTTTATTTTTCATATACCTTGTCTGGTCTATTATCATTTGATGCTATAAACAAATGCATAAAGTTGCAACTCTGCCAAATAAATGGATCGAAAAAAATGAAAAAATACATAGAATAAAAAGCTTCATTTTTTACTTTCGTAAGTTATTTTAAGTTAAATTTGATATGGAATAGTAAGTAAAAGCACGTAATAATACACATAATTACTTAGCAACTAACAACAATACATTTAAAAGGTCCCTAATTAGCTTAAATTTACTAATACTACATATATTAGTAAATTTAAGCTAATTACGGACCTTTATTTAAAAATGTGGATATGAAATCAATTAATTTCTATTTGTGTGTTTAATTACTGTAATTAGCTTAACCTTTTACCTTATAAAATAACAATGTTTTTCACTTTTAGTCATTACTGTAATATTAATTAGGATAATTAGTTAATGAGGGTAGTAGAAAAATTAGTAAACATTGTTTGTCACTGGATTCTGGAAGTATAAAATGACCATAATTTATTATATACTAACTAGTGTTCGTTTATTCGTACTACTACTAACATCTCGTGATTCTGATCGTCCCTTTTTCGTTATAATGGATAATTTAGTTAACAATTTAGATTTATTTATGATTTTAAGAGAGCAGGTCAAGTCACTGTCGGATAGTCAAAAATTCTTTCAATTCCTACAACATAAAATAAACGTGACCGAAGAGAACAGTGTTGAGCTCCAAAAATTCTGTACGCGCTTTTGTTCAAATATAAGTGCAAGATGGGAACGAAGTAGTCGCACGTTAGCACAGTTCGTAAGAAAAAATGGTGATTGGTTGGAACGTGCAATAAACTGGCCCGAAGGAATGATACCTGAAGCTGTGAACACTGAACAGGAAAGGCTCGAGATTTGTAATACTGAAGATGTCGAAAATCTACCACCATCTACTACAGAAGCTTCGACATCTACATTTACACCTCGAAAACCTTTCGAGGAATTGGGCTCCAGGCAAAAACGACGACGCGTTGATCAAATTAACCAATCGCTTTCGTTATCCCCGGATGAACTTAAAGCTACTACAATTGCTAGTTTAAGAAACACCGGAAATGAGGATGTAGGAAAAATTATGAACCATTTACTAAATCACCCCGAAGATCTAGAAAAAGTTAAAGAGTGTTTAAGTACAAGTAAACCGAAAAGTAGTACATATTCACCCGATAAGGCACTGTCTTTATTAGTTTCACTTAAATTAAGTAAGTGGCAGTATATAAGCCTAAGAGAAGCAGCAAGTGAAAATAGGTCTGATTTATACCCTTCTTATTATAAAATAAAACAAGCGAAGGCAAAATGTTATCCAGGGAAAGAAGACATAATTATAACTGAAGAAGGAGCTGCTATTAAACTGCAAGCTTTACTCAACTTGACGGTATCTAGGCTTTTAGAAGTGATTACTTTAGATTTGGATTCGCCAACTGAGTTACTGCTAATAAGCAAATGGGGTTTTGATGGAGCCTCAGGTCAAAGTAATTATAAACAAAAGACTGAAGCAGAGTTTGATGACTCAACTATCTTCATGGCCAGTCTAGTTCCTATAAGGCTTCAACAATGTGATGGAACAATTGTTTGGGAAAACGATCGACCCTCATCAACTTTCTATTGCCGTCCGATAATGTTCAAATTTACCAAAGAAACGCAGTCAACAGTGGTAACTATAAAAGCTAGCATAACCGAAGAAATAGAAACACTTCAGCCAATCAAGTTCAATCAAGTTGAAGTTAAGCATCAATTGCACTTGACGATGATAGACGGCAAAATATCGTCATATTTGTCAGACACATCTTCAGCTGTCTGTGATATCTGCAAAGCAAAACCGTCAGAGATGAACAATTTAGAGTCACTTGCTCAAAAAGAGAACAACGAAGAAGTGTTCCAGTATGGAATGTCATCTTTACATGCCTGGATAAGAAGCATGGAGTGCTTACTTCATATCGGTAAATATAATTTTATTAGTTCATAATTTTTTTCACGTTATATAGTTACTTGTGAGATTTTTATTTAAGTGATATTTCTTTTTGTTTGCAGCTTATCGTTTGGACTTCAAAAAATGGAGTTGCAGGGGCGATGACAAAGAAAAAATGTCACTCAGAAAGAGCGCTATACAGCAAGCGTTTAAGAAAGAATGCGGTTTACTTATTGACGTAGTCAAGCAAGGAGTAGGCACAACCAATGATGGCAATACTGCCAGAAGATTTTTTAGGGATGCAGAAACAACAGCTCGCATAACAGGAATAGATAAAGATTTAATAGAAAGGTTTCATGTGATTCTTCAGACGGTTGCATCTGGAGAGAGCGTGGATCTTTCTAAGTTTTCCGAATTTTGTAGAGATACTGCACAATTGTACGTTCACTTATATCCCTGGTATTATATGCCTTCCAGTATACATAAATTGTTAGTACATGGGAGTGATATAATTAAGCACTTTGGTGCCATACCTATAGGTAAACTGTCGGAAGAGGCAGCGGAAGCTCGTAATAAAGATTTCCGGAAATATAGAGAGAGTCATTCTAGAAAGGTAAGTAGAACGGCGACAAATGAGGATATTATACACAATCTTCTTTTGTCTTCTGATCCAAAGATCACAAGTCTAAGACCTCGAATGGTGAAACAAAATATAATGGTTCTCTCTCCAAAAGTCAAAGAGCTTCTGCTGATTTTTCCCACAGAATCCGATATAGATTTTATTGATGTAGATAATTTACAAGATAGTCATAGCGATAGTGAATAAGATTTTTTGGTAGTTTGTAAGTTTCTTGTTTTTTTTATTAGTTTATAAATGTCAAACTCATAATTGAAAGGAAATAGTAATGTTTGATGTTGTTTATAGTTAGTTTTTAGTTTGCTTGTGTTAGTTGTAATAATGTTAGTTTACCTTTACTAATTTGTATTATTATGTACCTATCTTTACTCACTATTCAGTATTAAATCTAACTTAAAATAACATTTCATAAACATGTTAAAGTCATTAAAACAAAGAAATTGAAATTCATAGATCCCTAATTAGCTTAAATTTACTACTACTACATATATTAGTAAATTTAAGCTAATTAGGGACCTTTTAAATGTATTATGATTAGTGTGATTAGCTTTAAATTTACTAATACTACATATATTAGTAAATTTAAGCTAATTAGGGACCTTTTAAATGTATTATGATTAGTGTGATTAGCTTTAAATTTACTAATACTACATATATTAGTAAATTGAAGCTAATTAGGGACCTTTTAAATGTATTGTTGTTAGTTGTTAAGTAACTATGTGTATTATTACGTGCTTTTACTTACTATTCCATATCAAATTTAACTTAAAAGAACTTACGAAAGTAAAAAATGTAGCTTTTTATTCTATATATTTTTTCATTTTTTTCGATCCATTTATTTGGCAGAGTTGCAACTTTATGCACACGTTAATAGCATCAAATGATAACAGACTAGACAAGGTATATGAAAAATAAAGTTTCAACGCGGGATCACACGCTACTTAGCAGGAATTTAAGGTTATTTGATCCGCTCCATACAAAAAAATAACAAAACACATTTTTCTACCCAAAGTATAAAGTTTAGGAAAAAATACATCAGAACAATTATTGTTGAGGTTAATGAGCTCTATCCATCCACATGAGGAAAAAAGTAAAAAAGCAAAGTTGAGCCCTAAGTCACTAAAATCATAGTTTCGACCCACTGTGTGGCGGCGCGGGCTAAAGCTCGCCAATTTAATAAACAACTGCTTCGCCAGAAATAAAGCCTTGAAAAATGAACCGTAAACGTTGCTTCGTATGGTACATTTTAGAATAAATGCACAGGCGATAGCAATTTTTCTTATCTTTTTAAGCGTTATTAACTTCATTATGTATTATGTTAGGTTGGTAATTCTTAATTTGAATGATTTAGGTGCAATAAAATATAACTGATAAAAAAGGAAAAATCTATACAATTTATTCCACAACTATAAAAAAGAAAATTACGAAACAATACAGTACTTACTAACATTACACTATAATAATTTTCATACGTACATAGCAGGACGCGCTTATCTAGGGCCATTCATATATACTTAACATATATGTGTGACACCCTCTCCTCTGGTGTGACGTCATATATTTTGTAAATTTAAATCTAGAAAATATTAAATTAAACACCACTTCCCAAATTATCAAACACACCAAATGAATGATACAAAATTTAATTAACTGTGTCAACGGATTTTGATCCCATGGAATTTAATATTGATACATAGCAATATTTTAAAGTTTTTAATAATTGGAGTTGAAATTATGAGTTTTAATACTTTAGATTTAAACATGTCACACCACGAAGCCTCCCTTTCGTCACACAATGTCACACTTTGTTGACATCTTCTCCCTATTAAAGTAACATAATTTATGCTTGGCCACATTACATTTCGGTATCTTTATTTAATTATTATAATTTAACATTTTTATTTATATGGATGAAGGTTCAAATATTTGAATATTAATATCATTATTGTTATGAAAATGGGATTCGAATTCGAAAATTGAGCAAAATAAATAGAAATTACACTTATCAGATCTAAATACTCATTTCTGGCACCATCATGGCTTTTACTAACTGGCTAATACCAATATCCATACTAACAATACTTGTGATTTATGAAATATTCACTAAAATTATTGCTAATTGAGTATGAATTATAGCTAATGGCTTCACCTGAAATTGCACTTAAATTAGGAAGTTGAATCAACCTCGATAATAGTATTTATTAATTTTAAAAACAAATGCATTCTTGGAACTTAGACAGTAGAAAGGCATATAGACCTATCATCAGTAGTTTATGTGAATGCACTGGTTGTGGCTGTACGTGTGTATATTTTTCTCATGAAGGGTCGTGCGCTGTAGCGGGTAGTTGTAGTAACCAAGTGTACAAACACGCTGCATGTGAAGAGGAGTAGCATCAGCAGGACATTGCCATTGTCTGTCGCCGTATTTCACACTTGGTAACCAGAAGTACAGCGCGCATCGCTTCGTTAGATAAAACACTGTACCACACATTACAATTTTCAAAAGACAACACAATCCCAGCATGTCATAGGCAAAATTATGAATTATTCGAAATAGCTTATTTTTGAATTCAACAATAGTAATAATTTCTATATACCTCAAGTATGCTTAGAAATGTACAACCCTGAATTTGTGAGGATGGTATCTAATTTATAAACTGATTTTTCAGACATCAGATAACTTTTATCTCAGGAATAAATATGGCCATTTTACAGCTTTTGAACATCATGAGTCACCTTCTTTCCATGAGAGTAGGTGACTAACACCACCTGCTACAATCCTTACACACTCCTTTTGCTTTGTTTACAATAATTTGTTCTTCAGATAAAAGCCCATTGACAAATCAGTTTTACAAAAAGTTGAGACAAAGTACAAATTGTTGATACATTCACTTAATAATAAATAGTACTGAGAGGATTAAAACAAAATGATCACATTATCATATATCAGAGTAATTCCATGCCATATATTTTTTATGTTTTCAAGTGATTATTAATCATAATTTCAATGCAAATATTTTGGGCTGCTTATTTTCATGTTTTCTTAATATAAAAAGAATTTAACAAAAAAACAAAAGAAGATGTATTTTCACAAAAAAGGAAAAAGTGCCATTTTTGTGTTTTGTATTTTTTTTTTAGTTTTTTGAAGTAAATGAAGTTTTTATGTACACTATATAGCTTACAGCCTTTCTACTATCAGCCTCATACTTTGTCCCTTATGTGGTAATAATATCACACCAGCATGCCACCAAATTATGAGCTTTTACTTAAAGCTATTGTAGCTGAGGATCAAAGTCATTGCCATCATTCAAGGCATTAGTGTCCTCTATCTCTTCTTTAGCATCATTATTTTCTAATACTGGTTCATTTATAGGGTTGTGGGCACTTAGGGCTGGGCTAATTTTAGGTGGCTGAGCAGCAGGGGTCACTTTGGGTGCTGAAGAGGGATTTGATGGTCTTGTTGTCAGTGCCAACTTCAGCTTCTCAATCTCCTTCTCTAAGTCTTCAATCTTCTGCTTCCTCTCAACTAACTGAGTTGTCAGTGTATCTTTCTCTAACCTCAGTGTTTCCACTATAGCTGTCTTACTCACTTGCAAGTTCTTCAGTGACTGTAACTCTGTCTTGCAAAGATCCACGTCTACTTTCGTATGGTTAACTTGACCCTCAGATTTTAAAAGTTTGCTCTTGTATTCATCTACATCGTCAACCAATCTAGATTTTTGTTTATCTAATTCATTCACCTTGATCACGTATCCATCACGCTGTTCAAGTAAAGTTAAAGATTCCTCCATACATGATGTCTGCTGCTTGGAGCACTCCTGTAGTTGTGTACTTATCTCCGAAACTCTGTTTCGCAATTCAGTCTCCGCACTCCAACTATTGATCAGTGAAAGTAACAATAAAATGCAGACGGCAAATACGATGTACATAGGCCAACGACGCATGTTTTCTATGCCCATGTTACTACAATATAAAATAGAGTTAAAGTGAACGTACCAAATTAAGTAACGTTTACGGTTAATTTAACAATTTCAATCTTTTCCATCAAGAAATTAAATTTCGTGTTCGACAGGACTGCTATACGACCACAGAAACTTTGATTAATGACAGAATGACAGATGATTTGACAGTGGAGTAGTTTGAGAGTTGAGTGACTTGACTTCAGAATTTTATTTTTTTTCTTTTGGCCCCTCTCGGTTTGACTTCAGAATGCTCGACTATTTGACCACATTTTCTTCTCGTTTGTAAAACACGTTTATTAAAAAACTGGCGTTGTGGTAGTTACATTTTTCAGGCACAAATAAATTAGCCTTGGCTTTAAAGTATAATATGTTTCTGGAATGAGTAATTATAATTTTTTAACATAACATCACGCCTGTAATCCCAGAAGGGTTAGGCAGAGGTGTAACTATAGTACACCCACATTTCGCCAGTCATGCGCCAGTCCCATGTAATAGGGGGCGTGCCTAGCCATTAACCGGGCACAAATCCAGACTCCGGGCTGCTACTAAGAAATTCTAGATAGAAAAACCCAATAACACTCTGCCCGACCTGGGAATCAAACCTAGGACCTCATGCTCAGCAGTAGCACTTGCGACCACTATTTTTTTTTTTTTTTTATGTATGGCATCTCGTAGTTGACCTTGAGAGGTCGTGACTACTTAACCGGACGATCCTGTGGCTGCCTTAAGCGGACTCAAAGCCTCCAGCCAGGGGCGTAAAACTACTTATATTATTAAGCGAACGCTCGCTAAGGGCACCCCCTGTGGGGTACGGACCTCGGCTTAGGGCGTCGCTGACGGGAGGACAGCAAGATGGGACAGGCTGGATCAAGTTTAGTTGATTATTATTAATCGGGGAATTTAAAGCTACAGGCTCAGCTACGGCGCGGGCTGGCACTTCGTTGAGCAAGGGTCGGGGGGGACAATTACGTCGGGATCTTCGCGAGGAACCTCGGCGGCGAGGTCGGAATGTCGGTCTGTGTTTGTGCACTGTACTGGTGGCCCTACTGCTCTCCTGAATGAGAGTTATGTGGTCATCGGGATCGGTGAGGACATGCTTGGGACGGCGGACTTGACTAATGGAGGAGGGAATATAGCTAGCGGCTTTCACAACCAGAGGGTTGCGGTGATTCGCGGCGGTCTCGAAGAAACGCTTTGAAATGCGTTTCATGAACTGACGGATAGTGGGAATCCTGAGGTCTACGTGAAGGATTTCGTTGCGAACGTACCAGGGGGAGCCTGTTATCCTACGGAGGAACTTGTTCTGGAGGGTCTGCATTCGATTGAAGCGAACGGGCTTGGCGTGTGCGAAGACTGCACTGGCATAGGTCATGATCGGGCGGATGCGACCACTAGACCAACGAGACACATAAATAGTGGCAAAAAACATGGCAACCCCATAAACTACCGGCAAATGAAACGACCAAAAATCTCTGTACATTCATAATCTACCAGAGTTGAGAATTCAATAATGCAATAAGAATTATTGTATTATTGAAATAAATCTGTAAATTTCTGTTTCGTGTCATAAATTTTAATATTACATCTCAAAAAGTATAAGTTTTTATCTGTGTACTCGCCATTTGGTCACGTGACCAGACTTGCTCTTGTTGCCCATAGACAGCAATCCTTCATCGACTTCTTTGGTTTATAGCCACGAGGTTTTTAGAAATAATTCAATTTATAATTGAAATAATAAAAAGATACTGCATTTTATTCGGACAAAATGCCACCCAGTAATCCTTTGCCACCTAAAGAAAATGCGCTTTTCAAAAGAATTTTGGTAAGTACGATTGTAAACACAATTCGGTTTGGTGCTGCTTGTCATTCTTGGCGATTATCTTCAATTTATAAAATAATGCAAATCACAACTAGAGTATTTTTAGTCTCTTTCGTGATACCGAAACTTGTACTTAAATATTTACATCAGTAATATATGGCTGTGTATCGTATTAGCATCAATACACTTGTAGAAAATGAACTAGGCTTGCACCCTTTTGGGTGCATCTAATAATAGAGGTTAAACACTCAATGATAAATGTATTGTTATCTTTCAGCGCTGTTACGAACATAAACAATATAAAAATGGGTTGAAATTTGCCAAGCAGATACTGTCTAACCCTAAATTTCAAGAGCATGGAGGTAAGTTTAATGCTAAAATAATAATCATGGCAAAAAATGTTTTAAAATAAATTATGATTTTATGAAAACTTTATTCATATAATAACTATGTCCATTATTTGGTAGCTTCATTAGTGGTGCACTGATTTGCAATTCCAATAGAAGTAAAGTAG
Organism: Dasypolia templi; assembly: GCA_963555695.1. Taxonomy (NCBI): domain Eukaryota; kingdom Metazoa; phylum Arthropoda; class Insecta; order Lepidoptera; family Noctuidae; genus Dasypolia; species Dasypolia templi. Next base: position 14,979,900 of record OY743142.1, read on the forward strand.
CACTATCTTTGGCAAACATCACCCATATTCTGTTTAATGGAGTTCTGAAATTGTTTTCAAAACAAGTGCCAGTGTTTACCCTTTCTGAAATTGCTTTAAATAACTCTTGGGAGATTGGCTTTCCCTTATAATTATAGTTATTTAGACAGATTATGAACTAAGATTGCTTGAAACTAACACACAGTCCTTTTTATATTTCAAATCCTGTAAAACCTTGTTCAAAACAAATACAATGACTATGACTTGAAATTAATTAAATGGATATATTTTTCAGAAACATTGGCTATGAAAGGCTTGACTCTAAATTGCCTAGGTCGCAAAGATGAAGCTTATGAGTATGTACGCCGAGGACTCCGCAATGACCTGAAGTCTCCTGTCTGTTGGCATGTGTATGGTCTGCTGCAGCGTTCAGACAAGAAGTATGACGAGGCTATCAAATGTTATCGTAATGCCCTCAAGTGGGAGAAGGAAAACATTCAGATTCTTCGTGATTTGTCGTTGTTACAAATTCAGATGCGTGACTTGGAAGGTTACAAAGTGAGTTATAAGTGTTTTAACTTCTTTCTTTAATATTGGTGTTACTGACACAACGGGTATGTATAGGCATTGGAGTTACAATATCTCATCCTAATTATAATACTTGAGTTGGAAGTCTAATTTGAAAATGGTTCAGAGTTGAGTCCTGTGACAACACATCTGAGTCTATTCAAGGAACATATATTAAAGTATCTTTTCTGCTTGAACATAATTATCAACCAAAGTAAAATGAAATTGATGATTCTTAAAACATGTGAAGGTGCCTGCATATCTCAAAATGCTTTGAATTCTGATGTCATAATTGCAGTCATCATTATGTCATTTATTTTTTGTTATTTCACATGCAAACTTTTTATTTGCCATCAGAAATTGTTTACCAAATATGATCTGTACAGGTGGTGGGTACATATTATAACACAAGTCATTTAATTTTAGCTGGCTTCTTAATTCTGGCTTTAACATGGAAAAATTTCTTACTGCATCACAACTATGCATATAAGGAGAGAAAATTTGATAGATAGACAGACAAAGTTAGTTTTGCATTGATAATATTATATCAATGCAAAACTAACTTTGTCTGTCTGTCTATCTATCAAATTTTCACTCCTTAACAGCTGAAATGATTTCAATGACATTGGGCACACAAGTAGACCTGCATTAGGACATAGGATACTTTGTATCCCGGTAGTATGTTCCCATGGGTAAATTTCCGATCCCCACACGGACAAAACTGCAGGCAAAATCTCTTTACACCAGATTCGATGGAGGTTTATGTTCAGCATTGCATGTGCAAAGGAAAATGATTTATAATTTAATGTGCTAAGATTAAGTAATATTTGTACCTTTGTATGATAGACATAATGCATGTAATATATGTAGTACAACATATTTAAAACTCCAGATAAGAAATACGTTATAAATTCTATTGTCTAGAAAACATTTAAAGCGCTAAGTCACCTTCTATATATCTAAACGCAACCTAACAGCAAGGCGCAGTGGCTAACATAAAAACAAAATATTTCATTAATATTTCGCTCACTATTCACTCTAATTTTCCAGGATACTCGTTACCAGCTGTTTATGCTTAGACCTACACAAAGAGCGTCGTGGATCGGTTTTGCCATGAGTTATCATCTCCTAGGTGACTACGAGATGGCGAACAGCATCCTGGACGCTTTCCGCACCAACCAGATGAAGGGGCCTTATGACTATGAGCATTCAGAACTGCTCCTGTACCAGAATATGGTGCTGGCAGAGTCTGGACAGTATGAAAGGGCACTGCTGCATCTACACAAGTTCTCAGCTCAAATCCTCGATAAGTTATCCATTAAGGAAACCTCTGGCGAATATTATTTGAAATTGAAAAGGTTAGTGATAATTTCTCATACTGTATGAAGAAAAAAAAGAGTTGAAATTCTCCTGCTGTGCTTAACATTGTCTATGACGAAGATAGAATACTCTATTTATGCTTTAAAAGGATGAATTAGATTCATAACACATTAAGACAGACCAACACATTTCTTGTTGTGCCAGTAGCAAATTGTTGTGTAGCCTCGACCATTGTCGAAAACCCCAAGGGGTTTGAAGGATTGTGTCCCACATAACAAAAGTCCTGCTTACTGTTTTTTTTTATGAAACAAGATCATCCTCAGACTACCTTTGACAGTTGTGCTGATTATCAATCAGCACAACTGTCAAAGGTAGTCTGCCAACAGGACAGCCAATCAAACCTAAGATCCTGCAGTATCATCAAATTTTATGGGTTACTTCAGACAAACAAGCAAGTGAAATGTCTACAAGATGAACAAATAATGACTTTATTTCTATATTTATTGTACCAATTTTATTATTATCAGGTTTAAGGAAGCGGAAGCTGTTTACGAAGACTTGTTGAGGAGAAATCCTGAGAATGTGATGTATTATGAAAAACTTATAGAAGCTAAACAACTTACTAATTCTGATGAAAAGGTGGCCTTCTTTGATGTATATAAGTGAGTAAAAATACGATTATTTGTCGTTTTAAAAACTAATATTGCACAGAGAAAAGATTAGATAACTTTTATGTTTGGTTGTTATGCTTTCACGCTAAAACGGCTGAATGGATTTGTATTAAATTTGGCACATAGGTAGACCATGACCATGAAAGAAATAGGCTAATTTTCATCCTGGATCGCAGACAAAGTCGCGGGCAACAGCTAGTAGGCCATAAAGGGATGGGATAGCATAAACATGTTTTCACAAGCATTCATGCTCACACACATAATAAGCTAGAGCATGATTCTGCTAAATCCATTGTATAATAATCCATATACCAAAGTATCACACAAATAAAATAGTCTATATTGTATGTAAGTACACCAGATGGATGATAGAACAGCTCAGGCATTTTATAAGCTTTTTACAACCGTCGCAGTGTTCCGAAAGATGATTTAGTAATACTACCAATTGGCCATTATCAAAATGTGAAGATAATCATAATCGACGATGTTTCCTGGAAGTAATCGTAATCGCTGTCATAAAATTTTCATCAATACTTTTTAGATTATTACTCCCGAAATATAGGCCGCCATTCCCAAATCGCACGGAAACATGAAATGCATTTAGATTAGTATCAGTAGGAATAAGTGTTGATAAATATGAATAGGAGAAAGACCAAGTAATGGTTTCTTTATTAAAACCCTCCATCAAACATCACCATTCTCCTGCCCATTTTCTAATTTATTTGAGCTTGATGCAACTTTTTGTATTTTTCTTCCATAGTTCTCTACTCGTCAACTCAGTAGTCGCCCCCTTTCTGGCCATATCATCTTTCATACAGTCCATCCATCGTTTTAGGGACTGTACCCAAAGGGTGCCAAAGGGACCCTATTCCTAAGCCTTTGCTGTCCGTCTGTCTGTCAGCGGGCTGTATCTCATGAACCAAAATAGTTATACAAGTTAAATGTCCAATTTCTATTGCCGCTATAACAACAAATAATAAAATAAAGTTTAAAAAAAAGGGACGTTTTTTTTAAATATGTGGTGTTAAATATTGTACTGTGGTACGAACCCTTCGTGTGCGAGTCCGACTCGCACCTGGCCCGTTTTTAATCCCCCACAGTCTCATAAAATAATATGCTTGTTATAGTAGGTAATGGAATGGTTTTCTACTATGCTTGTAGTAGGCATGCTTCCCGCTTTGACATATTCAAAGGGTCGTGACAATTATCAAACTAATCACTTATTCCATGGCACTACTAATTTTCGTCCATAATAATTTTACATTTTCTGTGGCCACTACTCGTCTAACGGTAAATAAATTATCGGGAATAATAAAAAACGAACAAAAACTTAATAATTTCATATATAAACTAAAACATTTTTTAATAAATCTTTATTGATAAATCGTTAAAAAACATACACAATGAAGCAGAAATCTCTACCTATACACATAATCATAATAATTTATTTATTGCATTCCATATTGTAAAAAGATGTTACAAAGGGCTTAAAGCTAGGTAATAAAATATGGACCCTGTAAAAGCACAGCAAAAGGATAAAATAAAGTAAGTAGGAGAGAGGAAGAACGCTTTAATTTGTTTACTTATTTTGTAGGTATTCAAAAGTAATAATATTAAAAATTAAAAATATACTACACACACACACACACACACACACACACATCACATTAACAATAAAATAGGCTGATGATAAAAAGGAACAACCTGTATTAATTCAAACATTCCTCCACCACTTTTGTTGCAAGGACGTCCGTCCTTGCTTGGTCAGAATAGTCACAGAATAGAGTTTTCCATTTCATTTTATTTTTTGACTGTTCCTTCTTGAGTGGTTATTATTCTTCTTTAAATGATGTCGTCGATGATTATGGTGCACGGTAAAACTCTAACGAGTTTATGTTGGCACCAACGTTTAAGTATCTAACGGAATTAAAAAAAAAAAAAAAACTTCACGACAATAGTTACGTTACGTACCGAAATAAATTGGAGTATGTTTTTCTTCTAAAACAAATTCACAATCATCTCCATCAATAAATATATTGTTCAAACACTTAAATTATCGATCTTATTTTACATGCCTATGTCCGCTGTATTATTTATGCGTCGAGCGCATTATCTATATCTACGGTTAACGTTACATATTTAGCGGCTTCGTTACATAATGTGCGTCGGATCGATAATGATAGCGCTAATAGATCTAATTGAAGTGTAGTGTTTGTACGTTTTGGTTCTTAAATGTGGTACAAGGTCTTATAAATAAATATAAACTAGCTTTTGTGCGCGATATCTTCCGCGTGGATTTCGGAAACAAATTAAACATTTCTTTTACAAACTTTTCTGCAAAAGTCCTTTTGTAGTGCAGCTCTACAGCCTTTTAGGTATTTTTTTCTTTTTATTTACTACTTTCTACATAGTATAAGACGTAGAAGCTGAAGACTACATTAGTTTGCCTACGCGTTGCATCAGCAACAGCGATACTTCCACGTAGTGTTGCTTTAAACTATATTTCAACTAATGTTTATTGGTGAATATTAATGGGATGCTCACTGAGGCCCCATTTTGAATCACTTAAATTTTGGGTAAAAGAACTACCGTTGAACACCAGACAACACCGGAGCTGACCAATGCATTGATAGCATTATGATCTTCTAAGAGGACTGGCCTGGATAAGCAGAGGACAGAGATGTATGGAAAAGGGAGAATGAGGCTATGCCCTAAAGTGGGACAATACAGGCTAGATATAAAGATAGCACAAGCACTACTGCTGAGCATGAGGTCCTGGGTTCGATTCCCAGGTCGGGCAAAGTGTTATTGGGTTTTCCCATCAGGATTTTCTCAGTAGCAGTCTGGATTTGTGCCCCGTTGATGGCAGTAGGCCCGCCACCTATTACAAGAAACCTAAACATAACTATAGGTACACCTCTGCCGAACCCTACTGGGATTACAGACGTGATATTAGGTGTTATTAAGCATATATTTGTGGTTTTCAGGAAAGAATTCCCCAGAGCGATAGCTCCGCGTCGCCTACAGTTGACGGAAGCGCTGGCGCAGCCCGTCTTCGAGAAAGTAGTCGACGAGTACCTCAGACAAGGACTGCATAAAGGAATACCTCCGCTATTTGTTGATCTCAGGTATAGAATTGATTTTGAAGAAATGGAACATGAAATGATCCATGGATCTGGATTTATGCCCGGTTCATGGCAATAGGCTCGCCCCAATACATGGGACTTAAACATAACTGAGCAGTGGTGGCCCAGTGGTATCGGCCTCGACTTACCAGTTGTCGGTTGGTCGTGAGTTCGAACCCAGGCAGGTATATAATTTACTTTGTGTATTTAATTTCATCACCACAGTTCTCAAAACGGTGAAGGAAAACATCGTGAGGCAACCGACATGTACTAGAACAAAAAATTCGAAGACATGACATCCAAAAATCAGCACTGGGCCCGCGTGGCCGAGTATGGCCCACTCCCTCTCACAGAGAGAAGGCCTAACACTTCACGATTACAGGCGTGATGTGTTATGTTATGTTAGGACATGGCAGAGGACCCCTAATTTTATGGTCTTACTTGAATTTAAGATGAGACCGGTGCTGATAGATATAATCCTATTGATTGATGACATAAATATAGGATGTCATGTCTCGCATTTGTGTCGGTTTGATATGCGGCTGCGGCAAGAGAAAAAAAAAGGGTTTCCTGTCAATGTAATTTGCTAAATTCAACATTAATTGAGAGAAAAGATGCGTTCCCACCACTCGTGGCATGATCAACTTTTCTCGAAGGGAGAATTCACAAGACTATAGATAGAATAGATCATTTGACAGATTTATTTTATTCATCTGTCAATTTGTCTATTTTTCCTTCAACAATACTCGTTTCTATGGTGGTCAAGCTCGCGTGCTGCGGGAAAAGTTTGATCTTTCCTCCATTGTATTCTTGCTCGATTTCCGTAGTTCACTAAACTCTAACGCTATTATTGACCACTTTCTAAATAATTCCTTTAATAATTCCAGATCGTTATACCAGGACAAGAGCAAAGCAGACACAATAGAGAAATTAATACTCCAATATTTGGAGAACCTCACCAAAAACGGCACATTTGGCCCCGACGCGAGTGAAACTAAGCAGCCGGCCAGCGCCTTGCTATGGGCGTATTATTACGCCGCGCAACACTTTGATCATAAGCAGGAGACCGAAAGGGCGCTTCACTATATTGACGCGGCCATCGAACATACGCCTACGCTTATAGAGTTGTTTATTGTAAAAGGAAGGATTTATAAGGTACAGTTTTGTTTTATTGAGTGCGTCGCAGTGTTTGTTCCGCGTACGCTGGACCCGTCTAGATGCGAAGGAACCCTTACTCGCAACGTTTACATTTTTCCGGAGCCCCAAATCATTGTATCTAAATGACGAAGAGCTTTGAAACGGATGATTATATTACTGAAATTTCCATATACACTGAAATGATTTGTTATTCAAAAAGGTACTTGCAGTACACACGCCCTACTCACCCAACTCACTACTTACCGTGAAAGAAGCAAACTGGGCATGTATGGAACGGATCATTTGACATCACCTTCCCCAACAATATCACCTAACGAAAACTTTGATCACTTTTAGACCTTGTCACATTAACTTCTTACTTGTCAATTTATTTAGCAGTCTTAACCACTTCAGCTACACTGCCGAATCGCGCCACTGTGCATTTCCATGGTTAGCTTAAAGGCCTTAGACACCAAAATTATTATGAGTCCAGCGGAAAGTTTTTTGTAATATTTTTATAAAATAAAATACATTTTTTTTGTACATAGTCAATTTATGATAATTTTTTATATTCTTATTAATTTATGCACTAGACTAGACTATGTACCTACTCAACATGCGCGCCCGCCGCCCGCTCGGGTACGCGTACCCGGCGAGAGAGGTCATTGACCTTGTCGCGTTTCCTAAGATGGTTTTTTTTCAGACGTTTCCAATTGAGTGTTTTCATTAATTTTTATTTGATTGTAATGTTTAACACGCAATAGCAATTTAAATTTGGCAAGTCTTTGAAAACTAATGAAAGAAAAGTAAATACAGCACGATTCAAACATTATGGCGGCTCGGGCATGAGGCGATTCGCTGCGCAGCAACAAATTCACTTGTCTGTCAGCGGGGGTGAGGTATTGCGCACTTCAGAGCAGCAAAAAACCTATTTATACCAAATTACATGATTTTCAGATTTTGTAAGTCCGTGAATGTATTTGCTTTAAATAATATGACAAGGTTCTAAGTACGATCATCCTTTTCATAGGCCAACTATACGCCACATAAAGTTCAGTAACACATATTATTTTACAGCATGCTGGCGACCCGGTGTCTGCCTATCAGTGGCTAGAAGAAGCGCAAGCGATGGACACGGCCGACCGCTACGTGAACAGCAAGTGTGCGCGCTACATGTTACGTGCCGGACACGTTAAGAGGGCAGAGGAGATGTGTGCCAAGTTCACCAGGGAAGGTGAGAAATAATTCACATTTATGTAAAGTCAGAGAAATTAATTTGTTAAGCTTATTGACTACCTACCTACTTAATTGTCCGTATATTCAAATCACAACCGTCATTCTTTGACAGTTCTAAAGTTAAATGGCTACAGGCTAGCGCAGATTGGGGTGGGCCGCAACGCAACGCATTGTAGAAATCCTGCTTCATCAGTTTTGTTTATTATTTATGAACCAACGCATACCACAGGCGGGTCGCCCCGCACTTTTTTGTATGAAAATGCGCCTCGCTGCGGCCCGTTGTACTGTAATATGCGCGTAACAGGGCAAATTGACGTAGGGTGTCAATTAGTTCAGCAATTAATTTCCTGATTGTATATCGTCGTTCACACATAACGACAGGTTTGCAAGGATACGGTCCATCAGTTTAACACTTAAACGTACCCTACGTTTAAGTGTTAAACGTCATGGACCGATAACACAAAAAAATCGAAGAAGGCATAGCATCCTCTATAGTTTTTGCGCCTATTCACAGATTTACCTAGCGCCCATACTAATTTGTAATTATTTTATATATTAATTACTATATCTGTGGAAGGCCATCAGTTATGTTCGATGTCACATCGCCGCTGAGCTCAATCACTGCAAAGGTGGCGTGATGTCCGTATTTATGTATTTGAAGGGCAGAGGTGCCCATAAGGGGGACCCCGAAATTATCAATTTCTTATCGCGAATTATAGTTTGATCAGTACATGACTTGACAGCGACCGGCAAATTTAAAAGTCGTGGGCTACTTTGGCGCTTTCGCATCAATAGAAAAGATTGTGAAAGAGAAAAGGGAGCCTTTGAGACGTAATATAAAATGATAAAAAATACTAAATAATTTTTCGTTTCAGGTGTACCGGCGACAGAGAATCTGAACGAGATGCAGTGCATGTGGTTCCAGACTGAGGCTGCAGCGTCGTATAAGCGACTGCAGCAATGGGGCGAAGCCCTGAAAAAGGCGCATGAAGTGGATAGGGTATGCCACATAATATAACGTACTACTTATTGCCCGCAACAACCACGGCAACCACGTGGTTGTGGCAAAAATTTCCGTAGTGGGATCAATTTATTCCAAGAACAAACTTCATATTGTCGTTGAAAAATATGTTCTTCCATATATTCCAACTGCAAATGTAAGTTGGTCGACTATTACTCGTTAACTTGTAAAGCCTACTTAGCTGTGATGATTTTCCTTTCAACTTCGTTATATACTGCCGCCATGTTTTTTTCAAAAAGTGGAGGTGGGGACACACACCTGTATTTACAGCTTTCTAGTACTAAGAGTCTTAGCTAAGCTGCGGACAGACGGACGGACATGGCAAAACTATAAGGGTCCCTTGTTTACTACGGAACCGTAGAAATGCTTAGGTGGCTTGGTCATGTTGAGAGGATGAATGAAAGGCGTCTATTGAAAGGTATTTAAAAGGCATATGTGAATGGAAACGCCGGGAGGAGACGCCCTAGAAAAACAGAGACCTTATTGGTGACTAGCTTTTCCCGATAACAACGTGGATGTAAGTTTTCACAAAGAACCATACTAAAACTCTGTACTTCTCCATTTCTCAACCACACATCTTTATAAATGCTGTGAGGTGCTGAATGTACGCCAACTGTTTGTCTTAAGTATTGTATCAAAGCAGCAAACTATCTTGAAGTACAATCGAAACCTGTTAACAAGGCGGAAAAGTTTATCTGTATACAAGAGGCCATTTCATTTTCAAAAACTGCTTTCATTCGTAGGTGTTACCCATTTTTGGGCACCTATTTATGTAAAAAAAAAATATCTATGAATAGATCAACAATAAAGAATTGGGTATCTCTGTGACTTTGGAAGTTAACATACGGACAAACTGAAAATATACTGACCATCTTAAAGATTTGATCAACTGATTGTCGGCTTTGTAAATCTGTGGACACTATACAACGTGTAACGGAAAGGTGGTATCAACACGAAATGGAAAAATAGTGTACCTTATGTAGATCCTCTGTGCGAATTTTCAATCCAAAAAAAGCACTTTTCAAAATTAAGAAAAATCTAGTTTTTAATCACCTGTAATAATTTTAGCATGTAACAAATGTGGCACATCACTATTTGAGGTCATTGTTCTTTTATCGTCTCACTTACACACCCCTACACACTCACACTAGCACCGTCCATTTCACTATTATTTCTCCTCACTCGCGTATCCTGACTATTTCTGAGCGCCTGGTACATATTGCGCTGGCGCGGCTTCAACAAAGCCGTCGTCGGCGAGATCAAATGCTACCCGGCGGTGTCTTATGCCGTCCCTGTAACAAACAATATTGACACTAAACAAATTGGCATTAAGAGTTATTTTGCTTTGACAGTTATTTCTTGTTAAAAATATGGTGAAATATTAACTATTTGATTCGGTTGTTTTACGAATCCAAAGATAATAAAATAAAATCGCGGAACTTTTAAACGAAATTAATAAGCAAACTTACGGTTCAAAGAAAGGGTTCGAAATGTCTTCCTTGTTGCTGGATACACAAGCGAGCTCGCCTGTTGGTAGACGCTCGGACATTGCGCAGCATCTCCGGCGTCACTGACTCAAATGCGTCGTTTATGCGACCCACCATTTGCTCTCTTGATGAGCACTCTACGGCATAAACATAGTTTTTTATGTATCCCCATAAAAAAAAGTCCAACGGAGTGAGGTCTGGCGAGCGCGCAGGCCAGGCAACGCGGCCTCCTCGACCTATCCACTGGGGGAAGCGCGCATTTAGGTGGCTTCGCACATCAAGCGCGAAATGGGCTGGAGCGCCGTCTTGTTGAAATATCATGTTGTTCTCCATGACGAGGTCAACGTAGCTGGTCACTGACATCACTGTTAACTCCTCGTCCAGATCGTTTCTAAGGAAATCCAAATAATTTGCACCATTCAGATTTGCCGGCAAATAATGTGGTCCTACAAGAACATCACCTATGATACCAGCCCAAACATTTATCCGCCATTGATGCTGGAAAGATGACACGGAGGACACATGCGGATTTGTATGCGACCAATAATGTTCATTGTGAACATTACTAATTCCCGCTCTTGTGAAGGATGCTTCATCTGTCCACAGCACTTTGGAAGCAAACTCAGGTGAAGTTTCGACCTGACTTCGGTACCATTCGCAAAACGACACTCGAGGTAAATAATCAGCTGGAATCAGCTCCTGTGTGCGGCGAAAGTGGTATGGGTGCTGGTCGTCTACGTGCAAAACTCGCCACACTTGCATGTGATTCGCGGCTCCCAGCGCCAGGGCTGCGCGACGCGTGCTGCTCCGTGGGTTGTTTTCGAAGTGCTCCAGTACGGCTTCTTCAAAATCCGGATCTTGGGACGTCGTGCGGCCCGTTGGAGTTGGCGCGTGGAAAGAACCGGTTGAATGCAAACGGCTAACCATGCGTCTGAAGCAACGAAGTGAAGGCAATTGTCTAGCCTCGGCAGCTGTTCGACCTTCTATGAACCGCTGACGATACAACTCCCGAGCTGCACTCAAGTTCCCGTGGGTTGCACCGACGCAAAGCATCATTTCGTAATATTCTGGATTACTTAAAGACATCACGAAATATCACTATCACAAAAAAAACGAACTTCACACCAAAGCGGCTGTTGAGCGACTACGCAACTAAATCGCAAATTGACACAACAATGCTTTCACTAGAGCGTAAACCCGAAAATAATAGCCGCTATGCTTGCTCTAATTAAAGCTTTCGGATGTGCGAGCAGGATAACTCTTTATATCGCCGCATTTCTTTATTTGCGCGGGTTCGTTTCATAATAATAGCGGTGGGTGGGTCAATAATTAGGGATCCATTTTCAAATTGATATTAACTTACCCGTCCGAACTCTTTGATACTCATGAAACCCTGGTACCCCTTTGTAATCGATCGTGTCAAAACTGATGTATCGGAGAAATTATGATGTAGGTAACTCAATATTGAATTTGACGAAATGGTAATTATCATGAAAATTAAAAGTGCGAGTCGGAATTTTAAAACTACAAATAAAGAAAACGATTTATTTAGTTCACAAAATGTTTTGTTTCTACTGTTCTCAGTTTTATGGATTCAGTAATCTGTTTAATTAATAAGTTATGATCATCGCGCTATTTTTTATCAAGATTTCTTTTTTAAACTTTTATAATGTGATCGAATTACTTTGTGCTTTAGACAGTAAAAGAGATCATACAAAGCCTAAGACCACAGCAAGTCCGCTTAAACATACGACAACCTCATTAGGTTGACTTGCGAGATGCCAAACAAACAAACAAACCTGAGACCACAACGTAAATCAATAACTACTGAAAACTACGTCTTAACGTGCCCACCGAAAAACTACGCATAACTTGCAAAGTGGTACGAGCTAGGAATCAAACCTGAGACTTTCGCCAACCCAAAAAAAAACTTTAAATTTTTAAGTTATGCAGAACCCATTGTGACTATTATTACACGCACAAGAGATGCATACACGCACACTTAGAGCTAGATGACAAGAATACAAAATGCACGGTTAGAGTGAACAGACCAAAACTTTCATACTCATGAAATCCTAGTAGGTAGTCGTAATCGATTGTGTTTATGCGTCTCGATATTGAATAGGTAATTCATTAATTATCTCCGAATTTAACTAACTACAAATAAAAAACTTTTTATTTTGTTCACTACGTTTTTTCTCTTCTCCGGTTTTATGGAATAATCTGTTTAATTAATAAATTATGATCATCGCGCGATTTTCGTTTTCAAAGTTTTTTTTAAACTCCTGTATTGTGATTGATTTACTTTGTGGTTTAGACAGTAGAAGAGATCACACAAAGCCTAAGACCACAATGTAAATCAATAACTACTGAAAACTACGACTTAACGTGCCCACCGAAATACTACGCATAACTTGCAAAGTGGTACGAGCTAGGAATCAAACCTGAGACTTTTGCCAACCCATAAAAAAACTTTAAATATTTAAGTTAAGGAGAACCCATTGTGACTATTATTACACGCACATGAGATGCATAATCGCACACTTAGAGCTAGATTACAAGAACGGTTAGAGTGGACAGACCACGCCCCTTTCAGGGGTCTGCAAATTATTTTTAAAGCCATTAATGATACAAACTCTTTCATACTCATGAAATCCTAGTAGGCGTTATCTATTGTGTGGATGCAACTAACTACAAATAAAAAACTATTTATTTTGTTCACTACGTTTTTTCTCTTCTCAGGTTTTATGGAATAATCTGTTTAATTAATAAATCATGTAATCGCGCAATTTTTTTCGCGGTCTGTTTTTTAAGATCTTGTAATGTAATTGTTAATTACTTTGTGGTAAATTACTTTAATTAATGGAACCCTTAGTGCACGATTTCAAATTATTTTGTGAAGTTTATTGATTTTTAAAGCCAGTTTTTTTTGTGATTTTTTGCTTTAGTTAATAAGTTAAAAGTTCAAATTATGTTTTTCTAATTTAAATCATTTCATCAAAACTGTGACAACCTCGATTTTATTCAAACCTGACGCGACTTTTCAATCACTAAAAATAAATACGGAACCCATTTATCATATTTTACTAGGAGTAAAAGCTAGACAGGCGGTAAACTATTTCGATATGTAGGTGGATCAAAGGTTATGGACCCTAGACAGCTGATACTTCGCTAGTGTTGTGCAAAATTTAAATTTATTAAATGCAGACCTGGATTTTAATTAATTGTTTTTAATTATAACTTAAACTTAGAAGGTTAAAAATGGTACCATGTCGTCTGTTACCATTGTCAGAGTTGGTGCATTTCGGGTTGATACCCCCTTTCCGTTACACGTTGTATAAGACTCTACTAGCTAAAACTATTTAATTCTCTACACGTCCTCTCACACACATACACTTACTTGCAAGTATGAGCTTACAAACAAAAGGAAACAATTGATATTAAAATATGAAATTAATTACTTTAAAATAATGAAATGGTAGCTATACTTAGCATAGCTTGTCACGCAAAACGATCATTGTACTGAATGGCGCGAAGTTACAGTTATGTTTATTTCATGTTATAAGAATTTATTGCTCTGGAATAACAGTCGATTATTGTCGCCTCAGAAATCTTAGGCTATGTATGTGCCTACATACTATCTTATAAACTATCTATACTTGTAAGGCGAAGGAGACCAGTCTCTTTGTCCTTTGAACAATTAAGTTTTCATTATTATTATTATAACTGCTGACCATACAAAAGTTTCATAACATCTAACCCAAAGAACTTAATCCACAGCATTTCTCCGAGATAATGGAGGACCAGTTCGACTTCCACTCGTACTGCATGCGCAAGATGACGCTCCGCTCGTACGTCGGCCTGCTACGTCTGGAAGACGTGTTGCGCGCGCATCCCTTCTACTTCAGATGCGCGCGCGTCGCTATCGACGTGTACCTGCGGCTGTACACCTCGCCGCTTCAGGACGCGCCGCAGACTCAGGAGCCGGATACAGGTCAGTCTATTATAATTAAGCGCTTTACTTTCATTACACAAGATCAAATAAAATTAGCCTGCAAAATTCCGCAGATGGTCGTTTACCCCCAAAAAGAAACGTAAACGTCAAACAGTTTTTGTTTGTTTTATAGTGTTTAAAGTGTTTAAGTTTATCAAAAAGAAATGTTTTTTTTTAACTGATCAAGTAATTTCACTAGCTAACAGTTGGTAGTTCCAGAAAAAGAATACTCCAATCTTTTTTTTTATCATGTTTTGATTTCGATACTCATCCCGTCTGCGTAGTTTCTCTAACTATTTTAATTTCACCCTGTATAAACCACGCAGGCAAATAAATCATCACCATCATCATCATTAAAAAGATCAAAAAAAAATGCTGCCTATTCACATACCGATTTAACTGTGTTAAACTCTAGTCAAACTCCTAAACGCAATGTTTTGCTGAACTGTGACAGTTAGTTTACTATTTAACTCGGCATCAATGCACACCGGTGCGGCACGTCCACGATGTTGATTCGAATACACAAAGATGCAATCATAATGCATGTTTTTATCTAACTGACTGGTTGAAGTTTTCTTGCGGTTCGTATGTGTACGCACAGCTTAGTTTGGAGTGTGACATTCCTAGTTTACAACACAAAGTATGATTTATTTTTCTATTCCTTGCTTGAAAACGTTACATAACCCTTATTTGTGTATTGTTTTATTTAAAGCTAAGCGTCTTTGCAAGTCAAGTTCAGCATAATACTGATGAATATGATTCATTCATATTCATAAGTTCTGCGATACGGCTAATAGGCACGAATAAATAGAATAAACTTTGTATGCAACCTGTATTGTTGTTAATACCACATGTTCTGTCTTAATATATTCGGAAAGTATGATGGGCAATGCAAAAGATTTTCTGTTTAAATTCATCATTCTAGCGTATTCATAAATGTGATCTTTCACTCTGACTAGATGCGAAAAACTGTCTTTTACAACAAACTTTAGCTGACCTCTGCAACCCAATGCGAAAAGAAATAAAAGAAATGCAAATAAGTTTTACCAGTTGCTGACAACTGGTAAAACTTACTATAATCCATGTGAAACTCTGAAGTTACAGATGAGGCTCGCAAAAAAACAAAAATAATAGGCTATTCGAATATTTTTCGTCATACATTACAAAGATTTTATCTTTAAAATAACAGCACCCTAATTGCGTAATACACAATCAATCGGAATCTGAATCGTTTTGAAACAGATTGCTAATACATTGCTTCTTAAGTTCGATAAAAATTCTGCTCAACAATATATAGAACGCAATGAATGTTCTTTAACCGTCAAAATCAAACAGATTAGTCGTAATCGTTTACGAAAATGTGTTACGCAATTAGGGTGCAGGTATTTGTTCAAGTTAGGCGTTGCTTTGCCCTTTTGCCGAAGCATGATCTAAAGTCACAATTTATTGCCAAGTTCCATTTTATGTTGATGGTTTTATTTGTTTTTAGAAAGCAATTCATAAATCAACTAGCGTTAGTGTTGAACGTGATAACACTGCCTATTCTTAGTATAGCGTGAATTAGAGGTTTATTTATTCATAGTCTGCTATTACTCAGACGCGGACGTTGAACTAAATAACCACCTATAAATACTAGTATTTTATCTCTTAGACTATTAATATTCCAGTAATTTATCTGCCATTTAACTTTCTTAACAAGTAACTGTATCTAGGAGCGCAATATCTTAGTGAAAGTGACGAAATAACCTTGTGTGCCCGCTAGGTCAAGTTGTAAACGTTTTTTTAATATACATTACTATTACACATTACTGAATAATTGTTCTAAGGTAGCAGTTTTTGTTCCTGGCTTAGTTTACAATCGATTATTCAATGTTTGAAGAACGTTGTTGGTAAAATACTGACCTGAACTACTTTTACGTCATCAAACAACTTGATTTATTTATCATTTGTTGAGTAAAAGTATTATGTCTGTGCTGGTTGCATCTATTACTTGTCTCAGTTTCTTAGTTAGTTCCGCATTTAGTTTTCAAGGAATAGTTGGAATCAAAAACACAATTTATCATAACATTTTGTATTATTTTATTTCAAATTCTTTGTTTTAAAAATACCATACAAAATCACATAGATTCATCATCAACTTTTTAAATAACAATTTTATACAATTAACAATTGCCGCCATCATTACATTACATTCAATAACAATGCCACAATCATCGTCACACATATCACATCGTTTCTTATAGTTCGTTGAATACTGACATAAATAAATTAACTATCATTATGCATGCACCACAGTCTCTTAGAAATAATTTAATAAATAACGTATCAAAAGTAAAGCGTCCGTTTCACAACACCGCTGATTGAGAACGTGTCTCACATAAAACTAAAACTCGCTGTTTAAATATTATGGCAACGCGGGCCATCCCGCTAGTCTCTTAAACTACTTAGGACACTTTAACATCACATTTGCGCTTTTATTTACACGGCACGTCGCGTGCGGGCGACGTTATCAGTTCAGACTAGAGCTTTGGTTTCACCGGCCGTAGCCCGGCGATCTGTACCTCTCCCGCGCCGCCTGCGCCACGGCTTGCGGCGTGAGGAAGTACACGTGCGCTCCCTCGCCGGGTAGCCTGTAGGAGACGAAGGAGCCAGGCCGGCCCTCGCCCGCCGTGTTCACCGGCCCGATCCACTCCGCGTCGGGGTTGACCGGTGGCAGCGGCCTCTTGTAGTTGACGGCTGTGTCTCCGACCAGCGACGGCCTGTTCAGGTCGTATTGCTCTGTGAACTGAGGCCTCTGCACTTGTGTCGGCGCTCTGTACTGCTGTGCTGTCCTGTAGCCAGGGTTCGCTATTGGGATGAACTCGCTGTCAGGATTTATTGTCGGTCGTGGAAAACGATCATTGACTAACGTATCGTCTTCTAGTGAGGGTGGCTTCTGCTGTACCAGCTCAGCGTTCACTTGTGGTACTTGTTCACTTTCTGGGTTGACTGTAGGCCTTGGGAGACGATAGTTAACAAGAGTATCTCGGTCTAAAGACGGTGGGTTAGGGCTCTGGTTCTCGACGATCTCGTAGGCGTATTGCAGGTTTATGTTGTTGTTTATCGGCGTTCTCACCGTATCGAGCGGAGCTGTCACTGCTAATCCGTTAACGTCGTGAGTGTTGTCCTCTAGCTTCTTGCCGAACACGTCAAACGAGTTCTTTGTTATGTCATCGAAGTATGTCTCGTCCTGTTTCGTGTAGTACCCTTGGCTGATCGGGTTCGGCGTAGTGTTGGGGTACCTAGCCACATGAACAGGCGCAGGCTGGTCGCTTTGTAGCTGAAACCGGTGTCTGTTTTTCTTATTCCGAACATCTTTCGGGAACTGAGCGTCGTCATATTCTTCATCGTATGTTTTCGTCGTAGGATAGTATCTGCTGGAAGTCGGCGACTCTGTCGTCACTGGCACGTTTTCGACCAGGTATTGCTGATTGTAACCAGGAGACACTGACGGTGTTATAGCGTTGAATTCGTTTGCCACATTAAAAGGTCTGCTGTAGCTCACCATAGGCCTGAAAGGTTCTGGGTCCAATTTAGGCGCACGGAATGGTAATTGCTCCGGCCTCGGCTGGTTTTGGTAGCCAAACTGATAGACTGGTCTCCCAGTAATAGCTTTTGGTTTGTGAGTATGTGGTCTGTGAGAGTGCACTTTGGGTCTCTTCGTTGTAAAGAAATCTATAGTCTGTTGGATATCAGCGATTTGTTGATAGAAAGCTTCTGGCCTTTGTTTCTGCTGTTGCACATAGACAGGTTGTGTTCTAGGCTTCTGTATACTAAAGTACTCCTGTGTGAGAGTTCGTGGTCCCTGTTTTTGTGGCCACAGGAATAGTGCATCAGCTTGGTCGATAGCTCCGTATGAAATATCCACCGCTGGGTTATAGCCGGTCTGAGGGTTGTCATTCTGCTGTTGTGGGTAAGGAGTTTGGTTGACTGGTACTGTCTTGTAGTAATTCCTGCCATCGAAAAATGTGGCTGGAGAAGGCGAGGTCTTTGGCTGCTCATCGTAGAAATAGTACGACGCAAACGCATTTTCGTTAGGTTTCCTGTTGTTGTAGACAGGTTGCAGTTTTGTAGTAGGCACGTCGTTCTGTACATTTGAATAATGTGCTCTCAGCGGCACTTGCGTTGATGATATATCGTTGGAGGTCACTGTAGGTCTCTGCGGCACGTCGTATAGTATGTACGGTTTCTCCGATGTCGTCGGTACTTTGTTCTCGTATGCAGGTTCTGGATAATCGTAAATTACGGATACGGAGAGAGGCTTCGATGTAACCTTCGTTCGTGTTTTGTAAACAGGTTTCTCTGTTTTCGTCCTTGTTGTATTTTCGTCTGGCAAGTTATGAACTCTCACGGGATGTCTCGACGGTATGCGTTGCGGCTTCCTCGTTTTCAAAGTAGTCACGATCTCGACTGGTGGCGGTGTCGTTATCGTTGTTGGTATTTCAGTAGTTCTCGGCGCCTCAGTTGTGGTAGGTCGCGTCTTGTACTTGGTACGCTGCACTGTGTGCGTGGGCGTCGGTCTTGTGGTCGTCTTCGTCCTTGTGTATGTCATGGACGGCCTAGCGGTTGTAGTCTTAACAGCCTCCGTCGTACTCTCCTCCAATGGAGCAAAGAAGTCTGGTGGAGGCGGCAGTACTATTCCAGGTACTAGTGGGCCCGCAGGCACTTTATTGTTGTAGTCAGCGCGGTAGGAAAAATTGTAGGGCGGCGGATAGTAGATCGAAGGGTCGTCTTCGTCGTAAAGGTCTGACTGGTTGCTCGGTGGTGGTAGAAACACTGCGCCCGGTGGAAAGCCTTCTGGAAAAGAGCCGTTCATGGATGGGAGGAAAGGGAATGCTCCCTCGCTCGCATTCCCAGGAAGGAATGGGAACGGAGAACCTGGCTGCGGCGCTCCCCCGGAAGTAGCGTTTCCCTGATTTTCACTCGAGGGGTAGGGCGCTCCCGATGGAAAGAGGAATGGCGGAGGAGGAAGAGGGCCTTCGCCCTCTCCTGTAAAGAAAGAAGGGAAAAAGGACGCAGGGACACTGCCGTTTGGCGTGAGGAAAACGAGCGGTCCGTTGTCGGAGAGTCGTACCGGAAAGGGCGGTGGCACTTTGGGTTTCTGCGGTAACTTTACTTGCCTGTTGGGCGCTTCATAGGCGTCGATCGGTGGCCATGGTCTACCTTCAGTCTCTTTAGTTCGCTCAGGGAATGATCCCCCTTTTAAAACTAATAGGTGATCCTCTGCGAGCCAAATCTCTTCTTTCTTGAGTCCACCGAGACTTTGAAGGTTATCTTTTGATCTGGTCTCTGCGTTTGGCTCGTAGCTTACGATTCCAGGTCGTTTAGGAGCTTTGGCGAATATTTCATTCTGAATGAGACCATATTTTCCTTCGGCCACCTGATCTGCTAGCGTCTTTCTATCTTCATCGACCTCCTTTGTCTTCGGAGCGTCTTTTCCTTCGCCGGCGCTGGACATGAGCATGCCATCATCCCATATCCCTTGATTCCAGCCCACGTTGCCGCCTGACTGGTCCGGCGCGATCACGCTTGCGAATTTACCACTGGCGCTCTTCTCGTTGTAGGTTAAAGAGTTTTTAGCGGTGCCATATTCTTTTTCGGGTTTAATCTTGAGGTGTCCGCCGACAAGTCGTTTGATTGTTCTTTGTGACTCGGCGTGATCGTTGTCATGTGGCGCGACGCCGAGGCTGCGCTGATCGCGCACGAACGAGTCAGGCGGCAGCACGTACGTGGGCACCAGCACGCTGGCACGCGTGTACGCCCATGTCAGCGCCAGCACCAGCGCTAGGGCCGCCCCTCTCACCATCTGAAAGTTTGGAAAGCATCACTTCTTAGTTTTATTGCACATACATAAACACTTAAACACAACACGTTGTTAATCCATAAACTTATCTAAGTCGAGCTTTCTTTGTTAATCGTGTACACAACGTAGTCGGTCATGAGCGCGCAAAGTGAAAGGACCGAAGGAGACAAAAGCGTCGGCCAGTGGCGCTGTTTCGGGCACTGGCGAGCCGCGCACCACCACCCGCCTTTTATTAAGTTTTGTAGAGCGACCACCTCCGACCCAGCTGGCATTGAGAATCAAGCGTTTAATTGGAAATTGAATGGCGAATTAACGCCCGCCGCGAGACAAGAAGGCCGCGAGGCCTAAATACGAAAAAAATACAAGTGTCGTGCTTAATTTGACTATACTGTTAAGTAGATATCAGGCCACAGCTTCATTGTTCTACAGCGGCTGTGTAACCTCACCGGAGAAATGTTCATTAGCCTAGTTTGCAACCGCTAACGACATAGAAATCTTCGAGAGTTTTGAAACAATGATCGGATAATTTTTTCAATTTCAATCGGCACGAGCTCCGTAACGTAATCTTCTTGACGCCAGTCACGAAATTTTATTCATACAATGTTTATTATTTCTAATGCCGTTTGTTGAACACAATGAATATGTCAGCTAGTTCGGTCGCTGTGGGTGAGAAATTACTACCACTAAGTTGTTACAAAATAGCGTTAGTCTAATTGGAACGAAAGGATCGGGCTAAACTTTGCCGAACCAAATAATGGCCGAACTAGATATGGAACAATTAGGGCAGTGAAGGCAAAGTCGCCCGTGGCGTCCGGTGGGCGTGGCCGGGCTCCGTGAAAGGCACGGTCACCCAACGCGATTTCGCCTTCGATAAAACTCGAGCCTAACCCGCTTTGTAATTGTGCTAAGCTATGCACCGAACCTGTACTAGATCATAGAGCGGTGAGGGCGGCACCGTGCGCCGTGCGCTGACGCCTTGCAGCTTGCAATGCTGCGCTCCATCGACGTTTTAATTGGTTTCGATTGTGCAGTCGAACTAATGGTATTACTACAATAGGTCACTCTCTGCATATTTTCCTTACGTAAAATTCGACAAAGATCAACAACAATTTTAGCTACCTCAAATTAATAGAATGTTTGGTCAGATTATCTTCGTGAAACAGGGAAACGATAATGCTCATTAGCTACGTGATTCATAATGAATAACCTTGATTCAGTTTATGATCATTTGGTACGTTACTACTGGCGTCGCGCGGAGTCTGGTTGAGCAATACTTGCCGTAACAGTCACCGGTTCTTTCCTTTCAGAAATCTATAAGTTGTAACATAACAAACCGCCGATTGAATTGACTGCACGTAGCAACAGACAGGTGAGCTGTAAAGTTCACACCGAATACACCGACCTGACATTTGGCCGCGATGCTAAGGCTCATCGCGGTTGCAGGTTGCATCCTTTCGTTTGCGATACCCAGTTTGCCTTCATAAAAATTATGCCGCAATGTCGCGATTGTTTAAGCCCTGCGTTCTAACGAGACCGTGTGCGTTGTTGGCGTAATTATTTAAAATGTGCGATGGAAACTAAGACAAGCGCATGGCCTTGCTCCGCAAGGTGCCCGATTTTTTTGCGGTCACTACAAAACGTGAAGTGATTAACCAACGACTTGGCTGGGAGTGTCACGGTGGCCAGTGCTTTCAACAATGCCGCCAACCTTGCTGGCGTGCCCCGCGGAATGAACGCGGCACGACAATTGTTTTATAAGGTTTTGCGTATGTGAATAAAAAAGCTTTCTTCACGTTCTAGTTTTACGGTGACAGAGCGTTGGGAAATTCTCTCGGCTGATGTATTGTTGACGATTTGTATGCAGAGCTCGGCCCGTGCGCTCGTCGCTAACTTTCCATCGACCTTTGTTTGTGTTGACTCGATTTTAACCGCCAGGACACGCCGATTGCCACGTTTCACTGTATTCTTCCACACTTTCCAATAACTCAAGCAAATAACTTTAATGTTTGTGTAATTTGTGGTCTCTTTATGTTCTTGTTATGTGATCGTCAGATTATTCTCAACTAATTCTCAAATACGCACTTTGAGAATTAGTTAAGGCTGCTTATTTACGTAATTATTGAGATAAGTCCTCTACAAATTAAAGTGTATACGTTTGTAGTGGCAGGTAATTGCATGCATTGATCTCCTTGAGTTTGCGGAACGACGGAAAGCTGGCCGGCGTTTATTTATTACAAGCTATAACCGCCTATTTGCGACATAACTGTTTGTTGACCACTCCTTAGTGTCCGCCACGCGTGTGTCCAACGAATTGCGCAATGTATAATAATAATGATTGCGATCGGCAATCAATAAAACGTTACATGTATGCTTCGGTATTGGCTGCTCTGGTTTTTATCGGGATAATGAAACTGTATCGAATCGTCTGCGCTGAAGCCCCCGAGCGCCGAGCGTCGCAAATTATAACGTTACTTGTCCGTCCTTAGATATGTTTATCAAGACGAAAGTAATTGGCGTATCACCGGGCTGTCGCGTGCGCTTAATTATATATATTTGCGATTAATCATAAGAGATTTAAAACCGCAAAGGTTACAGATCAAGACGGTAAAAGGATCTCGTGTTTCATTAGTCAACTTATTAAATAAGGTTGTGGCTATGAGTTTTTCTGATAATTTTAAGTCGGTTAGAGTGTGCAGTAGATTTAAAGGAAGTTATTTAGTTATCGCAAATTAAAACTTTGCATTGAACAAGTATATTTTGGAATAGGTACTTTGTAATTTACTTACTTTCATAGTATGCTTATTGCGAAATTTACATTGCACATAAAACATTGAAATTGTTTATTTTAATCGTACATTTCGGTTCGTGGCAACCTTAATTTGATGCGCAAGCGCAAGTTGGCGCGTGCCGTTTGATTGATCAACCGGTTCATTACAATTCTTTTTATTTTAGACCTCAACTACTTAGCTCTTAAATTGTCCGCCTTTTGTTCCAATTAAAATTAATGATTGTCCGGTCCATTGTTCAGATACAAAACAGTAAACTCTTGCGCAAATGATATAAATTGTATACAGTTAATTAGATGATATTAATGATTTTACAGCGAATGAACACTGACATTTTTATGGCATCGTTAGTTTCAATTACGTTTAATTTTCTCAACGTAGCTACCTATATTATACTTGAATAATAACCGATAAAACTGTAATTCAGTTTCAGTTGCTATACCTATTACCACAACTGCAACAAGCCAATTCCATTTTATATGACCTATAAAACATTACTTATCGCAAACACAAAGGAATTCAGCCTATCAATCCGTGGTATTAAGACTATTAAGCTCTATTCCTTTAATGTCAGAAGTTACGTTCAGGTATGCGAGACACGAACTACTAGATATGTTAATAGTGCCATGGCGAGAACTTATAGCAATTAAGTATATGGTGGACAAGTCGCTCGGTCAAGGCGGTGCCATCCTACAACCTGTTTTATCAAATGCACCCATCTTGGATTGTGTTATGTCATCTAAATGCCTTGTATTATTTGTTTTGGTTTGTTTATCAATCGATTTGACTTCTAGAAGTTTAGAGGATTTTGACACTTCGTTCTTTCTGAAAAGCTACCGTTTTAGTGATGCAAGATTTTCTAGTTCTCAGTTCTGGTCTATTTCAATTTTTTTGTACAAAAGTTGGAAATACCTAGCATACAAAATTGACGGATGCTTTCAATAATAGACTGATATCAAGAGCTATATAACGACCGACGACTCGATTTACGTCATCATAAGGTTTTCTGCTTTATTTATGTCAATTCAATTATCTAGCTCATTTTCGAATTAATTATTAGGTACTAGGCTAATGTCTCACGAGCTTTGTGTATTACTATTCTTAAACGTGCCTTATTATGACCAAAGCCTCCCATATTAAAAGACCTTGCATCTTAATGTGGGAATTCTTTTATGCATTCCTCTACTTGTTGGTTCCAATTTAGATTATCTTTATTTAGAAACGGATTGCTGTAATAAAATGTTTACTTTGTGCAAAATATCATCGCGACGGGATTGCACAATGTCTATGATCCTAGTTGCGTGGGTTCTAAGTTTTATCTGCTAGATGTAAACTATGTACTCAGTCATTACAGTGAACTATTGTTCGATCATCGATTGTTTGTTCTTATCTTACTCTGTACATTTAGTTTTTAAGTGTAAAACTACATTTCAAAATCCAATGTCTACATGATTCGAAAATAGATTTGGTCACAAATATTTGTCTCTACCATTGAATTATCTTAAGGTCACAATTTTATGAAAAATCGATTCTTCTAGATCGTGACCGGTTACGGTCGTGGAGAGCGCACGCGCCGGTTCTCGGGGCCATTCAGTGAAATATTTGAAACTATTTCTACTGCCATGTAGGCTATTGTTGGCGGATTTATGATTAATGCCCATAGGTCGCATTCAAGGTTCATCGCTTTACTCTATATTGTGTAAGTTATGGCTAACATGACATGATACATAGTACACGATATGGTCAGCCCAAATAATTGAATCTACTTTAAAAATTGTAAATTGGATAAATAATACGACAAATGTAGTGGTGATCTCACATGAAAACGTGTAACAATCTAGAAACTTCTCGCTTGATTAAAATTGATCTCCAACCAGAGACTTGCAAGCAGTGGACTAACATCATATTTCGTTTAATGGTAAACTTTAATTATCATTCCACGTTCTCTACACGTTTTCCAGATAAAATACAGTTTATGCATACAATGTTAATCCCACCCTTGAGAATAAAAATAACCTTCACACCGATTATATGTCCGAAGCTTCCGCATAGTCTGGCCAAGTAAGTTCGCTCTCGGTCCATATGGCCAAAGATGTCGTGTTAGGTCTTATTATCCAAACGTGGCTATCTCAAACAGTCCTTGAGATGAAGGAAGTGGATCTAGCTAAAACGTGATCTATATTATTACTACATACTTATTAAAATATTGCTAAATTTTAAATGGTTATCTATATTTTTTTTTTTTTGTAGCTTCCAATGTGGTTTTCAAATTCGGAACGTGATACGATTGAGTATTCGCAAGCGCTTTCCTTTCTTTGTTTTGAAACTTTCTTGTTCATTGTTTCGTAATTGGCGTGGTCCAACCCGATGACTGTTCGTATGTAATCTTTAACGTACTGCTCGTTATTCGTTTACATGTCAACAGTAATTGCTGTTACCGCATCTCCATTACTTTTGTGCACTTTCCGCGGTTTTGTATTTTAATGACTAAGCAAATCCGTGAGGCTTGTTAACATTTTGAACTTACTTATCGGTGTTTTTATTTCTCTAACAATGCCTTTTATTTCTTGTTACAGGTAAGAATTCATATCTTAACAACGCTTGCGCGGTTTCGGTAAGTAACATGTATAGTAAGATAGATCGGATCGCCTTTTGTGGGAGGTTCTCCTATTGCGCTCCTACTACCGGTGTAGTAAACATCAATTAACTGATTTCAGATAGATAATCGACGTTATAAGTTACTCCTTTATTGTTTAATATGAGGCGTCTCTTGTGCAATAAGTTTAAAAAAAAATCCGCTGTTCTTGTGTTACCTATTGGTGGTTTTCGGAGCGTGGCGGATAATAGGCAACCTTAGATTGCGCCCGAGTCCTTCGCTTGGAGTCGTGCGAGGAAAAGCTGCACATTTTAATAGCGAATTTCGTAATACTTTTTGCAATGGCGGCGATCGTTTAAGCCGTCCGTATCTATTGGATTATCGGTGTCGATGATTACCTCGGAGGCGATTCTCAGCTTAGTTTACGCGTTACGTGACAAAGGGTCTGTAATGACGACTTATATCCGTCACGGCTATTAGCGACGCTGGTGCTGATGATGCTGACGATGCGCGGGTGCAACTAATCTTTGAGAGCGTGTCTATTGTTTAACATGTCACACCAGACACATTCAGAGTTGCTACATACAAAACAATTTGTCATTGTTCTCGACTCTCTAAGTTTTCGTAGACCTTGCTCGCATCGAGATGCTTGTCGACCGGTTTCTTACAAGTGTTGCCCCTTTTTTGCTGCAGTATTATCGTGGTCTTTTCATCTTTTGGAGCCGGATGCGAATTTTTTGTTGACGACGGTAAGCGCTCATGACGTAAGCTAATGTTTATATTATCATCATTGAAATCAAATTTAATCGCAGGGAAATTTTCACTTGAATGTTTTCACAAGTTCTGTCAACACCTGACAGTGCGTTGACACTGCATTTAATTCCGCAATAGAAATATTTGTTTTGCTGTAGTGAAATGTGCAATGTTGACCAAATATCTCAATTGGAGCGAGGCCATTTCCACACGACATCATGTGCTTTTTAATAGAATTTTAAGAAGAATGGAGAATTATGTTTGATGGTTTAGGACGCGGTGTATTATTTTTCGCTTTTAAATCATTTGCAATAAAACTTAATCTTAGAAAGTCTGAATGACTTACGGTATGATGTTAAATCAATATAAACATTCAGTCATTGTAATACGTCTTTTTGATGTTTAGAATGTAACTTTACGCTAATTAACCGTAATTGCACGCTTTGCACTTACAGTTTGCATTGTATTCTTGGATTATTGTGTAAAGCTTCGAGAAGCTGATAGACAGAAATAAACTCAAGGCAGATTGCTGAGTATGGCATTCCGGGATTGAAGAAGGTAAACTGGCTCCGTGCCGATGTGTCATCGTAATGCAATAGGACCTTTAGGTACTACAAACTGCACTAACGCCTTCACATTGCCTGACTTTGTGTTATTTGACCCTTGACTTCAACTCCCTCTCAACGTTCTTTATTATTTCCGTTTGCATACAACTCTGTTTTAATATAAGTTATTAACTGACTAGCTAATAAACCTGTATCTTGTTCGAATCGGCTGAATATTTCTAAAGTTGATTGTATCTGCGTCTGCATTCCGCACAATACCATTTTAATTGATAAATCGCGTAATCCATGTAACAATGTTGATCGAACACGTTATACAAATGATGTTGGTTTGAATGATCCAGTTGGTTTATTTACATATGTTGACGTATATGCCAGACAAGTACAATATCAAAGTATCGGTAACGTTAACTTTCTAAGAGTATAAGTGTTAGATCTAGCAAGTTTTTTAACACACTTTTTCTCACCTAGAAAAGTTATCTGAGTTGAACTTGTACTATGCCGGAAATATTCGTATTTTGCCCCAATAAGATGTTAATCTAAATGTGATTATTGTACAAACTCATGGATATTAGTGTTTACGTCCGTGTTTTAATAGGCGTTTGTTCATCGTTCACACGGTTTATCCGGATCGGTCATTATGCGCTCATTTATTTTGATTTAAGTTGATCGCATCGACTTTTTCAAAGTCCAAGTATTTGAGACGACTGTTGTATGTAATTTCCGCAGTTTTGGGATCATAAGCGTACTCATTAGCATCATTATGTAGTCCGGCAATCATTTGACCAAGCGACATGTTGCGTTAAGTTGTATGGAGAGCTTACATTGCAATTTGCTACCATTTTGTTATGTCATACTATGTCAACGTCCGACTTTACTATTCTCGCGCCGCTTACGGTCGTTTTTGCAGTACGTCTACTTACGATCGGAATACAGCTATTTGTCTGTCTGTTGTGTCTGATGGATATAATGGTTAATCAACACAAACACTTGGATCTTACATATTCTATATGTGTTTTGAGCAAAATCTAAGTGTAGCTTTGCAGCTGAAATACGGAAGGAAACAACTGAAAAGTCGAAAAGCGATTATTTTGATTAGGATAATTAATTAAACAAAATGTAAATATTTTGATTACGAGCTTTAAAATAAAAATAGCGAAGATGTTGTACTGCATTTAAATAATTTTTCTCCAAGATAAAAACCCAGTTCAATCGCGGCGAAGTTTTTCTTTGAAAACCAATTAGGAACCAATCTGTACGTGATAAAACGTAATGCGAAAACGTCGACCATTTTAGAGGTTTATTTAATGTGTGGTATATAAAAGAGTCACGTAATGACGTTGACGACTCATTGATTATAAAATTTGCACGCGTACGTATGTAGGTCCGGCTGGGAGTTCCGTTAACTACCATCACACTGTTGACATCAGAATCGCTATTGATCGATCGTGTAAACACGTCTAACCATTATAATATGTTGTACTTTGTATTCTCGGAATTACCCAAATACCGAATATTCTTCGCTCATTATAACGCCTTTGCTTAGACTATGACTAATGCGTTCTTAAGCTCGCGTTGATGCGATTCAATTAAGCATGGATGATTGGATTTCTTGTGCATCGTCGCCATTAAGCTCGGAAGAAACCATGATTGCATGAAAGTTTCACGTAATATTTATTTTGAGATTTTTTTACGTACCACGCGTTCGGATTTATTTAATTCGTAATTTTCTGAAACTGTTTACGATTGATGGCTTGTTTTATGTTGTGGTATCGTGGGTGTTATGACGGCAGTTTGCGCTATACAATAATAACCGGCTTTGTAATTACAGCGCAAGTAGGCGAACTAGAAGCGTATATTGAATTTGGTCACGTCAGGTCCACATTTTAAGATAGTTAGGCAACACTACTCAAACAAAACGTTGAAACACTTTTGTTTAAATGTTCTCACAGGTGTTTGTAGTGGCGTCATTGGGTTTTATGTCGAAGGCTGGTCGCTGTGAAACTTTGACTTTAATATTTGTGTCGTGATACCGGCTGCATTGTTTCTGGAGTCGCGTTTATTGTTGGTGCGCCGGCGCACCGTCTAGCCCGTGAGATCTGGGTCGGGGACCTGACTGGATGCATGCGATTGTCATATGTACGCTCACTAGCTTATTATCCAACGTGCCTAACTTATCATCTTTATAACTATAAAGATTGTAAACAAACACAATCTTACGTTTTCAGTTAACGGTTGAGGCTGCGGTTGTATACACTGTTCTTCGTCTTCAGTCGCACATCACACGACGGCGCTGTAAAGTCACTTCACTCTTGTTCTAATTCACTGGTGATCAGTCACTGCACATACTGTGGGTGTAGTGTCACGGTTGTCGCTTAGCGGTGGAATGTCGATAGTGTTATGTCCCGAGGGTCACCGCGCCGGTCAGTGGTGGGGTGCACGTGTGTTCGGCAGGTCGCGCGGCGCATGAGTGGCCGCGGTGGTAGGGGCGCCGGTGTAAATATGCCGCCGTAGCGCGTGCGCGCCGCCTACGCACACCGCCGCGCTGCGACACACACTGCGCCGTGTCACACTGTAGCGACGCCACCGTGACGCGCACCTCTACTGCGATGAGCCGATCAGACCTATAATGACGCTCATTGAGATGAAATTGATGGGAGAACCCTAATACCCTAGTACAAACATGCGGATGTATACAAATCACGTACACACCTGCCTCCATCCAATCATACGTGATGTAAGATTGTTTTGTTTATGCTTTATCCACTAGTACCCTAATGATCCGATTATCGTGAATCGATGACTGATCAATTATATGTAAAAACTTGAACACGAAGGGCTGACTGATTGACGCGACAGATTTATGATATGCATAATGTGGATAATTTATGATGATGTTGAGATAAGTACCTACTGACAATTCGTAATTCAATATTTATTGAATTGCTTTTTTTAACTGCATTATAAGCACTTCACATGTAATTTGGGTTTGAAATAATCTCTCATTTATCACAAATTCAGAGTTTATTGATAATGCATAATCTAATTTTTAAAACATGTGTAATCTCTTTGTATTTACATAACACATTGATAAGCATACAAAGATGAGGTCAAGTTTAAATTCCTAGCATAATCGGCAACCGTTATACGAAAAAATACAGTACAAAAAATCGAACACGACTACTAGCAATGCTACGAAACACAGACACAATAAAAACAGCGTCTACCACTTCAGTTATTTCCATGTATTTCAGTGTTGAAAACGGTATTTCATTACCAGTCCATAATTGTCCCACTGCAGGGCAAAGGCCTCTTCCCATAAGAGGAGGCACGAGCATTGATCAACACGCTTGCTCAAGACGGGTTGGCGATTACAGACTTATATTAACTATATGTCCAGGTTACTTCACGATGTTTTCTTTCACCGATGTCAGTAATGTCCAAGATGAACTCAGAAAGTTCTTTCCTGAAGAGTATGAGAAATTCTTTAATAATAATCGTCATTGCCTTGGAATGTTGAAACACTGGGTAAACCCAGGACTAAGTTCAGAAAATCCAAGGGATCTCCCATTCTTCGGAAAATACGTTATAAGTAGAAAAAAACAACAAGACATTCTTCAAATAAATTCTTGTGTACATTTGTAGCTGGCTTTTTATAAACTTCGGACTTCGGTTTTTAACTGTAGTCAATAGATGACGATGTTCTATGACTAAGGTATTTTTCTTCGTGACATCACATAGGCCCGAGTGTCAAAGGGTCCAAGTGTCATACGTATGTATGTCATCAACACAAGACTTATGATAAATTGATTTTCTTGGAACCCAATGCAGCATGAATCGTACTCTTGGCAGCTCACAATGTAAACAGGCTATATATACCCTTTCCTGGCTTGAAGGATGTGATGTCACATTACTTTGGCTACTTCCGTATCTCTTAACCTCTGACCAGAAAGTTACTGCACTTCCTGTCTGCCGAAATATTCGGCAATGTAAAAATGTGTATTCTTTTCAACAAAAATGCAGTCGAATAACCTCCTCTTTTTTGGAGATTTTTTTTTTAACATTGATCTTTGCCTCGTGACCTTGACCCTAAGCTAGTTTACATTACAATATAGACACGGTAAAACTGCAGGTCTATGTCATGTCTAAATTCAACGTAGAGATCCGCATTTTAGTCCGCGATCGGCGCTCGGCATGTTGCGCAAGCGCACGAGTCATCGACACCGGCGCGTCCTCGGAAGGTCGCGGACGGACCCCGTACGGGACCGTCCACATTATCATAATATTATATTCACCAAATCTTAACAACGTTGTGTATCAACATGTTTATGTGTTGCTGTGTGTGTGCCGGATCTAGCTTTTAAAAAGGTCGTTGGTTTGTTTTTTTGCGTAGCCTGACAGCCTGATTTGGATTCGGTTTTCCCAACGTAAGGGGTAAGAAATACAGTTTTGTGTTCCGTTTTTATGTTGCTAAAGAAGGTAGATATTATCTATTATCTTATTGATCCTGACTATTTTATTGAGTTCACTTCAGAGGTCTCATAATGTTAACGAATGAGATCATCGTGCCGTTAACACACTTTATTAACTGTAATTTGGTATTGGTTTTTATTTAAAATATGGCACCTACCAAAACATATATCATCAATCATCAATCAACAGAAAAAATAAAATGAAGAATTATTCGGTTTAACCATTTAATAGTGGATAACCTCCAACACCGAATCAAAATTAATATTTTTCTTGGTATTTAATCAATATTGTGAATTAAGTAGAATAGCTACTTACGTGTGCTGTCAATTACTGAAAATCATTCCCAAATTGGTGTGTGCATTATTAAAACTGCAGTTTATGTCACTAGTAACTGTCTGGTTAGGCGTCAGCGCAAGGAACGCAACAATAACACAAATAATTTAATTTTCCCATCCCGCGTTAATTGCACTTCCCTCGTTTTGAAAGAATATATTTTCAGACTTTACAACAAAATACCTGAAAAATGTTTGACCGTAGTTACACGGTGGTCAATGTAAGTTATCTCGTGGAATTTCTATCAACTCGTACAATTCACGAGCGCCGCGACTTGGGAGCGATTCGCGACGGTCGTTTGTTATTTTCATTATGTTTTTTTTCTCGGAATCGTGTTTAGGTGGTGTCGCCGCAGCGCGTCCGTACAACATTCCGCGACACAGCGGCGCTTGCTGGCTCTGACCGTTTGACCACTTTATAACTCTGGGTACCTTACCACCGGTTCTCAATATTCCGAATCGAGATTAAGTCACACTTTATTCTGTTCGGTTTATAGTTTTCGTGATTCACTTTGCTCAAATTACTGTATTTCGAACGAATAAACAGCTGTGGTTTTATGTCTTTGAAGAAGACATTCATATGAAATTTGAAAATGTTCGTGAACAGAAGCCAAATGCGTTTACTAAGAAATTAGTCACCGTCTTACGTTTCGTAGACTAATGACTATGCCGTCATAAGTCAAGATATACTTCGCCTCATTTAGAAGATGTCTTGCATGTGAAGCAAATTACCTAAATCATTCAAAGATATGGTCCGATAAACAAGCACAACTGAAATAATTTCCTGAAATTTTAGTTGTTTATTTGCCGTCAGTTTAGATTCCATAAATACCCATAAATCAAACTGATTCTGGTCATTCTGGAATCAAGATGCAAATGCATCTCTTGACCCGGATCTTGTCTCAAAAGAATGTGTTTACCTCAAACGCCAACAAAATGAGCTCTGTCAACAGTAGAAATAATGCGTAAGAAAAACCTGAAATTATTCTTTGTAGGTATATGTAGACATGAGACCAGGCCATGATGATACTTTGGCTGACCTCTTTGTTTTAATAATTCTCTATGAAAGCCTCTACGTGGTAATAGTCCTTCATGGAGTCGATGGACCTCCATCTTCTCAAATTCGTGATCCTATAGTAAGATGAGAACATCCGCAGAGGCGCCGGCGATCCCGCGCCCGTTAAAATTGGGCTCCATGCCTCCGCTTAAATTATGTAATCGAATATTCATGATGCGTTTTTAAGTTTGCATTGCTTTCTTACCACGACTAGACGTGTTTCACGGTCCCGTTTGTGGTTTTCCGTATTGTTTGAAGACGATTTATGAGGTTTGGTTTTGTATCTGAAATTGGCTGTGGTTTGTAGAAATTTTGGGGACCTGAGATTCTAGGAATTGTCCACCTTTTTCCGCCCGGTTTTCGGTTAGCAACTGACTGGTATGAGGCTGAACTTTGAGGAATTTTTGGGGACCCTAGAGTCTAGGGATCGTTTCCCAACTTCTCCCGTCCGGTTTTCGGTTAGCCAACTGCACCAGCATCAGGATGACCTACGAAACAATATTTGGGGACACCAGATTCTAGGAATCCTCGCCCAACTTTTCCCACCCGGCTTTCGGTTAGTAACTGCACCAGCATCACGATGACCTTTGAGAAATTTTTGGGGACCCCTAATTCTAAGAATCGGGGACCAACTTTTCCCGCCCGACTTTCGGTAAGCAAAACTGCTCTAGCATCAGGCTGTTCGTTTATAAGAAATCGTCGGCAGGGATCTAAAGGCAAGGCTATAACGGAACCGAATGTTAAATTTAGAGCAGCTGAAATTGAAGTTCCTCTCTTCATTAACAGAGTTGATACAGCTACCACGCCAATCGATATTATTGACTACATACAAAAAAAGACGTCTGTAACTGTGACTCTGAAGAAAATTAATATGGCGAAACAAAAACGCTATGCGGCGTACAAGATCTTTGTACCACAAGCAAAATTATCGATGTTTCTTAATGATGACTTGTGGCCGGAGGGTATTCAATTTCGAAAGTTTATCTATTTTAATAGAAAAACGTATGACATGAAACTTAACGATGATGGATATACACAACAATAACCTGACAAATAATAACACAAAACTTGTTAGTTTTAACTGTAGGTCGATTACTCGCTCAATTGAGTGCGTGAGAGGTTTATGCCGATCAGCTGACATAGTTGCCTTACAAGAGACGTGGTTACAGCCGCAAGATATTTCGTTCCTGGGCACGATTGATGCTGAGTTCGAGTTTACGGGAAAGTCGGCGATAGATACCGGCGCTGGTGTGTTACGTGGAAGGCCATACGGAGGTGTCGCGTTACTTTGGCGGAAAAACATATTTCAATCGGTATCTGTCATACAATGTATAAGTTCGCGTATATCGGCGATCAAAGTCAAGTGTTGCGACAGGACGGTATTGGTGTTCTCGGTGTACATGCCAACGGACTCAGCCGACAACTTGGTCGAGTTTACGGAATGTTTGGGTGAGATGGCGGCGATAGTGGAAGAGTGTAGTGTGGACCATGTTTTTATGTTGGGTGACTATAATGCGCAGCCCGGCGAGCGTTTTGGCATGGAGCTGTTTGACTTTTGTGTTGAACAGAACTGGCGATGTGCAGATGTTGACATATTAGGACTTTCCTCGGACTCGTATACGTACGTAAGTGACATTTATGGATCTCATAGTTGGTTAGATCACTGTGTGGTATCTGAAGCGGCATGGAGAACGGTTGTCGACGCGAAGATATTACACGGTGTTTATTGGTCCGATCATATACCATTACAAATAATGTGTAACTTTGACTTACTTAGAACTAAGACCAGCATTTATGTAAGCATTCGAAATAAGATTGTGTGGGGTGACAGGGATTTAAAACAAACTGACTTATATAAGAACCTATGTACGACGAGATTAAGAGAAATTGATTTTCCCTATGAATTCAGAAATTGTAGTGACAAACTGTGTACAAAAAGAGATCATAGATGTATTATTGATAAAATGTATTATGAAATTGTTGATATATTAAGTGGTGCGTCACGTATTAGTTACTCTGGGCCGGAACAAAACAAAAAAAAACCAGTAATAGGGTGGAACAAACATGTTCGGCAAGCGCACCTGGAGGCTCGTCTAGCTTTTCAGAATTGGGTACTATGTGGTGAACCAAAGGTGGGTACTGCGTATACTAACATGCGAGAGAAAAAACGAGTTTTTAAAAGTAAATTAAAATGGTGTCAGAAGAACAGGGAGCAAATTAAAATGAATATAATAGCATCTTATCACGACAAGAAGGATTTTGTTAAGTTTTGGAAGCACACTAACCAACTGACTGCCAGGTCGAGCCTTCCGGCGAGTGTTGAGGGTGTTAGTGAGCCTGCAGCCATTGCTAACTTGTTCGGGAATCACTTTGCTGTGAAGTCGCCGCTAGGTTCAATGGGAGAGGCCGTGGCGGCTAGTGAGCCAGCAATGGGACCACTGGTAAGGGTGTCAGCTAAGGAAATAGCAGCAGTATTGAGAGATATGAAGCGCGGAAAATCACCTGGACATGATTCTCTGAGCATCGAGCATTTACTAAATGCAGGTGTGCATATGCCTAGAGTGCTGGCTTTGTTTTTTAATTTCTGCTTCTCACACACGTACCTACCGCATGATCTAATGAAGACCTTGGTTGTGCCCATCATAAAAAACCGCACAGGAGACGCTTCGGACGTACATAACTATAGGCCCATATCGTTGGATACGGTAGTAGCAAAAGTGTTGGACAGTGTGCTGGACAAACAGTTAAATAAACATCTGTCGCTACACGACGCACAGTTTGGCTTCAGAACAGGTCTGTCAACTGAACATGCTGTTCTTTGTCTCAAGCACACTGTTCGATACTATACGGACAGGAAGACCCCCGTGTATGCATGTTTTCTTGACCTATCAAAGGCTTTCGATCTGGTGTCCTATGGTGTTTTATGGAAGAAGTTGCATGATGAAACAACGCTTCCAGGGGAATTGGTTGAGTTGTTTAAATATTGGTACGGCCATCAAACCAATATGGTGAAGTGGGCAGGCTCGCTATCCGATCCGTATGGGCTGGAGTGTGGGGTCAGGCAGGGCGGGCTTACTTCACCAAAACTCTTCTGTCTGTATGTGGATCGGCTGGTTCGTGAGCTCAGCAGCACTATGGTAGGTTGTTCAATTGACGGAACACGTGTCAATAACATAAGTTACGCCGACGACATGGTGCTGCTGGCCCCATCGATCAGCGCCCTCAGGACACTGCTAGTGGTGTGTGAGCGATATGCGGAGGCACAGGGTCTTAGATATAATGCAGAAAAGAGTGAGTGTCTGCTGTTCAAGGCAGGCACTAAGACCTATGATGTACAGCCTATCACACTCGAGGGGACCGCTCTAGAGTGGGTCACATCCTTCAAATATCTGGGGCACTGGGTCACCGCTACACAGGACGATAACATTGACATGGAGAGGGAACGTAGGGCGCTGTCAGTCAGGAGCAATATGTTGATCCGTAGGTTTGCGAGGTGTTCAAATGATGTAAAGTGTATGCTGTTTAGGGCGTACTGCCAATCTTTTTATACTTGCAGTCTATGGGTCGACTACACGCAGAGGGCTTACGGCGCCGTGCGAGTCCAATACAATAACGCATTCAGGGCACTGTTGGGGCTGCCGCGACACTGCAGCGCTTCAGGGATGTTCGCTGAGGCTCGTGTAGATGACTTTTATGCTATTATTCGAAAGCGTATCGCATCCCTGGTGTGGCGGGTGCGTAGCAGCGCCAACAGTCTCATGATGACCGTATCTGATAGGACTGATAGCCTTATTTGGAAGCACTGGACGAAGACGCTAGTGTTGCCGTCAAACCGTGCCCAGAAGTAGTTTATGTAATTTTGAATGTATTTACTATTATGTTGTACTAACACTAGTTTGTAAGTTGTTTTATGTCCTTACTAACAATATTGGATTGTAATGATCTGACAAATAAACTTTATTATTATTATTATTATAAAGGCAAGTTTTCCCTGATGAGATGATAAATAATGATTAAGATTCAGGCGGAAGAGCTGCAATTTATGGAAGTTAAGTTTTAGTGTTACATTTTATCATGCACATGCATGTGTTTGCGATGGACAGACACATCAATACGTTCATTATATAGTTCGATTGTAATCGATCAATTGGCAGTTTCATCGTATCAGAACTGATTTCGCGCTTGTATCTGTATAACAAGGCGCTTTGTTATTATTGGTCGCAGGCTCTTTAGTTGCAAATTGTCGTTTACGTTGTTTCGTTCGAGATGCTACTCAAAATTAGTTCTGACATGTGTGTTGTTGATAAGGATTGTAGAAAGAAAACAATCGAACAATTTATTTGCCGCAACTCAATTCTATTTTTGGTTGTGTTTAACGTCCTTGTTGTTAGTACTCTAGCGATGTTTTTTGTTCGTCTAATAAGGACTGATTATTAGAAATATAGAAATCGGTAGAAATCGATTATATTTTTGGTGTTTTTTTACGTTTTCTGTATCTGCTCGCTTGTTGTGGTCTCAAGACAAAACAGATTAATATTTTATAGAGAACATGTAAATGTATTCAAATTTTTCATAGATCTCATTATTTTAAGGATGTTCGATCGTGTTATTGTTTATCATTCCAAAACTTCTGTTTGGCACATTATATATTCGACAAATCTATAAATTATTCCGTGACGTCTGTCATACGTCTGATCCATTAATTTTATTTGAACTTGTTATTTTTTATTTGCGAACACATAAGTAGGTATGTAGCAATTTTTTGACTTATATGGATGTTATTTCGAATAGTTGGAATTCTTGTATTTGGACGCAAGAAATGTGTTTATACGGATCTTCTTTTTGAGAAATACCCACGTAACTGTGACTTGTGATAATTAATTGACAACAAGACAGTAAATTCCTTTCGACATTAAATTATTGTCATAAAAATATCACACATCCTTATTAAGGAATTTTGATAATGCGAAATAGAAAAACAAAAATTGTTTATTAAACACTAATAAGAGCCATACCTCACCGTCGCACAGTGGGTCGAAACTATGATTTTAGTGACTTAGGGCTCAACTTTGCTTTTTTACTTTTTTCCTCATGTGGATGGATAGAGCTCATTAACCTCAACAATAATTGTTCTGATGTATTTTTTCCTAAACTTTATACTTTGGGTAGAAAAATGTGTTTTGTTATTTTTTTGTATGGAGCGGATCAAATAACCTTAAATTCCTGCTAAGTAGCGTGTGATCCCGCGTTGAAACTTTATTTTTCATATACCTTGTCTAGTCTATTATCATTTGATGCTATTAACGTGTGCATAAAGTTGCAACTCTGCCAAATAAATGGATCGAAAAAAATTAAAAAATATATAGAATAAAAAGCTTCATTTTTTACTTTCGTAAGTTCTTTTAAGTTAAATTTGATATGGAATAGTAAGTAAAAGCACGTAATAATACACATAGTTACTTAACAACTAACAACAATACATTTAAAAGGTCCCTAATTAGCTTAAATTTACTAATATATGTAGTATTAGTAAATTTAAAGCTAATCACACTAATCATAATACATTTAAAAGGTCCCTAATTAGCTTAAATTTACTAATATATGTAGTATTAGTAAATTTAAAGCTAATCACACTAATCATAATACATTTAAAAGGTCCCTAATTAGCTTAAATTTACTAATATATGTAGTAGTAGTAAATTTAAGCTAATTAGGGATCTATGAATTTCAATTACTTTGTTTTAATGACTTTAACATGTTTATGAAATGTTATTTTAAGTTAGATTTAATACTGAATAGTGAGTAAAGATAGGTACATAATAATACAAATTAGTAAAGGTAAACTAACATTACTACAACTAACACAAGCAAACTAAAAACTAACTATAAACAACATCAAACATTACTATTTCCTTTCAATTATGAGTTTGACATTTATAAACTAATAAAAAAAACAAGAAACTTACAAACTACCAAAAAATCTTATTCACTATCGCTATGACTATCTTGTAAATTATCTACATCAATAAAATCTATATCGGATTCTGTGGGAAAAATCAGCAGAAGCTCTTTGACTTTTGGAGAGAGAACCATTATATTTTGTTTCACCATTCGAGGTCTTAGACTTGTGATCTTTGGATCAGAAGACAAAAGAAGATTGTGTATAATATCCTCATTTGTCGCCGTTCTACTTACCTTTCTAGAATGACTCTCTCTATATTTCCGGAAATCTTTATTACGAGCTTCCGCTGCCTCTTCCGACAGTTTACCTATAGGTATGGCACCAAAGTGCTTAATTATATCACTCCCATGTACTAACAATTTATGTATACTGGAAGGCATATAATACCAGGGATATAAGTGAACGTACAATTGTGCAGTATCTCTACAAAATTCGGAAAACTTAGAAAGATCCACGCTCTCTCCAGATGCAACCGTCTGAAGAATCACATGAAACCTTTCTATTAAATCTTTATCTATTCCTGTTATGCGAGCTGTTGTTTCTGCATCCCTAAAAAATCTTCTGGCAGTATTGCCATCATTGGTTGTGCCTACTCCTTGCTTGACTACGTCAATAAGTAAACCGCATTCTTTCTTAAACGCTTGCTGTATAGCGCTCTTTCTGAGTGACATTTTTTCTTTGTCATCGCCCCTGCAACTCCATTTTTTGAAGTCCAAACGATAAGCTGCAAACAAAAAGAAATATCACTTAAATAAAAATCTCACAAGTAACTATATAAATTGAAAAAAATTATGAACTAATAAAATTATATTTACCGATATGAAGTAAGCACTCCATGCTTCTTATCCAGGCATGTAAAGATGACATTCTATACTGGAACACTTCTTCGTTGTTCTCTTTTTGAGCAAGTGACTCTAAATTGTTCATCTCTGACGGTTTTGCTTTGCAGATATCACAGACAGCTGAAGATGTGTCTGACAAATATGACGATATTTTGCCGTCTATCATCGTCAAGTGCAATTGATGCTTAACTTCAACTTGATTGAACTTGATTGGCTGAAGTGTTTCTATTTCTTCGGTTATGCTAGCTTTTATAGTTACCACTGTTGACTGCGTTTCTTTGGTAAATTTGAACATTATCGGACGGCAATAGAAAGTTGATGAGGGTCGATCGTTTTCCCAAACAATTGTTCCATCACATTGTTGAAGCCTTATAGGAACTAGACTGGCCATGAAGATAGTTGAGTCATCAAACTTTGCTTCAGTCTTTTGTTTATAATTACTTTGACCTGAGGCTCCATCAAAACCCCATTTGCTTATTAGCAGTAACTCAGTTGGCGAATCCAAATCTAAAGTAATCACTTCTAAAAGCCTAGATACCGTCAAGTTGAGTAAAGCTTGCAGTTTAATAGCAGCTCCTTCTTCAGTTATAATTATGTCTTCTTTCCCTGGATAACATTTTGCCTTCGCTTGTTTTATTTTATAATAAGAAGGGTATAAATCAGACCTATTTTCACTTGCTGCTTCTCTTAGGCTTATATACTGCCACTTACTTAATTTAAGTGAAACTAATAAAGACAGTGCCTTATCGGGTGAATATGTACTACTTTTCGGTTTACTTGTACTTAAACACTCTTTAACTTTTTCTAGATCTTCGGGGTGATTTA
This sequence comes from Dasypolia templi, assembly GCA_963555695.1. Taxonomy (NCBI): domain Eukaryota; kingdom Metazoa; phylum Arthropoda; class Insecta; order Lepidoptera; family Noctuidae; genus Dasypolia; species Dasypolia templi. Next base: position 15,020,468 of record OY743142.1, read on the forward strand.
GTAAATGGTTCATAATTTTTCCTACATCCTCATTTCCGGTGTTTCTTAAACTAGCAATTGTAGTAGCTTTAAGTTCATCCGGGGATAACGAAAGCGATTGGTTAATTTGATCAACGCGTCGTCGTTTTTGCCTGGAGCCCAATTCCTCGAAAGGTTTTCGAGGTGTAAATGTAGATGTCGAAGCTTCTGTAGTAGATGGTGGTAGATTTTCGACATCTTCAGTATTACAAATCTCGAGCCTTTCCTGTTCAGTGTTCACAGCTTCAGGTATCATTCCTTCGGGCCAGTTTATTGCACGTTCCAACCAATCACCATTTTTTCTTACAAACTGTGCTAACGTGCGACTACTTCGTTCCCATCTTGCACTTATATTTGAACAAAAGCGCGTACAGAATTTTTGGAGCTCAACACTGTTCTCTTCGGTCACGTTTATTTTATGTTGTAGGAATTGAAAGAATTTTTGACTATCCGACAGTGACTTGACCTGCTCTCTTAAAATCATAAATAAATCTAAATTGTTAACTAAATTATCCATTATAACGAAAAAGGGACGATCAGAATCACGAGATGTTGGTAGTAGTACGAATAAACGAACACTAGTTAGTATATAATAAATTATGGTCATTTTATACTTCCAGAATCCAGTGACAAACAATGTTTACTAATTTTTCTACTACCCTCATTAACTAATTATCCTAATTAATATTACAGTAATGACTAAAAGTGAAAAACATTGTTATTTTATAAGGTAAAAGGTTAAGCTAATTACAGTAATTAAACACACAAATAGAAATTAATTGATTTCATATCCACATTTTTAAATAAAGGTCCCTAATTAGCTTAAATTTACTAATATATGTAGTATTAGTAAATTTAAGCTAATTAGGGACCTTTTAAATGTATTGTTGTTAGTTGCTAAGTAATTATGTGTATTATTACGTGCTTTTACTTACTATTCCATATCAAATTTAACTTAAAATAACTTACGAAAGTAAAAAATTAAGCTTTTTATTCTATGTATTTTTTCATTTTTTTCGATCCATTTATTTGGCAGAGTTGCAACTTTATGCATTTGTTTATAGCATCAAATGATAATAGACCAGACAAGGTATATGAAAAATAAAGTTTCAACGCGGGATCACACGCTACTTAGCAGGAATTTAAGTTTATTTGAGCCGCTCCATACAAAAAAATAACAAAACACATTTTTCTACCCAAAGTATAAAGTTTAGGAAATAATACATCAGCACAATTATTATTGAGGTTAATGAGCTCTACCCATCCGCATAAAAAAAAAAGTGAAAAAGCAAAGTTGAGCCCTAAGTCACTAAAATCATAGTTTCGACCCACTGTGCGTCGTTGCTAGTTCGCGCTGCCAACTAAGTGTATACAGCTCTACGGGGTGAAATTAAATTCATGGGCATCCTTTTAAGGGGTTATTGTACTCATCATTATGAACAACTTTTACTATGGGACCTGTGGCGGCATCTACACCGCCACATGCGAACAAACGCATCAATCCTGCATCGCGCAAGCAGAGTTTACCGCGCAGATAGCATATATACAACTTCCCGACAACAATCATCGGGCAGTTGCCCACCAGATACGACATCCATCTGGTCGGAGGATCCTCCCTTTTCTGAGAGTATGAGTGAACTTTACACTCTGTTCCTCATATTCCAAAGACCAAACCTGAAATCAAGAAATACAAAATGCTTTTCCCTACATTTATGTTCGCATAACTCGTCAAAATGTGGGGTACAGCAGTATTTTTTCAATTTGACCCACCGACTATACAGTCGGTGGGTCACCTGACGACCGCTTGGTTACGCAGCCAACCATACATTTTGTTGGGGACGCGACCTGGCTGCGCCGCCATTGCGTCCTGGTGAGGTCTATCTCTTAAGGCGGAGATTGACTTGCAACGTTTGTTTGTAATGTATCGCGTTTTTGTTACGAGCAGGCGATCCTCCACTCGACTGTCGGCTTTTTCGTAAATTCCTTTGAAACGCGTAGTCAGTGCAGCGAGCCGAGCTGTTGCATTTGAGAGAATAGAAGTCCAGAGCAACGGAGCCCGCTTGAGCCATGTGCTCGAAGCGAGCGGTCGCCGCGTCTTGTGTATCGCCGTTGTGTAACCAAGCTCGCTTCGAAAGATACATTACAAACAAGGGTTGCAAGTCAGTCTCCGCCTTTTTATTCGATAAATAAAAATAACTTAAACAAAAGAGAAATTAAAAAGTTTAAAGTTTTATACTTAATCAGAAATATGAGTTTTAATCCATAAAAGAATTCAGAATATTTTCTGATAATGATTTTTAATGAGTTTTATTTATACATATAAACAATTGGCGACCATTTACGGTCCATTAAAATCTTCAATTATCTTCCTTATCTCATCTTCTGCCAGAATGCGGAGTGTTAATTATTATCAATCAACCAATTATATATAAACTTTACATTGAACCCTCTCGATGGTTGCTGTGGAATCGTTTAATTGAATGGAAAATGTCTAACTGACTCTCTAAAAACACAAACAAATTGGTCTTTAATGATGGACACTCCCCTTTAAACCTTTTGCGCTTCTAATGATGCAAACTTTTTTTTATATAAATGAGCTTTTGAACTTTCTGGTCTTTTCTCAGTTACTAAGTTATGGTACCATGACCAAACAGGTTAGGTTACGTTCAAACTGTGCAACAACCACGCGCAAGCTGATTTGGTCGCAGGAACTAGGCAACTAACAAGTTGATCGCTGTGACTTGGCTATATAGTAATTTTAGGACCTCCTATTTTGGGAATAGGAAATAATTGAGGTTCACAAAAAGAGAAATTCATTATATTAGAGTGCTCAATAATATTTTTAGAAGCGCAAAATAGGGATCACTAGAGGTTCGATTGAATACATACCTAATTCAATTGATCAGTTTTCATAGACATATTCTCATTAAGCTTCGCAATAGGAAGCCTTGTTCCAATTAGTTACCTCCGATATTTTAGCACGTTTCGATCTGTTAGCACCCGATGCAACACGCGGTTATATTATGCAAGTCAAATTTACACCTTGGAGGTTTTAAATTGGCCCTGTAGCACGTAATATTTTGCTCGCTAATATTGGAAGAACCTTTTGTAATTTGAAGACATCTTTATGCTTTGCAGACATGCTAATAGTCTTCTTGTTGGCAAAACTGGCAATTCATAAAACATGAAGCTCTTAAAATGAATTTTTTAAGGAAGATTCCGCAAATACGTTTTGTCAAAAAGTCATTTAATTGGCGTTTTAAAATGGCGCTTATGAATATCCTAATTAGTATGATGATTATATGGAGTGTGATGCTTATTAAAACCGTGATAAAAATATAATGACGTGTTAGTTACTTAATAGGCTAGGTGTGGTCTTCCGTTAATAAGGTTGAGACACGTCTCTACATTATTTAAAGCTCGTTTTATATTAAGACTAAACTGGGTGTTAATATAATCATCAGGAAGCCTTCATCTACGCATTTTGTATGTACAGAAACAAAGTAACTTTGTACAAAACTGCTGGAAACGACTTTTATTTTTAGTGTAAAATTTAAGTCACTTAAAACAATTTGTTTATGGGTGCATGCAACGGTATTGGTATCATGAGGCTATTTAAAGTAAAGTTTTATAACGCCTCTGGCTGGAGGCTTTGAGTCCGCTTAAGGCAGCCACAGGATAGTCCGGTTAAGTAGTCACGACCTCTCAAGGTCAACTACGAGATGCCATACATAAAAAATAACATTTGAAACTAGTATTCGTGAAAATACTTTAAAAAAAATTGGTACTTGACCTTCAATATCTCTATAACCAGAAGGGAGAGTACTAAAAAAGATCACAATGTCGGGAAGAACACGTGACGCTTTGTTAAGCGTCTTTTTATAATTAAACAGAACATACTATAGGAAATGTAAAATAACATTCTCATTAAAATATTTACAGCTATAAATGATATGAAATGCATTTTTTCTAGTCTACGACGGCTCTTTGTGTTGCAAGCCTAGAATGCTTGGTTGGATGCTTGCTAAACTCAGAATAAAATATTATATTAATTTGTTACTTATACACCCACCACCTATATTTTTTTATGGTCATTGGTCGTTGTGCCACTTAGATTGTTCTAGGCGATTGCTTGTATACACCTGTCGAGATACAGTTTTGATTGATTTCTTAACTTTTGACAAAATACCAATAAAATTATTAAGATGAATATTGGTTTTCTTGTTTTTGCATTTTTCGATAAAGGAATATGTTAATTGCTGTCCTTTACATCTTCATTTTGTCATAATTGGATATATGACAAATGTTAGCTATTTACGAAGTCATCGAAATCAGTCAATAAACTCATCCTATCGCAGTCCACTGTTGGACATAGGCCTCTCCCAGGCTGCATCACAACACCGTCCTCAATCTACCGCATCCAGTCTGTCCCAGCCACCTTTTTAAAGGCGTCGGTGCATCTAGCTGGGGGCGTCCCACACTACGCTTGCCGATACGCGTCTCCACTTCAGGACTTGTCTGCTCCACCGACCGTCGGTCTTTACCACTTTAGTACTACTCTGCAAGTTATGTCGGTAATTCCGATTCTTTTTCGGATAATTTCATCGAAATGTCTCAGTAGAATAATTGCTGTTTACGACTTCACCACCTCTGGACTCCCTTAAATGAACCTTAGTGGCTCGCTAGCTTACCAATTAAAAATCTATTTAAAGGTGTTTTACCCACATCATTTTTATTGACTGCCTCATTGGCCTAATTGTTGCTGAGTGGTCGTGGGTTTGATTCCCGGTTCGGGCAAAGTGGTATTGAGTTTTTCTATCTGGAATTTGCTCAGTTGATGGCAATCGGCTCGCTAGGGGCGAGCATGGGACTTTAACATAACTGGCGAAATGTGGGTGTACCAAGGTACACCTCTGCCCAACCCTGTTATGTTAGTATTTTTATTTGTGCTCACCACTTAAACAACGAATAGTTTATCGTAATTAGCATAATAAAATAATTATGCGAATTACAATAAACTTTACGTTTGCACAGATGTTCTTGTCACATACATAACAGATGAAGTGACAGTTGTCATTTGAACATCATAAAAGTGATCACCTGTTAAAAACGGCATTGCTCATTTTCAAACACATTCTCATCATTAAAACGTATTAGGTTACTTGTATTGCAGTTTTAGCAGTAGTTTATAGGTTTTGGCACAAAAAATATCAATCATAATCTGTAAAAGGCGATCCAAGTCGAAATTATTGATTTTTGCTGATCCTAATCAGCTAACCTAGGTTTAAGTACCATTCCATAATCCAATTAAAAGCTTGTTATCATTCGCCATTTGTGTGCAATTTAAACTTAGCTGTTTGTCAATAATATCGATTCAATTGCTTTATAAAACATATCTTATAATAAAAAAATAGATTTAAGAAGAAAAATCCTTTAAAACATTTATCTAAGGGTAAAAAAAAACCGAGACGTCATTTTATAAGAAACTCGTTCTAGAAAAATATTTTATTAACCATGTCTATTTTTATATGTGAACCACTTAGAGAATTTTGAACATATGCAACGGAATCTGGTTTGGATATGATAAGCGACATTTAAATCGGTGATGATGAATAGCACACAAAAAATCATGGTATAAATTGTTTTTTTTTATGTACATTTTTTTTTAATTTATATAAATAAAGATTAAACGCTTACCGACGAAATGTTCGTTGGTAAGCGCTTGAACTGAACCTGCTGGACCGATTCGGCGTTTTTTTTGTTGTTGAAAATGTTCGTCATTTTTCGAATTAAGGTTTTTATGGAAAGAGAAAATGGAAATAATGCCCTGAAATAATCATGTGCAGTCTTGACCCGAAAATTTTCGAATGCGTCTAGTGATGTAAAATATCTAAAAAAAATGCTTTTTTTTTGCATACTGCGTATCACTTATTTGAATTTTCAAATAAAGCCAAGAAAAAAAGCAATGTTACTATGTTTATCATTCCTAATAGACATTCAAAAACGGAGCGTGTTTTACACACGTTCCGTTTCACATAATACGAAAAACTTGTTCGTTCGTCATGTGGTTATTGAATGTTTCTAATAACCAATTGGTATTTATTTTTTATTTTACTTATTATTTTATGACCAGCTATAACTTTTTAATTTTTTATATGTGTGTTCCAATCCGGGCACGTACCAATCTCAATAAAAGTCAGAAATCGCCACCCCGTCTTGACCAAGCCTGGTAATTAATGCTCGTGCCTTCTCTGTATGAATTGAGTCCTTTGCCCAGCAGTGGGATAGTAATAGGCTGGTATCATAGATTGCTCTAACTTGCACAAAATGTAGTGTAGAAAACAAGGATGGCCTATCATAACATGTGAAGTCACAGTATCGGCGGGATATTACGAGAATATAACTGCTGTTTGCGGCCTCATGCCGATTTGATAATGATATTAATTAAATTGAAGAGGGATTTATTACAGAGTTATTGAAACTCTCTCAGCGACTAACTATGAAACAATTTCAAACAGCTGTCAAACCTTATCTGACAGCTGCATAACCTCAAAAACCTCTTTACTTAATAGTATTTTTCCCTGGCCTCTAAATGAAAAGATGATATGATATTGTGTTATTATAAATAATAATTGTTAATAGACAACACTAGTTGTAGGTAGACGCGACCTGTAAAACGAATCATGTGACAGGTCAATCAATGTATGGAAAGTGGGCATGATTCTTTGGAAACTTCGGGGAAAAACTAGAAGTGTTTTTTTTCTATGTTGTTTATGAACTATTCAAATTTGGAAAGGACAACGTCTCGCAGGTCAGCTAGTTCTATAAATCACTGTTATAAAATAAAATAAAACTTCCAATTAGATAGATATGGTGTTCGTTAATGTGGGTTGCGGACCCTGTAATGAGTAAATATCGAAATAAACACTTTTAACTAGTTTTTTACCGTGCCACTTATATGTTTAACTATTTATTGCATTGTGAATTGTTGGCCTGCCAAATCAGAAGTCATTTACCCATATTGCGAAAACTGCTGAATTAATATTGGCGCAATATTTTATGAATACTTAGGTACTAAAACTTATTTTTTTTTTGACAAATCCTAAATACAACTTAAAAGCTAACACTAAAATATGAGGATTTACATAAAAATATATTCAAAATAAGTATATATAAAAAAAGAGAAGAGGCCAATGAGCTCTTCTCTTTTTTTTCAAAAATCCTTATCGATGTCAATGGGTCCAAAAAGCTTGCAGCATTTCCATGTTGCATGGCAACGCTGATTCTTTGGCCTTATTATAAAACCGCATACCTCTGGTCGACTTTTCACCTACCACCTAACCTATTAAAATTGTTGTTTTGCGGTCTTCAAACGCGTCACCAAAAATCCTTAAAATGTAACAAAGCCGAGTAATAAAGCATATGAATCCCACTGTCCTTCTCACCTTACAAAGTTTGCCCTTGCGAATTATTCATAACGGCTCATAAAAAAACCAAGGTCGTCGTACTGCCGAGATTGCGGATTTGGACGGCTACGGCCGGCCTGCGGTCCATATACTTATCGTATAAAAATGCAAACGACCGGGTTTCACGCGGATCCCGACCAAGCGACGCGTCGCGACACTGGCGCCTTTTGATGCTTTTTTTTTTTCATCGAACATTAATTTATGGCGTCGGCGGTCGCACTAAGCTGCCAGTATTACGCGCATTTGGGAGTACGAGTAATATAAAAAATTACAACTTTTTTCCTTATTACGGTGCTGGAGATAAAGCATGCATTTCTGAGAGACTTTTGGATGCTGCTAAGGACTAATAAGAGCATGCATTGTAATAATTGGAATTTCTCAGTAGCAGCCCGAAGTCTGGAGTTGTGCCCGGTAGATGGCAATAGGCTCGCCCCCTATTACATGGGACTTAAACATAACTGGCGAAATGTGGGTGTACTATAGTTACACCTCTGCCCAACCCTTCGGGGAAACAAGGATGTTATGTTATTGTTATAAATAATAGCTTTAAGGTTAACTACAGATATTTATAAAAAAATAACACCCTATTCAAAATACACACAATGTGAGACATTTTCGCAGTTTTATTTACATACAAAATAAGTCAGCATTGCGTAACTGACGTTAAACAAATATTACGGAAATATAAACAAGAGGACAATTAAAAAGAGTTTTTAGGTGCCAGTGAATAGACAGCTTATTATGCAACGGACGCGAGACGCGCCAAGTTCCCGCGGACGTAACTCTTATGTAGAAAGTGGTATGGTCGTGGAAAATACATGTCGCTTTAATGGGAAAGGGATCGATTTTAGCTCTCATTACTCTCAAGTAGTTCAAAGCATCCGCTGTGTACGTCTAAATTGGTTAATCATTCAACAATTTAAATTGGCGACATGTAACGGCATCTAAAAATGGACCATTTTAAACGACCAGTTTTCTTCGTGTTAAGATAATTGGGATGATTACTACTATTAAAAATGTTCTTAAAAATAATGTAATTTCAAAGACGGCATAGTAAAAATAAGATAATCGAAATCTGTTAAATCGATGTAAAAATGAAGAAGATACACGCTTTAAAAGTTTTTGGAGGGGATTATTCCTGTCCTTGCCACGCGGTACGGACAATGTACGGCGCTAGTGTGAAGTTACGTAGTCGTGACGTCACTTCTACGATAGTGCTGTCCTAGTCTAACACTTACTTTAAAACGTTTATAACTTGGCAGTTTTTTAAGCTTTTACACTTTTTGTTATACTATTTGCACTATTTCGAAATAAACATTTTTTTGAAATAAAAATTAAAAAAAATTCATCATCCCCATTAAGATTTTGCCTTCTAACTAAGGAATTTTCTGCCTTATCTGTTTAATTCTTGTTCCAACGTAAGCGCGTATTAAGCCAGGGAAAAATACATGGTGAAAATTTTCCTATAAATATGAAATGCTTAGCTTTATATTAGTTTCAGGTAAAAGATCAAAATATTTTCGCTTTGCAATAATAGCAAATGAATCAAGGAAAATCAATCTAATCGTGATCTAACGGAATAAAATCTTGAAGAATACGTGATTTTATTATCTTGAGACGACTTAAAACGCTATAATCGCGCCGTGGGCGGTAAACACTTGACGGATCATACAAAAAATGTAATGGCCATAATAAACTCTGTCCATCGGATAATCACTGCTCAAATATTATCTGCGAAATTACATCACAATAACATCATTAAAAGCCGTTATGTCCTTTAAAAACATCCCATGTAAATATTTTTGACGTCAACCTGAAAATGTTGTTCGTTTTTTTTACTTTTTTTAACGTATTTAGTTGCAGTTTGCATGACATTGGTTTGTTGTAACTGTGAATGGTTCACCGAAATTTCATTAACATTTTAAACGGTTGATCTATACAAACATAATAATAAAATTGTAACGACGCGGACGTGTAAACTGTACATTGAATATTTAAAAAAAAAGGTGTGAACGAGTCTGATGCCAAAAATATAGTTTTTTAGAATTTTTCTCGTATTTGATTGGATTTTCCGGATTGGTTCAAAAACGGCTGAACGGGTTCAGATGAAATTTGGCACACCGTGGTTTAACACAGGATAGTTTTAATCCCGGTAGTACGTTCCCGTGGGATATCCTCCGACATCCATGCGGTCGAAGCCGCGGGCAAAAGCCTGTTAAAAATAAATGTTGTTGAACGCAGACCATACTAACGAGTAACTGCTTTACTATAACCGTATCGGTTTACGTAAGCTCGAGTCACGTTATTATGTAATGTATGGAATCGTGCTAGTGATCTGCCGACCCACCGACCTCACCTCATGTTTACGGTCACGTGAGGAGGCTTACTAATAAACTACATATTTATAGATAAGTACGTGGAAAATACTGGCCATGACTAATGTTACATTTATGTCTATACAAATCTTTCAACAATATCGTTGTCATACTGACTGTTACAAATTCTCTATACTGTGGTTATCGTTGTCAGATTTGCATGACATTAATTTTCAGTTTAATATGCCAACCAATTTATTAATTAATCCCCACGTCATTAGCAAAATTATTTAAAACATCACACGTAACAAGTTTCACACCACATTATCTCAGTCGGGGCTTAACACTCGTTAACGAACATCTCAATAATTAAGCATCTTGTTGTTGTTCTCATTATGTTAATATCCACCGACATTGACATTGATCGTTAATCGTTCGTGTAAATCAAAACCTCGGACGTCAATCTAATACACCATTCTTTTAAGCTAATCAGAAAGGCGAAACGACAAAAAGTCGGCGCGCGCGCAAGCGGTCATCTCCGCATTCCGACCGAGGACATGCGCATTCGACCCACAACGGAATTCCCATCAAACACGACTTGATACGAGAATAAAAATACACTGTAGCGACAGAGAGATAGCCACCATTTCGCTGATCCTTCGAATCCATAAGATGACGAAAGTAATTGTAATAATACAGCGTTTTTCCTAGTTTAGGAGACAGGGTTTTAAACTACATATTTGTGCTAGCCTTTTTAGCGTTCATAAACTCGGTTGAACGCAATGGTAGCAAGATATCTACAAAACAGAATAAAACAGTTTTGATATAACTACTAAAATAATCATAATAATTCTCTTCTCATAAAGAAAAGGCAGTTCAAGACAGGTTGGCGATTTCAGAGTTAAAGTAACTGCAAGTCCAGGTTCCCTCACGATATTTTTCCTCCACCTATGTCCGTAATGTCCGAGATAAACTCTGAAAGAACAAAACGAAAGATAACTATTAAATTGTAGCAATTAGCCAACAATCAAATTCACATTTGAAACTATTAACACCAAATAAGTTTTTACTGCGACATTGTATTCAAATCTTGGCTCAATCCCATGTTGGTGTGTCGATGTTACGAGTACCATAAACGGCGTCATCTCTCTTACTATAAAGATGACACATGAACACGCTGTCGCTAAGCGAAGCTGACCATATTTGCCATTCGTAACTATACCAGAAGAAACTTTTTACAACGATTTGATTGCTGGCGCCAACAAATGGAATCTCGGCTGTTTCGAATATGTATGACCGTGAACGAGATTAATGTCCAAAGATTATAAACAAGTCGTTATACGTCTAGTTATGGCTCGAGCGACCCGACTTCGGTATTAGCATAACCGAGCCAAATCACCATTTGGAACGATACGGTGGCGACAAAATAGTCCAATATTTTAATGGCTGTTTACTTTGGCGTTCATTGTTATTGAAGGAATAATTAACTAGGTATAAGAGAAAAATACGTTCAACATCCTTAAAATGTCATATCTAGTCGTAAAAATTCCAATGACTATAAAATACTGGTCCGAAGACTCCGGAGGTAGGAATAAACAAACTCCTACGCGGTTTGCCGTGTGGGGTCCGATAAAAAATAGCGGATAAAATCGGATCATGACCTTTGATTGTTCGAGATATTTCTCGAAAGGCAGTGCTGCAAAATTAATAGAAATAAATGCATTCTAAGTTTTTGTACTTTTCGGATGTCTGCAATTACTCACGTTGGGCAACTTTTGGCATTGGACTATTCTACGTTTCGCCGATAAATTATGACCAACGTGAAAATCAAATAAACATGATTTTCCTGCAATTTATACAGCTGCCACTTCGTCATTCGATTAATATATCTTCATAAATATATACATGAATAAACTAAGATCAACTTCGGTATTCTTGAGTTCTGTTAATATGAAAATAATGATGAGTAATTCTGGGAAGATGTAAATGTGATAGTCATTGTAAGCTCCGGCTGTTTCTTGTACATCGTTTCTAATTAACATAATGACATATAATTAAGATGTCAAGGACGTTTTCCTCCGTCACCTTGTGTGAAACAAGTAATTGATCTAGATCATAGATCATAGACGCTCGGGAGTTCACTTTCGATAGCCATTGTGTGCTTAATGAAAAGTATAGAGTTTTTCTTCTCTCTAATCGCGAATCTATTTGAATGAATGAGAACTAGTTAGTGAAATGCCCGGCTTTTGCGGATATAGGTAAGCTGGATAAACTTAGATACGCTTGTGACTAAAAGAGTGATAAATTTGTGGATTGAGAGGGAGAGGAAGGTCTAAGAAAACATGGAAGGTTTGCGTGAGGAATGGTATGAAAGAGAAGGCAGTGAATGATAGCGTGACTATTGACAGGGCAGAATAAAAAAAAAAACGTATTTAGACCACCGCAAGTAACATGGGATTTAAAATTAATATATTGGAAAACATGCATATGTCGTTATGGACGTATGCTGGCATCAGATAATAGCTAATTTCACTTTGCAAGTATCCTTTCTGTTTTTTTGTATACATAATTAAAAATGTTATTAGTTTTGTTCCTGTTTTACTTGGTAACTAAACAAAAATGGTGTTTGTACTTAAAATATTTTGGTAAATGACGTAAGTAGCTTTGTGTTATAAAACAGCTAACATCTTATGTAATAAACTCAAATAATATTACGCAAGTGTATAATTGAATCAAAAGGCTTCTTCCATTGCACTTACATCTCAGCTTTCACACGGGAAGAGAATATCGCGCCCAAAGACAATGACGCGGCCTAGACACTGACAATAAGATGATAATCCGAGCACTTTCCACTTTCCCGCGCCTTCCCACAACAACATGGCGGCCGCGTGAAAAGCGCGCGAACGACGCAATGCATGCTCGCAAACACTAAATCCTCTGTAAAAACTTGTCGTTTATACAATAAAATACATACATTATTTGAAATAAAAATGTATACTTCCACAATTTTATTTTCATGTAATTAAAGTTGGATCTAGAACATACATGGCTTCCTTATTAAAATGTTCAGCGAAGACAGATTTCAGAGATTACGGCAAATTTAATGTAAGTTGTGCTTGTCCGGTGTATTGTCGTTAAGTAGCTTAGCTGAGCACGAGTTTAAAACTTTCATGCCCATTTCCTTTAAAACCAAGCTATCAAAGGCAAGGCAACTATCCGTGCTACATGTACAAGTTACGTTGCTGCAGTGAGAATTGGTTTCTGAATTCTTAAAGCCTATCTACTGAGGCCGGAATTCTGTTCCACAAGAGCGTGGAGGTTGGCAAGTGGAGGTTCCTCAAGAATTGGGTTATCGAAGACAAAAAGATTTTTTCAAATACGACTGGTAGTTCCAGAGATTAGCCCGGTGAAATAAACTCTTCAGCTTAGATATGATTTAAACTTCATAAAAACTGAAGTTTCATTACCGACAATTCACCACAAGGTCAGCTTACGAAGCCTCATTTCGAAATACATTATTTAAAAAAATGAGCTCAGGTTCCAAGAATAGGTACCTGTCCACGCCTTATTTAAATTCAAAATCATTTATTTGCAAATATGGGTAAACAACAATATGCAGATAAACTTATCAAATAATACCAGAAATATTCTTAAATAAAACAAGACTTATGTGTCCAACACTTAGACTCGCTTATGTTTACATTAAAATCGTAAACATTGTTTCGTAAAAAGAAAAATAAACTCGAGATTTAATTCCGACTGGCGCCGACTTCTAGTTTTTAATGAGGTTTTCTTATAAATTTTAATTAAGTTGCCTACACATTTAATCTAAAGTGAATAATTTAGTTGGACTAATTTATTTGACCCGGCAGTGCATTATGCATAGTGCACTTTGTTGTTCCTACCTAATTCAAAACGATTAGCTAAATGTCGATATAATTAATTGCCGCGTTTCTTATTAATTGCTGATAATTGTGACATATTATTAGTCTGAATTAAATTGATACAAGGACCTTAGTATTATGGCGCCGTCTCGGACGGTTTTTTGGACAAAACATTAATGTTAGTAATTTTCCTGATAATAATAGGTCGATCAGAAGGCGATTGCCATATTTATTATGTTTTTATTTATTTACATTATATATTATCGTGTCTATATTTGAGGTACACAACATTTTTCTTGATGAGATCAGTAGATTTATTCAATGCAAATGAATGCGTAACAAAACCCATCGTTATGGTAAGGTAACAGATTTACAATGTAATAAGTACCATATCAAATTATAATAAATAAGGAAAGGACTGTCTTAAAATTCCAGATAATTAACCGCAGCCGCCACATTCTATGCGTTCGTGCGATTCCCAGAAACGTAGAAATTAACCGGCTAAGAATTGCATGCTGATAGTTTTCTTCGAACTGCTATCTGCCTGTCTACCGCGTAACAGATAGAACTTATATTATGTACTTATGTCCATCACTTCTTACAGTTCTTACCGATGCCGACTCGTTACGTGTCGGTCATTCAAGGGTCGCACTCAACGCTTTCCACTTTTCTTTTTTTTTTTCCATTTATCCATAACTCCATAAAAGCAGGAGTAACATGTTTTTTCCCGTACAAACCAGTTATTGGAGCAGGTGCTGTGCTGTTACAAACATTTCATCATCTAATAGGTACAGTAAGCGTGCATTTCCCCTGTTCGTTGTTACTAGTTACCGGTAATGCTACGCTGTGTGCTAATGCTGTGTAATCTACACGGGTTTACTTGTACTGGTTGCTTTTGTGCAACTAACTTGATATTTTAGTTGGTAAACCGTCTGTGTTTATGGCTTTGTTCGACAATCGTTCGGTTATTGAAACGTAGAATGCGGGGTTGATCACGTTCGTGAACGATTAAAGGTCTCTGCAGATATGTATGTGTAGGGAATGTAACGCTTCGCATTCGTCAATAGTTATAGCTGCAGGCATTTGAATTATTTATGCGAATAATTATTACCATTCCGAATATATAGAATTTAAAGTTATTGAAGTTGTTAAGAATTGAAAGTTTGGTCTATTTGGTTGCAAGTTTAGAAAGAAAGAAGAAAGAAAAAACGTTTATTTGCGGTAAGCATGACGCAGTGATTGAACACAAACACCAAAAATAACAAGTTGGGGGAAAATATGCGTCACATCCACGCAAAACGGCCATCGCTCAGCTTAATGCTACGACCCTATCCGAGACAGAGCCCCAGCGCTGGTTTTCAGCGACAGCCGGCGTTGAATGACGTCGCCCGGTGCAGCAATCGCTAAGATTAAAACTAAAATACATACACATAAAAACTATATAAGTGTTCAACAAAATAAGTACAAACAATTTTTGTAAAATGGTAACATTCCGGGCATCGAATGCTCACGCGCCGTTAGCCTTTGATAATCTGTGCGCGCAGCTGTCATATAAACAGGTTTGATGTTTTGACACACTGGTATTGTTGTACCTGATATTAGTTATGTAATAATTAAATGGCGCATTATGTAATGAATGTATTAACAGTCTGGTATTGGATTTGTCATATTAAAATTAGTGTCCGACCGAATACGATTTCCAGCCGAAACCGGAACATTATCTTCGGCTCCTAGCTATGTATGACTGAAACCGAAACCGAAAACGAACCTCATTAAGTAAAAGTGATTTAAAATTACATTATTTTTTGAGACCTAGAACTAATTTCAGAATGTCAATTTGCAATATCAGATTTCTTTTACTTAAAGATGAAATTGAACTTTGCCAGATTTTGTGTACAATAACTGTAAAAATCTCAAAATGACGATGAAACATAGGGCCTAACTTAAATAAGGGCCTTATCAGACATGCTACTGTCAGCATCTGCAATTAACTGAGATTGCTCTAAACCCACATAATTTTGGGATCAGAATTTGCGATTTATTGCCGATAGTACCAATGAAACTGATCTCGTTCATAACATCAAGAACGCGTTCAAGAGCTAAAATTTCATAACAATTTTGACACGGACAGCACTTGAACGCGATTTTGTTGTGCTGAACGCGTTCAGTTTCATTCGTGAAATCGGCACTTAATCGTTTTTCGGAGCCTCGATACAGCGACAACGTTTTATCTCCGCGCCAAACAAACCGTCAGCATCGTTAGAAAACGTAATTTTTAAACTATACTCAAACGGAACGACTCACCAAACAGCGATGCAGCGTTGAAGTAATCACTGAAGCGTGTGTGTTAGTGGTTCCTTTTCACTGATACTATAAGCAGCATGTCTGTCAAGAACCTTAGTGACTTCAATTTATAAATAAGCACTTATTTTTTGGGTTTTGTACAAAATGTGTGAAAACGGGACTCCATTATTATGTCTACGCCGTAAGCATCGTCACCATCGTCGTCATCTTTCACCGATTTTCAGCTATTCTATCGAAACCTCACGAACGGCAGTTTCGGTCGGGCATAAGATTCGGCCACTTTTTGGCGAAACTGAAACTGCAGCCGAAACCTAACCTTCGGTCGGACACTTATTAAAATCCACTAGATTGAAGTGATATAACGATACTATATACTTACATTACATAAATACTCACGGCTTTTTTCAATGGAGCTAGGCAGAAACTACAGAAAGCCTCATGCTAAGATCCATATAACGATACTATTAGACATATAAATCGTATATATTATATTAGGAATGAAAATTAATGGGGTTATCTCCAAACATCATGACATTACAAAAACTAACATACACTGGAAAAACCTGCTTGCAGTTTTTTTCCAGTGTATGTTAGTTCTATTAACACGTGCGACCTGTAAACTACAAGTATTTTAGATCCCAATTAAATAAAAACTCGCAAATGAGACGAAGTATGGTAGGTATGTGTTATATAACATATTATGTGCGGTAAGTACATACGTAGGTATAATTATTTAATGCTAATGAGGCTCCTTTTTTATTTAAACAGTGAAGACCTTGGTATTGACTATATGGAGTAGAACGGAGAAATAGAGTATTATATTTTTTGTACATTGATAATTTTGCTTTAAGATTGAAAATACAACAAACTTTTAAGAATTGCACAGAGGTTGTAAATGACATGTTTGTTAAAATTATCAGCAAAATATAAAGGATAGTGTAGTGTAACAACTAATTAGTCAAATTAAAGCCCTCTTCCTCTATCCTTATTTGCTGTGCCCACAATGATCATGTCTTTGTAAAACCTACCACCTAAGTTCACATTGATTTAGTGAGTATTGGGAAGATTATAATAGCTTCCGCGTGTGGTGATACTTAAATTCACGTACGGTGCCCCCTTGGCACATTACTCAGCCCGCTATAACTCTGCTGACTAGACAAGCCTATATTTTGATCATTGTGGACGAGGAGGACATGCTAGTGCAGATAAAAATTAATGAAAATCTTCATTTAGTAGGTAAAGTTTATTTGTCCCGATTGAAATTAATTATTAGCATTTATTCATTTAATACTTTAAGCACACAAATGTACAGATTCCGACTCACCTTTTTTACCAGTCTCCCATTGGATGATGCAGGGACAAACGGTGTTAGGTTTAATAAATAAAATAATCGATTTGCTAAAGGTACGTAAAAATGAAAAAAAAAAACAATAAATCTCAACACATATTGATTATAAGAAGGGATAAGGTAAAATAAGTATGGTAATATATCTATATTGGTACCTACAAAATAAACAATCACAATTGTCGTCACCTTTAAGGGGATGAAATTTAATAAGATTTGTTTTAATACTCGTTTTAGAAGTGTTAGATACTTTAACCAACTTTGGTTTTGACACAAATTCGTCGTGACGATTCTTAGTAGATAGATTTAGTTATTGACTGCTTTGTTGGTCTAGTGATCGCCAGCGTTACTGCTGAGCATGAGGTCTGGGTTCGATTCTCAGCTCGGGCAAAGTGTTATTCGCTTTTTCCATCAGGAATTTCTAAGTAGCAGCCAGGTGTTTAGATTTGTGCTCGGTTGATGGCAATAGGCTCGCCCCCTATTACAAGTGACTTAAACATTACTGGCGAAATTTGAGTGTACTATAGATAGGTGCACTTCTGCCTAACCCCACCTGTAATACTCGTACTACAGTTCCCCTATTTTGTTATAGATTTAATTACTGTTTTTGTTCTTCTCACACCTCGTTGATCATTTACATTTATACCTACAATGCAGATACTAGTTATATTCTTTGTTTACCAAAAATTATATGGTTTGCAATCGTGACTTGTTAATTTGTTACATTGACACTTTGTAGGTATACGTAATGATTTACTGTGTCTACCCGAGTAGTTTTGTGGCTGACATTTTAAATGTTATCCTTATGGGGTGAATTGAGCTTTGTTATTGGTTTTGCTATGGGATACTCAGCTGAAAAATTATAAATTATAAATCCAGACTCCGGGCTGATACTGCGAAACTCCTGATAGTAAAACCCAGTAACACTGCCTTACCTGGGAATCGAACCCAGGACCTCACGCTCAGCAGGAGCGCTTGCGAACCCTAGACCAACGATGCAGTCATACAATATATAAATCGTTATTCACTAATTGATCATTGTTTCCTTCTTTACAGTCCGGTACTTGATACTTCACGATTATGTAAAAAAAAAACTAGTACCTAATCAATGCGGAATAAAGGTGGTGTCAGCACGATTATCTACACGGTTCTGTTTGGTATAAAAATAGCGCATATTAACATGTAGTGTTGAACAATAAACCGTAAAGGTCAATGGCTATTGTGTCATAGGCGGTAGAATGTAATCACACAACATATAACATTGTTCTTACTACCCGAAGGGTTAGTTTGTGACCATGCCACACCTACATTTCGCTAGTTATGTTTAAGTCCCATGTAATAGGGGGCGAGCCTATTGCCAACAACCGGCCACAAATTCAGACTCCGGGTAGCAAAAAAAAAAAATCGGATGGAAACACCCAATAACACTGCTCGTCCTTGAAATCGAACTTTAGATCTTTTGCTCTGCTAAGTGCAGAGCAAAAGATCTAAAGTTCGATCTAAAGATCTAAAGTTCGAGCGCTTGCGCCCAAAAGACCAACGAGGCAGAATTTAATCATTTGTACGGAAATTTATCAAAGAATAAATGGGTTACCATGTCTAGGTAAATAAATAAGAAAACTAAAAAAACACGCTTTAATAGCAAACAAACTTAAAAGTAGAAAATAATAAAATAAAATAAAATCACTCGACGCTCGACTCTCGCCGCGGACGGACGTGTTTGTGCGCTCTCCCGCTCCAGTGTTGTGTTTCGAATTTCTACTCGTCGCTACCACGTGACGTCATCGTAGTCGCCCCGACTACTCCGATTAAAATAAAATCAAGCAATTGATTTTATTTTTAATCAATTAAAAAGTGCCTTTTTCAAGGCAAATCTTATTTCTTCATCAGATTTTCGTGTGTAGCTTCACTAGGCCCCTTCTGGGTAAAACCACAGTTTCGTGGTCCTCGGTTGAAACCTTACGGTGTCAACGAAGCCGAGTGGGGTGTTGACCCAATTCGCACCCGCCGAACCCCTTCAGGGCGAGGCAGTTAGTTGGACGGGTCCCAGATAACCGGCCTTGGGGGATCTCCTAGTCGGCTCTGGTGACAGTTTTGCTTTTCAGCTACTCACCTAGTGTCTCTAGGGTGTGTCTACACCCTTCGCGCTAGACTGGTCAGGGCCCCGTTCGCACAATAAGACTGGCGACGGGTTACAAGCTTAGGGCTCACCAATAGGTACACACCTCCCTGTCTACACCCGACAGGGAGGGAACTCATCCCCGGGCCAATCCACCCGGGGAGTTAGGTATAGGGTTTAGGCTACGTAGGGAATTTTCTCTCCACCATTCCTTCCCTAATATAGTTCCCGCTCCGATCATGGAGGACGCCGTCCTCTTGGCGTTCCTCAAAGAGGTCCTATTAAAGGACCCCGAGTTTTTGGCGAAATATGGCGCCAAAATAAGCCAAGTTTCCAGTCCCACTCCGTCTCAAGGCGCACTCGCTAACTTCAGCGACGCGCTTGAGAGCCCGCTATCGCCACCTGCAAGTGAACAAGGCATTCCGCCCTTTGTTCCGCACCACAATGTTCCGGCAACTATCTCGGCCCCCATTGTGTCACCCGCCTTTGTTCCGGTAGATAATACCCCGGCCGCTAATCCGGCCCCTATTGTCTCGCCCGCCTTTGTCCCTGCCGCCATTGTCACGGCCTCCATTGTTCCGGCCGCCATTGTCTCAGAGACAACGCAGCTGCGCGCCGCTGTAACAAATACGACGGAGAGCATGGACACGTCAGTCCCACTCTCCGAGGAAGAAGCCCGCACCTCCTCCTCCAGCGATGACGACTTCCAAGTCGTGGTCAAAGGAGGCAAGAGGAAGGCGGCTAAATCCTCCGCCCCCGCTGGCCCGGTCACCAAGGCCCAGAAAAAACAGGACGACTTATCGTCCAGCTCCACAACCGCCCCTAGTCCGCGGGCCAGTCGCCCCGCCAGCCCTATGGCTTGCCCACCCGCTCCTACCGCGAGGAAGCAGAAGCCCCCTCCCCCGATATATGTCCAGGAAAAGTCCAAATGGACTGAAATTTCCAAGATGTGTGTTGATCGCAAGATCAACTACACCAACGCCCGATCCACCCTCCAGGGGATCAAAGTTACCGTCCCCACGTCTACGGACTTTAGGGATCTCTCCCGCGCCCTACGTGAAAGGAACTACTCCTTTCACACTTACTCCCTTCCGGAGGAAACCCCTACTCGCGTCGTAATAAGGCGCGTCCCTCAAGAAATCTCCACCGAGGAGATTAAGTGCGACCTCATCGCTCAAGGAATCCCAGTTTCCGCCGTCCATCGCTTACATAAAGCGAGACAGGGCCTAGGCTACGACATGGTCCTGGTCATCTGTGACCCCACAGACGGTCACCACCCGATTTTTAAAGTTAAGTCGGTGTGTTCGCTCTCAGGCATCTCAATAGAGAAGCCTTACAGAGCTCAACTAATTGGACAGTGTCATCGCTGCCAATTATATGGTCACTCGCAGTCCAACTGCTATGCCACCCCTAGATGCGTCAAGTGTCTAGGAGAGCATGGCACCGCTGACTGTACCCGCCCTATAGATAGGGAACTATGTTTAGAGCCTCCCAGCTGTGTACTCTGCGGCCAATCGGGACACCCGGCAAATTACCGGGGCTGTCCTAAGGCCCCGAAGTCCTCATCTCCGAAACTCGCGAAACGCGCGAGCGACCGCCAACACAGGGAAAGCCCCTGGGGTAAGCCTCCTTCCGCGCTGATGCCGGAACGGCTTAGCCCGCAGAGGCCGTCTCCCTGGGCTAACCTTAACCACCTGAAGGCTCCCGCAGCTTCGGTGACATCAAAACCCGCGCAACCAGCGCAATCCGCGCAACTTCCAGCGCTGATGGCTACCGCCATCCCAGCGCCTTTGGTAGCCCCCGCGGCCCCTACGGCCGCTCCAGCGGCACCTCAGGGAACCCAGGGCCGAAACAGCGCCCAAATCATATTAAGTACATACGCGGCTCTCTTCACCACCGCCGCGGATAAAATGGCGGAAGAAATCGTTGCTGCAAACGGCAACGCAATCCGCCTCATGGAAATTCTCAGCGCGTATCCCGAGATCGCGCAAGTTCTACACTCACTCAAATATTAATTCTCAATGGATAATACGAGAGTAAATAGTAACAAACCCCGATCCCTTAAATTAGGCTTTTTCAACGCAAATGGCGTTTCAGGTCAACGCGATGAGATCGCCACTTTCCTCCGCGACCATCAGCTTGACATCCTCCTCATACAGGAAACCTTTTTAAAACCACATCACCGAAACCCGAATATTGCCAACTTTAAACTAGTTCGCAATGACAGGTCTCGATGTCACAAGGGTGGCACACTCATATACTTTAGGAAATCTTTGTATTGTATCCCTATAGACCCACCTCCTCTCTTCTCCCATCTGGAGACCTCTATCTGTCGGCTCGGCATGACCGGCCACCAACCGATCACCATCATCTCCGCTTATATCCCACCCGACAATGGTCCGGAGGATCCCATCTCGCTCCAAAAGGACTTCACTGCCCTCTTCGGTATGAGTGACTCCGTCATCTTGGCGGGGGATCTTAATGCCAAGCACCCGGCGTGGAATAGTAGCACAACCTCAACCAGAGGTAGGTTAGTTTTCAAGTTAGGCGAATCCCTTAACTTTGACGTCATCGCTCCAATGAGCCCGACTCACTTCCCAGGTAATCCAAATCACCTTCCCGATGTTCTCGATGTAGCGCTGCTCAAGAATGTGAACCTCCGTTTGCAATCGATTGAGACGTTCCACGAGCTAAATTCTGACCACCGCCCTGTAGTCATGCATCTTGCACCCTACTCGGGCCCGATCGACCCCAACCGCCCCCCTCAGACCCAGACGATAACCGACTGGAGGAAAGTAAGCGAAAGACTGAAATCCACCACGTCGCCTCACTTAGACACCATCCCCGATCACTTAGTGTCAGTCGCTGACACGACGGCCGCAATCGACTCGTTTACAGAGCACGTACAATCCGTATTGACGGATTGTTCACGGGAAGTTCCGGTGATGGAAGACCATCGCTGGAAACTACCTGCTGACGTACGTGACCTGATAACCGAGAAGAACGCGGCCATCCGTGCCTACGACTCCTTCCCTTGTGACGCGAACAAAGCCCACATGCGCCATTTACAGCGTGCTGTAAAGAAACGCATAGGGGAGGTTCGCTCTGAGGGCTGGAACAAGATGCTCAGCGAACTCGAGCCCACTCATCAAGCCTTCTGGCAATTACAGAGGAAATTGCGTTCCTCAGAAGAGGTCTCTATGCCTCCTCTCATCCGCCCCGACAATAGTGTCGCTTTCGACAGTCCCGATAAGGCTGAATGTCTTGCCGACAGCCTAGAGTCCCAATGTTCTCCCAGCTCCCAACCAGTAGACCAAGCTCACCTGAACAAGGTCGACGCTGAAGTCGAACGAAGAGCCTCCCTCCCTCCCGTCGAAGACCCTGATGATCCTCTGCCTCCCGTCACTCCAGACGAAGTGCACGACATCATTAAAGGGCTCCACGCTCGTAAGGCCCCCGGTTCGGATGGTATTACCAATAAGGTATACAAACTCCTTCCTGCCCCGCTAATAATGCTTATGACCGCCATCTTCAATGGCGCCATGAGCAACAACATCTTCCCACAAGCGTGGAAAGAAGCAACAGTCATCGGTATCCCAAAGCCAGGCAAGCCAAAGTCTGAGCCCTCCAGCTACCGTCCCATTAGCTTACTCAACGTTCTCGGCAAAATCTACGAGAGGCTTATTTATAAGCGTCTCAAAGACTACGCCGAAGCAAAGAGCCTCATTCCCAACGAGCAGTTTGGTTTCCGCCCACAACACTCGAGTATCCACCAGGTCCACCGTATCGTAGAGCACTTGTGCGCCGGTATGCAGCGTAACGCGACGACGGGTGTGCTATTCTTCGACATAGCGAAAGCCTTCGACAAAGTCTGGCACAACGGCTTGTTATACAAGCTTTACCAACTAGGAGTGCCAGATCGTCTCGTACTCATCTTACGAGACTTTTTGTCAAATCGCACCTTCCGCTATCGCATCGAGGGTGCACTCTCGTCCCCTCACCCTATTCGCGCCGGTGTCCCTCAGGGTTCCGTCATATCTCCTCTAGTTTTCACGCTGTTCACCAGCGATATCCCACAGAGTAAAAAGGCTCAGTTGGCTCTCTTCGCCGACGACACTGCCGTTTACTATACCGGTCATTGTCCCAATGCTATAGCTCGTACTCTCCAAACCTCCGCAAACGTCTTAGGCGCTTGGTTCCGGAAATGGAGAATCGAGGTCAACCCCGATAAGAGTCAGGCGGTTCTCTTCTCGAGACGTCGTCGAGCCCCACCCCCCCTTCCCAGTCCGATCACTATGTACGGCAAGCCAATCCCTTGGGAGAAGCAAGCCAAATACCTAGGCGTGATCCTTGATCAAAACTTAACGTTCAAAGAGCACATTAAGGCTGTTCGCGCGCGCGCCGCTTTCGCTCTTGGTAGACTCCACTTTATTCTTACAGCCCGTTGCAAACTGTCACTTAAATGCAAGCTGCGCATCTACACCGCAGTCATCCGTCCCATCATGACCTATGCCTGCGTTGTATTCGCGCACGCTCACCCACGTCATCTCCATAAGATGCAGACCCTCCAGAACCGTTTCCTCAGAAAGGTCACGGGTGCCCCCTTCTATGTCCGTAATATAAATCTCCACATCGATCTTAAAATGCCTACCATAAACCAGTTCATGAAACGCTTATCGAAGCGTTTCTTTGACTGTGGCATAAAACAAACCAACCCCTTGATCTCAGCGGCCGCCCGCTACACTCCTTCCCGTATTAGTAGTATTCGCCGACCAAGGCATACCTTAATCGCCCCCGACGACGCCACTACCCTCCTGCAGGAGAGTAGTAAGGCAACCAGCACGCTTCATAAGCCCAAAACCCGATCGCCGTCCTACCGTCCTCGCCGCCGAGGCCCGCCGCGACGCCCAAATCTACGCCCCTCCCGACCCTTGCTCGAGCCAGCCCGCGCCGCTGAGCCTGTAGCTTTAAATTCGTCCCTAAATAATATCATACCTGATCCAGCTAGTCATTTGCTGCCCTCTTCCAGCGACGCCCTAAGCCGAGGTTCGTACCCCACAGGGGGTGCCCTTAGCGTGTAGTCGCTTAGTTTTTAGTTAGTATTTAAGTTTAAGTCCTGGCTGGAGGCCTTAATTTATTAGGGAATCCACAGGCAAGTCCGTCTAAGCAGACGACAACCTCATAGGTTGACCTGCGAGATGCCATTTATTAAAAAAAAAAAAAAAAAAAAAAGTTAAAGTAAAAAAGCGTGGGGCGCTTAATTATGTTTTTATAATAATTCTGTTTTTGCAAACAGTAGGTAACTGATAAAATGATCATCGCATTCGATATTAAGAACTCCACGCTTTTTCACTTTAACTTTAACTTTTTTTCTACTGTTTAGTTCGTTTGCTATTAAAGCGTTTTTTTTTTAAACTGTAATTGATTTTCTGAATGAATAGTTACAAGCTGCCCATAAAAAAAAAGTTATTAGATTATTGTATTGTCATCGGCCCTTGACCCCTGTGCAAATTTTCAAGTTATTCTGATGCCTAAAAGTAGGTGAAAATGAAGTTAAAAGATTTCGTTACATACGTACAGGTCAAGCTAATAAAATGGGAACGTAGCACAGCATTCTTAGGTGCCATTAAATTTTACGTTCTGTACGCACTGTTTTCAAGTTTAATTAATTTTTTAACTTATTAATGACATCAAACTTGATAAACACATACTTACTAAATACACATTAAAAAACTATGACAACAATGTAACGACACTCCGCTACTGATTGATTTTTTGTAATAATTCATATCCTAGCCCTCAATCTCACCAGCCCCAAAAATATAGCCCCAGGTTATAGGTAGTTTGGGAGTTAGCATCAGGTTTTTGCAATACATATGAATATTAGAATATGACTAAAGGATTTTTTTTTTTTTGATGAGCTAGAGTCAACTCTTACACGAGACAAAAACAAAATATAGGAAGTGCGGAAATTTAAAGAAGTAAATATCAAGCGTTTGTCTCTATGTATCCGCGCTAAAGGAGGCTATTTAAAAGACTCATAGGGATTCTTGTACCTATTTAATAAAGTGTATTTTTATAATTTATAGTCTTATTTAATTCACGTATAAAATAACATAATATCACGCCTTGTTTCCCCGAAGGGTTGGGCAGAGGTGTACCTGTACACCCACATTTCGCCAGTTATGTTTAAGTCACATGTAATAGGGGGCGAGCCTATTGCCATCAACCGGGCACAAATCCAGACTCCGGGCCGCTATTGAGAAATTCCAGATAGAAAAACCCAATAACACTTTGCCCGTCCTGGGAATCGAACCCAGGACCTCATGCTCAGCAGTAGCGATTGCGTCCACTAGAAGAAGTTATTCGTAAAACCTCTTGCAAACGTTATTTTGGGCCACCCTGTAGTGTAAAAAAATAGTTTTTATTTTTATTTGAATAAGGTAAAAAAGAAAAGAAAATAATAATGAGAATCTCGAAAAAAAAATATTATGGTTAAGGTATTTGGTATGCATTAAATTGAAACCAACCGAGGGTTTAATAAATTTTAACAATAAACTCGTAACAAACCCAATCAAACTTATGATTAAATTAAAAATACACCAAAGAAATCATTCAGTCTCGATAGTGATCTATCGATTTATTCTGGTGCGTATTATCTATTATCAAGTTTGACATATGAGGCCATTGTCACTGAACATTGATTAGACCCGAACAATGGCACGCGCTAGATCGCATAGTTTCTCGATCCTTTTGCTATGCTTCAGTTTATATAGTAAAATGTAGCTAATCATGTCACGGTCAGGGATAGACATTTGGTGTTATATTGTGATTGATGTATTGTTCAATATATTTTTTCTACGGGCAAACATTGTGTATCAGTATATTGATATGTCGGTAGGTACTGACATTCTTGAATAGTATAAGCTTGTAGTTTCATTTTGGATGTTATTTGTCTACAGTTGCTTTAAAATATGAACAGAGTACGCTCCGATTTATACAAAACTAACTGTTTGAACAAAAAAACTCACTTTCACATTTATTAAATTAAAAAACTAACTTCTGCCCACGGCTTCGCTTGCGTGTATTGTATGTCGGAAATTGTCCCAAGGCAACGTGCTACCGGGAGAAAAAGTAGCCTATGTCTTCCCCAGGATACCATCTATCTCTTTGCCAAATTATATCGAAGTCCGTTCTATGGTTTAGTCGTGAAAAGTAATGCAGACAGAGTTACTTTCGAATTTATGATATTAGTATGGATAGTTTTAAACTTTTGGTCTTCTTTTTAATATACATCAATTGTACAAGTCCTTCGTTATTTTCCAATAGTACGAGGGCTGCACTAAAAGTATCGGGAATGGAATATTTCCACTGTTCCTGTCATATTAAAATCTTTTTAATTGAAAACTCCTTGGTTTAAAAAATCGAATATCATTTATTTATTTAAAAAAAGATTCTCGGTCTTGTCATAAGGTTTTGTCAAATTTGTTTAGTCGTTGAGAAAATGGCATTGACTCGAGAAAATTCAAGAGCGATGATTTATTATGACTTTCGAAGTGGTTTAACACAAAAGCAGTGTGTTGACCGGATGATTTCTGCATTTGGTGATGAAGCCCCATCCAAAACCACAATTTATCGCTGGTTTGCTGAATTTCAACGTGGACGTGTCAAGCTCAGTGATGATCCCCGTCAAGGTCGTCCAAAAACTGCAGTCACCCAAGAAAATGTTGATGCTGTGCGTAAGCTGATTGAGGAAGATCGACATGTGACATACCGCGAAATTCAGGCAACTTTAGACATTGGAATGAGTAAAATATAAATAATCTTGCATGAACAATTAGGTGTAAAAAAGTTGTTTTCCCGATGGATACCGCATTCGCTCTGTGAAGAGCAAAAAGCGGCTCGCGTTACTTGGTGCATCAGAACTCTCGAAAGATTCCACGCAGGATCCTCAAATGCTGTATACAACATCTTATCAGGTGACGAATCCTGGATATACGCGTACGAACCCGAAACAAAAAACCAGTCACGAGTTTGGGTGTTCGAAAATGAGTTAAAACCAACAAAAATTGTTCGTTCACGGAGTGTTGCAAAAAACATGGTGGCCACGGTTGTCTCCAAAACCGGCCATGTTACGACTATTCCTCTTGAGGGACAAAGAACGATTAATGCAGAATGGTATGCTAGCATTTGTTTGCCACAGGTCGCTTCTGAACTCCGTAAAGAGAACTGCAACCGCCGCATCATCTTCCATCACGATAATGCGAGTTCTCACACCGCACACAGAACAAAAGAGTTTTTAGAGAAAGAAAACATAGAATTATTAGACCATCCGCCTTACAGCCCCGACCTAAGCCCTAATGATTTCTAAACTTTCCCTAAAATAAAGAATAAATTGAGTGGACAGAGATTTTCATCACCTGAAGAAGCTGTGGACGCCTACAAAACGGCCATTTTGGAGACCCCAACTTCCGAATGGAATGGTTGCTTCAATGATTGTTTCCATCGTATGGAAAAATGTGTCAAATTTCGCGGAGAATACTTCGAAAAGCAATAAATACATTTTTAAATAGTAATGTTGTTTCACTTCCTTGATTCCCGAAATTTTCAGTGCCGCCCTCGTATTATGAGACGGACTGCAGTAAATATCTCGCCGAATCGTAACTTTTATTCACGCATGACCCGCATAACCTATTATGTCCATTCTGCAATGTGTAACCGTGTCATCGCAAACATGCCCACCACGGCAAGGAAATGAGAATCAGAGCGTGACGATACGTTCATAGGACACCATAAAAGTGATCATCTTGATTCTATCATAACCAGATTTGTCAATTGAAAATATTCAACAAATTCTCTAAAAAAATAATGACCACCCAATAATGCACGCTTTATAAAATTAATTTTACCGAAAAAACTTTTTGGACTTCTAGTTATGCACACTCTTTAAAATAAAATCAGCCATTTTTTTTTTACTAAAACCCACATGTGTTCCTTCACTTGCCTGTGCCAGGGGCCACGGTATGTCTTTCGAACAACCCGCGACCCTGGCAGGCAATGACTAAGCTAGGGTACCACGTGCAAACGAGTGAGGTTAGAACTGTGACCAACCACGCGCGACATCCTTGTTGTTCGTTGCTTGGCTATTTAGTATCATAACGACCCCAAAATAGTAATTATTCACAAAAAGAGGCTCAATCATTATAATAGAATGTTCAATAATATTTTTAGGATCGCAAAATTATTAGAGGTTTAATTAAATACATGCCTTTGTTAATCTCACTTTTATTTATCACATTGGCCATAACTGACCGCAGCAGAAGCTTTACGTCAAGATTATATAATCCAGGATAAGCCCTATTTATAGACCAATTACTATGTATAATCTAAGTACTTATTACTTATGAATAGTTAATACTTCTGATGAAAATCATTATATCCTCAAGTAATGGAAATGCAATTTATAAGATATTTAAAACCTTGACCCATCCATTTATAGACTGAACAAAACCTTCGATTGAACAAAGGTATATGTAGGATGAAATTACATTTAATCTGATACGATCACACACAAAAGAAAATTTAAAGAAATTGACGAGGTTATTGATGATTAAAACTCATTCAATGATCAATCACCATTTGTGTAATAGATACCTATAAAAAAATGTTTGGTTAATTTAAAACGTGTTTTGATTTTGACCGTGTTTTTATATGAGCCGTACGTATGGTCGTATTAATTTGTGACTTTTTAGTGACTCCAATAACGGATTGGTAGCAAACGAAACTTTCTACTGAATAAAAAATAAAAAAAAAACAAGATTGAGTAGGATTGATAATTCCAAATCTGCAAAAAAAGTGATACAGCGTTAGCAACAAGTACCTGGGTCTGGGATATCCATATCTACACTTCTACAGTACATAAAGAAGTTTCACCCAGATCCAATATTGCATTACATTTTCCAAAAGCCTGTTATGAAATAAAATAAATGGCTAAGATATTGTTTTAATAATGTCACCTCATTATAGGATCAATAATACTGAGTAGTATAATAAGTTCTGAGAGTTAAAAATATCGTTAATCCTTCCTTCGAAACCTTCTCAAATTCAACTTCTTCCGTCTAAAAACCAAGTTAGTATCTCATTTTTACTTCAACATCTAAATGTTCAATCGTTTTCGGTCCTATAGATAATATGGCCACGCCACTGGGTCAATGGATGCTGGGGCCAGCGAAGCGTGCCGCGAATGTGGTACGGATGCCCCGGCCCCTCGAACTTGACCCTATAGTCAGCCGATCTTCAAAAGTTTCTAATATTCAAAACATGAATTCGAAATTATAGCCTTCACAAAGTGGCCATAAATATTGTTTCTTGTGATCTCTCGAAACGCCTTGATGGCCTGCCGCGGTCTCTTTGATTTTAATATTGATTGCTTTTGTTTCTATAATTGGTAGCATCAACAATTTTGTATTAATTGCTGCTAGCAAAAAGTACGCTGTGTTAGAGTCAGGTGTTATAAGTTTGGACCCGGGCTTCTTTAACGGAAGCATAAAT
This sequence comes from Dasypolia templi, assembly GCA_963555695.1. Classification (NCBI taxonomy): domain Eukaryota; kingdom Metazoa; phylum Arthropoda; class Insecta; order Lepidoptera; family Noctuidae; genus Dasypolia; species Dasypolia templi. The sequence goes on from OY743142.1 coordinate 15,050,470, forward strand.
CGAAACTTAATGATTCTTTCAAAACTTTCGACGAAACGAAGCAGCTGCATTTCAGGAAGTACCATGAATAGTAATAAATAAGCAAGTGCAGCATTTATGTTTTGCCAAAGTTAATTGTTCATAGTTAATTGCGACGCCAATGTCCGACGCCTGCAGCATAGCAATATTTTCCTGTGTTGTTTCCTGCGACATTTCCTCTTGTTTAGTAGCATCAACTTTCATCTCAAACGACATAACTTTGGTCTTAGTAATAACAGTTTCAAGCAATCATTTCTTCCAATTCGTTTGAAATGATGATTCGAGTGCGATGCGCTAGAGTTCCAGTTGGTCGTGTGCGTTCTCCGTGAACTTGACCGTTTCGACGGATGCGCCCGCGCCGGTCAGCCTTCTCTAAACATGGCTCGTATACTTTGATTTTGAAATAGATTGCATTATCTGACCGCTCAGCGACCGGCTAATGATCTTGATCTCTGTTATTTTTACTATGTTATGTATTATTACACTTGTTATGTAACATTTGACAGAATTTTATTTGAAGAGCGAATCAGCGTATTCGTAAACAGGATCTCGTGCAACCACGTCTATGTTTACCAAACACCTGATATTATTCATGTGAGTTTAGGTTCTTGTACTGATGTTAGACAAATCTGTCTGTAACTTAGTTTATAGGGTAGTAAGTAAACAATTGTTAAATATATCGATTGATTACTTTAGGTACTATGTATTTCTTCTGTTAACGACTGTATTTACTTACGTGCTTTTCAAAATTATGGCTGTTCATTATTGCGTCGTAACTGGGTTGCCTGCTAGACTGTAAACAAACTGAACATATACTTATATGTTAACATGTTTATACAGTCTTCTTGTATTTGCCAAACGTATTCGTTTCCGAGTGTTCTAGTTTCTGGCTGCTAGCTGTCATTGCCCGTATTAAATTGGCACATTTCTATAGTGACTTCAGCTGCTTTTATTTGCAGACGGAAATTATAGCAACATCAAGGATCCTTTGTATTATCATTATTTGGAATTGGAAGAAAAAATTGTATTTCACAAAACCAAGCATAAATCTGCAATGAATACAGTCAAGCCAGGAAAATTTAATGTTCTTGTAAGTATTTACCGCTGGCGCAATTTACCGTAAGACGTGACAAGTTGCAGCTGTCCACAGATACATACGGACAAACTCGCTGGACCACACGTGATGAACTAATTGAATTATGGAGGTGAAAATAGGGATGCAGTCTTGTGTTGGAAAATAAATCGATGAAATTCAACGATAAGAGTGATAAATAAAAACTAAAAATTTAAACATATGACGATTCTGATGCACAAAAAATGTTGTATCACCAGTATTGAATATGTTACTATTTTATCATAACGTGTGGATGATAGATCTATACGATATAATCAACTACATAAACCATTACATCTTAACAAGAAGATGAAGATAACAAAGTTCAACAAAGAGGTGGAAACCCTATGCAAGTTTAAGAAGAAGTTAAAGATACTCTTACGAAGTAACTTCGTAGGCGTTGTGTGCTTTTGATTAATGCCATTGATAGCACTGACTTACGTAGTCTTGCGATTATGAATGCCTTCGTCGTCTGTACGGACAGTTTAATAATGCGGCAAAGAATATTTTGAATAGTGTTTAAATGCACAATATGCGTTATGACGTCTCTACAAAGGTAAAAGTAAAGATGACGTGATGACAAAAATGAACACAATGAACTTATAAATCGCACTGATAATCTTCAATTTCAGAAGTCAAATCAATGATGAACGAATCGGTAAAACCCGATAAGTAGTTTGACGTATAAATGCAATGAATTTTATTACCAAATGTAGATTGTGGATAGCTATGACAGTGCAGGTAGCGGGCTATATCTCAACTCGCCACATCCAGCTAAGGTCACTACGAACCATATAAGGATGGAACGGAATGATGTAAAAAAAGTCATGTGAAACAGGCCACAAATGCATACGTGACGATCCAATATTTCTTCCACTTGGAGCCTCGCTTGTCGTTGACCCACTAAACAAAGGCGATTTTGAAAATCGTGACATGCGCAGGTCGCAATGTTACGGTATTTCGTTCACTCGTGTAATTATTTCGTACAGCATGTGCGTTGACTATAAATGGACCTTTTAAGATAATCTTATCGATGCCATTTGTATTGGATTACTCAATTTAACTAAGCTCAAGGTGCGACAGGCTATTTATTTTTAGTTATTATTCGCTGTGAATTTGATGGATTACTTGCATGGGTCCATTCATTCTGTAGTTCGGTATCAACATCACGTGTTACATCGATAGCGTTATTAATTTCCTATGAGGCTGGTTTATTAATTGTTATATTCGACGCACATAATTTCGCTACCTACGAGTATTAATCATATATCAAATGCTTATAGAAGGACAGGGTTATATTAATATATTATTATAATAACAATGCAGATATTATATCCCATATATCCCACAAAAGCTTGTTTGCTACAACCTACGTCCTACTAGTTTATTCAATTGCTTTTGAAAATTGTTTGTTTAGATAATGTTGGCGTAACTGAGCTCTGAACTGTTGCAAGTGTTACTCATCTTATTCTACTTAACGCATATCAATAACCTTTTTTCTAATTATAACTTCATAACACGCGTTAATTCCAAGATCTCCATTGTATAATTTGAATCAATTGTTATTGTACAAGAAATTTGTGTATTTTATATGAACTTGTAATTAAGTTGACGCAGCTGTAGGTATTTATTTCTTAGAAACTGTAATGTAGTTTCTTTAATGTTGTTCCCAAGAATAGTGTGTTACGAAACAAGTGTCGATTTTCATGTTTTTTTTTTTAAATATTTACGGAACCGTATTTCTGTATTAAGTGTTTGAACAGTGAATATGTTTTCATCTACTACTTTTTTGCTATGAAACGAATAAAATGAGCTTTTATATGTAATTCACTCTTGGAGAACGAAAGACTTCTTCACAAAAATCTCTATATTTTTAAAGTTTCCCTTAAACTTTTTCCAACGTCTAAACTGTCTACATTTTTCCATTGCCTTTTTATCCAGTTTTGAAGTTATCATTGTTTCTTATTAGTAAGTTACACGAGTATGAATCATAGCCGTGTTGTGGTAGGTAGGTAATAGTGTACAAGGTTATGAAAGCGTGGCCTTTGTCTAGTGTGCGCCTGCGCCACCGGAGGGCATACTTGCGATTCTTGGTGTATTGTCCGCCTTAATGTGATTCTATTGATACGTTTGGGTCTCTTGTATGCTGGACATATTCTCCAGATACACGCTTCGACGCTTTTCTAAATATGTCCTCTGTTACACTCATTCAGTTGCTATCAGTCACATTGCGAAGATCACCGCCTCCTAGCCTTAGTTACAGGGTGGTAGGGACAGTGACGCGCAAACTGAAACTGAATTTAGCACATGATTCTAGGCGTAGCGTAGACATTTTTAGTAGGTTAACAAAAAAATAAAAAAATGCCGTGTCATAGAAAACCGGTCAAAACGTATGGAACAGCATTTTTTTTTTAAAAATAACCTACGATTTTTTTCAACGTTGGTTCAGAATCATGTACTGAATCCATGGTAACGCAGGTTGCGTGCATGTAGATTGGTGTCTGAAATTGTCTTTTGAGGAAAGAACCACACAGATCGAGTGGACCTGTCCAGTCAGTGCACTCATTTCTCAGTAATCATGCAGCTCAACTCAGAACTAAGGAGCTCAACTGTGATGTCTCATTGTGCGTCTATCTGCCACTGAAAGTCCCGCCAAAACCGGTCTAGCTGGAACAAACAGACAGACACAGACAACTTCTTTTTTGTTCGTCGTAAAAAAAAATCTTTATTCATTTAGTAACAAACAGACACTTCAGTTTTGTTTATTTGAATTGATGTATAGATTTACTTGCCTTTTCTTTGCTAGAACCGATTATTTTGCTCACATTGCACATGCATTGAGACAGGGCGGGTAATACCGCCTTGCACACCGAAACACGATTTTGGCTTTGTTCTATAAGATAAATATGTTTCTCTGGCGAATGTATGTGCACGACTTTGTCGTGTGCGGGCCCATTTGTTTGCAAATATGAAGGTCTACGCATAGTTGGAATATTAGTACGTACCAATTTGAATAAGTCGATGGCGGTTTTTTTTGTAGGTACTTAAATGATAAGATAGTCAAAATCTATTGTCCGACATTGGTCGAAAATTACTTAAATGTTTTTTTTCCGGTAATCAAGCCACATTAACATTACAGTGTGGGTAGGTGTAGTAAACTTGAGATTGGCAATTTAGACAATGCAGAATTACTTTTTAAAGTTTTTATTACGCTGCTATTTATATAAAACAGCGTCTTCAAATGCACCGGGGCGTACCATTTTAGTTGAAGTGGTCCAATTTGTAACGAATGCATCGGTCCGCTGCGCACTCGCTGGCGACCTTGCAAGGTCGCGCTTGGTGCATCGCATTACCCATCTATAAATATTTACACACCCGGAAAATTTGAAGAACATTTGGTTGTCAAAAACCGGAATAATAAGTCGCATAAAAACATTCATCGTTTCATTTTCTCGTCCTCTCTTGTTTCATTCAGGATAATCTTTTCTACACAATACAGTCGAATGTCGCAACTTTTGCCTAAAAGTAGAAATCAAAGAGTATTTTGGCAGTTATTTTGTTTCAATACTACGTGTTACGAATATAACCGCAGATAAAATGTTTTCAAAAAAATATAGGACACAGAATTCCTCATGCTCATTCATTTCAATATTGAGGAAAACCACATTGGCACGTGATTGTGGTTGTGAATACAAACTACACTCTACTTTTGACACTATGTTAATGTATTGGTTAATTAATATTTATCGAATTACATATTAATTTTTACCTGCCAAAAACATACGTTCAGCCAACAAAAGAGAGTCGATACATAGCAGAAAGCATTCGGGCAGTATTCATGCCATCCCGTAGTTGTCTGAAACAAAAAAATGCTTTGCTATATGTACCGTGCTAATGTATTTTGTGTCAAAATCAAAATCAATATATTTTATCTCACGTAAACCTACGGAGGACCGTGGACCTAGCTAGGACGATTCATAAGTGCCCATCACTTATGAATCGTCAGAAGCTAGGTCCACGGTTACAATTGGTCGTTTCCTATGGAGAAGAGGCGGCAACAACTCCACGGTTACTCTTTAAAAAATAATTGTCTTTTATTTCAAATTACAGTGTTAATACGTATGGAAGGACGGTGTAGGCTTGTCAACAAGTACCATTTAATTAACAAATAGACGTTACTCTTTAAAAAATAATTGTCTTTTTACAATGTTTTCAAATTATAGTGTTAATACGTATGGAAGGACGGTGTAGGCCTGTCAACAAGTACCATTTAATTAACAAATAGACGTAACTCTTTAAAAAATAATTGTCTTTTACAATGTTTTCAAACTACAGTGTTAATACGTATGGAAGGACGGTGTAGGCCTGTCAACAAGTACCATTTAATTAACAAATAGACAATAATGGTCTACAAATCTGCAGTCTACAAACAAGGCCTACAACGTTCTCAATTCAACAAAATAAAATAAAAAAATATAGGAGAAATAAAATATTAAAATTACAAATCTTCATATTTAAACCAAATGACATGATTACCATTTCAACTGTAACAAAATTGAATTAATATCCTGTTTACAGAAGCCACTAATAAAGAGTTGAAATTAGGGTTATGCATAAAGTGATAAATAATGAGAAAATTATGTCAAAGAAGTAAAAAAAAATATTGAATATTAAAAACATAAAATAAAACTCCGTGTCCCGTTTTGTTCTTCCTCTCAGTGTACAATAACGAATACATGTTTAAATAGTGGTACATAAGGGTGTACCAACTAATTAGACGAATTAGCCTAGCCCTCTTCCGCTCTCCTACTTTTCTGTGGCCGATCGGGTAAACAATGATCATGGCTTTGTAAAACCGGTCACCTTAGTTCACTATGTGGAATGCAATAAATATATTGAGTATTGAGAATTTTTAAGTTTTAATTTGCGTCTACTCAGTATCTAGTCAAGTCTCTGCTATCGCTCTTCCAAGTATGTCCTAAGTTTCAAGCTCAAAACTTAAAGCATTTATTTCAATTAAACCAGTTACAGGCACTTTTGAATAGGGCTAATATTATAAATGTTCGAAAAAAATGCAATTTCAAAGAAGGCATAGAAAAAAGGAGATAATAGAAAAATATAAAGAAGCTTTAAACGTCTTTGGATGGGATTATTCCCGTCCTTGACGCGCGGTACGGACAATGTATGGCGCTAGTAGTATGAAGTTAGAAGAAGAATAAATAAATAAATAAATAAAAGTTACTCAATTGTGACGTCACTTCTACGATATTGCTGTCCTTGTCTAACACTTATTTTAAAACATTTATAACTTTTAAATTTAAGCTTTAACACTTTTAATAATATTGTTTACACTATTTGGAAACAAATATTTTTTTGCGTTAAAAAAATGTCATCATCCCTATTATCAAGGAGTCGGCCAGACAGAAAGATGAAGCTAGTTGCCCATTCCAAAGCGTAGTAGGTTTACAGACGCAATTGCTTATTACCAAGCATTACCGAATGGTAACGTGTTTGTAACAATTATGGAGGTATCCATTACGGGTGCCATTCCAACAGATAATCCACAGGTCTTCCGGTTCTATGCAGCATCCGCATGTTCGCGCACCTTTGTTACATCCTGATTCTAAGCTAGGCAAATTACTGGCATTAATGCTATTTCTTATTTGCGTAATCTGCACGGAAAAATAACACCCTTCACTTTATGGTATCGGGAAATCTTTTGCGGTTTTGATTCGGATTTGCTGCATTGTGAAACACTGTTAGATCGTCAGAAGACTTTAATTTTATTTCTGCGGTATTATAACGTTCCCTTGGCCCTGAGATTTCTTTGTCTAATATATTTTATTTAGTATTATAGTAGGTACATGTAGTAAATGATTTAATATTTTATTATACTTATCAGATAATAAATGCAGAGGAATGAGGAAAATATCCTGAGGAACGTTTTGAGTATTAATTTGGATGGCTATGAGAGTAGGGGAGACCAAAGAAACGATAATATGTTTATTTCTGTAAGCAGATCATAAAATACACTCAATAGTCAATATTTTAAAACTATATGGCGCCGGCATTTCCTAGGTGACTGATATCCCGAAGTGAAGAAATACCGAAACAAACTCAGACGCCGTGTCAGGACCATAGTCCTTTTTTTTTTTTTTTTGGGTGGGAAATCATCAAATGACTTCTCCCGCTCTGGGTGGAGCGGGAGGGTGTGTCAGACTTTTATTGACTAAAACCCACCCGTGTTCCTTCAGTCCACCGTTATCTCTTTTCGAATCACCCGCGACCCTGAGGCGTCGGCCCTATCGGACCCCGTCAATTTGTGCTGATATCTCTTTGAGTCGCGCGTGGAACACGACACGCCATCGACCCGGGCCTAGTCCTTACCGGGCGGCGAGCTACCCATTGCTCGCCGTCCGCAAGCCCGCGCCTACGGTGGCCGGGAATCTGCAGGCGACTCCCAGGGCGTCTCCTGCGGCGACTAGTGGGGCCGTGACGGCTCTCTCCCTCACGCGCTCCGCCTCCTCCTTCGCAAGCATTACGTGGATGGAGGTGACGGCTTTCCATTCTCTCTCGCTCCGTACCATGGCCTGGACCAGGGCCGGACGCGAGAGATCGCCGCCGCCGATTTCCTCCGCGAGGACACTGTGGTGCTCCGCCCAAGCTGGGCAGACCTCCACCGTATGCTCCACCGTGTCCTCCGGGCGATCCACACAATGGTGACACCCGGGCGTTTCCTCCCGCCTTATGCGAAACAGGAACCTCCTGAAACAATCGTGTCCGGTGAGGACCTGTGTCAGGCGGAAGGTGAGGACGCCGTGGCGCCTCTCCAACCACTCCTCGAAGAGGGGACTTACCGCTGCTATTGTGGCGTGCCCAAGGACCATGGTCCTGGAAGGGCCTTTTGAAGAAAGAACCATTGCAGCTTTGAGTTGACTGGTCTCAACGACGACATGGGCTATGTGACAGAGGAATAGACTGTGTGAAAGATGATATGGCTAGAAAGAGGGTGACTACCGAGACGTCGACTACAAATAAGACACGTTCCGCCGAACCCAAAATGAATTGGGATAAGGGCAAGGGAATGATGATCAGACAATAGAGCACAGCTCTATTAACAAATACAAAGAACTTCTGAAAATTTAGTTTGCATACGAAATAGAAAACACGCCTTACTAATGAAGATGCCATGTAAGTCGTTTATTTTGAAACCGAATGAGTTTTAGTCGAATTAATTGCTACATCTTTCCCTGTTTTGGTAATAAGTAAATGTGGACATGGTAATTATGAGGAGCATTCCATTATCAATCGAACGTATTTATCTACGACTAGTAACAAAAGGCTCGATTCTCTGGTAAATCGTTGAAAAATCCATTTGATATTTATGGCTAACCCTAGAAACATTCATTGATATATTGATTATATCATGCCAAACATAAATTCGAATAAAAATCTGTTATTAATAAAGAAAAAAAAAAACACATTAATGACATTATGGTAAAGAAAAAAGTCACCACTGCTCTAAAAACGGTGAAGAAAAACCGGCATGTCCTAAAACCAAAAGAGTTAAAAGGCTTGTGACATCCACTAATCCGCACTGGGCCCGCGTGGTGGATCGTGGCCCACTCCCTCAGACAGAGAGGAGGCCTATGCCTATGCATTGGGAACATAATAATTCTGTTATGATGAAGATGAAAGAGAAAAGTGTGTAGAATCGTGATTCTTCGAAAGCAGATAACATGCCCCAAGATTATATAAGAGGCGCGAAAATAGAACAGTGTGAGATATTTAGTATGTGCAAGAAATGTACAATTCGAAAGCAATGATAATCAGCAAAGACGGACCCGTGAATGATGTAACGAGGAAAAGAAAATTAATTGCTGGTTGCAAACTGTAACAACTTTTTCAATACAATTCGTAATAATTGCTATCATCACTAACTATAATCATCGAACGAACTAGATCTTAAATACCGAGTCATATCTTGTAATGAACCTAAAGAAAACGTGTCTGTAATCGTATGCTGGCAGCATTTTATACTGTTGCGTAACAAAATTAATGTGTCAAGTGATAGACAGACAGATATTATTTTAGGTATATTTTGATGCTCTTCTGAAATATCTGATTGATATTCCATTTGTGAAAATTTAGATAAACCGAATATATCTGTATTATTTGTTGTTTTCATATTATGGAGTATTCCATTCATTTATATATCAGAAAACGTGCTCCTTCGATGAACGTTTTTTTTTTTTTTTCGTAATTTCAAGCAAGAAAAGCCTGGGCATTCCACAATTGCGGCGATAAGTCCCCTCTTTGAGGAGTGATTGGAGAGACACCACGGTCAAGCACATGGTGGAGGTCTGCCCAGCTTGGGCGGAGCACCGCCGTGTCCTCGCGGAGGCCATTGGCGGCGGCGATCTCTCGCGTCCGGCCCTGGTCCAGGCCATGGTAACCTAATTCATCCGACGATTACTCACTCTCGCGTTTTCTCGTCGCGTCCATATCTGTCACTTTTCTCGTTTTCTGACCGCACTGCCATACAAAATACTCGATTCGTTCTGTCAAGCTTGATGTTTTCTCGTTAAATCCTGACATGGCCACCTAATTTATCTCGCATTTTGAAAAATCAACATGAGAAAATCACCGATTTTCATTCAATTAAGTCGTCCTCGATTTTGAAGACGAGATGTGTAGACAAAATTATGATCCATTAAATTTAAAAAAATCCAAAATAACATGGCAAATTCATAATTATACAAATTTTTGGGATAATTTTATTATACAACATAATGATAATGTAAATACTTAGTTTTAAACTACATTCTATATACATTAGAATGAAGTTCCTTTCGGCGGACACTATTACATAGAGGAGCATCACGTGCAGTAATAACCAGTCTCTTTGCCAATTATGGTGATTAACGAAATCTAGGGATTTTTGGCTGTTGTATGGCAATAACAAACCCGCGCAACATAATTACGAAAATAGCCAGTTAATTCCCCAAGCTTGATGAGTAACAGCAATATCATGGGTTTTATTTATGGTGATTGTTACAATATCAACCGGTGTCGTATTGTGACCGTCGGCCGATTTATCAATTGTGCTGATTATCTTGTAAGTATATTATGTGCCACAAATTTTTTTTTCATGCCACAGAAAAACAGTAAAAAAAGTCTGGTATAAGTCGGACCTAAAATCAATAATAGTACAAACTAATTCCATGCGTAAAATCGACCGATGTTGCAATGATGAAAATTATTTGGTTTTTATAACTTGCTACATCATCGGTATCACGTGGCGAGATACAGAATTGTCAAAGTGCTTTTTTCGGGTTTACTCGAGCTTAACAGTGAAGCATTAGGATGACGTCGAAATCGTAGAAAAATTTCTACAAATCGAGATAGAGAGCGTTCTCGCGCTTGTCATGTTAGCTCTGCTGCGTCGGAATCGCCAGCAGATTCCCGGCCACCGAAGGCTGCCCATTACTCGCCGTCCGTAAGCCCGAGCTTACGGACTTCGAGTAATGGGTAGCACGCCGTCCGGTAAGGACTCAGGCCCGAGTCGACGGCGCGTCGTGTTCCACTCGCACCTCAAAGAGATGTCAGCACTGAGACGTGGTCCATTTGGGCCGATGCCTCCCAAGGTCGCGGGTTGTTCGAAAGAGATACCGTGAACCTGGCACAGGCAACAGAAGGAACACCGGTGGATTTTAGTCAGTAAAAGTCTAACACGCCCCTCTCCCAGAGCGAGAGAGAAGTCATTTGATTATTTCCCACCAAAAAAAGACAAAGAAAAACTGGGAAAACTAGCGTAGATAGATATATCTAAAGTCAGCGTCCATTTCATTAAAAGAATGCGTACAGTCATGTAGTTTGTTTGTGAAAAAAAAAGTTTATTTGACATAGCATAACTCTCTAAGTATATTCAAAATAATTCAAATTCAAGATTGTACTATAAATTCTTACCTAATAATTCCATTACAGATTATAATATCTGCAGTTGCCATCATAAAAAAAAAACTCAAGTCGTTTTTATAAAAAATGCAAATGAACTGTTTGTTCGTCATGTAAATAATAATCACAGAATCGCGTTTTTAAGTACGTAACATGCCCATTGGAGACGACCATTAACAATTCAAATGATTGGAACTAAATGCCGCGTACAATGGCAAAGTTTGCGTAGAAACATCTGGATGGCGGAAAATGTTCGCACGATACCCTATTAGCATTAGTAAACGATCGATAAGAAAAACTTGTTTTTGATTAAACACTTATAATGTATACAAGTAACCGAAGCTGTTGGGGTAGGTCTCGGTTCTCAGCCTATAGTACCAGGTATTTGATTGACGCAAGTTAATAACTTACGTAGGTGCATAAGTGATTGTGTCACGATATGTTTTTACTAATAATTGATCACTTAGCTGTCGTTGTCTATTACAGATAATTGTACAACTAAAGTAAAACAATAGTAAAGACTATTAACTCAATGAAGGGATTGTTTATCTTGAATACCGTGTATACACTTTGTTTCAAGTGTTTATACCATCCTTATAAAATTATTTAGTCTCATGAAGTTTGCGTACAATATGAATTTGTTATCCATTTTAGGAGTTCTTTTACCATGGTTCTTGGTAAAACTTTCGAAAAGTAAAGGCATTGTGATGAGGGGAGCTGTCTTCTTGAGAAAAAAGCTGGTTCTTAGCAGTTTACACCTTCAATAAAGTGATGGATTTAATGTGGCACTTTGGATTTTTAAAGTGTCCGTTCTTTAAGCATATTAATGCATGTACATAATGAGGAGGAAATGCATATGACTAAGAGAGTGACGAATGAATAGTTTGATGGATGGAAACCCAGGAAAAGATGGATGGATTGTGACAAAAAGGCTTACAGAAAAGAATGGTAGAAGACAGGAATATGCGCTGACAAGCAGAATAACAAACAAAAACGTCAAGTAGATGAATTTCCCCTGCTTCTTACACAGATTCATTCAGAAATAATCAAAATGAATCTGACTGTTTGTAGGGAACGCTTGTCACATGACTCCGACTAACCCTTGATTATAATTATTCTCTTGCTGGTCTTTTTGTCGGGTAATTGCTGTTCCAATGTTTGTTTAAATAGCATAATATTATGCCTTTTGTCATTTCAAGGTCATACGATTCTAACCTTTAATGCCTGTAGTGAAACTGATAATCACTGATGCTAATAATTGTTCACTTTGTATTCAGTGGGAGTTCAATTTCTTTATTCCGTTTCATGTAAATAACAAATCCATTGTGATTGGTTTATTGACATTTGAGACTTTTAGGTGAAATCTTTTTTAAGTTTGCATTTGCTTCAACTTTCTAATTGTTTCGAGGTCTTTGTGGTGTGGTTGTGAATGCAAAGAGACTCCATGCCAAAGAAAGTAATGCAACCGTTGTAACTGTTTACTTGCTATATTGTGCATTTTCCTCGCGAAGTCGCGGTGAAATAATGTGTTTGTTTAAAATAAGATGAAAGCGATCTTACTTTAGCTTTCACAGGTATTGTCGCCCTAAGAAAGTGTTTTCTCTTCAACTTGACGTCTTGACACCTTTGTAATTAGCAAATTATGAGAACTGGCGATAATTAATCAAACCGTTTCATATTGAAGATAATTTTGATTTAAAATAAAATGCGGTGTATTTTTAAATACTTACTCGTGGTTATTTCAGTTTTACGGTCTACAAAGAATCCATTAGCGATGTTACCACAACAAACTACGTCTAATTGCGTATTAGCACTTCATCCACATACACAGAGTATTTAATACGAAATTAATTGCCGAATCTTCACAACAATAGAGGTGAGACACACTTCACAGGCAGACGCAACTTATGAGGGATTTACACGGGTCGATTTTCGGCGTACAGCTACTCCCTTAGCAAATCGCCTCACAAAGCCGCATAGCTACCCCATTTACAGCAGAACAATAGGTTGACTGGGTGCACGATACAAGCTCGTGGTCGAGCGGTGGAACAAATTTGTATCGACACCATCGCCTCCTTCGGCCACCGCTCCAAGCCGCTGGTTTCGTGCCCGCAGCGTTAATGGCAAGCAATCGGAATAAAATCGGCCGATTTTAGCCACACTCCAAATGCAACATATCGCAAGCAAAGTTAACAAAGTTGCGATTTTAGCCACCTGCTATTTGAGATTTGCTTTCTACATTCGATGGTCGATTTTCGCCGTGCGGCTTAGTCGTGCGGTGAAAATGGACACGTGTGAATACACCAATATGCATATTCTAATAGAGCTGTTATTCATGTCTTGTCTTCTTATCTGGTCGACATGTTTTTGATGTAACGGTAACATTGCGTGCTGTTACGATGTAGTTTTTAATTGAACGTTGCGCAACAGCAATATAATACCGGATCGTTTCAATTACTTAATTAGCGTTTGATATGCAAATGTTTGTCGAGACGGATTTTCAGAACTAACAAACAACATGTTTCTGTGGTTAAACGCTTTACTCGTCTCTGCTGTATCTTTTATCGCTGAAATATTACAGAACACATTTTGAAGACAGTATAGAAATAAGCTCTTAGGTACCCACTACATACCATCTAACTTTTTTGGTTAGGTATAAATGTAAAGCAGTAGACCAGTAAAATACATGGGTACGTAGAAGCACTTATGAGCTCCCATTATTTATTATTTCTTTGTCCTCATGTATTGTTACTGCCATTTTTACTGTTATTTAATGTCAACTAATTGTATTAATCAAATCGTCGTTAGCAGTGAAATACTGACGTAGGTAGGTATTGTTAGAGTACCGTGGGAATTCAAATTGATTGCAACTTTATTTTATTTTCCTTCTCATAACAATTAGCTGAATTACAGAGCATTTCACATTTAATGTCTTTTGTCAAGGATGTGATGTATGCAATGGCATGTATTTTTACAACTTGACGACAAATCATAATACATATTGTAATTAAAATGTTCGTACTTTATTTTTGGCATTTAGACACGGCTTGGTGTTTTTTCAGACATATTTATCACTATTAACATCGCAGAACATGCAAGATAACGTATCGCATCGAAATGTCACGCCGACATGTTCCTGCCGACTCCAAGGTAACTTATACAGAGTGAAAATAAACTTTCAGTTTGTTATCATCCCGTTTAACTTTCACTTTCAATCCAGTGACATCTCGTTATTTAATCATTTAATTAAACTTCACAACTGCTCTCAAAACGGTGAAGGAAAACATCGTGTGAAACCGGCATATACAACCAAAAAATCGAAGACCTGTGACATCCATCTACCAACCCGCACTGGGTCGGCGTGGTGGATTATGGCCAACTCACTCTAACAGAGAGGAGGCCTGTGTGTCCCAGCAGTCGTAACATAATAGGCTGATTATGCATGATCGGCAACATGTTTCTTATCTAAGTGATTATTTAAAATGGTACGAATCGACTCGTGAGACATAGAAAGTTCAGCGGCTATCACTCTCAAACTTGATTATCAGTCAGTATTTCCTTCAATTTTGCGATCTTAACTTCAGTTGAAGATGTTAATGGCCTACCAGAGCGAGGCAAATCTTCCATCACATCTCGACCAGTTTTGAACGCTTTGTACCACTCATAAGTAGTGTTTTATAAAGTCGAGTCACCGTAAGCCTTCTGTAACACTGCGAAATTCGCCCTTACTGCACAAAGGGACATAAAAGGTGCTGAAAGGTCAATGTCAAATAGAGCTATGCATACGAACTTAATGTCACAAGGCGGTAATATGATGTTACCAAAACTACTTTTTGATGTGTGCCGTTTTTGAGAATAAACGACATAAACGCGCGTAGGCAGTCGTAGGATGTAGTTATTGCTGTAATAACTACGCTTTTGAGGCGTAATTGGGAGCAGCATGTCGTTATTTAGGTTCATAAAACAATTCATTTAGTTGTCTCTGCAACTAATGGAGAAAGGTAATCGGGAATTATACTTGCAGTTCTTTTGCCGCCCTTTGCCCTTATATTTCTAGGAATCGGCGCTGTCTTAAATTCTTCTTTGTAAAGAATAGAGTGATTGTTTGTGAATATCATCCCTCACCCAATCCATCTTGAAAACGATACTTCACCTGAAACGTACGTGCCTATTAGATGAATCTTACTAATATAAATATTGCAAATAGCTTCTGGCCGCGACTACGCCCTCATGAAATTTTCTGAATCAGTTCAGTTGTTCGTAAGATCAACAGGCTCACATATTTTACCTCTTTATAATTAGTGTATTGATTGATCATCTACTATGCAAACTATGTTCTATGTTCTATGTTAGAGGGTTTGGTTTCCGCACTTAGTCCTTCATGTGGACCATTGTGCGTGGTACTATGCAAACTATTATATGAGCGAGTAAATACATTTGTGCTCCTCTTAATGATTGCTTGATAAAACTAATTCTTTCACGCTTGTAATTTTAATTGTAACATGGTTTTATGCATAAAGGATAAGTTGCCGTTAACACTTTGTATGCGTTGCAATTTGAATTAAATACATAATAGCGTGATGTTATTAGTAATTAATTAAATAAAACAATGGATTGTTGCAACGTTTTTTAATACAAAACGTTTTGTTTGTATGAAAACTTTGTTTTTTGTGTTTCATAACATAGTGTTTTTACATAAATAACTACTTATTTCATAATGCTGATTGATAAAAAGCAATTATATAATTATATACAAAATACAACAAAGTTTTAGAACAACAAAAGCCTGCCTTTTGTTGTTCGACGACGTATTTTTGACTTTAAATAATATCCAATTTAAACGTCCTCTTCACATTTTATAGTAAATAAAACTGTCTATCGAGGTCTTATATGTATGCATTTTTAGCAAATTCGGATTAATTGAAACAAGCACTTATTAAGTCTGCAGCAAACACTCAAAATGAATTAATCTAGTGTTTTCAGACACACAACGTTCGCACTCTAATCTGTCTCAATCTGTCAAAAATTCTTCTAATATTCAAGGTGGGCCAAAAGAAGTCATCCGATGTTGTTTAGCTCTCTTTTTTTTTTAATGAAAAACTTCGATTCTGTGTTTTGATTATGTTTTATTTGAACCTTTAGAATTTTATTGTTCAAGTAGAGAAGATTATATCGGCCAAATGGGCGCCGTCACAATTGTTTGTCATACGGGCTCGTTTTATGGCATTTATCATAACTTCAGCGAGAACTTCGGGCGATAGATTCTCGCACTCGTGTCGAATGTTGAGGGCTTCCAGACTCTCGGGCTTGTTCACGTAAACACGGGACTTCAAAAAACCCCACAAAAAAGTCTGGAACGCTTAAATCGAGCGATCTTGCGGGCCAATGCAAATCGCCAAAAAGAGGAGATGAGGCGGCCCGGGAACGCTGCCTTCAGAATAACGGTTGTGGCTCGCGCAGTGTGTGCCGTTGCTCCGTCCTGTTTGGACCACATGTCCCTCAGTCCTAATTCGTCCAATTGCGGCAAAAAAAAAACTCGTTTCCGGCGACAGCTCGACATCCTCGGCAACAGCGGCGATATTCTCGGCAGAACGGGTGCTCCGGGACCGGCCACTCTTGGCAACGTCGCGTGCGGTCCCATACTCTTCAAGGTTGGTGTTTTCGCAGTGTTTGCGCAGTAGGTGTCGGACGGCCGGGGAATCGGCGACGGAATTCGCGCTGCGCCAACACCACAGACTAATTGTTACCCAAAAAAATAGACACGATTATTCCGCGTTCTTGGGGAGTGTATCTCTCAATGGCTTGTTCACTTGTATTCTGCATCTGTCTAGTCCAGAAATGTCAAAACAGATTTGACATTGGCGGCCATTTGCAAAAATTAGAGCATCTTCCAATAGGGTGATTACTATTGGCCCACTTGTTACCTACATTTTTGACATTTGTTTGTCGTTGAGGTGTGACTGCGACTAGGTGTTGTACGTTATTAATAACGTGAATTTGCCTTCTGAGTAATGTGAAATTGATGGCAGCATTTGGTAAATTATCCTTAATCGTGCACTCTCGTAGACCGTCAGGTCAGCTAGTGGTCAAACAGAAATTATAATAAATAAAAAAGATGATTTTCAACTAAGAACTCATGCAAACATTTAACAGATACCTACACAGGTAAATAGATATTGAAATGTACCATAACTATACGATACACCATTGAATATTCCACGCTCACGTTTTGGCATTAATCAGGCACGCCTTCTGAGTAATGTGAAATTGATGGCAGCATTTGGTAAATTATCCTTAATCGTGCACTCTCGTAGACCGTCAGGTCAGCTAGTGGTCAAACAGAAATTATAATAAATAAAAAAGATGATTTTCAACTAAGAACGCATGCAAACATTTAACAGATACCTACACAGGTAAATAGAGATTGAAATGTACCATAACTATACGCTACACCATTGAATATTCCACGCTCACGTTTTGGCATTAATCAGGCACCTGATAAGTTGCGAACAGACAGTTTTTATTTACATTAATGCAGATGCGATCACATACGTTTTGTCCGTCTGACTGTATGCACGTAGGTATTTAGCGTATTTTTAATTTGCTTTAACATCATGCATACCGAAGTATGGTGCGACGAGAATGGCTGATTAATTATTGCAAATGTACCGTCATCAGCTCAACGCATTGCCACGAATAATTGTACTTCTATATGGTAGTGTTCCAATTACAGGCGCATCTTGAGAATGACCTTTTGAATCCTCGAGTATTTTGATTCGGTTGTGATGTGCTGTGAAGTAACCATATGTTTTAGTCAGTTAATAATTATGTTGGCATTAAGTTAACCTGGTGCATGATTCTTAACACTCTTTTTACCTCCAGTGAGAGCTTCATCGAACCACCTGAGACTCTTCCAACTGGGCACGCGTTACCGTGGGCGACTTGGAAATCCCCAAAATAGACTACAAACCCAAGGCGGCCGTAGCAAAGAGAATCTCCACAGGTCGTTTATATATAGACGACTCGGACCTTAAGTGTTTATGCTGCGTCTCTGCAAACAATTGCCCACCTTCCATTTTGCGCCGCATGCCCTGTCACCTGTGGATCTTATAACTGCGTCATCAAATGGATTTCGCGTGGCTGTGTTCTGGGCTTAACAAGATATGTAAATTTTCTCAAGAAGAAGAATTATTTCATGATTCACAGTCGAAAGCTTTTGACTGATCAGAAAGGATACCCCAAGGTAATGCGATACATCAAATATATTATTTATTTTTCCTCCAGTACTATACAAATCAGATTGTAGATAGTACACATTGTAGCATTATCATGGCAGACGGGATCGTGACCGGGGCGCGCGCCACCTATTTATATAGAATTCCTCGATAGCCGTCAGAAGGCGAATGGCACATTAACAGGCTATCGGCTCTAGATAACTGTTAGCACTTAAGTGTGCTCCTATGCGGTCAATTGAGACTGTTCATTATGGACGTACCTATACTAGGAAATCGTGTCGAGTTGAAGTTACTGGAAGGGTAAATGTTTATATAACTGATCCTTAAAACTTATTGAACTTCCAATGATGTACTTTTTTTTTAAATTAATGAACCTCTCTAATTATTTTTTTTACTTTTAAGTCCTTATGCTGTTGGTAGTCATTGATATGACCTGGACTTGGAGTAATTCGCTAAAATCATTGAAACTTTTGTCTCCTAGTTCCACTGTAGTGTTTTCTGACGCTGACGCAGAATTGAATTGACATGTCAAATAATTAAAATTGCGGGTATGCTTTAAATGTATCTGTCTTACAATTCTCGAAATACAGCCGAGAAGTGGACACCAAGCAGTGGTGTGAAACGAGTTTAGAGCTTCATAATTATTTTCAGCTGTAGTGTGCCCAAGGAAAAAGTTAATCCAAATTGGCTTTTCAGATAGATATGTCTTCTGGGTCTTCAAACAGATGTTCTGGGTTGGTGACACATCCTATTAGTTATTTACGAATTTCTTAACATTATTGTCAAGGTTTAATGTTTTTTTCTATATCATTAGAACATTTAAAATAAACTTTCATTTTAAGATATACTTAATTTCCAAATGGAAGACCAAAGAAACGATGGATGTACTGTGTGCCAGATGATTGGCTAGAAAGGGGGTGTCTACCGACATGACAACAAATAGTAGAAGTATGGAAGAAAAATACGCATTAGCCGACCCCAAATAAATAGGGATATAAAGCGCAAGCAAGAGGCAAGAGACTGATGACTTCATTTGTAAAAGAAAAATCTTTCCATATTCCTTGTCCTCCAATATTAATTATTTACTTTTAATATCGGCGGCGGCTTGGAGTGCCATTAAAGGGATAAAAAGATTTAAGATGTCACAGATACGGGCTGAGCAAGACGAGATGAGTTGCACTCACACTGTCATTTGCAAGATGTAACGTATTATCTTATCCTTATTTATTAATTTCTTTACATTACGTGAAGGTTTTGTTTTTTTTTGTAATTATTTTTATTTGAAGTGTTCGCCGAAGTTCTTATTTTTACTGTTGGTTGGAAACTAATTGGATTTCAGGAATCACAACTGCTGTTATGCGTAATAACATTATTTTTTGTTTCCGACTTCGATTTGGTGTGCCCCGAAGTAAGCGGACTTTTAAATTGAATAAAAAAAATACACTTTATGAATACTTTGCTCCCTGCAAGAAATATAGGCTACCATCTTGATCATTTGTACGAGGGCGACACTGAAAGTTTTTAGAACTGGCCACTTGTAAACGATAAAATAAAAATAAAAGTTAAAATTTTGTAAATGGAACTCTTTGTCAATATTATTGTGTATGTTTTGTATTAATTTGTCATTTGTTTACGAATTGGCGGCAAATTGAAAGAAAAATGGCCTTGTCACGTCAGCATGAATTTAACGCGAGAAAATAATCGTGAAAAAACAAAAGAGTGACTTGTCATCAGATTCGGACAAGCTTAGGCATCGGTATGAGTCAAGTGCACAAAATCCTCCATGAACATTTAGCGGTCAGGAAGCTTTGTGCTCGGTGGATACCTCATAATTTGACAGAGGCCCAAAAACTCCTTCGTGTTGATTGGTTTCGTGAAATGGTTCAAAGATTTAACGGAGGTGACTACGGGTGACGAAAACTGGATTTATTGTTATGATCCTGAAACTGAGACAGTCTGCTGTCTGGGTGTTTCCTTCCTAGGAGTTCCAACGAAAGTGTAGAGAGGTCGAAGCGTGGGAAAAAAGATGGTGCCGTCGTTCTTCGGAAGGACAGGTCATTACACAAAAATTGTTTTAGAGGATCGAAAAACGGTTACTGCGGAGTGGTACACTAACAATTGTTTGCCACTTGTCTTGGAAAAAGTTCGGGAGAAACGACCTCGCATTAGGATCCTCCTGCACCACGACAACGCCTCGTCGCACGCACACCGCCAAGCAAACAATCGACTACTTGGCGACGTCAGACGTGGAATTACTGGGTCACCCGCAGCCCCGACCTCACACCTTTCGACCTTGCGATTTTTTATTAATTTCCGAAAATAAAAGTAATACTTCTAGGAAAACGTTTTATGGACCGAGGAAGCAGTGGCTGCATTTCAAAATGCCGTCGAAGAGACCCCTAAGGACGAGTCGGCAAAGTGCTTTTCTCAGTGGTTCCATCGGATGCAGCGATTTATTGATGTAAAAGGACACTATTTTGAAAAAATATAATGAAACTAATAACATGCTAGTTTCTTCAGGTTTTGATTTTCTATGAACTTTCAGTGTCACCCTCGTTTTATGTTCTTGTTTTTATATATTAATTGATAGCACAATAATATTTTTTTTCTGTTTATCATAAGATTCCATCAACCTTGCAAAAACCCCTTATTAATATTTTTTTATTTGTTTCAGGTAAGACGGTGATGAGGAAACCTTATGATACCTAACATAAGACAGCTAAGTTATTCCATTACTACAATTAATGTGGTAAGTGAAAATCATATTACGAAAATAACTACTAAGTCAAAGAAACTGCGTTTAAAGTTCTGACTCAAAACTAAATACTTTGGTAGATCGGGATAAAAACAAACCCTCATATCCCAGACGAAGTCCCTTTAATGTACTATACAGGGACTTCGCCATTCTGTCAAAAAAGTATTTGTTGTTAGTTTGGCACAACTGTTTTCCATTTTGGCGCTGAGTTTGTGTTGCATCTGTTGTTTATCTTTTCCCGGTACTTTTTTGACAGAGTAGTATAAACAAAGCCAGTAGATACATAACCCTTACTCTCGGATGTAGTGTAAAAAAATAACTTTGGTAAATAGTAATTTCTAAGATCGAATATCTGCATCACATTTCAATAAAAATCATGTAACAAAAGACAAACTGTACTAGTCCTTACATTAGAAACCTTGAAACTTTAGAATGCAAAGCGTGTACCACGACAAACTCTCAATACTAGCAAATGAATACAGAAATAAATCTTATTTAGATCGAATAGTACCTAAACTCACTATAATTTTACTATAATTATATTTCGTTACGAATGCTTTATCTGTGGCCCGTGTATGTTTAGCAGAGGCTTTGCTTTGGACTGGTTACAAATCAATTAGATGGACTCATTCTATCATAGTCTGGTTTTATTACTTCTGTCTGACAGCCAAAAACTGGAAGCCAAGCTGATAGCTTCATTACTTTTTATTAAACCCGATGATTTGTTTAATATAGTTGTGTAATTCAGCCATTCTTTGTAATACAGTTCGTTATTAATTAGATTATAAGATAACTGGCCTCATCGTTATCTATTATGCAAGAATATCGAAAAAGATTTGATGCTCAGACCAGGTACAACTTAGTCTATTAAACTACTCTCTAGTCGCATCAACTAACTGCACCACAGACACTGACACTGCACTGCATGCTGACAACGTTCGGTGCAGCCGCAGGCATGAGTAGTGGGAGCGAGACGACACTATAAGAGATTTTAGTACAGTCCGCGAGGCCTAAGCTGAGATTTGGATTTGTGTAAATGATTACCAATCGCACTAATGGAGGGACGCACAATGCCTCAGGCCGATTGAATAAACCGGTTTAAACCTATCGCGCTCTAGGCCGACCTACACTATACATATGTGCACTCACACAAATGCAAAGCTGAGCTTAGGCCTCGCGGACTGTAACCCTTTCTAACTGATGCGACGGCCACGAGTGTCGACATTCTAATAACATGACTAGTTCATGTAAATCAAAAACAGAAAAAACTTCGTAAAATGATAGTGCGAAACATTACGCCTGTATGCCCCGACGGGTTAGGCAGTGGTGCACCTATAGTACACCCACATTTCGCCAGTTATGTTGAAGTCCCATGTAATAGGGAGCGAGCCTATTTCCATCAACCGGGCACACATCCAAACTCCGGTAAAATGAGGAGCAAAATTACAATAAAATGGTCGTTTACAACGCATTGATATGTCCTGCAGCCATGCAGGTAGTTTATAAATAACAGCATCAGAGTGTTATCCGGATGTACTGTGGTGTTTAATGTGCCAACTGATTCCGCGATTGAATATGTTAACGATGTGATTAAAATAATATGCTGCTTTCTTGTGTCCGGCATGACTTGGCCACTAGCCTCGTAGTTCTCCAGGATATTTTCTATATCTAGAACTAACTGTTCCCCGCGGTTTCACGCGCATAAATCTTGATCCCGTGGGAGTATCGGGATGAAAAGTACTCTATGTCTTAATCCAGGTTATAAACTATCTGTGTGCCAAATTTCATTCCAATCCGTTTAGTCGTTTTTGCGTGAGAGTACTCTCTCACGCAAAAAAAACTAAACGGATTTTTGAACGGAAGTTTGTGAGGATGGATGGATGTATGTTTGTTACTACAAACATACATCCATCCATCCTCACAAACTTTCGCGTTTATAATATTATTAGGATATTTAATCCCATATTTTGTAGCTACATACATAGATAACCTCATGCCTCCTTCGCATGAGGCTAGGCAGAAACTACAAAACGCAACCTGCTTCGATTCTTACCAATTCCTTTTGTTCGTTTACGTTATACTTTTGGTCATACACGCACGCAGGTTGCGAGTACTACTCACCTGACCATTTTAAGAACGTCACCAATAAGGTCACAAATAGTTCTTCTTGACCAAAAGGCTTCGTGGTCTTTAAAACAGATATATATGGTAGCTGATATTCTCATCACTCATCATGATCAAGTTCATTAATAGTGCCGTGTCATCAGTTGTATTGTTCTACCCTCCTACTGCGTGGCATGTGCCTCTTCCTGATATATACCTACTACAACATGACTAATTCTGTGATGATTTTGAAAAAAAAAAATGTTGCACTTAACTCCGTGTTATTTATTTTTACATACAATCTTATGTTCCCGTACCTTAATTACGTATACAAAAAGATGTTTTTCTTGGCAAACAGCCAGAACAATACAAAACCTGTTTTTAATTCGTAATCTATTGCTTTTAAATTTTAATTCGTTTAACAGGGTCGATAACTTACAGTAGTGGTTTAATTTTCATTTAAAAATAACTCTTTGTTACGAATCATGTTTTTGTTTTTGGTGGGAAATCATTAAATGACTTCTCCCGCTCTGGGTGGAGCGGGAGCCCTCCTGCTCCACCCAGAGTGTCAGACTTTTACTAACTAAAACCCACCCGTGTGTACCTTCAGTTGCCTGTGCCAGGGCCACGGTTACTCTTTCGACCAACCCGCGACCCTGCCCGTTTGTTACGAATCTAGAATAGTAGTTAGTTTAAATAATCGATTGAATTAGTAAAGAATTGTTCGAGGAGGTAACTTTATTTACCTCTAGCTTTTAACAGAAGAAAATGGTCCAGTGGTCGCTGGTGCTTAACGCAAAGTGTTATTAAAGGTTTTTCCAACAAGAATTTCTCAGTAGCAGCCCGGAGTCTGGATTTACTGTATTACATGTGACTTAAACATAACTGGCGAAATTTGGGTGAACACTTCTGATGAACCGTTCGGGGAAAACGGGCGTGATGTTATGTCATGAACGCAAAAAAAAATGGTATAAAAAAAAAACTTGCTTTCGTCCTTATGTAGATATCAACTGCTATAATTATAACACATGCACGGTTTAAAACTTATATGACTAGTTGACCCCAAAAACATTGTTTTGGTTCCTTTAAAAAAAAAAATAGATGTTGGATTCTCAGACCTACCCGATATGCACTCAAAATTTTATACAAATCGGCCCAGCCGTTTCGGAGGAGTTTGCTAATAAACATTGCGACACGAGAATTTTATATAATAATAAATAGGCTAGCTGACCCCGCAAACGTTGTTTTGCTTCTTTTTTTTATTTTTATAGATGTGGCCAATTCTCAGACCTACCCGATTTGCACACAAAATTTCATACAAATCGATCCAGCCGTTTCGGAGGAGTTTGGTTTCGCAATGTTACAAACATTGCGACACGAGAATTTTATACAATACGAAGATTATGACGGACAATTTTATATACCGGCACTATATTTAATTATAATTATATTCACCACACCATATCCTGTTCGGTAAATATCTAGATGTTGTGTATTAAATCTATCTTTATCCGCTTGAATGGTTCAGGGTTCTTACTTTGAGCGTATAATAAGATGTTTTAGCATATTTATTATGGCTAAGCTATTTCCAAGATCAAAATTGGAAAAAACAGTGTGTAAAAACCAACTTAAAAGAGGTCAGTCTCTTGATTTCTTTTGGTGTTTTTTCTCAGAGTAATCCTCATCTAGTGTTTAAAATATTATTGACGTGTAAGTGTTACCAATAAACGCATTATCGAGGTTACGAATTAGAATATAAAAAAAAATGTTTAATATTTTACACCAATAAAACGCACATTACGACAAATTAAATGACATAAAATACACTCATACAAAGTAACCAAAACCCTCGTATTCATGAAATAAAAAGTAAGTAAATTTTGTCCAGTTCTCGATGTCAGGCCCAAGCACAATATTATATCTTTCTATCTTTACTTACACAAAACATCGTTTTTCATTTATCAAATTAGGGAATACTTTAAAATCACAGCTGCTGTTTGAAGTTTGGTGATCAGTTGAGCATTATTAGGACCTTTTTCAGAACCATTTTAGACCATTTTTTTAGAACCATTTTCAGGGTATTATTAGGACCTTACTCACAACACACCACATAACTTCTCATAATGTTTTAAAGTTTGTAAAATATAAATCAACGGCTCGCCAGCAACAGATGAACCATGAGAGGTTTTCGTTGAGTCGCTAAAATCAATTTGTGAATATGTTAAGTGTTTTAGAAATAAAGAAATACTTAATTAGAATAAATTTGCGAAACGTACATACAATCGCAATTATGAAAATTTAAGTATCCCTTTAGACCGTATGTTCTAGAAATCGTTGTTACTCTATAAAACCCTTTGTGCACGGCACAGTTTCTTTCCGGCACGGCGTTTAAGCCTCTCCGTAGAAAATATCAAAAGGTGTGTCCGTCAACAAGCTTCCTTAGTGATCCATACGCGACACTAACGACCGTGCCTACACACTGCTAACAAACCGTAGTTTTTCTTGCAGTGACAAAGATCTCCAAGCAAGGTATATAAGATGGTATTTAACATAGACACGTGTCATATAGGTACTGTAAGTGCAAAGTAAGGGTTCGGTGCGAAGATAAAGTTTCGTAAATTGACCATCAAACTGAACAAAGTTCTCTATGGGACCAACATCGTTGTCGGGAAAAGATAGTAAAGTCCCATACAAAACTTCAAAGTACCATACTCGACCCAAGTGAATGGGACACGAGTATTTATTTAGACACGCTGTTTATTTCCACAGCTCAAAAGGAAGTAGTCTATAAATTAGTAAAATTCTGTAGTAAAACACAGTAATTACTTAATTCTGTTGTAATTTTCCCTTTACCTAAACCTACGTAAAATATTCCGAAGGGCACACAATACATGATTTTTTCAATTAAGGAAATTGTCTGATGTTTTTAAAGGTATTATTACACATAATTGATTTGCAATTTGTATAAATTAGGCGAACAACATATTCCTATTGATAGTGATAAAAAGCCGTGCTGTGGGCGAGATATTTAAATTGTATATGTAAGAGTAAAAATACAGAGTGTGAATAATTTCCTTTACCCGGGCTCCTACTGAGAGATTATTTTCCTGAATTCCTAATTATTCCTGATATCCAAAACCCAAACACACTTTGCCCGACCTGGGAATCGAACCCTCACCTGGTTCCCAAGTCCGTCCAGTACCGCTTTGCGGCCGCTAGACCAAAACGAGGCAGGCAGTGGGTCATTATAAATCAGTATTATTCCATTTAATGACCACCAACTTAATCAATACAATATGCAATAAAACGAACTTAACACGCACGATTCATGAGCATTATTGTAGGTTAAAATTAACAAACTATTAATATCATCACAATTGATTAAAAATAATGAATCGGTATGAATAAAGCTCAAGTTTATTTTTTTAATTTTTAAGAACCTGATTACTTAATTGGTCCTATTATGTTTTTTTTTTTTTTTTAAGAATGCTCATTTTTTTGGGGAAATTTTCTAAGACTTACAACATAGACACAATTTCAAAAGGCAATTTTAATTAGTAAATTTGTCGGACGGTCCTGCAATGAGAAGTTTAAATAGAGAGAGCTGTATTTATTAACTTTATTGCCTGATATGAAAAGTGCCATTCATAGGCAACAAAAGCAGGTTCCTAATTGCCAGACACACAACCGATCTCTTCTGTGAAAATCATACCGTGAAAACTTAGGTGAAGTGAGCTTGACATGAACTGTCAAAAGTTCTAGTGTCAATCTTTATCATCATCTGAAATGACAACTCACATCAGGTTGTGGTTGTGGGCGAGATTTTTTCACAATAGACCGGCTGTTATAATGATGTGGGTGCTATTAAATACAACTCACGGTTAAAAACACAAGGTACAACACAGAGCATAACTGTTCACACTTTACCATGCAATCATTATGTTTTTGAAACGTAACACCTACCATTTAAAAAGCTTTGTTTCAACGTAGGAAGTAAATGCGTGTGTTTTGGCTACGAATTATTGTGTTTTAATTGTTGATTACCGCGCCTTTTAAGTGGAAAGCTTTTTCTACAGGCAAAAATTAAATGCCTTAGATTCGAACTTACTTATAGCATTATACAATATCTTTTCCTCTTAAAATTTCGTGGTATTCCGTAATAAGGACGTCAATGTCTGATTCTTCGGTGGGGATCGCCACCCATCACGCGAAACCAAATAAGGTAATATCAAAAGTGCCAAATAAGCCCCTGGAATATGCGAGGAGGTCGTTGACATTGTGATGGTGTTAAATTGAACACAGACAATATATGCAGCAAAGAACTAGTACCCAATTACAACAATAGATGGCGTAGTGGTAGCATGTGAATTTGCGATTAACTTCTTTAAACAGGTGGCAAAAAAAAAAAACATACTATGAAATTAAGAGCTATTTGGTAAAAGTTTAACTACCTACCACTTCTTCATTTGGCCCAATATTCAGAAAACGAAATCAACATATTTTTAATTGAATGTACAAGACATCCGTCAAGTGCAGGTCAAGGCAAAAATGGCAGGAGGAGCTTGACTCCTACCGAAAGGACTAGTGCCGGGCACTTAGCAAAAGACCGAATTGTGTGGAAAATGGAAAGGGAGGCCTTTACCCTGCTGTGGACAATACATGCTAGTTAGATCAGATAGCCGGAAGTAGTTAATCAAATATCACTTGTAATTGATCCAAATATTCTGTTTTGCCAAGTAGTAAATGTTTTGAGTTTTTGTGTTTAACAATTGCACGAAATCTCAAAACTGCTACATGTTGGCTTCGCAGCAAATGACGATATCACGATTTTACATATTTTACCAATATTTCCTAGTATTGAGTTACCGGAGACAATTTCAGTTACCGGTATAGCGCTCCTATACTGTAGATACTAACGCTTCTATAGTGGTATTTAGCTAATTAAGACGTTATTTAGACATTTATCTTACGACGCTTCTGTCTCGTGACTAATGTCTTATTACGAGGGCGGCACTGAAAATTTCGGTAATCAAGGAAGTGACACAACATTACTATTTAATAATGTATTTATTGCTTTTCGAAGTATTCTCCGCGAAATTTGACACATTTTTCCATACGATGGAACCAATCATTGAAGCAACCATTCCAATCGGAAGTTGGGGTCTCCAAAATGGCCGTTTTGTAGGCGTCCACAGCTTCTTCAGGTGATGAAAATCTCTGTCCACGCAATTTATTCTTTATTTTAGGGAAAGTATAGAAATCATTAGGGCTTAGGTCGGGGCTGTACGGCGGATGGTCTAATAATTCTATGTTTCTTGCTCGAAAAACTCTTTTGTTCTGTGTGCGGTGTGAGAACTCGCATTGTCGTGATGGAGGATGATGCGGCGGTTGCAGTTCTCTTTACGGAGCTCAGAAGCGACCTGTGGCAAACAAATGCTAGCATACCATTCTGCATTAACCGTTCTTTGTCCCTCAAGAGGAATAGTCGTAACATGGCCGGTTTTGGAGACAAACGTGGCCAGAATTTTTTTTGCAACACTCCGTGAGCGAACAATTTTTGTTGGCTTTAACTCATTTTCGAACACCCAAACTCATGACTGGTTTTTTGTTTCGGGTTCGTACGCGTATATCCAGGATTCGTCACCTGATACGATGTTGTATACAGCATTTGAGGATCCTGCGTGGAATCTTTCTTGAGTTCTAAAGCACCAAGTAACGCGAGCCGCTTTTTGCTCTTCACAGAGCGAATGCGGTATCCATCGCTGTGGACGCCTACAAAACGCCATTTTGGAGACCCCAACTTCCGAATGGAATGGTTGCTTCAATGATTGGTTCCATCGTATGGAAAAATGTGTCAAATTTCGCGGAGAATACTTCGAAAAGCAATAAATCCATTTTTAAATAGTAATGTTGTGTCACTTCCTTGATTCCCGAAATTTTCAGTGCCGCCCTCGTACTTTAACTCACCTTGTTTGACGATGTCTACTAGGAGGCCCATTTCATCACGGAACTTCTGTTGTATGGTTTGTTTTCTACTCTTCAATGACTCTTTACTGCTTGCATCTCTGGCTTGCCATGTTTTAAGTCTAGTCTGTATGAAATTTTCAGTAGACACTCCATACATCTGATCCAAGCATGAAGAGTAGATAAACCATACTGGTACATTTCTGTCGAAACCGGTTTTCTGGAAAGAAAGTGAATAAATCAATAAAAGATAGGTAACAGTACAATAAGATGTCATTAATTAATCAAATTATACTAAACTCACTCTAAGATCTTGTCTAACTTATTCATTTCCGAAGGGGTAGCCTTACAGATATCACAAGTCTGCGTTGAGGTTTTTGACAATTTCGAAGTGGTTTTGCCATCTATCATTGCCATAAGCATTGAGTGCTTAACAGCAAGATTTCCCATGATAGACAGCTCCAGTGCTGCGATCTCAGCTTCAATCAGACTCTGTTCTTCCATGATATTCAAGCTGTTCTCGCTTGCAAACTTGAAATAAAGAGGAGAGTATGACTTTTGTCACATAATATTTTATTTTTATATTTTACAATAACGAAAAAAACACTGTATTTTAGATATAAGTTGATAAGAAAATAATAAATTACCTAGTTTAATTAATAGATCATTTTAAAACAATATCAACATTTAATTATCATCGTCATCATCATCATCATCAATTAATTAAAATTCTGAATCGATATCCGCTAAATCATTTATGTTAACAAATTCGGTATCACTTTTCTCAGAATCCGTTATTTTTGTTTTTTTTTTGTTTGTTTGGCATCTCGCAGGTCAACCTATGCGGTTGTCGTCTGCTTAAGCGGACTTGCCTGTGGATTCCCTAATAAATTAAGGCCTCCAGCCAGGACTTAAACTTATATACTAACTAAAACTAAGCGACAACGCTAAGGGCACCCCCTGTGGGGTACGAACCTCGGCTTAGGGCGTCGCTGGAAGAGGGCAGCAAATGACTAGCTGGATCAGGATTGGTATTAATTAGGGACGAATTTAAAGCTACAGGCTCAGCGGCGCGGGCTGGCTCGAGCAAGGGTCGGGAGGGGCGTCGATTTGGGCGTCGCGGCGGGCCTCGGCGGCGAGGGCGGTAGGACGGCGATCGGGTTTTGGGCTTATGTAGCGTGCTAGTGGCCTTGCTACTCTCCTGGAGGAGGGTAGTGGCGTCGTCGGGGTCGATTAAAGTATGCCTTGGTCGGCGAATACTGCTAATGCGAGAGGGAGTGTAGCGGGCGGCCGCTGTAATCAGGGGGTTAGAATGTTTGATGCCGCAGTCGAAGACACGCTTTGATAAGCGTTTCATGAACTGTTTTATGGTTGGCATTTTGAGGTCGACGTGAAGATCGATATTACGGACATAGAAGGGGGCACCCGTGACCCTTCTGAGGAAACGGTTTTGGAGGGTCTGCATCTTGTGGAGATGACGTGGGTGAGCGTGCGCAAATACAACGCAGGCATAGGTCATGATGGGACGGATGACTGCGGTATAGATGCGGAGCTTGCATTTGAGGGACAGTTTACTACGGGCTGTCAGTACGAATTGCAGCCTGCTAAGAGCGAAGGAGGCGCGCGCGCGAACCGCCTTAATATGAGCCTTAAAGGTAAGGTTCTCATCGAGGATCACGCCTAGGTATTTGGCTTGCTTCTCCCAAGGGATTGGCTTGCCGTACATAGTGATCGGGCTGGGAAGTGGGGGAGGGAGTCGACGACGTCTCGAGAAGAGAACCGCCTGACTCTTATCGGGGTTGACCTCGATTCTCCATTTCCGAAACCAAGCGCCTAAGACGTTTGCGGAGGTTTGGAGAGTACGAGCTATAGCGTTGGGACAGTGACCGGTATAGTAAACGGCAGTGTCGTCGGCGAAGAGAGCCAACTGAGCCTTTTTACTTTTTGGGATATCGCTAGTGAACAGCGTGAAGGCGAGAGGAGATAGTACGGAACCCTGAGGGACACCGGCGCGAATAGGATGAGGGGACGAGAGTGCTCCCTCGACGCGATAGCGAAAGGTCCGGTTCGACAAAAAGTCTCGTAAGATGAGCACGAGACGATCTGGCACTCCTAGTTGGTAGAGCTTGTATATCAAGCCGTTGTGCCAGACTTTGTCGAAGGCTTTCGCTATGTCGAAGAATAGCACACCCGTCGTCGCGTTACGCTGCAGACCAGCGCATAAGTGCTCTACGATACGGTGGACCTGTTGGGTGCCCGAGTGTTGGCTACGGAATCCAAACTGCTCGTTGGGTATGAGGCTCTTTGCTTCGGCGTAGTCTTTGAGACGCTTATAAATAAGCCTCTCGTAGATTTTGCCGAGGACATTGAGTAAGCTAATAGGGCGGTAGCTGGAGGGCTCAGACTTTGGCTTGCCTGGCTTTGGGATACCGATGACGGTGGCTTCTTTCCATGCTTGTGGGAAGATGTTGTTGCTCAAGGCGCCATTGAAGATGGCGGTCATAAGCATTATTAGCGGGGTAGGAAGGAGTTTGTATACCTTATTGGTAATAC
This sequence comes from Dasypolia templi, assembly GCA_963555695.1. Taxonomy (NCBI): domain Eukaryota; kingdom Metazoa; phylum Arthropoda; class Insecta; order Lepidoptera; family Noctuidae; genus Dasypolia; species Dasypolia templi. Next base: position 15,082,169 of record OY743142.1, read on the forward strand.
CATCCGAACCGGGGGCCTTACGAGCGTGGAGCCCTTTAATGATGTCGTGCACTTCGTCTGGAGTGACGGGAGGCAGAGGATCATCAGGGTCTTCGACGGGAGGGAGGGAGGCTCTTCGTTCGACTTCAGCGTCGACCTTGTTCAGGTGAGCTTGGTCTACTGGTTGGGAGCTGGGAGAACATTGGGACTCTAGGCTGTCGGCAAGACATTCAGCCTTATCGGGACTGTCGAAAGCGACACTATTGTCGGGGCGGATGAGAGGAGGCATAGAGACCTCTTCTGAGGAACGCAATTTCCTCTGTAATTGCCAGAAGGCTTGATGAGTGGGCTCGAGTTCGCTGAGCATCTTGTTCCAGCCCTCAGAGCGAACCTCCCCTATGCGTTTCTTTACAGCACGCTGTAAATGGCGCATGTGGGCTTTGTTCGCGTCACAAGGGAAGGAGTCGTAGGCACGGATGGCCGCGTTCTTCTCGGTTATCAGGTCACGTACGTCAGCAGGTAGTATCCAGCGATGGTCTTCCATCACCGGAACTTCCCGTGAACAATCCGTCAATACGGATTGTACGTGCTCTGTAAACGAGTCGATTGCGGTTGTCGTGTCGGCGACTGACACTAAGTGATCGGGGATGGTGTCTAAGTGTTACAACGGTTATCGTCTGGGTCTGAGGGGGGCGGTTGGGGTCGATCGGGCCCGAGTAGGGTGCAAGATGCATGACTACAGGGCGGTGGTCAGAATTTAGCTCGTGGAACGTCTCAATCGATTGCAAACGGAGGTTCACATTCTTGAGCAGCGCTACATCGAGAACATCGGGAAGGTGATTAGGATTACCTGGGAAGTGAGTCGGGCTCATTGGAGCGATGACGTCAAAGTTAAGGGATTCGCCTAACTTGAAAACTAACCTACCTCTGGTTGAGGTTGTGCTACTATTCCACGCCGGGTGCTTGGCATTAAGATCCCCCGCCAAGATGACGGAGTCACTCATACCGAAGAGGGCAGTGAAGTCCTTTTGGAGCGAGATGGGATCCTCCGGACCATTGTCGGGTGGGATATAAGCGGAGATGATGGTGATCGGTTGGTGGCCGGTCATGCCGAGCCGACAGATAGAGGTCTCCAGATGGGAGAAGAGAGGAGGTGGGTCTATAGGGATACAATACAAAGATTTCCTAAAGTATATGAGTGTGCCACCCTTGTGACATCGAGACCTGTCATTGCGAACTAGTTTAAAGTTGGCAATATTCGGGTTTCGGTGATGTGGTTTTAAAAAGGTTTCCTGTATGAGGAGGATGTCAAGCTGATGGTCGCGGAGGAAAGTGGCGATCTCATCGCGTTGACCTGAAACGCCATTTGCGTTGAAAAAGCCTAATTTAAGGGATCGGGGTTTGTTACTATTTACTCTCGTATTATCCATTGAGAATTAATATTTGAGTGAGTGTAGAACTTGCGCGATCTCGGGATACGCGCTGAGAATTTCCATGAGGCGGATTGCGTTGCCGTTTGCAGCAACGATTTCTTCCGCCATTTTATCCGCGGCGGTGGTGAAGAGAGCCGCGTATGTACTTAATATGATTTGGGCGCTGTTTCGGCCCTGGATTCCCTGAGGTGCCGCTGGAGCGGCCGTAGGGGCCGCGGGGGCTACCAAAGGCGCTGGGATGGCGGTAGCCATCAGCGCTGGAAGTTGCGCGGATTGCGCTGGTTGCGCGGGTTTTGATGGCACCGAAGCTGCGGGAGCCTTCAGGTGGTTAAGGTTAGCCCAGGGAGACGGCCTCTGCGGACTGAGCCGCTCCGGCATCAGCGCGGAAGGAGGCTTTCCCCAGGGGCTTTCCCTGTGCTGGCGGTCGCTCGCGCGTTTCGCGAGTTTGGGAGAGGAGGACTTCGGGGCCTTAGGACAGCCCCGGTAATTTGCCGGGTGTCCCGATTGGCCGCAGAGTACACAGCTGGGAGGCTCTAAACATAGTTCCCTATCTTTAGGGCGGGTACAGTCGGCGGTGCCATGCTCACCTAGACACTTGACGCATCTAGGGGTGGCATAGCAGTTGGACTGCGAGTGACCATATAATTGGCAGCGATGACACTGTCCAATTAGTTGAGCTCTGTAAGGCTTCTCTATAGAGATGCCTGAGAGCGAACACACCGACTTAACTTTAAAAATCGGGTGGTGCCCTTCAGTGGGGTCACAGATGACTAGGACCATGTCATAGACAAGGCCCTGCCTCGCTTTGTGCAAGCGATGGACGGCGGACACTGGGATTCCTTGAGCGATGAGGTCGCTCTTAATCTCCTCGGTGGAGATTTCTTGAGGGACGCGCCTTATTACGACGCGAGTAGGGGTTTCCTCCGGAAGGGAGTAAGTGTGAAAGGAGTAGTTCCTTTCACGTAGGGCGCGGGAGAGATCCCTAAAGTCCGTAGACGTGGGGACGGTAACTTTGATCCCCTGGAGGGTGGATCGGGCGTTGGTGTAGTTGATCTTGCGATCAACACACATCTTGGAAATTTCAGTCCATTTGGACTTTTCCTGGACGTATATCGGGGGAGGGGGCTTCTGCTTCCTCGCGGTAGGAGCGGGTGGGCAAGCCATAGGGCTGGCGGGGCGACTGGCCCGCGGACTAGGGGCGGAAGTGGAGCTGGACGGTATGTCGTCCTGTTTTTTCTGGGCCTTGGTGACCGGGCCAGCGGGGGCGGAGGATTTAGCCGCCTTCCTCTTGCCTCCTTTGACCACGACTTGGAAGTCGTCATCGCTGGAGGAGGAGGTGCGGGCTTCTTCCTCGGAGAGTGTGACTGACGTGTCCATGCTCTCCGGGCGAGTCGTGTTTATTGCTGCGGCGCGCAGCTGCGTTGTCTCTGAGACAATGGCGGCCGTGACAATGGCGGCCGGAACAAAGGCGGGCGAGACAATAGGGGCCGGATTAGCGGCCGGAGTATTATCTGCCGGTACAATAGAGGGTGAGACAATGGGGGCAGAGATATTAGCCGGAACATTGTTGTGCGGAACAAAGGGCGGAATGCCTTGTTCGTATGCAGGTGGCGATAGCGGGCTCTCAAGCGCGTCGCTGAAGTTAGCGAGTGCGCCTTGAGACGGAGCGGGACTAGAAACTTGGCTTATTTTGGCGCCATATTTCGCCAAAAACTCGGGGTCCTTTAATAGGACCTCTTTGAGGAACGCCAAGAGGACGGCGTCCTCCATGATCGGAGCGGGAACTATATTAGGGAAGGAATGGTGGAAAGAGAAAATTCCCTACGTAGCCTAAACCCTATACCTAACTCCCCGGGTGGATTGGCCCGGGGATGAGTTCCCTCCCTGTGGGGTGTAGACAGGGAGGTGTGTACCTATTGGTGAGCCCTAAGCTTGTAACCCGTCGCCAGTCTTATTGTGCGAACGGGGCCCTGACCAGTCTAGCGCGAAGGGTGTAGACACACCCAAAAGACACTAGGTGAGTAGCTGGAAAGCAAAACTGTCACCAGAGCCGACTAGGAGATCCCCCAAGGCCGGTTATCTGGGACCCGTCCAACTGACTGCCTCGCCCTGAAGGGGTTTAGCGGGTGTGAATTGGGTCAACACCCCACTCGGCTTCGTTGACACCGTAAGGTTTCAACCGAGGACCACGAAACTGTGGTTTTACCCAGAAGGGGCCTAGTGAAGCTACTCACGAATGACTGATACAGAAAAGAGATTGCCTTGAAAAAGGCACTTTTTGATCGGTTAAAATCAAATCAATTTCTTGATTTGATTTTAAATCGGAGTAGTCGGGGCGACTACGATGACGTCACGTGGCAGCGACGAATAATAACAGGAAACACAACACTGGAGCGGGAGAGCGCACAAACACGTCCGTCCGCGGCGAGAGTCGAGCGTCGAGTGTCAGAATCCGTTAGCTCATAAAATTCCTTAAAAGAAGATTTTTTTACAAACTTATTTACTTTTGGACGATGCTTGTAACAAGTGGATCAGAAGACAGTAAAAGATTGTGCATAATATCTTCATTGCATGAGATACTGCTATGCTTTCGAGAATGCCCCTCTCTATGTTTTCGAAAATCTTTATTTCTAGCCTCAGATGCCTCTTCGGATAGAAAACCAATGGGCACAATTGGCAAGTTCTGAACTAAGTCTGGCCCATGCATTAAAATTTTGTGAAGTGAAGAAGGCATATAATACCATGAGTATAACTCCACGTAAGGCTTAGCAGTATCAAAGCAGAACTCTCGGAATTTAGTTACGTTGATCTTCTCTCCTGATGAAATACACTGCAAGATCACACAGATTTTTCTTAAAAGCATAGCGTCTATTCCGGTCAGTTCAGCAGATTTAGTGTAGTTTTCAAAAAATCTCCTTGCCCAGTTGCCATTGTTGGTGGATCCACTGCCTTGTTTGACAACATCGAGCCACATTATTACAGCCTCTTGAACTTTGTTCTTTCTGTCATCAACTTGCCTTTTTGCTATATCACCCTTTGCTTGCCATGACTTTATGTCTAATTTGTAGGAAATGTGTAATAAGCATTTCATTGAGCTTATCCAAGCGTGAAGGGAGCTTAAGCTATATTTATACATGTCCTCGTTTGCGTGTTTATCTTTGATTAACTCAAAAAATTTCATCTCTTTAGGACTGCATACGACTAGCACTGCAGCTGCTGTATTGGATAAAATGGAATGAATTTTACCATCAATCATTTTCAACAGCAGTTGGTATTTGACACTAATTCCATCAGTGATGGTGAATGGAGTTAAGGCTTCAATCTCGGCTTCGATTTCAGCCATCTCTGTGCATATTTTCCTTCGTTTCCTTTATAAGCTTAAACAATATTGGCCGGCAAAATGAAGTGGAAGATGGTCGCTCGTTTTCCCAAATTGTTACACCTTTTGAGACGAGCCGCAGTGGTACAAGACTAATCATAAAATTACTAGCAAGATCGATTTGCTCATCTTCACTCGTCCTTTGATGATAAATGCTTTGGCTAGATGATCCCTCAAAAGCCCATTTGCTGGTCAAAACGAGCTGTTGATTGGGATCAACAGGGGTTTCTAACGACCTAATAAGTGTTCTTGAGGTTAAATCCATCAAGGCTTGTAATTTGATTTTTGCAGAGCTCTCTGTAACTGTGAGATCTTCTTTGGCCGGATAGCACTTAATTTTTTCTTTAACCAACGTAGTAGTAACTCGGGTATTTAAGAGCTCCTTCTTGGGTGTTGAAATCCCGAAGAGTGTTGTAGCGCCATTTCGATAAATTCATCGATACATAAAGAGCCTATGCCATCAAAGGGGATATTTCCCGTACCTGAATCGATTTGCCTTTAATGAAGGCTTTGATTTTTGAAGCCTCTTCTGGATTCTCGCTTTCTCCTGCCTTTCGGACCGCCCTTTCGGGCGAAAACACAATTTCAGCGCTGCTACTGCTGCATGGAAGAGTATCTTCAGTGCGTCTTCTTTTTTGCCGGTTACTAAGGTCCTCAAAAGATTTACGAGGACCAGGATGTGTACAAGTTGAAGCATCAGATTTCGCAGGAGAAATTATGGGCTCGATGACGTCACTTACATTTTCTGTAAAAGATTCAATATTTTCATTCAGAAATTCCGGCCACTGAATTGCAGCCTGTAGCCAAATCTCATGTTTCTTCCGAAACTTATCTGTGCTTCTTCCAGACTGTGTCCATTTTGCATACACGCGGTGGCAAAGTCGACGACACCAGTCTTTTAAACTTATTTCAGAACTTTCACATAACTGAACACAATTATCTTTTAAAACACTGAACAAATAGTTATAGTCGCGTAAATCTTTATGTGCGCGTGCGCATGAAGCAACGTGAAGATCAAGATTTGTATTAAAATTTGGAAAATACATTGCGAGATTAGCGTGGCTACAACGAGGTGTAAATCAACACTGATTTTAAAGTTACTAATAGTGACCTATTTATATTTAATCGAGGTATCCTCATTTGTTAAATATTGCAAGGTCATAGGTTTGAAAATGATGCATGCTAAATTAGTGTATTAAGAGCCATTTAGTAATTAAATAATAGCAATCTTCTTATCAGTAATCATTAGTGCATCAGTTTTATATGTAAACCTGAAGTCCCTAATCACATATCCTAATTAGCTTATATCTTCTCTAATTAGCTGCTCAGAAATGTTATTGTAATAAGGTAAACCTTTAGAATAACGGTTTTAATGAACAAAATATGAAAAAAAAATTTGTGTTATAAAATAAACATCACTCTTTATCCCAAAAAGTGCACATTTGGCGCACCATGTGTTAGTATTAAATATAGATCTTAGTATTAGCATTATGATATTAGATACCGCTACTTGATACAAGGCCGGAATCAGGAGAGAGAGCTCGATACACGCATTTTCATAGCAAATATCACATTTTCTCAAATTACTCCCGAAATATGGGAGTTATGAAGAAATTTATAAGCACAAGTTATGAAGGCATTAGGTAATCGAATAAGATCGCATCATTAGTTTGGCATAATTTAACTCTTTTTTTTCGGAGATGTCTACGTCCAACCTCTCCCATACATTCGTTCCACTGTGCGCCGCATAAACGTTGGTGCATGACCAAAACTATTTTGGTCGTATGAAAGACTAACTAAGACGTGTATGCGAATAAAGTTTTGAATTTTAACATTTACATAACGAACTACTTACTCTCATTCTCACGCTTTAATATTAAACCATTTAATTTGGGTTTGTCATAAAAAATAATTTAATTTAAAATTAAGTTGATTATGAAACCCTAAAGTCGACTGAATATGGCCAAGGCGTCATGGTCTCTTTGCGACCTTTTTGTTTTAGTGTATTATAGAGGTTGCCATATAACTGGAGCTTTATTAGGAAAACATATTTATAATTATTAATTAAAACAATTGAATTACAAATAAATGGGGGAGGGCGTTAAAAAATTCACAACAACCCATTTATACATTGTCATAAAACTAACGGTCCCTGAAAGATTTACACAACTGTTATTATTTATAACACGCTTAATTCAATGTAGGTAGGTTATAGATATTTTGTAATCATAGAAATTAACTCCATTTGATTATTTTCTGATATTCTTTCATACATTATTTGACCTGCGAATCAAAACGGTTGTCGTTAAATCGTTGTTTGACACTAGTAAAATGTTACCGTCGTTTGACAACGTTATTATCACTGCTATGTGACACAACCGGTTACCTAACGGTCTCATCACAATCAGCGGTCGTTGGCTGACTTCTAAGTAACTACTAAACGATAATATTGTCGTGTAATTTGGACCTAATTCGCTTCTAAGAACGTTTATATTTACGCTAATACGATCACTCTTAGAAGACTAACTGAAAATGTAAAACGTTAACAATTATAAAACAATAATTTGTTAGCTGGGATGGACATCCGTGTAGTAAATACTTGGAAATAGCGAATTCTCTTTACATGTAAACCACTAATTGTGTTGAAGCATCGCCATCAATCATTTAGGCACACGTGATAATTATGTGGCTATGGTATTAATTACGTGTAAACGTCGTCTCTGCAATGTGGTTTACTGCCCTTGAAACGTGATTTATTGTAATCTTTACTATTATGCTTAACTTATCACCTTACTTACCTTGTGTAATGATTATATTTCTTGATAGTGGCACAACTTATTGAGAATGAGTCCGTGTAGGTTCGTTGACTCTTTGTAAGGTTTCAATTATCAATAAAACTATCAAGTAGTGAAAATGATATACCGGGTATAGTGAAGTTATAATCAATGAAGGACATATACCTACATTTATTTATGAACACCGTAGATGAAGCGAATATAATGAAGAGTATCAATAAAAGACATGGATTTTCTACAGCTCTTGCTCGTAAAAGTCGATCCTAAGACGAAGTGAAATTCTAATCAAACTTCATTTAAATGCATCTGCCATTACCGACATCGCAATGCGTCAATGCCGTCCATCACTTATCAAAGCCAACATTTTTATCTACGTATAGCTTAAAGTACAATTCCGAAGGCGGCAGTCAACGACCAGTTGGCGGCACTAGACTGCATACGGCAGCGGCCTTGGTTTACTTGCGGTTGACAACAATCGCAGGCGACAGTGGCGCTGCATTTTTGATACCGAACGCGAGGTCACATCAACGATGGCAGCGGCATTCTTCTTCTAGTTCTTCTTTTAGTTTCGCGACACCCATTTGTCAAACAAAAAACACGACTGGTCTCTCTGTTAGTGACAGCCACTAACAGCACCTATTGTATGCAGTCTGTAGTCGCCGTTTGACTGCAGCAGCAGGCGGCACTGGCGTCAACGAAAGCCTTACGAAAGCCTTTTCATAGAAAAGAATAAATCTCTACAAGTCTATAGTTGAGATGTAGTTTTTAACATATTTGTTAACAAATTCCCAGATTCGTTCTACAATTGGGATTATTATTTTGCGAATTCTCGGTGTGGTCCCTCAGTTCACACGCACATTAATTACAAGGGCAGGCATACATGGCGCGGGCAAGCCACAATAGCGGCGGTAAGTCCTCTCTTTGAGGAGTGGTTGGAAAGGCGCCACGGCGTCCTAACCTTCCGCCTGACACATGTCCTCACCGGACACGGTTGTTTCGGGAGGTTCCTGTTTCGCATAAGGCGGGAGGAAACGCCCGGGTGTCACCATTGTGTGGATCGCCCGGAGGACACGGTGGACCATACGGTGGAGGTATGCCCAGCTTGGGCGGAGCACCGCAGTGTCCTCAGGGAGGCGATGGGCGGCGGCGATCTCTCGCGTCCGGCCCTGGTCCAGGCCATGGTACGGAGCGAGAGGGAATGGAAAGCCGTCACCTCCTTCTGCGAAGCAGTAATGCTTGCGAAGGAGGAGGCGCAGCGGGTGAGGGAGAGAGCCTGGCGCCCTCACGCCCCCACTAGCCGCCGCAGGAGACGCCCTGGGCGTCGGGAGTCGCCTGCAGATTCCCGGACACAATAGGCGCGGGCTTGCGGACGGCGAGCAATGGGTAGCTCGCCGTCCGGTAAGGACCAGGCCCGGGTCGACGGCGCGTTGTGTTCCACGCGCGCCTCAAAGAGATGTCAGCACAAAGTGACGGGGTCCGATAGGGCCGACGCCTCAGGGTCGC